>OZ010599.1:44866564-44999064 GCA_963932145.1 Acanthosepion lycidas | reverse complement strand
AGGAGATATTGTCAAGAGTCAGTTTAAAGTATATGTTAATTTCTAGTTTAATCTTTGTTTTTGTTATTAATATGTCTAAAAAGAAAGAAAGAAATATTTCTTCAAGATTTTCGAGGAAATTTATGTGTCAAATTAAACAAAATTGAATGGTTACTCATCATGTGTTGCAGGATGATTTGCTTTCATCAGGGATTTGTGGCACTAAATGGACAATAAGCAATGAATTTCATAGGAACAATCTAAAGTCATGGTCCCCTTGGAAAATTCCACTGCTGTTGAAAACACAGAGATGCCAGGTTGAAATTTGTTTGTGAACATAAGAATAAGGAAAAATCATATTGGCAAAAGAGTATTATGGACAGAAAAAACAAAAATTGAGTTGTTTGGATGTAATTCTTCCAACAGTGAAAATTGGTGCTGGCAGCATCATTGTTTGGGGATGTTTTACTGCAAAAGGTACCGGCAACATATCAATGATAGATGGCAAAATAAATGTTGCCACATATCAAAATATTTTGGAAGTAAATTTAAGGATTTTGGTTGAAAATCTAGAACATACTCCTGATTTGATCTTCCAACAAGATAATGATCCTAAGCACACTGTAAAATATATGAAGAAATGGCTTACTGAAAATAATGTAAATATCCTGAAATGACCAAGTCACTCCCCAGATTTAAACCCAATAAGGAATCTGTGGTGTTATTTGAAAATTCAAATCCAATCAAGAGCACCAACAAACATCCTGGATCTGAAGACCATATGCAAAGAAGAATGGAACAAAATACCAACTAAAATTTGCAAATTATTAATGGAGAACTACAAGAAGAGGTTGAAATATAATAAATTAAAAATTTGTATGTATATGAATATTTGTTTTCCCCCACTGCATATATATATATATGCATGTATATATACAAATATTTGTACACACACAAATTTTTCATTTACTGTATTTCCAACTAATGAATAAACTTACTTTTCATATAATTAACTGTATATAGTTGCATAATAACTAAATATACATAGAAATGTCCCATATAGATAATTGGTTTGTGACAAGAAAAAAGTCTTTTCTTGGTCAGTGATATTGATATATCATTGCTAGTTTAGATTTGATGGAGTTATTTTGATTAGTGATAAGGTTTTTGGTTTCACATTTTCTGTAATCTAAGTTTTACATGTTTTTCAGAATTAATGATGTTTAATGATTTTGTCCTGCTTATAATAATTGTGCATCTGGTTGCAGTAAAATATGTTGATGTTTTCTTGTGTGATATTTTTATTACTGGTGACATGTATTTTTTTGTAAGAATAATTTCAATTGTTTATCGATGATATAGTTGGGAAAATCATTGTTGACTAAATGTGTTTTAGTTCACTCAGAAATATTCTCTGGAAAGAGGAATTTAGATGTGCATTATTTAGGAAGTTTTTTTATCATTGTGATTTTATATTTTTCTGAGCATTCTTAATAGTTTAGAAGACAAGAGTTTGAACAGGTGTTTTTTTTTTATACAGGTAGGTGGTAAATACTGCTGATTTTAGTTCTATACTAACATCAAGAAATGGGATATTGTTATTAACCATGAATTTGTATGTAAATTTTAGTATGGATTTTTTTTTTAAAGGTAATTTTAGATTTATAATTTCATCCTTATTTTTTATCAAAATAAAATGTCATCAACATACCTTGCGTGGATTTGTGGTTTGCCAGTTGTTTCAAAAACTGTGTTCAATCTGTAATATGTAAAAGTTAGAGAAAGCAGAATCTGATGGATTTCCCAGGCTGACATCATCAGTTTGGATGTAGCTGTTGCCATTATGATCATAGAATGGGGTTTTTGTGCTACAGGAGTACAGTCTGAAGATTTCCTGGTAAAACTTTTGGAGGAAGCATTGACAGATGCTTGTAAATGCAGTCAGTAATTATGTTTCTTCAATATATGTATAATTACTCTCCCAGCTTAACAGAAGAATCATGATGAAATTGATCATAAATGAAAATGACATGTTCATCATTAATTAATCATAGCTAAGAATTGGTATCTAATAAAGTATTGAAATAAAGTTTAAATATATATCTATATATATTATTATTATTCAAGGATCATTTTCCAACTTAATCAAGATGATCTTTGCCCTCTCTAACCTTCTAACTTTCTGTCCTAGCTTAACAACGTGCCTCATAGGTTTCACATATGATTTTATTTTCTAGTTTTTTTTTCACTGCCCTTTGGACTGTCAAAGCTGAAATTCTCCTTTCACATGCCAAATGTCTTATGAATTGAGTTGGCTCTTTTCTAATTGATCTCTTTAGCTCTAAGTTGAAATGATAATCCCTCTTCCTGTTGTAACCTCTTGATCCAGTTTTCCTCTCTACTGTTCCCTCTTTTTTAAATTGTTCTTTTGATGGTTTATGAATGGACTTTGAAGATGGAAGCCAGAGTATGAAGGTAGATACCATTACTGAAGGCCTGAATGATCTTTTCCCTCTTGCCATTACTAAGTTGGGAAGACAGTGGATCTGACACAAAACAATTTTAACCTGCACTTATTTTAGCTGAATAGCTCAGAGGATTTTCAGTGATTCTTATGAAAAATGGTGTCAAGATGGCTAAATGTCTTATCTGAAAACATGGAAAAAAGAAACTCAATTAGTTTAGTAGTTTTTTAGATATTAACCATTTTGTGGGATGGATAATTATTCTGTTACAGTATTTGGACAATTTTTCTGTTACATCTGGTATACATACACACACACACATATACACACACACATATGCATACATAGATATATATTATGAAATGGACTGTCTGATATTTATTTTAATATATTATCTGTTTATACATTATTTTAATGGATTCAATTATTTAAATAGATGCTCTGTTTATAATAAACAGTATTAATTACATTTACTGACCTGAATGTCCGAGAAATTCTATGAAATTTCTCAGACATTCAGGCTAGTAAATTAAAATAACACATAAACAGAAAATATATTAAAATAATTATGGACTTAGTCCATTTCATAATAGATGTTGTCATTTGTTTATATTAAGATACACATCAAGCAGATATGATTGTTTGAGAAAATTGGGGGAAATTTGTTGTTTAAAAACAGTAATTTGTACTTTGCTAACCAGACACTTCCTCTGTAGCTGAATGTCAGATCAAATGATGATTCCATATAGGACACTGGTTCAATTTCTGTCGGAGGACACATTTTCTACAAAATTTCTCTGACATTCAGGCTGGTAACTGTAATTAATACTGTTTATTATGAATAGAGAATTTACTTAAATAATTGTATCTATTAAAAAAACATTATATATATATATATATATATACACACCCATACCTAAATGTATGCACACATATATATATATATATATATAATATATACACACACCCAGACATAAACATATGCATACATACATATATATATATATATATATATATATATATATATATACATGCATCTATATATATAAATATATATATAAAAGAAAGATTTTGTATGTATGCATATATGTATGTTCGTACAACAACTAAACACATGTCTTTTTAATAATAACTCCCTTTACTACTCCATTAAAATTCGGATAAGCTGAGGAAAAACACAGAAAGAAATTTGCTTGCCTTAGTTAAAAGAAAACTTTGAGTTCAAGGTGATTGTCTGGGAAGCTGAAGAAAAAGACAAAACAAATTCGTGACCCTATGTGAAATTTTCTTTGAACCAATAAAAACATTGTATGTATATATATATATATATATATATATATATATATATATATATATATAAATAAAAGAAAGATTGTGTCTGTATGTATGCATGTTTGTTTGTACAACAACCAAACACACATCTTTTTTACAAATAAAAATTGGTTGAGAACAGTAAATGATATATTAAAAAATCAATTAAAAAAAATAATCAAAAAATAGAACAAATTAATAAAGGATAAAGCATAATAAAAAAGAAATAACATAAACAAGAAGAGTAATAAAAACAAACAACCTAAAATCAAACGACCAATTACAGAAAATCATCTTTGAATTGTAAAATCCAAAATCCAATAAAACCAAGAAATTATTGAATTAGAAAAGCTTTCACTTGCTTTTATGAAAAATATATGTTAAAGTTAAGGATAATATTGTCTGCAGCCAAAAACATTTTCTGATGAAAAATGAATTTTTACAAGAATTGTTTTTTTATTTTTACAATTTTAACTACAATAATTTACAAAGTTTTTAAATCATTTAAAATTCATTCTCAGTGTACTGTTATTAAGTAAAACTTATTTTTACTAACATAAATCTAAAAACTTAATACAGTTTGCAAACAGCCAGTATTTAAAAAGGGAATTTTATATTGTTTCTGGATGTGTGTAAACATGCCTTTAAAGGTAAATGTGAGTATGAAATAACTCCTTTTACCCACTCCTTTCAAATTCAGGCAAGCTGAGGAAAAAGATGTAAAGAAATATGCAAGCCAGTGTGAAATTTTCTTTGGACCAATGAAAACATTGTTTTTACAGGAATTAGCCATGGAGCCTAGAAAAAGAAAGAAAAGAAAATAGCAATCCTATGCAAAATCCTTTTTGATATAAAAAAAAAAGAAAAAAATTAAATCAACAAGAGAAAAGTCTCTGAAGTCATATGAAAAGTTTCATTTCTGTTCATGCGTCCTGTGATCAGATTTTCACCAGTGTCAAATTACTCAATAATTATATTATTGATCTTAACAAAGTGCTTGAGATTTCAAAGAATTTTATACCAACTATCCAAGAAAGTTATCCTTCTTGGCATGGGTAAATCAACTGTTCATTTTAACCCCAAAGTGCCGGTCTGTGGTAAATGTGAAGCCAAGAAGCTGAAAGGAGAAACTCGTAGAATGTGATGTTCAAGTGGCAAAGTCAGTATTCATTATTAGAAGATCTGCCATGGCCTTTGAAGTTTCTTCTTTCAGGCACCACTCAAGAGTCAAAACACTTTTTAGAAAACATTAGGAAATATGATTGGGGCTTTTCAAATGACTTAATTTGGGGCTAACATTATTAAGGAAGGTGGTTTTGTGCCCACTTTTAAAGTGAAGGGTCAATTGTACCATAGGATTGGATCGCCACAGTCACTAACAAATGAAGAGCCACAATTTTTTCAGTTATATTTTGTTGGTAACTTCCAAGAACATGTGGACAAGCGTAATTCTATTACCCCTAGCACCAGGCTTGAGCTGACACTGAGACTGCATGAGATGATATGTTGTAGAAATAGCTATGTCAAAAGTTTTAAATGTGATCTGGAAAGTGCTCCTACTCACAACTTTAATGTGATCATCACTGATGCAGACAAGTGACTTACTGGACTGCATCTGGCATGTTTTAATGAACCCTACTGCAATAAAATAGCAGTCATTCTCCATGGTGACCAGCATAACAGAAGAGACATTGTTCTAAAGTGACAGGACAATACAACTTCAATTGGTTAATGGGGAAGATGGTTACCATTTTGGTATTAAACATTGTAATCCAAGCAATCCAGAGGATATGTTAAACAAAGAAGTATCGTGTAAAGAATTCTATGTGCACTGTTTTATGATGTGTGGCAACTCATTCAATCAACTTCATCACTCTTAAGATCACTTTCATCAATATGCAGTTAATATGGCTGCTAAAATGGGGCCTAAAAGGCTGTATTTCATTAGAAACAATCAAAAGCAACTGTGATCAGAGAATTATATTAATCTGAGAGATGCCGTAAACAATGATGTAGCACTTGGCAAACTTGGGCAGCTTTGCATTCTATCATTGAGTTTACAGGAGGGCCTCAATACATGCATGAAAGTACACAGGATGCTATGATCTATGCATGCTATTATGATAGGCCAGATCTCTTTGTAAATTTTACCTGCAACCCAAAGTGGAAGGAAATTGAAGATAAATTTTTCTGTACCAAAAGACCAAAGATAGATCTGACTTCTTTGCCAGAGGACTTTAGCCTTAACTCACCATGTCTGAAGATATGTATGCTCAAAGATGTTTCCCAAGTAACTGGTAATGATGGATACACTTCTTACAGGAGTAGAAACTCAGATGATGATGGTTTTTCAACAAAGGTTGGACAACATAAAGATGACAACCAGTGGCTTGTCCCTTGCTGCCAAAGACGTTTAATGCTCACATTAATTTTGAGTTCTGAAACTCAGTGAAATCCATCAAGTATGTTTGCAAGTATGTCAACAAGCGATCAGATGTGGCCATGTTTGACTTGCAACAGGAAAATAGCCTAGATGAGGTAACCAAGTATCTAATGGGCATCAGTTGTAATGAGGCATTTTGGCTTCCCACTATATGAAAAACAACCAGCTATTGTGCAATTTGTCTACATCCCTGAAGCAAATGCTGTCCAGGTAGCACATTTACAACCTACCAAGAAGCATGTTTGAGTCAAGATTTGCTTGAAGATGATGCCCACTGGGATGTATCAATGGCTGAGGCTATTGTGTGTCAATCCTCTGAGAATCTTAGGTTGCTTTTGCAGTTCTATTGCAAACATGCAAAGTAAGTGATTATGCCTCACTGTGGTATAAGTATAGAGGATAGCTTATCTGAAGACTTGAAGATCCAAGCCCAACTCTAAATTCTAGGTATGGAAATAGATTTCAGTGATGAAATTTACAACAGGGTGCCAATCATTATACAAAAATTGAACTGGGACCAATGCCTTACCCACAGAGGTGTTGAAAGAAACCTCATATGACATCAATTCCCTGTGTGCATATACTGATGAAAATGAGTGAAGGTTGAGGCTGGACAAAAGGAGAGCTTGTGACACTGTTGTTGACACTGTCTGCTTCTCCAAAGGTGGAATGTTCTTCTTAGATGCTCCTGGAGAGACAAGAAAAACATTTGTTATTAAGCTGCTTTTGGCCACCAAAGTTAGATAATACATAGTCATAGCTTTGGCAGCGGCCTTATCTGGTATTGCTGCAACATTGCTGTCTGGTGGCCAAACTGCACATTCAACTTTTAGGCTTCCATTGGTATCAGCAAAACCTCTAAATTGGCCCAAGTGCTAAAAGGGTGCAGGTTCATTGTATGGGATGAATGTAGCATGGCACACAGGACAGCTCTGAAAGCATTGGGCTGAACCATGAGAGACATTAGGGATTGTCAGTAACCTACAGGAGTTGTAACACTCCTGCTGTCTCGAGACTTCAGGCAAACACTGCCTGTCATATCAAAAGGGACCAGAACTGATGAAGTCAGAGCATGTCTCAAATCTTTTCTGTTGTGGTGACATAATCGAAAGTTGACTCTGAGCACCAACATTAGAGCACAATTATTTGGAGATCAGCTGTCAGCTCAGTTCACCTTCAACATTTTGAGACTTGGCAATGGTAGTGTACATTTAGATGCCAATGGAGAGATGACCATTATCCAGATCTGCAATGTTCTCAGAACTGATGATGAGCTCAAGGCCAAGGTTTTCCTAAACCTCCAACATAATTACAAAAACAACAATTGGTTATGTGACAAAGAACAAAGCAGATAACAGAATCAATGACAAACTGTTGCAGTCCACACTGGAAACATCTCATATGCCCAGGTCAGTGGATACTATTCCAAATATGGAACTGGTGGCCAATTATTCAACAGAATTTCTTAATTCTCTAGAATCTCACAGACTACCTTCACATAGACTGGAACTCAAGATTGGGGTGGCTGAAATGCTATGGAATCTGAACCAACCAAGACATTAAATATATATATATATATATATAAACACACACACACACACACACATGCACACACACATGTATATATACTCACATATAAATACACACATATAGATATATACAAATATTTATGTATATATACACTCATGCATATGTATATATACACATATACACACACAGATATTTATGGCATATAGACACATACATACATACATACATATATATACATAATATATATACACATATATACATTTGTATACACATACATACATATATATAAACACATACATACATATATGTACATACATACGCGTGTGTGTATATATATATATATATATATGTATATATATATAATTACGTACATATATATACACATACATACATACATGTATATACACACATACATACATATATATACACACATACATATATATATATATATACAAACATACATATATATATACACACATAAATATATATAAATACATATATATACACACATAAATATATATACACACACACATATACACACATACATATACACACTTACACATATATACACACATACGTACATATATATATACACACATTCATACATATACACATATTTATGTAATCAAATATGTGGATATAGATCCAACAGTATGAAGAAAAATATGGAAGAACAAAAATCCGAATATGCAAGTATGCTGTTTTAATGTTGTTCCAATGTCAACGTCAGTCGTTTCGGTCTAGTAGACCTTCTTCAGGACATAGTTATTAAAAAATTAGACGATATTCAAGTCAACATGAAAAGACAATAGACATAAGACTAATCAAAACAGAATAACATATATATATACACACATACATATACATGCATATATGTACACATACATATACATACATATATATACATATATATATACACAACTACATACATATATATACACACTTATATACATACATGCATATATATATATAAGATATACATATATACTTACATATATTCACACATACATACATACCCACACATTATATATATATATATATATATATATATATATATATATATATATATATATATGAATGGTGGAACTCGCTTGGAAAAACCTTGGGTATGTAGTCTTGTAGTAGAACAAACTAGTACCCAAGGAAAAATGAGGAATAAAAAAAGAATGAACTAAGAACATGAAATTGAGGCACAAACAATCGTCCAGACTTCAAGCTCACAGTAAAAAAAAAAACCCTCCAAAACGAGTAAAATTAACTACGTAAAGTGCTCAATACACGAAGTAGGGCAAACCTAATATAAACCTAAAGAGCTAGGCAAACCTACCTAGGTTTCACTTAAATGGATCATCAGGGAAATGCCAGCCAAAAAGGTAAAAATGGAACAGAATATATAGCTTAAACCAAAAACAACCATGACCACGTGACAAAAAAAAAATCTTGTAAAAACTCAAGAAAACAGACAAAAACAACAAAGAGGGAAAAAAAAATGGAAAAACTATTCTAATAACCAGCATTTTTTATGTCTACACCTACTAAGAATTTCCGATTTTAGATTTAATAAATTATTGGGTTCTTTGTAGCTAGCAACAGCTAACTTTTCCTTCGTACATAGGGAACAAAGTTTATCACCTGCTTTATATTAGGTTAGTGCAAAAATAATGACGTAATAATGTCGTTTTTTGATGTATTTTTTAATGTCAAAAAACGACATTATTACGTCATTATTTTTGCACCAACCTAATACCTGTGACATTTTTTTTAATATTTCCCATTTCAAAATGGGGTCTTTATTATCTTCTTGTTTAATCTTCCATATATAAGAGGACAAGGTGCTACTGTTTTTGTAAGTTTCATTATTGAAACTACTAAAATGGTTATAGTATCATGTTTTGAAATTATTCTGGGTAGATGTAAACCTTAGGGTTTTTTTATCAGTATTGTTTGGTTTATCCTTATATATTTTTACTTGATAAACCACACACTCTTGTTGGCATTTGCCCTGGAGGAGGAAGGCTTCCTTATTCCTACACTTACACTTAAGGGGGGACGGTGTATGGTTTGTCTTTAATTTTTCTCTTATTATATCTATTAATTAAACTGGTCATATTAGGCATACAGCTATAGCTTAACTTGACGTAGTTTTTATTGAAGATTTTGTGCAACGTATTAGTTTGTGGGAAATTCTTTTTAAGTAGTTTAAAAAATATCTTGCCTATATTAAATTAAACTTATTGGCTAATGTACTAGCCTCCTTATTCAGCTCAGTTTCTAGATCAGTGGGGGCTTTTTTTTATAATACTTGATTACTTCTTTATTAAACATATTGTTATATTTCTTGTGGCTTATTTTGTATAAAAAGCTTTAATGAAAACTTTTTGCTATTTTTGATATTCTTCAGGATTTTTGCTAATTTGCTGCTGTATTGGTAATCTTTCTGTACAGTATTGTTTTAATTAATCCAATTAAGTCGGACTCAAAATTGTCTAGTTCTTTGATATGGGGTGGGTGGGCATAGGTTTTAAAACCATACGATTCAATGGTTCTATATCTATTTGGGTTATTATTAAAGAAGAAATATGCTTTCCATCTCATATTTGCTATAAAGGATTCAATTTTCTTCAGTAAAACTAATTCATATGAGTGCCGGTCAGATAATGGTATATTTTTAAATGAGTAACCTATGTCTACTTGTTCCATAACAGTTGACTTTGTAAAGTGCTCAATAGGGTAACCTAGAGCTAAAATTATATAAATGGTGGTACTCGCTTGGAAATATATATATTCTGTTCCATTTTTACCTTTTTGGCTGGCATTTCCCTGACGATCCGTTTAGGTGAAACCTATGTAGGTTTATCTGGCTCTTTAGGTTTATATTATTATATATATATATATATATATATATATATATATATATATATATATAAATGCACACACATACATATAGTGGCTGTCAACCCACAAAGCGAGTATGACCATCACTAACATGTCCAGTCCATCAGTTAAACTCACCGCAAACAACGATGCATTCATTTGTCATGTGAAAAACAGTGGCGCATAAAGCCATCCATCCGCATTTCTTGTTATGCATATGGCATGTAAAATCATCTCTGGGTGGTGGAAGTTAACTTTGAACATCATCACTTCTAATGTGTCTTTTTATATGCCTTGCCATATATATATATATATATATATATATATATATATATATATATATATACACACACACATATATATATATATATACACATACATACATACATACATATATATATATATGGGGTTGTTTTAGCTCAAGAGGTTGCAATAAGACAATTGCAATAAGAGGAATAATGAATTCTACAGACTATCAAAATTCTGGATGAAAATCTACAACTATCAGCGCAAAATCTTCATCTAGGTTGGTGATTCACTTTCCAGCAAGATAATGATCCCAAACATACATCTAAATCAGTGACTGTTTGGCTTCAGAAAAAGAACATTACAGTTTTGCAATGGCCTTCAATGATTCCTGACTTGAATCCTATTGAAACTCTATGCCAAGAATTGAAAGTTTTAATAAATTGTCTATCACCAAAAAACCTTCAAGAATTAGAATGTGTAACCACTGAAGAATAAAAGAAAATCTCAGAAAAGACTTGTTTAAATCTCATCAAAAACTGCAGAAATAATTTTCTCTTTTCCTATTTTGCATAATTCACCTGTCAAATTTATTGTATTTAACCTGTTACTCTGAAAATTGAGTCTTCTTTTGCTTCTTAACATATAAAAAAACTTAATTCTCAATTAATGATTTGCAAATTTAAGTTGGTATTTTGTTCCATTCTTCTTTGCATATGGTCTTCAGATCTAGGAGGTCTGTTGAAGCTCTTGATTGGATTTGAATTTCCAAATAATGCCAGATTCTCAATTGGGTTTAAATCTGGGGACTGGTTTAGCCATTTCAGGATATTTATATTATTTTCAGCAAGCCATTTCTTCCTAGATTTTGCAGTTTGCTTAGGATCATTATCCTGCTGGAAGATCGAATCAGGAGGAAGTTCAAGATTTTCAACCAAAATCATTAAATTTACTACTAACATATTTTGATATGCTGTGGCATTCATTCTACCATCTATTGCTGATATGTTGCATGTAACTTTTGCAGAAAAACATCCCCAAACCATGATACTGTTGCTACCAAATTTCACTATTGGAACTGTGTTCTTTTGTTTGAAGGTATTGCCATCTTTCCTCCATGCGTGATTTCTAGAATTACTTCCAAACAACTCAGTTTTGGTTTTGTCTGTCCATAATACTCTTTCCCAATATGATTTTTTCTTATCCTTATGTTCACAACCGAATTTCAACCTGGCATCTCTGTGTCTTTTCAATAACAGAGGAGTTTAATGAGAGTGTGCGTAACTTTAGATTGTTCCTATGGATTTCATTGCTTATTGTCTGTTTAGTGACACAGATTCCTGATGATAGAAAATCATCCTGCAATGCTTGACGAGTAAACATTCGATTTTGTTTAATTTAACATATTAATTTCCTCAAAGATCTTGAAGATCTGTTGGGCACCTGTTCTTCTTTGGTTTTCAAAAGTTTTGACTTTTTTTATAATTAGCAGTGAATGACCTAATGGTAGTAAATGAAATATTCAGATTTTCCTGTAACTTTTATCTTCTTTCTTTCTTTCTTTCACTCAGTTCTTTTTGTGAATTTGTCAATTCTTTACCTCTTGGCATGATGATAACTTTCTTGCATGAATATCAATTACAGAATGTTCTGTTTGTATATTTTTAGGCTAAAAACATCTACTGATAATATTATTAGAACATTCTAGAATATTACGCTTGAATACACTGAAATTTGCATTATACGAATAATTTTGTCACTTATTAAAATGGATAAATGGTGTTTATTTCTATTAAATCATTTTTTTTTTTAATTTAGTTATTAGGCATATGTATACAGTAAATTATATGAAAAGTGTTTATTCATTAATAGGAAATACAATAAATTAAAAATTTGTATGTATACAAATATTTGTTTCCCCCATGTGTATATAAATATATATATATATATATATATATATATTAGGTTGGTGCAAAAATAATTTCGTTTTCTAACATATGTTACTATGTGAGAAAACGAAATTATTTTTGCACCAACCTAATATATATATATATATATATATATATATATATATATATATATATATATATATACATACATACATATACACATTTACATTATATATATATATATATATTTATATATATATACACACACACGCATCTACATTATTCTCATATGTAATATATATATATATATATATATATATATATATATATATATATATGTGTGTGTGTGTATATATGAATACACTCATACACATTTATATATACTCATATATACTCACATATATGCATCTGCTATTTCCAATAGTGAAATAATAATCCTAAGCAAATATCATCATATATATATATACTCATATACATATATAAATACATATATATATACATACTCATAACTACATACATATATATATATAGATACACACACATATATACATATATATACACACATACATACATATATATGCACACACACATATATTTACATACATACCCATTTATATATACATATTCACACACACACAGGCACAATACATACATACATACAGACACACATGCACACAGTATGTATATAAATAAAAAGAAAGAACAGTAAGATATATAATCCGGTGTTCTTATAGATATTTTTATTTTTACAAAATAGTGCTCAATGTAAATTTACAGAGCATGTCCTTTGTATTTACATGAGAAACAATATATTACTAGGTTTATATAAAAAAAAATAAAAGTTTACTAAATCAGTGAAGGCACGGTAGAGTAATGGATATCGGCTTGGATTGAGGAATCGGAGAGCCGAGTTCAAATTCCAGTCAAATCCATTACATTCACTTACATGCTAATACCCTTGGGAAAGGTATGAATCCTCTTCTTCTCCCTCCAGCTATGGGTAAAATAGCAGGACAGACTGGGTTCTATAGCCTTGGATGGCAACTGGTCTAGGAGAAGGACAACTCTGAATTCAAAACCTGCAGAGGGTCATTTGGGAACCTTGTGGCATTCGGTGCACCAGGTCACTGTATTCGTCCCTCCAAAAAGTGTGGATGGTCCTGCACGAGGCCTTCACCACTATAATCAAATCTCATGTCGGTTTCCTGGAAACTGATCTGCTTGACCCTCATACATCGAATCTTGATGGGAGAGCCAATCATATATATATATATATATATATATAAATAAAAAGAAAGAATAGTAAGATATATAATCCGGTGTTCTTATAGATATTTTTATTTTTACAAAATAGTGCTCAATGTAAATTTACAGAGCATGTCCTTTGTACTTACATGAGAAACAATATATTACTAGGTTTATATAAAAAAAATAAAAGTTTACTAAATCAGTGAAATTAAGTAGCTAATTTTGCCGTCATTGTCATAAATTTTACTTAAATAATATTTAAATATAAAAAAAAAAAAATTTGTAACCTAATAATTTACATACTTATACTTGATGTGATAATAATTCTACATACTGTAAGGGATTCTAATTACATTTAATTGTTCTTAAAAGAAATATAGTATATTAAAAATTAAAAATTAAAAGTGAAAATATTTCAAATCGTAGTTAAATAAAAAGTATTCTAACCTAAACACCCCCCCAAAAATCTTTAAATATACAAATAGAAAAAAATGTCGTAAGAATTTTTGCCGTTAACAATAAAATTTTAAAAAAATCCAGACGTCATGCTTTTAACGGATGTTAGATTTCATTGAAAAATACATCCCTACCCCCTACCAAAATTTAGCTAATAACTGATACATTAAAATACAGACATAATGAACACGCAGACACCCCTTGTCTAGTGAAAGTGGATTTATCTGTAACCTTGGAAACATGAATTATGATTTTAGCTGTGTCTTTAAAACCTAGTAATTTTAAAAGTTACTCCAAATTTCACTTGAGGATAAAATGGAACTAATGTCTTTAATTTAATTAGAAGATTAAATTCAGGGCTTTTAGCTTCCATTTTTGAAACATGGTTAGAACTGTGTAGCGAAAAAAACATTTTAAATCAATTTATAATATATATATATATATATATATATATATATGCAAATATTTATATATATACACACACACATATATATATATTTACATATATATACACATATATATTTACAAATGTGCACATATATAAATATATATATATATATACATTTATATATACAAATATGTATATACATATACACACACATATACATATATATATATATATATACACACACACACACATATAAACACACACAGGCACAATACATACATACATACAGACACACATGCACACAGACATATATGTTTGTAAAGCTTTAATCTTGGTCAAATTCAAAGCATCCTCTATACCTTCACATTAATATAGTTAAAAAATATATAAATATATAATAATGTCTGAATCATATTTTTTAATTTATGTGCACCACTTCCCAAAAAACTAATTATAATAAACATTTCTATCAACTGTTTTAATTTAACTATTATGTAAATACAATAGTTTGGAACATTCATTAACCCAATAAAGTAGAATCCCTTTTCTGTGAATATAAGAATAAAGCACATATTGTGGCCCTTGAAAGGAAATAATTATTTTCAAAATCTACACCTATGTTTCTAAAAATAATTATTTATAATTTTTTTAGTCTGATAAACATTTGTCACTGATCATTTAAAAGTTTCTTTAATTTTTACCTTCAATGGAACTGATATTAAAATTAAATGTTTTCTGTTTAGATTCTTAAAATATAACTGAGAAGCTTTATTCATAGTGGCAAAAAAAATAAAAATAAAAAACAATTCCATAACTTCAAAAAATGAGATGATACTTTTATTAACATTTGTCACAGTTGGAATAGGATGGTATCAGATAGTGGTACTAAAGTGAATATCAGTTAGCAAGGGTTAATTAGTACTTTTTCACTACCTGAACAAAGCTAAAAGGCAAGTACTTGTACAAATGCAAAAAGGTTGATGTCCACGCTTAAGGAGTGGACTGGAGAAGTGAGACAGCTTAGTCTCTGTGCAGGAAACATACTCAGGTAAATAATGGCAAGAATCAGCAGCAGCAATAGTGATGGTAATGGTAGCAGAAAGCATAGACACACTCATCAGCTTGATACTGTTCTGATGCCTCTGCTGCTTGTTGCTGTTGTCATTTTAATTCTAACAATTAGGGCAGACAGAGTTCAATCTCAGGTCAAACTGCAGAATCAGAATTGGATTGGCAAATGGAGGTTGTCAAAAAATAAATAAATAAAAAGAAAGAAAAAGAGTTTAATGAGAAATTGCCTGTTGTAGCCTAAATGAATATGAAAATTAAGTATATATTGTTTAGATATTTACTAATCATAGCTTAGGCTGACACAAGGCTGAGCATGGATTGTTTATTTGTGCACCAGAAGGAAGTTGGATTTGGCCACAGAAAAAATAATTACTTACACTAACACCTAGTTTTCATTACCTTCCTCAATGTAAATCTTTCAAAGATCTACAAAGATCACACAGAAAGTAGCAAATAACTTCATACCAATCTGGTTCTTGAGTACTGTTCAAATGACCTGAAATTTGGGGTAGTATCTTGATAGTTTCTTAAACAGATGTATGATTAAATATATACATTTAAGTATACAAATCTTATTGTTCATAATATGAAAGGTAAAGTTATATTCATTTTTAGGTTTAAGTGAAAAATAATTATAATTTTTGCATGAAATACACTCATACAAAATGATGTTCTATTCACTTAAAAAAAAAAAAAAAATAAGCAGTAAATTTGCAACTTGTTAAGAGTTCATTAAATTTCTTCAAAATTTATTCCTTTAGCTAAAAATAATTTTAAATCTCTTATTAAATATATAATCTGAAGAGTGGACATGACAATAATGATACTAAAGCATTGGTAGTGCAACCAATGCTTTAGCATCATTATTGTCATGTCCACTCATTGGGAAATTAATTCTTTTCATATTTTTGTATGTAACATATATAGAGAGAATATAACATAACAATGTAAGTATTAAAATGTTCCTATGCAAAACTACAATCCATCTGAAGTTATTATGCAAATCACATAAACCTCAATAAGTCAAATTTACTTTAAAAAATTTTGTCAAATTTTAAAATAATTAATTCAGTTTGAGTTAAATTTTTAGGTAGTTTCAACATGTTTTGTTAAAGTTATTGGATTTATTATAAAAACTCCAGTCTGAAATTATTATGCAAAAACCAAAAAATCACTTTTGATTTCATCAATAAAGTAATAAAATCATTAACAATTGATCAACATTTATAATAGAACAAATAACAAACATAAGTTTGAAACATCTACACCTTAATATTATGATACATCTTCTCTAAAACAGCCAGCAATCTATTATCCATTGATTTTGTTAAATTTTTACTTTAGCAAATTCATTTTCTGACATGGTGGTTTTAATTGTTTCCCATAGGTTGGCTTCACTGTCATACTGTTTGCCACCTTCATATAATTTCATCTTCACAATTGACCATAGATTTTCAATCAGATTCAGATTAGGACTTGATGGTGACCATTCCACTACTTTCCCTCTTGTAAACCTTTTATGCTCAAAAAATTTATGGTTACCATTAGATTCATGAGGAGCATTGATATGCCTAAAAACTACACTTCACTTTTGAAACTGCAGGGCTGGGTATTGTACCATTCAAAGAAAGTTTTGAAACCACAATAGTTAGCACTATCCAATTTAACTACTTCATTGATTCTGAATGTTCCAATAATGGTTTGGTCAACAATTCCAGCCCATATCATCATACTGCTACTTCTTTGCTGCCTTCTTTAAGTCACAGGCACATGTTTTTGATTGTCAATCAGGTCCATCTGAGATTCATCCATGAAAATTACTTTAGAAAAGTCAATGTCCATGCATTTCTTGGCCCAGTTTTGACACTTTAAAATATTTACCTTGTGAGAGGAATTTTCCTAAAAGATTTCTTGACAGATCCTAATTTGTGAAGTATTCTACACATTTTGTCCTTCTTGACTCCCTCAATTCGTGCCTATTCAAAGATTGAGCCCTGGTCAAAAGTGTTTGTTTTGCTATAACTCACTTTAGTTTACATTCCTTCAAAGAAATAAGTTCTTAAAACCTTTTCCTCTGCTTCTAGTTCTCAAATTAGTTATACAGCGTTTTTTATCATTCAAGGGTCCTCTATCATTCAATGGTCCTCTTTATCATTTGATGGTCTTGCAAAGTTCCATTGATATCTTTAATGTGGACATTCCATCACTGAATAAATTTGTTAGATCCTTTCCACCATTCATGTTTCAACATATATTATGGGAAAAAAGAAAAAAATAGTTTTTTATTAAGTTTCAAAGACCTTAAACTAATGTTAGTTTAATCTGCATAATAACTTTGGTCACTCCATTTTAGTAAATTCCAAATATTTCAAAATATAGCCACTACAATAAGTAACTAAACATTTAGTTAGAGATTTTACCAAGGAAATGGACTAGTTTAAATTTGGCAAATATTGGTTCAGGACTTTTTGAGTTATTGATGTGAATTACATAATAATTTCAGACAGGCCATATATGTGGTTAGTGTATAATATATAGTTAAATACAAACAAATCATATTTCCAGTTATTTTAAATTGATTCTTAAAAATAACTTGATCATGTCTTTATTTTAACATATTCACAACCTCCTAAATCCTTAAATTTTAATAGCTTTATTTCTAGGCATATTGCAGACAAGTTACAATTTATCATTAGCATGTTTATAATGGATACATGACTTAAACAAACATTATCAGTTATTCTTAAACTATATTAAAACATCAAGCAAATTTACTCATAAATTCATATTATATATTTTCATTCAAATTGATAAATGCTATTTGGATCAAAACAAAAAAGCAAATACAGATTATTGTTTCTTTAGCTATGGAAAAATGAAATCGCTTACTGTTTATACAACAAATTTTAATCATCTGAATAAACTATATAATAATTCTGTGTATATTTATTTAAATTGTAATTTAATAATCAAAGAATTATATTATGGTTATATTATAACGTAATGACTGATGTAATCATATCAGATAAGCCCTTTTAAAATACATGGTCAATCAGATTATAAATTATTTAGCAAATTTTTTTAGCAGGGAAAATATTTTAATTAGTAAAATTAATGAACTGTTAAAGGTTAGCATTTGCAAAGCATTCACTCACATATATCTTCTGTCTAAGATTAATATATGGTAGCAATTATTTAATTTACATGAAAATATATAAATTGAGCAACTTTAAATGCCAATAAGAAATTTTCAAATTACTGACTGCTGATAGTATTCAAAGATAAAGTAAAAATGTTATAAGTAAGATGATAAATGAGGAACTGATTAATAAACATATTTTTTCAGTGCTTAATTTATAACAATTTTAATTATTAATTATTTTCAGTAACTCACCCATATCAAGCAAAACCATTATATTCTCCCATATATATATATATATATATATATATATATATATATATGGGGAATTATATATACATTTTTATATATCAAAAACAATTTTAGGGAAATCTTGACAATGTGGAAAAAGTTTTCGTGTGACATGTTTTGTCCAAAAGGATGAAATGCATCACACCAAAACGTTTAAAGAAAGTAAAACAAAAAAAAAAATTAATTCTTAAATTTATGATAAGTCATATTTATGAATGTTTGTGCGCATATATTTTATATGTATGCATCTGTATCAACATACATTGTATTATGCATGCACACCTATAAAGCAAATATACTGAATAATTATTTTTATCAAAAGTTAAAATTTTAACAGATAGTTAAATTACATCAAATTTGAATATGTGTGTATGTATAAGTACTGATTACTGAAATGTTTGCAAGAATATAATTTTCTAAAAAGAAAGCAGAGAGTTTAATAATAAGTACCAGCTAATTAATGTATATTTTCTGCTATTTGCAGACCTGGTGTATATGTACTCATGAGGCAAAGTTTTCTTGAAAGTTCAGAAGATCCCATTTAATGCAAATAAATTTACCTTGAATCAAAGCTTAACATATAGGCTATAATACATGAAGAGCTTTAATTCTGTAATTTTTTAAGTTTAATATTTTATACACAAATTTACTCAGACTAGTTTCCTCATCTTGTTTGTTAGCATAGTGAATCAGAGTAAATCATTGCATAATAACAATAACAATTTAAACAAGATCTAAATTTCTGTTTTATGAAAGATAAAAGTATCAAGTTAATTTTTGTTTTACAGGTTATATAAACCAGGTAAATTATTTAATATAAGAAATACTCATTAAAAGAACCACACACACACACAGAGACAGACAGACAGACACACAGACACAGACACACACGGACACACACAAATCTCTTACTTAAAAATATAATATTCAACATAATAGGATATTTTTAACAAAATAATGAGTTGAGTGGGATTACTATAACGGAGTACATATGAAAAAGTGTTATACAAATAAATTGTATGAGAGAGGGCTGAAACATTCTCTGTGGGTGAGATGGAGGTAACCAAAAAGGGAATAAAAAATTAAAAAAAAAATCTGATGTGTGGTCATTTGGTCAGATTTTGAGAAGTGAATTAGAACGATAACTTTTTAGCACTATTCTGTATAGCGTAATTATGTATATACATATACATGTGTGAAACTTTAACTATTAGTATTAAAAATTTGCTAAATTAATGATTTATCACTAAAATTTAATTATTCTTCATTTATTTGAAATTTTTAAATTGTTTATAACAGATAATTAGAAGTTTTAAAGTAAAATAAAAGAATGCAAAGAAAAAGTCAGTCAGATTCTCCATAATCTATTTTTAAACATCTATAATAAATGGAAAAAAAATACTTTCATTTTTGACATTTTTATTTTTACATGGTAACACATATGCACAAACAAGCATACCAATCCATCCATTTTTGTAATATCAATTTTTTTCATTTAATACATATAATTCTGATGAAAGAATGAAAACCTATGATATTGTTAAGACTAGGCTGAAGATCTTACCCAAAAAAATGTTTGATTTTAACTCAGTAACTTTATTCTTTATAAATATAGAATAATTATTTTCATATTTTTCATAAATATAGTATAATTTCTACATTAACTCTTATTAATTTTTTAATACTTTGATAAGGGAAAACTTTGTCTCATAAATATATATATATATATATATATATATATATATATATATATATATATATACCAATTATTTCCTTGTTTGAAAATTTGCAATGCTCACTTTGTACTTTTAATAGAATATATTTATAAATCTTCACTTATTTAAAAGGAATATGGGTACTGAAAAGAGAATTACATACACACAGACTCTTAGGACAAAAGATTAAAAACATTTTAACTTTCAGAATAATCTCGGATCCTGTATACTTAATTTTTGTTCCAATTATTATATCCTTAAATTTATTGACATGTATATGAACTTCTATATGTTGAATTTGATCAAATAAATTATTTTCAGTTGAGAATTTTGATGATAATATTTTTGATAAATGTTATGTAGTATTTTTAGACTATAATATATTTTCTCATCAATTGTTATTGCTACATTATCAGTGATAAAATTCTTACAGAAATTGAAAAAGTTTCATTTTACAGATGGTTATTTTAAAGTGCTTTTTCCTGGTTATCTCCTAGTAATGTACTATGTTTAAATTATTTTAAGAGATGCTATAACACAAAACATAGGGAAAATTAAAATCATATATTATTAAACATCTAATTACACTAGATTATTTTGAATTATTTTATGATTAATTTTATTTACAACTGATATTTATGCATTTTTTACAAATTGGTTTGGTATTCTTTAACCAATAATCTATGGTTATTTTCTTGTTAGTTTGTTTCTACATCTTTATTTTCAAAAGAAGGACATTGATTTTATGCAAAAATAATTACAAGCTGATAGTTTTCAATGATAGAAATTATCATAAACTGAAAAACAATGTTATACAAAGCATATACTTTACCATGTAGTTTTTACAAGTATTCTAAATGATAAATTAGTAATAGTAGAAAGTGACAGTAATTACCTAATAGTAGAAATATAAAAATAATAATCATAATTTTCTAGTAATGTAGAAAGAGTAGTTCAATTTTAATGGCTGCACTGACTAAAATTATTAAGAATTTCTAATGTAAGTAGGCCAGTAAAATATATTATGGAGATATTGAGTAATGAAAGAATAGGCATAGGTAATAGAGGTAAACTTTTCTGATTTGTCCCATCCTGAATTATTTTTTAAATGTTACTCTTTGATGAAAAAAGAAATTTAATTTGTATTGAGATATGTTCATGGACAAGATTCTTGTTAAAAATGACTAGACTGATAAAAAACTGAATGCTAGAAGCAAAATAAATTGTTGTATTACATATTTCCAGTACTAAATGCAAAATAAATGTTGTATTACATGTTTCCAGTATTTCTGTGTTAAATGTGATATATGAAGCTACATATGGGAAGTGGAAAGGAAGCAAGAAAGGAAATGCACTCAATTCAATTACCTACTTAATTAATTATATTAACTACAGAGAAAATAAAACAAATTGATTTAGAGCTGTGAAGATACATTTAAAAGTATTTATAACTGACAATTTTTTTATCAGTAATAAAAAAGCTGTGATCAGGTATCAGAAGCTTAGCTTGTTATATAGTCTATGATTGATAGGTTGGTAAGGGAAGAAAACCACATTGTATTAAAGTTAGCAGGCAAAATATTATTCAAAATGTATCTAATTATGTTAAAATGAATTATTTATATATAAATTTATATTCACCTGAAAGGAACTGTAATTTCTTTATTACTGTGATTATTACACTATATACTATTATTATACATATTAATTCAATAGGCTTGTGATTTGAATTGGTAAGGTGAAAAGAGGATATCTCTTATACTCATCAGTACATGTGCAAATAATTTCCTGAAGAGGTTTTGTTATTTTTTTTGTTGATGTAGAAAGAAAAAGTATCTTGAGGTTGATGTCAATTCAGTTAAATGCCTTTATTAGAGCAGGTTTCAAATATTTGTATATGCTTGTAGGTATAGATTTTGCGCATACCAATACATTGGAACCTGTCAAATAAATAATTCTTTATCACCCCAACATGTTCACATACTAAGAAGACATATTCAAATAACTTATATAGGCATATTAAAAGAAATTATACAGCTATTTATCAGAGAATTGCCATTTCAGCTAGAAAGAAATAAAAATTTGTAAATTTACTAAAGCAGTGCAATTAGTAATGTTTACAAATTAATTTTAAAAATATTTCTAAAAAGTATTTTTGATTTTTATCTCTAATTCTTGTGTGTGTGTGTGTGTGTGTGTGTGTAAAGAGAGAAACCATCACATACATTTTAATTGATGCAGTTTAGACTTCATTAATTATTTCTTCAATTTCCATATACTATAAGTATAAAAAATTAAGTATGGAAATTAAGTATGGAAATTGGCCAAAGTGAACTAATGCCAAAGTAATACCAAAACATGCTTAGTGTCTACTGCTTACAACATACAAAACTCCCCTGCTCAGTAGTCTACAAATATACCAATATCTTTAAGAGAATATTTAATACATACTAATATTACAACTGTGAGTAGAGCATAAATAATTTATGGGCCTTATCATTTATCAGTAAATAAGAAAACGAGATATAAATATAAATGAAAAAAAAGAGTTGAAATTACAAACAATGAAGGAACAATTTAAGAACTGTGTATAAATTTTACTATAAATCAATCAAGTATTTATCAGGAAATAATTTTAATATAGTTCCTGCTCCATATATATATATATATATATATATATATATATATACACAGACACACACACATACATACATACATACTCAAACAAGCTTGATTAAAAAAAGTCCACCTGTTTAATTTTTTGTTTGTATTTTTTCCATTTTTTCGAATAAGGTGTTGCATATCTGGATCAAAATTGTGTATAAATTGTATGTATGTATGTATGTGTGTGTGTATGTGTGTGCGTGTGTATGTGTGTGCGTGTGTGTGTGTGCATATGAATGCATACGCATATTTTCAAAAGTACTTCATGAGTACATTAACAGAACAGAAGATTATTTCAGAACATAGTATGTACTCAGTATTTTACAACTTGGTCATGAAACTATAAATATCAATATAAAAAGTGTTCCTATTTATATGTATATATGTAAAAATTTATTGGTATAAATACTGATCTATCAAGTAACAATTTAAAACTATGAAGTAGATAATATATATATTATGTTTCAATCTTTGGAACAGCTAACAAAAAGTAAACAAACCAACTACCATAAGAATCTAACACCAAAATGAGCAATAAATTTAATTTTTTTTTTTTTTGCCTTTGGTGTGTAAGAACTTTTCTGCAAAAGCATTTGTGAAAGTAACAAGTGGATAATGCATTCAACAAATAAAAACAGAATAAAGCAGAAACCATTTTTGATTTCAATTATTAATGGAGGAATATGGCTGAAATTTCATTAAAAAAAGATTGCTTAGTTAATTAAAAGTGTGTAAAAGAGAAAGAGAGAAAGTGAGTGAGAGAAAGAGAAGTTGTGTCAAAATATTTTGACGTACCTTTGCATGATGAGAACTTTCTTATCCTCTTCTACAGTGCAGAAGCATTAAGATCCAGTGATAGACATGAGAGAGCAACCAAATGAAAGCAAAAGAGAAAGTGAAACAAATGAGGTGAGAGAACTAAAACAAGTAAAAGGATGGTGGAGGTAGGGGGGGGGGGTAAAAGAGAAAAGAGACAAGCAGAAAAATGTTGTTTCAATGCATCCCTTGGTACTACCAACAAGTGAGACTGGTTTGATTAATTTAAAAATTCCATTCATTATTTTATCCACAGATAGGCTACAAGTAGAAACAACAAGTGTTAAATTCCTGCACATGATGAACACAGGCGTTTTACACATCAAACAACAATAAGAGAAACAGACTGAGGCACAGATGTGGTGTAACTAGCATTTATACATCTGTGTATTGAGACTGAAGTACTTGTGTATATGTATACATATGGATGTATGTATATGTGTGTGTGTGTGTGTGTGTGTGCGTGTAGAAAAGAGAATAAAGGGAGAGAATGCAGCATAAGCTGAATGCATTGAATGGGAGGGAAAAATTATAGACTTGATATAGAATACTTAAAGTGATTGAGAGATGAATTTCAAAAAGTAAGTATGTATACAGAAAGATAGGGAGACAGAATATGAATTATATTTTTTTTAAATGTTCCAAGAATGTATATGTTTAAAAAACATAACTGAGAAGACATAAAAGATACTGGAAGAAAAAATATGGAATAGTGATATGGAGAAAAAATAATAAAATGTACACATGCAGAGAAAAAGAAAGAGAGGGAGAGAGACAGACAAAGAGGAAAAGTAAAAAGATACAATAAGGAAGTCTGTATTCTTTACTCAAGTAAAAGGAGAGTAAACATTGCCATCTACTTTGATTATAATATTGGTAAAGCTGATGCTAAGCTAAGGTAGAACAAAGATTAGGACCAGCCAGTTCTGATTATGACCAGCACAGGTCAGTAAAGGTGAAAAAAAAGTGGATCTATTACTCTTTTATTATTATATATGTGCGTGTGTATATATCTCAACATAAATGCAAAAGTTAATTAAGAGAAAAAGGAGGAAGAATTTGAGATGAGAAAAAAGAAAAATAACATAAATGAAAAAAAAAAAAAAAAAAATGAAATAAAGAAAAAAAGCACCTTTGCAGATGATTGCACCAAAATGAAGAGAAAAGAAAAAGTGAATCAAATGCTTCTGCTGAGCTCTAATGGAGAGCAAGGTAGAGGAAGACTGGTATTTGTGGTAGCATGAAGCAGCCCATTTTGTGTATATGTAAACAGTGGAAAAAGATGGAGATGTAATGCCAATGCTGTTGACTACATTGATGTGGAGGTGCTAGTGATACTTGTATCTTGTGTGCAAGCTACTTTGATTGTGAGTAGCAACTAACAACCACACACATACAGTTTTTAGAAAAATGTATTTCAAATTGTTAGCATATGCTGTTTACACCCCATTCACATTTTATCGACATTAATGTACACATTATACATCAACATGTTAGCTGCTGATATACACTTATATGTAGGTACATTAATAAGTTCATAGCCTAATGATGAAAAAGCATATTTTACAGAACAGATATCTATCTTCCAATAAAATGACCTTCCTTGTTAATGCACTTAATTCAGTGGCAAATATTAATAACATAAAACAAACATTATACACTGAAAATTTTAGATCAAAATTTAAGTAATAACTACATATCAAAGTGATAGACTTATTGATTCACCCTCATACAAAACAGTTCTCTATTTCTTCACACTTTCACTC
Organism: Acanthosepion lycidas; assembly: GCA_963932145.1. Taxonomy (NCBI): domain Eukaryota; kingdom Metazoa; phylum Mollusca; class Cephalopoda; order Sepiida; family Sepiidae; genus Acanthosepion; species Acanthosepion lycidas. The sequence continues at coordinate 44,972,773 of OZ010599.1, read as the reverse complement.
ACTATCTCATATACGCATATATATCTACAGATCAATGAGTATCTCCACATAAGTATTTTTATTTGTACAACACTTACTGACAGTACTTGATCTGGTAACTTTTCATAAAATTTTTTATAGTAAATAAATTAAACAAAAATAGGATAAGTAAGGAACATTTAATCTCCAAGAAAAAAAATGGTAGGAAAATGTTTTTATTGTGAAACATAATTTGTAATCAGTATTGTGAGTGGGATAGCAATAATATGATAAGTAAAAATATATAAAGAACTAAACATGAATAATGGGTAAATATCAAAGTCAACACTATAAAGGAATAAACAATATTGAAAACAAGGACGACCAAATTTAGAAATAAGAAATACTTGAAAAGAAGAAAAAGACAAAAACTAGCAAAGAGAATGAAATGATGATAAAAACTATTCTGGAATGAGTGTAATGAAAGAAATGTAAAGAATAGATGATCAAGAATAAGAAAAAGGAAGAGCAGCATTTATTTTCATCAAGTAAACAGTTATGCTGAATGTTTAAAGCCTAGGCTACTATTATATTGAGATGAAAGTGATCAATAAACACTGTGAATGTAGAGAAAGAAGAGACAAAGAAAGAAAGACTGTGTGAGTATGTGTGCTAAAAAGAAGAAATACAGAAGATGTTGGTATAAGTAGGGTGGAAGTAGGGCAATGAGGGTAGGTAGGAAAAAGATCCAACCACCTTCATCATCACTACAACACAACTACAGTTACTATGAATGCTGCTGCTGCTGCAGTTGAAGGTAGAACAGCAGCAGCAAAGAAACTAGACAAGATGAAGAAGATGAGGATGAACAGCCGCATAATTATGACAGGCGTTGTAGTATAGTTAGAATGAAAGAAGCTAGGACATAAATGAAGAATAAAAATAAGAAGAGATGATCCTGAAAAAAAAAATGAGAAGGAAGAAAGAGTAACTGAGAGTGGCCATTTTGGACAAGAGAAACATCCCAACACACTGCTAGTGCCACTATCATCACTTAGTAGTACCACCACAACCATCCAAACCATTGCCGACATTACAAGTGAAACTCCTCTGCATACAATTTAACATACCATTGTACTCTCCAAACAGCATCCTAGTCACATAACTAATCTACTGTTGGGACTATTGCTATCATATGATCACTAAGGTCATATAAGTAGCTCACTCAGCTTGGCAAATACAGAAAACCAACAGCTTCACTTATCTATATTTTTCCAATCAGTAATACTGTTATATACAGCTACTGCTACAACAGTAACTAGTTTGGGTGCTTTTTTTTTCTTTTTATCAATTATCTATCAGCTAACAATATCATTTTTTATTCTCTAAAATACACTTAACTGCAATGATGCTTGCAAGTTAATGATATAAATAGGATATTGTTGGTCCAACTGAATGTACATGGAAAAGAGGAAATGTAGTGGCACCGGTGAAGTTGGGATGTAAAACAAAAGCAAAACTTTTCTTATGTTATAGTGGAACTAATCAGATATCCAACTAGTGTAAATGATATGAAAGGGAGAATATGGTTAATAGACAGAAGTGTAGTAAAGTAAATAAAAATAGTTTATATTGAAAATAGATGGTTACATATAATAAAAGATGGAGATAACCTGAAAAGGTGGGAAATAATGAAGGTGAAGGAGAGATAAAAAGTGAATTTTGAATATAAAGATAAATCAAACTGGTTGTCACGGCAACCTGCAGAGGTACTGATTTCAAATGGTGCTAGATGCAATTCAACCAATATCTACCCACCACTCGAGACCAGACCCCTAGAGGGCACAGAGTTCTTTTTGTCGTCATGATGATGCAGACGACCACAGCAGTGGAAAAGAAAGCCAGAATATTTTATAAAAGAACAAGAACAGGAAGATTAAAGATATATAGATTAAAGAAGATAAGGAAAAAGCACGCACATACACACACAAATAAATGTTAGTAACAGACATACATCTACACAGAACAATGAATTAAGAAAACGAAAACTACGGAGAAGCAATAAATCAAGAGGAGCAAATAAATAAACTAATAGAAATGCTTTAATAAAACCAAGATGTAATAAAGATAGGAGGGAAAGAAAACTGCAGTCAACAGATTCAGTTTAATTATAATATTTTTAAAATCTTTAAAAATTATTCTTTTAAAAAGAATAAAGATTTATTTTTCATTTTGAAGATCAAATCATGAAGGATATTTCAAAATTGTAGTTCATCAACAATTCATTTACTATTACTTTAAGTTTAATACAGTAAAATTAGATTTGTTTATATTCTTATTTGATTTAAATATTATAATTAGAGCAAACCAGAATTACTGGTCACTGACAAAATCCAGAAATCGTGTCTTCATCTTTTTCCAGATTAATTTGTTTCTATATAATGTTTTAAACCAAGCACAATAGATTCTTAAAATCAAGGTTTTTATAACAAATGAATTGACTATTTACTATTTACTATTAATTATCTGCAAACAATACTTTTAATTGTTAACATTTAAATTTTCATCCAATATAAATAAAGAATCTCTAGTTTGTTTACTTTAAAAACATTTTTTTTATTATTTTTCAAATGTAAAATTTAGATGAAATAATATTAGATATCTAAAAGGGAATACAAAGACTAAAGAGTGCAACAAAAGAATTTGTATATAGAGAAACTGAAAAGAAACACTTAAAAATAACCTTAAAATATATATAAGAACAGAAATTAAAAATATTAAATATTTAGCCCATTCTGCAATTTAGTACTTAGTATGTAAACCAGAATAAGAAAGAACTCAAGTTATTCATATGCACATTAAAAAGTTTAATTAATAATCTGCTTAATATATAGGAAATTTACTTTTATAGGATTATTTTTTATTTTTTACAAATTATAAGGCAGATTTCATTCTAATTTCTGTGCTTTGGGTCAAATTAAATTATAAATGAACTTTTCTCAAACCAAATGCTAAAGATACATAATGCATAGTGTAAAGATTATTATAAATAATACTTGTAGTTGCATATAGGGTGTGAGTTAGAAAAGAACTGAAGTGAGATTTAGGTCATTCAGGGGAGGTAATTCATTTTCAAAAGTTTATTCTTCACAAAGACACTAACTTGTCAGAAAATTACTTTTTTATGAAATCATGGCAAACAATATTTTGTAACAGCTTTTGTTTAAGTATACATCAGAACATTTTTGGTTTGAGCACATGTCAAACATTCACTGAAGGGGAATTAAGATACAGTTAAAGGATATGTGGAATATACTTTCAGCAATCATTTATTGGCACAAACATGCTCATATATATGCATTCACTAATGTCAAATATATATTTCTTTTTCCATTTAAATTCAAAAAAATAAGTATGCCTAATGAGAAAATAAATTTCTTTAATACAGAAGAGAACCACATCCTAAATTCTATAGAACTGAATCTGTAAGTAGTCTTAATATTATTAGTAATGATTTTTTTCATTGTATTCTTAAAAAAAAAACAATGAAAATACAAGAAAAACATTTCTTAAAAGATTGAAATTACTTTTTAAAAATGTCTAAAAATTTATGTCACTTAGAATTTTTAATTTTCAAACCATAACAAATTTCATACTCCATGAAGACATTATATTATTATTATATTCAAGTCATATTGAAAACTTGATTAGTACTTAGCTGATGATTTAGGAATATCAAGTTCTCTAAGCAGCTTTGAAATTTGAGCCAGACTAAGACAAAACTTAGTAAATAACTACTTCATAAAGATGTTGCTTATAAATATAAATAGAGTATAGTCATTTATCAATCATTTTCTTTGGTCAGCTAGCTATTTAGAAAGGTACAAATATTAAAATATCTTAATATCTTAGACAAGATTGCAAAAAGGTCTTTGAGAAATAGATGCATTTAAACAATGATCAAAATTTGATAAATTAAATCTACTATATTTTATAGACATCTGAAATTGATAATTACATATTTACATATAACATTATTGTGTAAAATAAGTATTAAAATTTAAATTCTCTCTATTTTCTTATGCTCACTTTAAGTTATCTTAGAAAATAAAATATCATAAGTTAAATCTTAAATTTTGTAAATCATTTAATTTTTCATTAATGCACATTTTTCTTAATTTGTTTAGTTGTCAATACTAATAAGCTTGTTTTTTTACCTTGAGCAGAAACTTGTGCAGAGTTCTCATCAGACCTAAAAGTATGAGAAAAAGAAAAAATTAAATGAAATAAAAAAATTGAAATATTTCATACACAGAAATAATATCATATGTTAAAAAATAATACTTACAGAAAAGAAAAATATTAAAGGAAGTAAACTGTAAAAATTCCCTAAAAAAGTTAATAACTTTTGGTTCAGTATTGTAACTTCCTTTATCAAAACTCTTTATTAATATTCTCTCGTTGTATATCAAGCAAGTAATTAACAATGGAAATATTCAGTGTAAGCTAATATTTACAAAACTTATGTAATCTGAAGTTTAGAATGATGAAAAAGGAAAATTTCAAGGTAAGAATGTTAAAACAATAAAACAGGAATAAGAAACTATACATTTTTAAGCTGAATATTTTGAAAATGTATCATTATAACCAATCTATAATAAAACTTACATCAAGAATATTTATAAATTAACTTAATTTAATGATTCTACAAGGATTGCTGAAAAGTTCTCGGCTTGGCCCACTTTTAAATTTCTGAGCAAGTAACCAAACATGAGAATTTTTTTAAATTCCTTTTTGATTTGTCCAAGAACTTTTCAATACCTGTTTGTAAATTAACCACTGCATTATGGTGTCCAGTAATATTATTTACAAAAGAATAATAAATTTGAATGAGATTTATAATTAATTTTAGTCTAAAAACTATCATCATTTGAGCCTTGTCAAAAATGCATAGATGTCATCCAGTGATAGTATAGGAAGTTAACTGACCTCAAAATGATTATAGAACGTTCAGTAGCCATCAGTTTTGTTTATGAATAAACTAAAAACCTATGTTATGACATCATTTTAATTATAAAATGAACTTTGTATCAATATATGACTTTAACACAATAAATTTACAATTTACTTTTTTTTAAATAAGCAAATATAATGTTCAATAATGGATTTTCTTTGTAATTAATATTCATGAAAATACATCTGGATTTCAGTATACTTGATGTCAAACAATTTATCAAAGGAATCTTCTAAAACTTTTATTGAAAATTGTATTCATTTTACATTATAAAAATGGCTAAAATCTATTAAGTATTAAATTCACTATCAAATAACCTACTTGTGCAGGTTATTTTTTTTACTAATCCAGAAGGGTTACTTTACAATATATTTTTTATTTTAGTATTTAGCAGTTATGCATATTCTCTACATTAAACTCAGGATGGATTATTCAAAATCAAATCATCTTCATAAAACTGACATTAAACTAAAATACTACAGTTATAAACTGTATTCTTCTTAGCAGTAAAGATTTATCTCAAGTTTAATGATTCCATAACCCAATTTATTGCATAAACTAAGCTAATCAAAAACAAACTAAGAAAATAATACATAACATTTTCAGTAGAAATATCAACAAAATGAGGGTATAGCTTAATTCTTCGTATTAAAATATTTTTAAATTGAGTTTTAAGAGATATGAAATATTTCATATATCTTTATTCAGCTCATATTTATTCATTTTTTACTATAATAGAAATAGACTTTAATAGAAAAGGGTAAATTTTAATGAACATGTATAAAATACTAAATGTTATCAATAAAATATACATTTACTTTTCAGTTTATGTAAAAAAAGATGAATTTATAGCAAAAATTTAAAATCAGTGTGCATAAATATTATAAAAATGTTTATTAGTAGCATAAAATAATTAAAAATAATAATTAATTAAAAAGTGTGAATCAATAAATGTCAAATAGTCTCAATTTGTTTTATATATTTACATTTGGAAAAAATATATTAAAGGAAAGCCAGACAGTATACAAAATTTTCATTTTGTGTGTAAAAGTTTTTTTTTTAATTTAGAATTGGCTCTAAAAAGAACTGCCAGAAATAACTGCCATGATAGACTGTTGGGGATTCAATTTTTCAAATTCAGAAGAAATATATTACCCTTGTATTTTTCATCCATTGAAAAAGGGTGGCTTTAGCCATCATAAATTTTAATTCAAGTTCCATTTTGATCTACCTCCAAGGATATTTAAAGTGGATGAAAGACAGAAGGTGCTTAGATTGCTGAAGGGAATAAGCCTGCTGGCTGCAGCATAAGTAAGTGATATGTCACACAGAAGGGATTAGATGTCTCAAACAACTAAGGTTGGCTGGTAGAAGAGAGGCAGGAAAGTGATTTGAATGCTAGATATGAATCTGGTTGTAGATGGGACAAAGGCTTCCTCACAAGAAAATCACCAGAAGAACAAAGGGCAGAAAGGCCTCAGCATTCTTTAAAACTATGCTGATGAAAAAGACCACCCTTAGGCTGACCACAAAAAGGAAACTTTAAAAACAAAGAAATTTAACTCCCCTGAGATTCTCACCAAAAAAAGCAATAGTTTTTTTACTTATCTATTAGGTGGGTGCAGCCTTTTTCTTTTCTAAGAGTAATTTCTTCTTTTTTCCAACAATTTCCATTTCTACTTCTCAAAGTTTTTTTTTCTTTCTTGATTTGAGCAAATTTCTATTGTGAATCTTTTTTAGAGTCAATGATTTCTATATTTTTGATATGTTACCATGACCATAATAAAGCACATAAAAGGAAATTTTTGTACAAGCCTTTTTTGTAAAATTTATACATTGTTAAATTGTTTTGTATAAGTTTAATAAAATGTTTGTAACTTTCAAATTTCATGTGGTAGTTTTGAATCTTTGTTATCGTTTGTGACTTCTTTAATATTTGGGATAAGAATATTCATTCTCTCTTCCCTCATTCCCTCCCAGAAAAAAATCCTTTTATTTTGCATTAAAAATTTAGTTATTATAAAATTAAATTTTTATAATACCAAATTTAACTTGAAATATTTGTTCTGAAATCCTTTTTCATCACTGAAATGTTGGCTATTGCTGAAAATATTTGCTTTAACTGTTAAATCTAAGATCCACCATAATTTTGAACTGTATATATTAAGAGATAAAGTCCCATTAAAGTAACTGAGATTGTGCTATATTTTTTTATAGGCAATAGGAAAATTTAGAGAAATTGTGTCATGAAGTGTTAACTGTGCATAATAATGACACAAGAATACTTTGTTGATAAGATAATTTTAAATCAGAAACTAATTCCCAAGAACAAAGGTATCAACATTTGATTAACAAACAAAATACTATAGTTGATTTATTATTAAGATTTTCTAACAATATTTTTATCCTTTTTAAAAAAAAAAACAAAGCAATTAATCAGCTTAAGATGATCTATTGTAGTCTTAAGGTAGTATATTTAAAAAAAAGTATTGAGAAAAATAGGCTGAAATGAGTTTAAAATAAAAAAAAAATATTCTTACAATCTATATAATGAATATAGTCAGTCATAAAACATTTTAAACACATGCATCTGTTATATAATTTGTATATATTTATCTAATAACAAACAAAGTTATGGATAATTTTACAGAAAAAGACTGAAAACCACATTAAATGCCATTAAGTTAGGGTAAAATTAATCCAAATAGTTGTGTGTGTGTGTGTATATATATATTTCAAAGTATAAACCTACAAAGGAAGATTTAGTATTCAGACGGGATTATTTTGATAAAAAATTTTATAGAGCTTCCTTTTTTACGAAGAGCTGTTATTTTGAAGTTCATGAACTCTTTTGGACTGTTACATGATAACATAAGTGTCAAAATGCAGTGAATCCTTTCTGGGAGCTGGCATTCTCAATCAGATCCTCTAGGTAGGTACATAACAGTAACACTTTGCAGAATCAAATGAACTCCAAGACAAGAGTGTGAAAATCAATTTGCACTCAATCTGTTCAATATAGTCTTCAAACATTTCAATTATTTTGTCTTAGTCTCTGACAAGAACTCTTTTTACTCGACTTTTTCTGAAAATAACACATAGGACTTCAGATTTCAAACACTTTAGTTTATTGATAGCCAAAATTCATTTATTGTGAACATTAATAATAGTTTAACAAAAAGAACAAAATTTTCAGTGAACAATTTAAACAGTGAATAAACAATTAAAAAACGTTTTTAACAATAATATAATCTTAAATAAGCTAACAGTAATTTAAATTCTAGAAATTACTTGAACAAGTGAAGGTCATTGATACTGGATATGATCAAGCAAAATGATAGATATTTTTTATTTTATGTATCACTTGATATACATTTAATACATTTAATTGATGTTTTTTATTAACAACTCAAATTGTATTTTGTTCAATTTTTCAGTAAGTTTTAATAAGTTGTCTAGTCAAGAGAAGATGGATGTACATTGTGGTGTAATGGATATTGACTCAGAGTGAGAACTCAGAGAGCTGAGTTTGAATTCTTGTCAACTTTATTAATACACAAATACCCTTTTTTCTCTTCTCCCCCAGATATGGATTGAATAGCAGGACAGACTGGGTTCTTTAACATTGGTTGGCAATCAGTCTATTGCAGAAATCTACCTCACCAGTCATGTGTCGAAAAGATACATGATCACCCAATTGTGTGTATGGTACTTAACTGACTGAGTTGACAGAAGTTTACTTATTCTACAATGTTATAATTTTTACAGATACAAAATTTAATAATACAATTGTTATTCTCATTTAAGTTTGACTCTTGTTCTCACCTAAATAAGGCATAAGCCTCATTAATATCAATAGGTGGAAGCACAGATTTTGTGGCTTTCAGTAGAATTCTTTACCATTAAGTGATTACAAAAACTTTTGATTGGTTGAATTAAGAAAAAAGCAAAACATACAACTTTTAAATTATATGAAATAATTCTTACTTGGATATTTTAGCTTTTACAATTTTGATATAGAAAACCTATATATTGTTTGTACTATTTCCTGCTATCAGGGTTCTATAAATGACTGTATACCCATTTTATGAAAGTTCAATCATTTTTAAGGCCAGAACCAACTAACAGCACACATTATAATTTTGATTATTTTCAGCTTGAAGATAGTAACAAATTTCACTAAACTCTCTAAATTTTTTAAAAACTGTCATCACAGACACATAATTAATATCATTAATAAATTTAAAATGTCAATATACTGATAAAAATATTAAAATTAGAAATACAAGTTCAATGCATATTGAAACTTGTGAAAATAATCAAATATTACTTCATATGAAGTCTATAGTGAGTAAAACGTTATATATATATATATATATATATATATAAATATATAAATATTTTAGAAAGAAGAGAAAGATCAAAAATGTTTTTGGTTGTAATGTGTATTTTTTTTTTTTTAAATATTATGCTTTATTTTCCATAATTTTACTACACGTGTTTCTGGCCTCGCGACCGTCATCAGGTTTTTATTTTCAGCAGGAATGTGTTGGCAATTAATCTTTATGGAAATGTAAAAATTTGTGACTTAAATATTTTTTTCCAGTGAAATTTAGTTATAAAAATATTGGTGATTATTACAAAAAGAATAAAATTTTCTCAAATTGTTTTAAAATAAAAACCTATCCATTATAAAAGTAAATAATTAATGAATATGTACTGAAATTTTCATTTGAATTAGATAATTCTCTGATTTTTGGTAATTTAAAAAAAGTGCTGTCATTCCCCAATTTTCCTTTGCGGGTTTGTGGCCCCAAGGTTGGGAAAATCTTGAAATTGACATATAATAGAGAGTGGGGTCCTGTATCAAAGTTTTGGGGTAAGGGGTGGGATCCTAGTGCCAGCCCTGCTTCAAACTCAGTTTTTAGAAGAAAACAGATACAAGTTAAAAAAATGATATTAAAAGCACACAATATCTGTTTATTCAACACTTATATAAGTAATATTTTTAAAATGTTGAAAAATAATAAATGAAAGTGAAGATGAATAAGATTTGCATTTAAAATTACAAACTTTGGTGGATACAGAGAAAAATATATAGATTTTAATTTCTTTTTACTAATGTTTACTCAATACAATGCACAAGGGCCACTCAAGGTAGAGGGTTACTGCATAGTTTTATTAGCATAAGAAAGGGCAAGATAATAGGAAAGCTAGACAGCTAATTCCAGAATTGAAAAGACCAAGATTTAATTAGTGAATAAAATTTCAGAGTACATGTGGAGACATTAGGGATAGAGAGTTGAATTAAAATTTAGACTGAATAGGAAACCCAATTCTAAATAGGAGATAAGGGATGAACTTCTACTCCTGTTCAAAAGGCCAGAGAGGCAAACCTACCTACTCCTACTAAATATTAATTATGTATATGTGTGTGTGTGTGTGTGTGTGTGTGTGTGTGTGTGTGTGTACAAGTTTTATGAATGCATTTCTATAGTTTATCTCAAAGCTTCTTGTAGAACTTGTTAGGAATATGCTGAGAAAAATCCTGTAAGGAGGCTTCAATTAGAAAAAATTAGGACAAAATGTCATATATATAAGAAAATATTGAAATTTCATATTTGTGAATTTGAATTGTGGTTCAAGCTCATATTTAAAACCACCAAAATTTCTTTGGATAAATACATTAATTTTAATTGATTAAAATGTATATAAGTGCATTAAAGAAAAAATAAATGTGGAATAAAGATCTCACATTTCAACATAAGAGAAAGCATTTTGTAAATGATATCTCTGGACTATAAACAAATAATAGAAATCATAAGATAAATTATTCATGATGTTAAATGGAATAAAAGTATCAAAGAAATGTTTTTTTAATATTTAATACTTGACTATAAGGAACCAACTAAGTTTTAATATTATTCTAATATAAGAAAGGAGTTTAGTTAGTTGTCAGTAGAGAAGAACACGTGGATATTGAAAGGAAGGAAGAAAGAATATAGAAGAAAGTGAAGATGAATTATGCAGCAGCTTGGACTGGAACAATACACTTAAAGAAGGCTATTTGGAGGGTATTAAATGCACCCAGACAGCAGCAGCAGCAGTAGTAACAACTAGAAACAGCTGATTTGTTGACTTCAAACAGAAAGAGCATCAACAAGCAATTCAGGAGACACATGATAAAAGATTTGTAATAATAATCTTTATACTGTGAAAGAAAAAGGAAAATTAAAAGTTTTTAAAACAGTAAAATTATAGATATAATAGAGAAAACTTAATTCAAGTGTCTAGCAATTACTTTTTTCTTGTACTCATTTGTAATTGTTATTTTCTTCACTGGATGTGTGATACATTTATTCATTATTTCAAGTATAATGCATGATCATTAATATCAGAGTAATTTGTAATGAATTTTGGCCAATTTACATTATTCGGACTATTGTTCTCATCTTTGATGCCATATTTATCATAATGTTTTGGCCGTTGGAATGTTGAACTGAACCCTTTATTTTGCCTGCTGGGGTAAACTGTTCTAGTTCCATGTGCCATGTCTAATGGATGTCAGTTATCAGTTATCTTTATTATCTCCTGTTAATACACCTCTTCAAGTTCTCCACTGCCTTAAGCTGGTATTGAACTCACAACTTTTGGGGTCCTATCACTGGATCTAAACACCTTTATCCACTGTGCCATGTGTTCATCTGTATGAATTTCTGGGACTTATAAACTTAATGTCTTCAGCAACATTTTTTACCAGTGCTCATATTGCAATTTTTGCTGTTATCATTGTATGTTTTTTACCAGAGATCATATTGTAATTTTCATTGTTATTATTGCTTTTCTCTGGCACTCCTTATTACTGGTTCCCATATTGTATTCATTTCTATGCTTGGTTGGCTCAGGAGTTTTTTGTGGCCTAGCATATGTGCTGATTCCTTGAATTAACAAATTTTCCAATGACGTTCTTTGTCTATGATTTCAACCTGATCCCGAAGAGGGCAGTGATCTCCCTTTTCTCTCCATATGTGGTTAGACACACCTGATTTTTCCACTTCCCCTTGTGTTACAGCTTTTTGGTCTTCTTGAAGCCTTGCCTTACGGTGGCAGCCTGTTTCCCCTTTATATTTCTTTCCACAGAAATGTTGGGATATATATGGCAACAAATATGTGGACAATAGTCTGAATAATGTAAATCATGTACATAATACCTTATCTCAGATACTGATTTTTTGTCAATTTTCTCAGTTTTATCAACACATTATATTATTATACTATGGAACTATAAAATGTTAACTTACCATTAAGAGACCATTAAATGCTAAAAAAAGAATTCTCTCTATTTAATCAGTCATGTCAAATTAGGGACAATGCACCCAAAATATAATAAAGCATGTAACAGACTGAATTAAGTTATTCAATAGCAACAAAAACAATAAAATAGTGATTTATCATGATGAATATAACCAAAAGTGGATATATTTGTAACATCCATAAAATTTTAAAATATTAATGCAGCTGATAATTCTGTTAGTAATATTTTCATACTCTCCAAGTTGTCTGTGCATGTATGTGTGTGCCCAACTTTCATTACACTTGTTTTCTTTGCTAATAGTACTGAGTATGACTATTTAATGAAATCTATGTTATGCAAATACAGATCTTATATTTAATTTCCAAAAAACTAATAAAAGCCTTGTTCTAGATTAATTAGAAAGTTTTATATCATAAGTTGTGTGTTATTTGAAATATCCTGAGTTACATAGGCATACTATTCTTACTACAAAGAAACAGAAAAACTAACACATCATGCAATCTGAATTGTACTTATTCTGTAAGTGAAAATGCCCAGTTAAAAATGACAGTTTTTGATTTTGTTTGTTTACAATTAAATGAAATTTTGAATGCTGGATAAAGGTTTAAATAATTTTTATACACTATAGTTATATAATTCTTTTATGCTTCATCACTTCAATATATTTCCAATTTTAATTCTATTGTAAATAAGAAAAGTTAAGGAAAGTTGGTTCTCTGTGCCACATCAGAATGTTTTTCCCATCTGAGTCCATCCTTCAAATCTACAAATCTACCATTCATCCTTGTATCGAATACTGTTATCATATATGGTCTGGTGCCCCTGCTGTTCATCTCAAGATTCTTATCAAAATCCAAACACAGATATGCAATGTATTAGGTTCTGACCTGGCATCTCGACTCAGTCACTTTCTCACAGATGTGATGTGGCTTTCCCCTGTCTTTTCTACAAATATTTTTATGGTAACTGCTCTGATGAGCTATTTTCACTGGTGCCCCAACTGCATGAATTTAAGCGTGCTACTAGGTTGGCCTCTTGGTCCCACTCTTTCACCGTCGAAACAGTTAAATATAACCACCTCTTCTACTCCAACAGCTTCTTCTCTGACACTTCTCGACAATTGAACTCCCTTCCTTGTATTTGCTTCCTTGATAACTATAATCTTCAAAAATTTAAATGTAATGTCAATCAACATCTTCTGATGCCTTGATCTTGATCCTCATCCTTCTCTTTATCCTTTCCTCAAACACCCCTCTTTACTCTTAATTTTACACTCTGTTACCCCTTGCATGCTAGTGGCACTGCCACCTTGAAAAGGGGTGAAATGCTTAAAATTAAAAAAAAATATAAGAAATAATTATTAAATAAAAATAGGTTTAACAATATTTGATGTACAGACATTAAAAGTTTAGAAGCTTTAATTATTTTAATATAATGTAGACAATGGTTTTATAGTGTAACCTTCTGTATCAAACGAAAGTTTAAAAAAGCAAATGAATGCAGACATTTAATACTAATTGTTTTTGTAGGTGCCACTATAATGCCACTGAGAAATGAAATAATTGATGACCTTCAACAAATGCATTATTGTAGTCTTTCCATCTATAACTGTAAATATTATTTATAATTAAATACTATTTTATAATTACAAAAACATTAAAAACTACATGTTTAATTATGTGAAGGCATTTAAACATCTTTTACTTGAATTTTTTTTTCTTTTTTACACGACGGAGTAATGGATTGAGGAATCAGACAGCCAAGTTCGAATCCCAGTCAAATCCATTACATTGACTTGGGAAAGGTATGAATCCTCTTCTTCTCCCCGCAGCTATGGGTAAATAGCAGGACAGACCGGGTTCTATAGCCTTGGAAGGCAACTGGTCTACTGCAGAAAGAAAAGGTAACCTACTTTGTGAAAAAAATCTGCCTCGTCAGTCATGTATCAAAAGATACATGATCGCCTAAGCGTGTTTTCATACATGGCACATAACTGACTGACTGACTACTTGAAATTTTACAGCATATAAACTTGAAAAATATGTGATACAATAATTCAAAAGATGTCAATAAATGCAAATTACTGCTTAAGATTGCCTCTTAATTTTTTTTTATTTTATAGTCAAAGGAGTTAACAGAATTTCCAAATAAATGTTAAAAAAGTTTTAATGCAAATTTTTCTGCACCATAAACTTTCTCAATAATAATTAAAAGATAGCCTCTATTAAATGCACAGAGCAACAAACTTCCAACAAATACTCAATCAATTAAATTAATGGTGAGCATATGAAATATAAGTGTTCTTTCCAGAAGATAAGGATTTAAAAATAAATAGGAAATCCAGAGAAACAAAGTAAAAAAATATTGTAAATACAACTGCAACACAGAAAAAATATATAAAATAATTCAGCTAGAATAAAGCTAACACCTGCCCAATCAGTAATAAAATATACTCTTATAATTATACAAGAATGAAGAGAATTAGTAAAAGAAATTTTTAAATTCATAGTTAAATCAACTTATGCATTTCTTTTAAGAAACACTGTCATTTTTCTAAAATTCAAAGCAAAACAAAATTATACACAAATGATTGTTCCAGTTTTTTTAAAAAAAGTAAAATTTACTCAGTTTAATATAAGATTTGGCAACTCATCTTTAAATAAAAGCTACTGAAGTCTGGCACTTGTTAATATAAAAGATGAATCTTTATATCAGTGACATGTATTATTATGGCCAAGAGATGGATCATCTAGGCTAAACAGTTTCATTTATTATTTATCTAGTAATTTTACTTGTTACAAAATAACATTTGAAGTGAATATATTTTAATCTTGTAAAAGATTATATTCATTTCTAGAAATCCATGAAGTTTTTGTCATATATACAAAAGATTGAATATTCAGCATTTACTAGTACAATGAAGCATTAGCAGAAAAAAAGAAAATTATATAAGAAATAATTTTGTGCATTGAAACTTGTTCCATGATGCAAAAAAAAGAAAAAGAAAAGAAAGTAGTATACATATGTGCAGGAATCATTACAGAAGGTAAACTAGCTTTACAGAAAAACATGTAAGAGTTTATTTTTTGTTAGGTATCATTGTCAATTACAGCACTGACAGATACTGTATTCATTTCTTGTGCAAAAATTGAAATCAATCCCCATATTTAAATGCAGTGTGTATTCATATATATTTTTTGTGTGTAATTCTTTCCTATATCACCAGAAAGTCTACTACATAGAGATGGGAAATTTGTTCATCCTTATGCAATGAAGTCTTCTTGTGATACATTAGAAATAACATGACATCCTTGTATTAGAATATTGTCTAAAAAGAATTCTTTATTTATAATTAGCTCTGTAAATAAATAAATTTCTAAAGTAAGATGTATTGAAACATAATAATTACCACTTTTACTGCTGTGGATATACTTATATGTCTTTACAAAACTTACATAGTCTGCTCTTGATATATGTTTTCAAGATACTATGTTTTCAAGCACTTGTCATAAAATAGCTAGTGCTTAGTGCTATTTCCAAGCCAGCATAGGCATATAGTAGCATACAGTACAATCTGTTTTGTGACATGTTCTTATTATATTGTGTTGTGGTGTTGTTTATCTTAGTCTGTATACTACAGAGTATGCGATCAAAACCAAAATGGTGGCATCCATGAGACTTTATCATCAGTGTCTTTATACAGAAAATTACTATTTACAGGAAATAAATGCATTTCCAGTAAATAGCAATTTCCTGTTTTTCTCAGGCCAGCACAGCCAGGCAATAATTTTATAACAATACAGCAGTGAAAGTTTTAAAAATTAGTTCCAATTATTTAATTGTTTTCCTTTATAGTAAGATGATAAAGCAGAAAATTTTCCCCTTTAACTTTAGTTTAATATTCAGTAAGTATGAAACAAACAAGAAAATGGAGAGCAACAAAGTTTTTGGTATTATATTGCAATTGCAAAATTACATAAATAATAATATGATGTGTTTGGTGATATGTGTCAACTAATAGTATTATATTGCATCTATTTTCTAAGACTTATTAAACAGTCCTAAATGGAAGTTTTGATCATACAGTCTGAAAAGATTTATAGGGAATTACTGACAAAATATAAATTTAAACAAATATTTTTATTTTTATGGTACAAAGATTAATTCAAGCCTCAAGATAATAATGAAATCAAGTTTCTTGAACCAGCAACTTCTGTAACATTCAGGTTCTCTTTATGCATATCAAATAAATTACTGATTTAAATGTCTTTATGTTTTAAGATTCAGAATTTTAATTTCATTTAACCTTGAAAATTAAAAATTCATCAAGCAGGAATAATTTTCTGCTATGTTTAGGATCATTATAGTTTTAAACATCATTTTACTATAACTAAGGCTTTCTCTCCAAGAATCAGTATTTTTTTCAGACAAAATTTCAAGTATACACAAAACTTAGTCTAAATTAACTGTCCACACTTAAAAAAATTATATTAAATATCTTTATTTGAAAAATATAGCCAATGACAAATGGTGGAGTTTCAAACAAATAGTGAAAATATTTACTTTATTTAAATAAAGATATGCAATTTAAAAAAAAAATGATAATAGCTGGAAAAATATCTATTTGGAGCTCTTGCTTATTATTTTAAAAGGGCAACATAATTTCATGAAACTGGTATTGTTTTAAAATTATTCTTCATATTTTTATTCTAATAGTATCTTATGTACAGTATTTACATTATTCGGACTATTGTCCTCATCTTTGTCGCCATATTTATCACAATGTTTTGGCCGTTGTACGCTACGGCCTTCTTCAGGTGGTTGGAATTTCGAACTGGACCCTTTATTTCGATCACTGGGGTAGACTGTTCTAGTTCCATGTGCCAAGTTTGATGGATGTCAGTTATCACTTATCTCCTGCTAATTTTCTCTCTGAAAGTTCTCCACTGCCTTAACCAGGTATTGAACTCACACTCTTTGTCACTGGATCTAACCAATGCCTTTATCCACTGTGCCATGTGTGGACATCTGGGTATGAATTTCTGGGTATTATAAACCTAATGTTTTCAGCAACCATTTTTACCAGTGCTCATATTGCAATTTTGCTGTTATCATTGCATGCTTTTACCAGAGCTCATATTGCAACTTTGTTATTTTGCTTTTCTCTGGCACTCCTTATTACTGGTTCCCATATTGTATTTATTTCTATGCTTGGTCGGCTCAGGAGATTTTTGTGGCCTAGCATATGTGCTGATTCCTTAAGTTTACGAATTTTCCAATGGTGTTCCCTGTCTATGATCTCAACATGATCCCACAGGGGACGGTGATCTCCTTTCTCTCTCCATATGTGGTCAGCCACGCCTGATTTTTCTACTTCCCCTCGCGTTACAGCTTTCTGGTGTTCTTGAAGCCTTACCTTGAGTGGGCGGTCTGTCTCTCCTTTATATTCCTTTCCGCAGCTGCACAGGATAGCGTACACACAGTCTTTAGTCATGTTCTCCTCTGTGGGGGGGGGTTCTCACTCGAGAGAGATATCTGCGAAGTGTTGTCAAGCTTTTGAATGTTGTCCTGATGTTATACCACCTGAAGAAGGCCGGAGTGTACAACGGCCGAAACGTTGTGATAAATATGGTGATAAAGATGAGGACAATAGTCCGAATAATGTAAATACTGTACATAATACCTCATCTCAGAAATATAGACAGAGTATCTTATGTTAGTAATAAACTAAAATCTCAGTTGTCAATTTTATATCTGAATGCTAAAATGAATACATTACAATATCAGCTAAGTTATGAAATATGTAAAATAATAAGAAAATAAAAAATTGACGGTAACAGAAGACCTCCATTTAGAAAATATTAGAAATGTTAAAACAGAGGAAAGAGTTTTAGAACCAGCCAAAATGTAATTTTTCTGATTTTGTTTCTGAAATTAATCAAGTAAAATTTTGCTTACTCCTCAAAAAACTTTTGGATATTACAGAAAATATTTAATCATTTTAAAGAAAGATAGCTTAAGTAAAGCAACTTTTAGTAGAACAACTTATGAAAGAAAAGCTGATAAAATTAATATCTCTACAATGATTGTTACATTATCTAGCAGAATATACAACCATATCTCTTGGACAATAATCATCAATATGCTAGCCATAGTATAAAAATGTTGATTAACAACAAACTCAGAGAAATTTTAGAAAAAAAAATTAAACAGAAACTGTACTGATATATTTACCTTTATACAGTTGCCAGAAGTTAAGGAAATGTCTGATCAATTTAAATAAATGAGTATTAATGCTAGCAAAGATTGATCTTTGTCAGCTTCACATGTATTAAAAAGAAAAATATTGCCAGTATCATAAAGCAAAGGAGATAATGTGTATAAATTGTAAATAAGATATTCAAATATTAATAAATTAAATAAAGCAAAATAAGCAGTTTGATTTTCTGTAAGCGGATATAGGAGATAAATGAAACAGAATCTATGTTAGATCAAAATATGTAGAGCAATACAGAAATAAATACAAAATGTATGAAGTACATATATAGCGAATGGTAACTGCATTGGGTACTTTTCAAGTAATCCAAAAAACAAATGACAAATTTAATAACATTTAGGAAAAAAAGTCTTATTTAAGTAAATTTTCTAATAAATACCAGTTCCCAATTCAATAAGCTGTAAAACATGAATATGAACTTGTTAAGTTGAATTTCAGTTATCAAAATTCCCAGAAATAATTCAGAAAATTTTTCCAATGCATATTTAAAGGCTAGAAATAAAAAATGCTAACCATTTTGATTTTTAGAGACTTGAAATTAAATACGTAAAAAAACTATTTTCCAAATACTATTCTAATGAAACACTAGAATTGCTAAAAAATTCATTTTCTTGCTCAAATAATTTCACAAATGTCTCTCATCCTATTTCTTTCCTTTGTTAGAAAACATAAAAAAGTATATATTCCTACAACAATATCAATTGTTTTTTTACTAACTTTAGTGACCACATTCCTGATAAGAGATATTTGACAGAGATCAAGTTCATTGTTTATACAAATATAAATCTGATAATATATCCAAATAGTGAGTTCCATATATCAAATTTTGATAGAATATTTCAATATTTATTTTTTGCCTTGACTAAAATAGGAAGCAAAGTTATAATTTTATTATCATTCTCTTGGTAAAGTCATTTCAAATTTGTTTCTATTTCATTGCAAGCTGTCAGCATATCATTTTCTTCTGACATGTTTTTCAGTTTCTGCTCTTGATTATTAGACACAAACCAATAAACTAAGTTCATAATGGTTCTTATCTGTAGCTTATAAGCTATGATCAAAAAATTGATCAAATGGAACTCTTAAATTCTGACTAAAATGACTTATCAAAAAATTAAAGACAGAAATACACCAAATGGTTTTGCCCTCCTCTACTTATAGAAATGGATTCAACTTGATGTGTGATATAACAGGCAAAGTAAAAGTGGAGCAGTGGCAACCATAGAATACAGATGGGATTTAATATCATTTGATTTCAAAATGACTGTTGGGGAAGGAAAGTAGGATTACTTGGGGTGGGGGACAGCAATAGTATACATGTGAATTTTGGACAGCTATCAGAAGCACATGAAAATTGTGAGCAGCCACAGGTGATGTAAGAACAGTATTTACTGGCAAATGATAAGAATGGTAATCATTCAACAAAAAGAACATTACATCAAATCACATCCAATTTAATACTGTTGCTGTGCAATGCATATTAGTTAATACATTATGTAGCATATACAACATTCCACAAGGTTTCTTAATTGTTGACCAACAAGGGTTCAATTATTAACATCATAGCATCAATTAATGCCAAAGAACATTGACAATGGACCATAGAATATTGGCACCATTTTGGGTAGACATTCTAGTCCATTTTGTAGATGGATGATACTGCATAACTTTATAAGCTAGCCATGGCTCTGTGATGGCTTGGAGAATGCTTTGATAGAGTTTGCAAGATTACTAGTAAAATTAGAATCTATTTTGACAAGTGTGACATCTACAGATCTTATTGCAGACCATTTGCACCCTTTTTACACTTGCTATGTTCCCTAGTGGTGAAGATTTGTTTCAGCATGATAACGCAATTCTTATCATATGCAGGTAACATAAAACTAATTTCAGGTGCTTCATTGGTTCCTGGAGTGGTCATATTTAAATCCCATTGAATATCCATGGATATGTTTCAAGCCTGCTTCCTTGCAGTTATACCCAACAAACAGCTTTGGAATGTTTTTGGATAGATATAACCATGCATTGACTCTAGTACAAGTAGATTTCATGTTACATTGTATAGCTTCTATTATTAAGGTAACACATCAGTTTACATTTCAAAAGCCATCTTGAATTCACAAAAAAAATTATTTTTTACCATTCAACTTAGGCATTAAGTTTTTTCATGTCTGGAAGTATTTTGCATAATTTAGTAATGAATACAATACAATACAATACAATATCATTTATAGAACAATTTAGTAAAGAATACAAACATCTTTTATAGGAAGTAATTCAGACTGTATTTACAAGTTATTCCTTTCCCAAATAATTAAAGGAAGATCTAATTTGGATTTGACTTATATAATGCTGGACTGGTTAATAAATTAACATGGAAAAAATAAATAGACATGTATCATTATAATAACTTTATTTTGGCTTCCAGAGAGAGAAAAATCTTTGCAACAAAATAGTGAAGTTATCATCTGGAGTTTATAATGGACATATTCTTTCAAAGGAAGAATACTATGTTCAGTTCTGATAAAAATTTCTTATATTAATCAATTATTTTACAGCTTTATTACACATTAGTTGAAATATTTTCTTTTTGTTTGATAGACAATTTATTTGGTTAATTGAGAAATTATGTCACAAAAATGTCTTTGTTTTCTATTTTTATCAATAAAATATATTGTTTCTTAAATTCCCAATCTCAGTGTAATCAAAAATCAATTCATTCTCTATAATATTTTCTATCAAATATATTTCTTTGAAATTTTTAATTCTAATTTATGAGGTAAAAATTGGAAGAGGTATATTTTGTTTCTACTGTAATGAAAAACAAAAGTTAAATGTATATCTATCTGTTAGTATTTTATTCAGTTATAGAACACAGCAAATTATAACCAAATGTTACCAATTTACTTTTATTCCATGAAATCTTCACAACAAAAATCATTATGATAAAATAATAGATATTTCCATTGTTATTTGGTAAGATTTAAAAGAAATATATTTTAATAGACAACTTTGCTTGGCAGAAATCAATCTTCTTGTTTATGAAACTGTATCAATAAGTTCAAAGTCTGATACACAGCTGAAGTTTGATCTGAAATGTTCACTGTATAATATTTGCTCTATGTGATTAATATTCACCACTGAAGTAAATGCTCTGACACAGAAAGACTGTTAAAAAATGAATATTTGGTACTAGCAGTAGAGCCCGGCGTTGCCCGGGGATGTAACAGTAAGAGATAGATCAAGTATCGACCATCATAAAGACTGAAAAATAAAATTGACAAAGATTATTGTTTAAGGTTGATGGACACGCATGTCTTAATTAGTTTTTTTTTTTGTTTCGTTTTTTGTTGTTTTTTACAAATTGGTCAAACTCAAACAAAAACATTGTTTTCAATCATTATGAGTCTACCGATAGAATAGAATTTTATTATAAACAATTGTAAATGGAATTTTTAAAGCATTCTGAATGCAAAAATAAAGAAAAAAGTGTGCAAGACAATAAGAAACACTACCTGCCAAAAAAAAAGTGAAGTTTTGTCAAAATCAGTTGAAAAATGTAGGAAATCCGATCCCATATATAAACGAACACACACACACAAACAACCTAGGTTTTATAATAAGTATAACTCGATATGAGTTGTCCCCCTTTCATTCTCGTGATGCCTCTTAATCGTGTTTTCAAATTGATTTTGTGCAAAAACAATTGTGTTTTTCCAATTTTTGGCGCTGTTAGAACGACTGCAAGGTAATTTTACGTAGTCCTGTGAAGTTTTGTTGAAATCGGTTGAAAAATGTAGGAAATCTGATCCAATATATAAAAGTACAGACACACATACACACACACACAATCTGTGTTTTATAATAAGTAAGATGTAAATAAATGCTTTTCTCTATTATTAGCCTGTACCTATGTAAATATATGAAAACAGTCAACTAAGAAGATTAAATTGATGTTTTTGTAAATATTTATTATGGATATTGAAATTTCACTCCATTCTACATCCACTGCAAGTTTTCTGGCGATAGCATTCATATTTTTGCTTTTTGAAACCATATGCTTACAAATATTAGTTGGCCAACAAGTTAAATTAGTTTATTAAGTAAAAATAAAAGACAAATTCTTTTTTTAATTTTTGATATTGGAACATATTTACTATTTTGTTCCACAATCTCCTACCCTCTCCCAAACAACTTCATAATTCTATCTTTGAAGAACTTTTATTTTGCAGTCTTCCTGGAAAATGAAACTCTTTTCATTTAATTTCTGTAAAGACTGGAATAAATGGTAATCAAAATGTATAATATCAAGTGAATATTGTGAATAAGTGAAAACTTCTCAACTAAGCTGTTACCCGGTCACCAAAGAAACATGGGGTTTAACATTATTAAGATAGAATATTATGTCCTTTTTCTCAACTAATTCTAGATGCTTTTCCACCGTTGCTGCCATTAATTGGTCTAATTGAGAGCAGCTTTGTTCCTCAAGCATTTGGTTCTTCAGAGGAAGATCATAATAGAGGACTCCCACTTTGGATGAAATCAGCCTTTGGGTTATTTGGATGTGAATATTTTTTCAGCATAAAACTTATTTGAATCACATTTCTACCTTTCTTAAATGAAAAATCATAATATGCTAAAAATATTTCATTCTGACTTCAATGTTAGAATCAATAACTACAAATGTTAATTTTGATAAATCTTTTTTTTAAATGCAAATATGATAGCTGTCACAGCACATTCAAAAGTGATTTTTTGAATGACATTCTTTTCTTTTTATGTGCCATATCCTTTCAGAACATAGGCAATCATGGCTCTCCACCTCCCTCTATCCCTTGCAGCTCTCAACAAGTTCCTTCCCTCTGCTTCCTCCCCCAGACCATGTTCTGTCATCCACCTGCCAAAGTCCACCAGGTATGTGACATGCTTTTTGAATGACTTTAGTTCCAACTAAAAACTCCTAATGACATTTAAAGACAAAAGTATAACAAGGATTTTGAATAAACCAATATCATTACCATTTAGCAAAATGATAATACTCTACTAATTAACCTTATACTTACAATTTGGTATTAATATTAGCTCATAACTTGATTAAATTTATAGAAGATTTGGCAGAAAAATTCAAAATTTTAAATTCAACACTGACCAAAAGAAAATTGTATTTACATGGTACAGATATATTTGTAAAGTAAATTATTGACTTTTATGAATATACTAACTTGTTTTTTGGCAAATATCCATTTAAATTTTATTAAAGTTGAAATATATATATATATATATATATATATATATATATAGTATATTTCAAAAATTATATATGAACTAAAGAATTTGGTAGAAGCCATCATTTTATTTGAGATTAATATCTACTGCACACATATTTATAAATAAAAAGTCATTAAAATTAAATATAAAAGCTAGAGATGCTTCAATATTACATATGTGCATGCATGCATGCACATGTGTGATATTGAAGCATCTATATATATACATAATTCCTTTGTTTCTGTGTATACTATAGAAGTGATTTTGTCAACCTAGTTGGCCTGTTGGTTATCTTAAAATGTGGAAGAAAAATCTTAAGTAATCTTGACAAAACCATTTTATAAAATATGATGCTTCTGTAAGATTGTTAAAGGAATAATTATAAATTATAATTCTTCAGTATATAAATAATATAGGAATAAATTAAGAAATACTGTTTAAATTAATAAATTAAATTTTGATATAGAATGGAAACAAAAACTTGTTCACTAATATTTTTAAAAGCAATGTAATCCTTAAATGCTTTCACTAAATGGGTATTAAAACAATTTAAGAGTATATCGAAGTTTCATTTACTTTTCTAATAAAATAATAATTCAAATTTTAGTAAAGAACTGCATATAAATTTATAAGATTTAAAAGTCAAAACAAAAAGTGCAAACTAATTTCGCCTACTGCTTCCTAATATAATTGATTTTCAAAAATAAATTTAGTTTTCTTTATAAGGACAAGAATACTTAAAATGTAGTCAAAGTTTCTAAAGTAAGCAGCTGAATTCAAGTGGAAGTACAAGCCATGAAAGTACATAAATTTTCAAACAAATAACAGAATATCATTATTCTCTTGCTAAAATAAATCTAAAAAAAAAATGACCATGTTGGCTACTAATATAGAAAATGTATATTCCAATATAGTTTAGCAAAGTTAATGCTATCATAATAAACCTAATCCCTTCATAAAATATTATATACTTAAAATCTTTGATAATATATATTAGTAAAATAATTATTGATAATAAAGCTACTAAATTATACATAACACATGTATGTCTACTGCTGAGCTAGTATAGTGAAAGTTGTAAAAGATGATAGAATAGACTGATGTGTTGCTCTCCCAGTCATGTACAAGCATTTTGACTATTCTGGTAAATCTGTAATACTACAGCATCCATGAGCACTACAGGCAGTTGTCAGTGAAACCAGTCTCTGAAGTTTATTGGTATCACATTTGAGAACAAATCTCACCATTCACAAATCAATAGACTGATATGATTGATGGCTGCAGGTATAGATTTACAGCTAACAATATCTAATTGACCACCCAGCCACCTGGTGACTGATCAGTAACCAACTTCTTACAAATCAACCTGCTACACACACACACACACACTTGTGCAATCATATTGACAACTACACTGACAATCAATATAGTTCACTGCAGGCAGCCATATTGGTTCTCACTGAGTTAATTTCTCTCCTTGCTACCTCTGTAATATCAATGTAAGTCTACAGCGCAAACAGTTACCATAGGACACAGATGCTGCTGTCTTATCTTCTGTCCCAAACATGAAAATATTGAATGTTTAGAGAATTACTCTAACCTACAGTAGTTTAATATTAGGAACTGAGAACAATTAGAAAACTGAGTGTTCTAGATCAGCAGTATATCTCAAGCAAGGGAAACATTTGTATTCTTCATATTAATGATGTTCTCATCTTTATATGAAACAAACTTTATTTTCTTCCAAAGAAATTCATAGAAAAACATGCACTAATCAGGTTAAGATTTCTAAGATTTCAAATTCTTTTGATCACTTGATATAAATAATTTTAGTGTATATAACAACATGATAAATATTTTGTATCTAAATAACAATATTAATAAACCAATATACACCAACCCCATACAGATACTGATATTTGCATATTAATATAAGGCAGTATTAGTTGAGTATTTAAAATGTCTTCAAATCAAAACTTAGGATTAAAATGCTAAAATGTTAATAAGCATCCTTTAAATATTACAGAAAATAACTATTATGATTACATTTTACCCAATATTAAGTGTTGAATTTTGTGCAGTCATGTAAAAAATAAATTCCATGCCTTAGACAGAAGCAGATACAATATTTTTAAATTATTCAATAATTTAATAAGCAATCAAAATACCAAAATTATCCTTATATTAACAAATCAGAGAAAGTATTTTATTAAATGTTAGTATATATTTGGTCTTCACTACTTTTGTAGTCCAAAAATCATTTAGTTTAAATACTAATTACAGAAAGCATAGGTATCTATCAAAATCTTGCTTTGAGTAGGAAGGTAGCATGTATTTATGCAACAATGAAAGACCAAATGTAATTTTGAACAAGTAGGAGTTGTTATAAAATCATCTGAACAGTGTTTGACTGAATTCTTTGCTAAACATTTGTCATCAGCAAATTAGATAGACAATGTAATGATTCTAAATAGAAGTGTTAATGGTAAATCAACAAGGCCTTAAGACATAAAAAGAAGGTTAATATCAAGATAACAAAGCAATGTAGACAACAATTAATTAACAACAAATTTAACCTACCATACAAAAATACAAATTAACTTCTTTAAGTAAACTTCTTTTTATAGAAAACTGCAAGGTACTTTTACTGTTCCAAGTTTTGAACTTTACTGTCAAATCATAATGGTGTAAAAAATATAAAACAATTTGTACTGCAATTAATTTTCAGTTAAGAAATTTAATATAATCATGGATTCAGATATGTTCTTGTATTTTAATAGTATTTGAAAAGAAATGTGTAGAGTAACAAACTAAAAAAGGAAACATTCTGGAAATGAAAAGCCATTAAAAAACAGTGTAATTGATCTAAAATTAAGCAAAGAAAATATTAATGTACATGAAGATGAATAAGTGTGGAAAAAGGTGAAAAAAACTGAAATGTTAACTTTATGAAAATTTTTACTTCATCATTGAACATTAAAAGTTTTTACACTTTTCTTACACAGCAATACTGATAATTATCTTTAAAATCAATTTAAGATTTTATTTTAATTGAAAGAATCATCAAAATCTCTTTTTGATTACATAATATAGATATTTTGGAATGAAGAAGTTACCAAAAAACTTATTGACTTATAAGTGGAAGAAAAATAGATGAAATTAATCACACTATACATTTAAAACAAAGACTTATAAGTTGGATAGATATGTACCTCATTTAAATGCTTTTATTACTTATATAATAACATTACTATATTTTCCAGTAGCAGAATAGCAAAGGTAAACAGAAACATTTGAATATTGTACTTAGCTGTTTAAATTATATTACAATCAGTTAATCTAAAATTCTTGGTATTGCAAATTTTTATATTAAAAAAACCCAAGATAGAAATAAAACAAAAAGCAAAAATTAAAAATATCTTCCAAGTAAAGATTTACACATTGTTGAAGAGAAAGTAAAAATATTCTTCAAGTTTGCCTTTCTCTTAATCAAGTCTACACTATGTCCACATTTATCATGCAATAAAACTGGCGTTAACCAACTAATGCTGTTAAAGTTTTTAGGATATATTTAATGCCATATGATAAATATATCAGGTGAATTTCAGATTATATCTCTTTTTATTAAAAATATTTGCAATAACTTATTCGGTGGTGTGAGATTTTATTATGCAGCATGAAGGTTATTGATATTTATTTTTTAATTTAAAATATATAAAAAATTCCTTAGATTATAAGAAAGATATAACCTCAAAAGAGAAATGATAATATAAAGTTATTGAAATTATTATTATGTTGGAAGTTGCAAAAAAAGCTGAACAGAGATTATACAGCAATCTAAAAAGAATATAAGAACATTGTCAAGATAAGAACGAGAAAAATAACTTTAAAAATGTCCTCAAAAGAAATTCAAGAAAAATTAAAAGGATAATCAGCAAGAAAAATCAGTTGACCAATAAGAGAATACTTAAAGAAACTGGTGTTGCAAATGTAAGCAAAAAGAAAAGATGCAGAATATTAAGAACATTAGTTAAAAACATGAAAACAACTGAATTATTACCTTTAAGTAAATATCACAAAGAGAAATATCTAATTTAAGTGAAGAAGTACATGAAAATTGATTTCCCAATATTAATTTTAGTGATGGACCTGATGGCTGGCTTAGAGATTAGGTCCGTCACAGAAATAGTACAACTTCAAAAACAATGGGGATGGAGGGAGTCATATTTTCAGTAAATATTGTAGGAAGTAAAAAATTTGAAATTGATGAAGGTATCAAGATAAATGCATAAAATTATTCTAAGTTCTTGGAAAAGATGTTTTTTGAAAGATACAAGTCACAACCAATAAACTTTAAGTTCAAATTCATGCATGTATATAAAAAAAGTAAATGATATTAAAGCAAAAAAGATCTCTAAGAAACAATAAACTAGCTAGTAAAGTTAAAACAGTAAAAAGTTAAACTCAAGGAATGAAAGACTGATGAATGTTATAGAATGTTAAGGAGTCCATATTAACATGTAAAATAATAAAATTATAATTCATCCATATATATGAAACATTGTGTTAATCAAATATATGGTTTCTATGAACTATATCTTTTGGATTTATTCAATAATAGAAAGTTATGTAGCACTTTGTTTACATAATAAATCATGACACACTCAAAACATGTTATTATCAACATTTTTAATAAGGATAGATATTATAAGTCAAATCTCACATGATATATTGCTTGAATATATTCTGAAAATTTTACCAACATTAATTGGTTAGTACTAATTTTAGAGTGAAAATATTGACTTACATAATAAAACTAGACAAAGCTTATTACTGAAGCATTCAAATTTTAAATTGACAAAAATGTAGAAAAATCAAAATGGTAAAAGAAAGTCTTCTAAGCCTAAGCAAGTTACTTAACAGTGCACTGTGTATGAGTGTGTATATGTGTGCACACATGAAGATTAAGGAATGAGAACTGTGTCTTTTTCTCTATGTGCTGCAAAAATGACCTTGTGCAGCAAGCAGGTGATTAGTAAGAGTATAAGAAGAATACCTTTTCACTAATAATGACAACTTGTGTATGGGTCACACTGATGTCAGCAATTAGCTTAATGTGTCCTTTTTATTCAATGACTCAGGAAAATGCTGCACACCATCATTACAAGGGTTTGTACCAGAGGATTGGAGGCTGGAAATTTCTAACATCGACTAAAAATACATCCAAAATACATTAGTGAAGACTATGATTTGCAGCTTGAGAGGGTCTAGTCAAAAGAAAGCAAGACAAACAGATTAATAGCTAAAATTGGTCTTTATTGATTGTCTGCACAACTTTAGTTACAAGCAAGAAAACATACATACTAATAATTATGTAACAAGCAGTTTAGATATTCAATCTATTTTAATTTATATAAGAATTTTAGAACATGTAATTGCTTTAAGAGATTTATTAATGCTCAATTTATCAATATATTTTTAAAGTTAATGATTACAAGTATATCAATGGATAAAAAGAAGACTACAATCAAGAAATAAATATAGAATAATAAATATAGTTAAAGAATATTGGTGATATAATTCAAGTGTAACTTCAGACTAATCTGTGAGTTTTAAACATGTTTAAATATATGTTTTAATGAGCAAATATCTCATAAACAGCTGTTGTTCAAATTATTTATGAAATAATAGTCTAGATAAAAGGTTCAGTCAAAATAGGTGCAGCTGTTGTCAACTGGATAGAAAAATGATAAATTAATTGGTAAGATTACTTGCAACATCTAAGCACAATTCTAATTTTTTATTTAAAATCAGTTGAATTATTTACTTTGAAAAACAAGGTAAGTATTGTACTATCAGGATGATAATTATTTTAATTTCAAAATGCATCAAAGAAAATTTGAAAATAGCAAAGAATAAAAATAATTTTATGAAAGATAAATCAAAGTTTCATAGCAATAAAGATAATAAAAAAGAGTAATAAAGTTACTGGACCAAATTTTATTTATAATATTTAGAAGGATAATACTAATTTAAATATAGAAAAAGTAACTTAAAGATAAAAATTTGGTTACAAGTTATAGATGAGATCTTTTTTCAAGTAGACCTCATGAATTTTGACTTAGATAATGTATCAATCTCTTTTGTTGCTCTCAATACAATTTTATTTATTTGTGATAAAATTATAACCAAGCAGATGCATAGAAAAAATTCATTGCCAATAATTGAATAAATAATCATTAAACTTTTGCAGGAAGATATAATTATGAAAAATAATGAAATAATTTGTGTAGCACCAAAATCTTCACAATTTATTCTTGTATATTTTATAAGATTAAATTAACTTGTAATGGAATAGAATTGAGGAATTTTTAAGATACACAAGGAAAAATAACAACATGAGGGATTACCAGAATAAATAAGTTATGAATGCTTTTTGCTGGTACCTTATCAGTTAAGTCATTTAAAGCTTTTGATGATGACGATTATTATTAATAATAATTTTCCTACATATATAGATAAACAATGGCCGCCTACCTCTAACATTAATCTATTTGAGATAGCAAAATTACTCAAATTAAATCATTAAGATCATTACCAAATATAAAAAGTCTTTTATTGCTACTGTAGAAATAGTAGATATAAAAGAATTCTTAATTCTCTGTTCTTTGAGAAAAAGAGAGAAAATTGCTGCGATTAAGATCTCAATTCAAGATTAAGATAATGATGCAGAAATAAAAACAGTGCATATTTCTTTACTATGTCAAAAAAGAGATTATTCAATATGAATTAAGGGGCATCTCTAGCAGCTGGAGCTTGAGAATACCAACAAAATATGTTAGTGTAACAGGTTTTGGTGAATGAGTAGGTAGTGCAAAAGCTTATTGTTGTGGAAAGTGGAATCAGTGAGCTGAGTTCAAATTCTGATCTTATTTGTTGTATTGGAAAGGTAAAAATTCATCTCTTCTTACTCATTCTCAGCTATGGGTTAAGTAGCAAGGTAGACTCAGTTTTCCAGTCTTGGGTAACAACCAGCTTAAGACCAAACCATATAGAAGGCAATGAGGAACCACTCCATTATTTTTCCCAAAAAGTCATAATTATTTTATTAGTTTTTTTATTAGTAAAATATTTTTAAAATGTTAGATTATAATCAAAACATATTGTTTCTTAATTCTAAGTAAGATATTTTGTTACAAGAGCAGAGGTTAAACATTATTTTATTTTTATATGTAAAAAGAAATTGTAAGTATACATTAAGGTTGGAAAATTAGAAAAATAATCAGATGTTAAATTTGCAGGGTAATTATATAAATTTTTCATGAAATATAACTTAGCATATCATACAATTTTGAACAAAAATCATTTCTTTTTCACTGTGAGAATGGAAAAACAAAATCATATGCTTGAAATACTTAATAAAATGGAAGCATAGAAAAGGTGATAAATGATAGACAAGACAAAATAATCTTTCAATTTAATCTAGAAAATAATTTTTTTTACATATTATTATTTAACAGTAATCTAAAAAAAGAATGAAAGGACTTTCAAAATTATATGAAACAAATTATTCAACTTAACTATGTTAATCCAAAAATTTTAAAAGAAAAATTATGAATCTTCTTGAAACAGTCAAATTATCATCAATGGTAATAATATTCTAATATAAAAAAATATATAATCAATTATTAGATTATTACTGAATGTAATTAAAATGTGTTTTGCCTAATAATTAAGTGTGAGATTTACATCATTAAATACATATGCAAAGGAATTATGCAAATTGAAACTGGAAAAAATAATTGTTTACACAAACCTATGAAAAAATCTTTGAATTGATAAGCCATTAATCTTCATCAGATAAAAGCATCTTAAAGTTTTTTTTAAATATATAACCAATTCTAAGAAATGACCTTCATAAAATATTTAAAGGAAATATACTCAGATATGTCTGAAAAGCACCTTTTAATATTTTAGATTAGCTGTGTGCTAACAATATGAATAAGGCAAACATGTTACAACATAAACTGAGATAAAAAATATGACAATACAGTTAATGTGGAGTTTAGCTTGACTTTAAGCTTATGTGTTCAATATCCAAAAAACTATTTAAAGAAACAAAACAAAAAACAATATAGATATTTAACAAGATAAATCAAAAGCATCTGTTTAGAATATGTATAAAATTAGAACTTTGCAGTTTCACTTATTTCAATATATTAGATAAATTATATATTCATCTAAAGCAAGGGTCCAAGTAGCAGATTAGAAGTAAATACAAAGCCATAGAACTTTTTTTTAAAATGGGTTTAGCTTGAACTTATTAAGAAGTGAAGATTTGAAATTAGTTGAAACACTTTGGAACATTTTTGAAAGAAATTCTAATTTTCTAGAGGCAAGTTAACTATATAAGACAAAAAAAGTACAATTATGCCAAGCTTGGTGATATAAGTAAATCTAATTAGAGAAGTAGAGGTTTCAATAAAAGAATAAAAAACTAACACAAACATTAAAAGTTTTTGTTCATTTAAGGAATAATAATTATTAGTACATATAATTGGATAATGATAAAAGTTTAATTTAACTTAATGATTATAAGATTAAAATTAAGAAAATAAAAGATTTAAAAAATGTTATTTTATCTTTTGTAAAATAGATGAGAATTTTTAAAGAATACTTGTAGAGATCAAAAATATAATTTTATATGTATACTACGAACACAAAATCAGTAGTAAACAAGTTTTAAGGCATTCATAGATCATTAAAAATAATTATTTTATTAGTAGCAATATATTAATCTTAAAATAATTAAATTTAAAATTATACAGGACAATACATTTTTGAAGAAAATGTTTATCTTTTTAATCATCCCTAAAAAGAAGAGTGTTGTACTGAAATTTAAGTTTTACAATCCTCATTAAAAGTAAAATTCTCATTAAAATTAGCCAATCCATTACAAGTGTGACAAAGATTTTACAAAAGGTAATCTGATTGTATTTATTTAGAAACCTCTTTTTAAATGAAAATAAGAAAAATAAAAATTATATAAGAATTTTGTCACCTTGACACCTAACAAGAAATCCTTTTTTCAATTGATTAACTGAATAATGGTTATGTGGGTAACATAATAGTTATTGGCACAGAAAGTGGAATTGGCAAACTGTCGTCAAATTCTGACCTAGTCTGTTATGTTCACATAGCACTAATGCCCTTGGTAAAAGATATAAATTCATCCTTTCTCTCCTTGGTTATGGGTTAAATAACAGGGGAGACTGGTTTATCTAGCCTTGACTGGTAGCCAGTTTAGATGAAAGACAACTCTTAATTCAAAATCTGTGGAGAAAGTAATAGGAAACTACTCCACTATATTTCCAAAGTTGTGGTTATTCACAGATATTAAATAAAAGAAAGCTGTGGAGAACTATGATTGTTTACATCCTGAAGGAATATAGTGTTAAAAAAAATTGAATAACAATATAAACAGTATACTCTTGAATTAAGGCAGACTGAAAAGTCTCCAATACATAAAACTGTATATGCTACATTAAAATCAAATATCTTGGAAAAATATGTAATTTGCTCTCACCTACAAAGAATTAAAGTTACTAGCTATAAGACCATTTTATCTAATAGACTTGAATTATATACTGAAGTAAATATAACAAACTGAAACTTGGAAAGAGTTCATTAAAATTTTTAAAAGCATATATGAAGCATTAAGTTATGATAAATATAAGTGAATTACTTTGTTTTTAATAGATTCTGCTATGCATCTTATTGCTAATCTATTATAACAGATCTCAAAATACATATACAAACAATGGAATATTCATTTTAATGTGTTAATTTTAATTTTATTTTTTTAAATTCACACCAAGCAAGGTGATGCAAGGGGTTACTGGGAGTGAAGGAGAATGAAAAGACATTTGATGGAATTGGAAACCCAATCCTAAACAGGAAACAGTGGACCAACAGTGATCTTGGTAAAATCAAATTAATACTTAAACTGTAGGGAAGTCTTAAATACTAATTACAATATATGCTCAGAAAGAGTGTAACCCCTTTAATTCAAGAGCATTTTTAACATTACCCTTCACTGAAATAAAAAAAGAATAATACAGCATATAAAAGATAAACTATTCTTTTTCTATCAAAAATCTTTTTACTGACTTTGGAAGAAAAAAATGAAATTTCTCAATTATCAAAGAATGATATTCAAAAACATTTTTACATGATCAAAAATGCTTAGAATTTTTGTTGAGTGGGTGAATCTAAGTACAAGTACTTCTTTATTTGTTCTAAAATTTGATTTTATATTGTGATTGTCATATTTATAAGGGAAATGGTATAGAGATAAACATGCAGTTATTCTTGTAGGATATCTATATTAAATATCACCAAACTCTTTTCCACTAAATAATCACTTGTGGTAGCACAAGATGCATTGTTACCTGTTTTGTAGACATATATGTGCAATCAAAGTTTTATATGGAAGAGAAAAAGTTTGTTGATAATCTGTCAGATACAATGTTTATGGTGTATTTTGCCTAAATATGTAGCACTACACAGCAAGCAGAGTTCATCTGAATAGAAGATGCAGCCAGTGTAGTATATGTCTGAATCTAAAAAATAAAAAAAACATATTTCTTGCAGATAATCAAAGTCAGCAGAAACAAGCAAAATTCCTATGAATGGGCATCAGAGACCTCATAAAAAACAATTCATAAGTACATATTCAAGCACTGAATATAGCAATGTTTAAAGATGAACCAATTTTCATTTGAATACATTCAAAAAATTAAAACAATTTTAATATAAACTAATGTACACTATTGCGATGTTTTTCTACAATCAAATTCTGTCAGTCTTCTAACATTTCTTCTATACGAGCTAGAAAAGTTTCTGAGAAGTGTTTTTAAATTTCTTTCTATATAGTGCTTGAACATGCTCCAAAAATACAGGATCAATAATTTTGAATAATGATTCTTAAAATGGATTTTTTTTACAATAGGGAAGTTACATGGTTATAAATTTACTTTTAGATGAAAAAGCATTTGAAAATATGTCAGAAATAGAGGAAAACCCAAATGAATATTAATAAATAATTTGCTCTTTTTTATTATACTTTGTTTAAAATTTGTAACAACTAAAGTATGTCCCTAAAAACTACAATGATTGACATTTTTGCATTCATAAGGAGGATTATAAATGAATTCAAAGTTGTGGTATTTTTAATCTACTATTTATATATATTGATCTTTTTTCTCAAATTGGAGATAAAGGATAATTATAATGTATGCATATGAAAAACCTATTAAATTCAACAACTACAAAAGTATTTGTCTATAATGTATTTAAATTAACACTGGTTTGGGTTTGTTTGATTTAATACCTCCTTAATTCTTTAAATTCACTTTTCCTTTTAGAGATCTTTGACTTTCTAATAAGATATATCAATCTCATTAAAACTTTTCAAAATCTTATTATCTTTTCAAATTCATTTTCATTATACTTTCTCTTACTAGGTATTCTATCAACACTAAATATAAATAATCTTTACAAATTTATATTATATGGACATTATGTGAAATATTTACACGTGCAAAAAGAAGTTCAATTCTTATGAAATTTCATTAACTTTTCATCAAACTGACTTTAGTATTATTTTTTTTTGCAATTTAATATAATTAAAGGGAAATATTTTAATTTTAAGCAGAAAACTGTGTACTATGCACTTAAACAACAGAATCAGGTGGAATTTTTTAGTAGGAGATACCATACTGTTGAGAATGATAATTGCCTATAAAAATACTAAGAATTTGAGTAATCAAGACTTCAACTTGAAAGAAATTTGTTTTCCATAAAATGAAAGCAAAAACAGTTTTAGAATCTATCATTATCAATCTAAAGCTGCAAGTCGCTCAAAAACATATGTGAATCTTCTACTGAAGGAGAGAAAGGTAAAGATCTGATTTATCACATTGTTGTTCATGCTTATAAAAATATTAAATAGCAAATAACTTTTTTCAAAGAGAATTATTAGTGGACAAGGTAACAAAATAGATATAAAAATAGAAATAAAGCAATATATTAATTTTACTTATTTAAAGTTGACCAAATTTTAATTAAACCATTGAAGGAAAATTCATGGTATAAAAGTGTATATATATATATATATATATATATATATATATATATGTGTGTGTGTGTGTGTGTGTGTGTGTGTGTGTGTGTGTGAACAGCCTTTATAACAAAACTGACATTTTAAACTTGATAATACTTTGTGTAAAAAATTAGTATAAAATTTTAAGTTGCTAAGGGAATAAATATTGTAATGGCAAAAAAGAAATTTAAGTGGATAGAGTAATAAAAATGGAGAATATTTACCAGATCAAGTATGCCTCAAAAGGAGATAGAGCAAGTATTTAAACTGTAAAAAAAGGAAATAAAAATAAAATAAATTAAGATAAAAATAATGAAAAGTTTGAATAGCTAATAAACGAGCAATGTTTTAACAAATTAAAAATAAAACGGAATAAAAACAAGGAGCTGACTACTTTCATCAACTCTAATCAAAGGAAAATCTGAGAAATTTACTAGAAAAGGATAAGAATGAAACAAATTGATAAACTACTTAACAAAAATAGACATAAAAGTTTTTAAAATATTTATAAAATTCATATTTATCAATCAGCATTAGTAGAAATGAGAGATATAAATAATAGAAAGAGGTCAGTGATTTCTAAACATTTCTGGTACTGATCAACTAAAACTTATGGCAAGTACCAAACTTTTATTCTTGCTACTTCTTTTATTTTAAATGGTAGAATAAAAAAAATGAAATGAAAAAAAATAATTCTTTTTCTGGGTTAAACTTATTAAATTGCTCCAAATCTAATAAAATCTCTAAAATCTCTAAATTAGATACAGGGAATATTTTTACAACACTAGCAAAAAAAGTATATACTGCCTGGGGAATGAGTTTGAAAGCAAATCCTGAAATTTTATACTACATTTTAATCTATCTTTGATTATAAATAATACCTATGCTTATTTTCAGAATGATTTGGTTACTTTCTTCATTTGAAATTTAAGGATGGGCTATTATTATTCTTCTTTGGGTGTGTAAGGGTGTTTGACAATCTTGATTTTTGTAACAATTTTGATGATACTAATATTTCACAACACTTCCTTTGGCACAAATATATTTCAGTTATTTTATACTTCTTTGACCCCAAACTTTGCAAGAGATGAATGCATAACCTTTCTTGAATTTGTAGATAATTTTTTTTAAAAAGTATTTATTTTTACATTATCTCACTGATAAAATGAAACTGAAAGACAATAATTTTTATTTATGATACTGATTACAACATTATTCTACTAAAAAGTAATTTCAAGTGTTTTCACTATATGCATATGTTAGTCAAGTGTCCAACAATGTACAGAAAGTTTTAGTAATGACAATATGTTATTTTCTTTTCAAATGTAAGTTTTCTTTGGACACTGATAACTGGTCACTATATACTTGTTTGAGAAAATTCATTTTTTAAAAGATGTACAGAAATAGATAATTTATTTGAACAGTTCATTAACTGATTAAATTTAATATAATATATTAATTTATTTCAGCACTTGGATTCCATTCATTATTTTATAATTATTTGTTTTTGTACCAAACTTTGACTGCTTTAATCTCTAATAACTGTTTTAAGCCATAACTTTGCAAATAAAAGTTATGAAGAAAAATGACAAAATATATAAATTTTAAGTTCATGCAAAACTGCAAGGAAGCAAATAAGAATATTGCCGAAAATGTAGCTTGTTAAAATTGTTAGATGTAAATCATTTATATCAGTAATGTCCTCTAATTAATTCAGATGTTTAGAATTGCATATGATTTTGAGATGTTGACAATTTCTTTCTTGCCTTGACACACTTCCAAAATTTGACCAATGACCAAACATCAGAATTTCTTTTTGAAAAGGCTTTTTGGTTGAACCAAGAACTTTTTAGCACTCTTCATATATACACATACACACTCTATTTTTACTTTCAAAAACCCTACAAAATATCAAAGCATAATTTTGCTTTTACTTAGTGCTAAGAAAAATAAAGAATTCATGGTATATGAATTTTGTAAAGAATTTTTATTAAACTACTTTAGTTTTATACAAATCCAGGCAAAATGTAATACATTTACACATTTCAAAGAACCAGAATATATCACAGTTACAAAAACCATGGGTATGTGATAAGGGAGAATTTACAAAAAATTATAAATCTGTCATACTACACAACTATTATAGAAGTTAATGAACCATAAAATTTAATTCATAAATATAATTTTAAGTATATAGATTAAAAAAAATAATTAATGGCATTCAAAGTTTGCAGTTACATACTTATTTTCTATTGTTTATTTAAAGTGAAATGTGTTCTAATTGAAGTTACTGATTGGGATAGGATTAAAACAGTCGTTTATGTATTCAAAGCAAAGAACTTAAATGTAAAAAATTGATGCTAAAATTAAAATAAATTAAGAAAGTTATTGTATAAAATAAGAGAATGAAAATTTGATTTTCAAAACAATGGAACATAAATTTGGAGTGAAGTAAAGCTTTCAAGAAATACTGCAAAGGTCAATGAAAAAGGAAGGCTGAATTGTATCTTAATAAAAGATGAAAGAAAAATAAGAAAAAAAAGGATACCTCATTTTCTTTGCTAGTTGAAAATTACAAGAGGTTTTCACCAAAAGAGCTCAGGAAGCAATTACAAAAAGGGAAATACTAGACATACAGCTATTATGATTAAACTTGAAATAGAAAAGAGTAAATGTTATACTAAACTTGCATTGTTCAAAATCTATACAAATTTCTTGTTAAAAATAGGCATATAATTTGCAGGAAAAGTTGAAACTTTTTAGTTTAAGTCCTAATATTAAGAACCTACTAAAAAGAAAATATATTCACAGCTGTATGATCATTAAATTTTTTCAGTGGAATCACTTTACAATATTTAAAATTATTATTTGACTTTTAACCTCTAAAAAAATATAAAATACTTGTTTTCTATTAAATAATGGAAAATAATTGACTTCTAATAACTTGTTAAATAATAAAAAGATATAGAAATCTATATACATTATTAAATCATTAATAAGCAGGTCACTGGGTTAAAAACAAAAAAAAAATGGTAATTATTCAGTCCCAGAATTCAGTAACTAAAATAACATTATAACAAAAACTCTGTATCTAAAGTAAAATACTATAACTTATTGTACTAATTAATACCTTGAATACACTCACTAGTCTCTCAGTAATTTTAAACTATTCATCAATTTAATCATAATTTTGCTCTTTTTTTATATTACTCATTTATTTGATTTACTGTCAGAGAAGGAGTTTTAATTATTTTTTTCTAAATATTATATATTATAATTATGCAGAGTTAACAGTAAGTGTTTTGAAATAGAAAACTGTCTGTCCCTGTTCTCTTTCTATATGGGTTGAAATAAATAGCAGGACCTGAATGTCAATTTTTTTTTACATAACCTTTAATCTCTAGGTATGGAAAGAGTCAATTTATGTAATA
This sequence comes from Acanthosepion lycidas, assembly GCA_963932145.1. Lineage (NCBI taxonomy): Eukaryota > Metazoa > Mollusca > Cephalopoda > Sepiida > Sepiidae > Acanthosepion > Acanthosepion lycidas. The sequence continues at coordinate 44,933,347 of OZ010599.1, read as the reverse complement.
TCAACTGTGTACTTGTAAGTATAATGGTGAGCAAAGCATACTCTTAATGCCTGTATCAGACTTTTGGAAATATTGAAACCAACATTATTTACGAGAGTTGAAATTGTTTTTTTAGTAGGTGGTAATAATATTTAACCAAGAGCAAGGCAATAGATAAAATTTTCAGTTTAGTATTGATCAAGTAATAAACTGCAATAAACCACAATGATGGATGTCACAACCTAATAAGGTCAATAGTCAATGTTACAAATAAAAGCTCAAAAGTTTGATGTTTCACTGCAGATAATGCATGCAATCTTTCAAACAGTAGTCTTTTCTTTCTTTCTTTTTTGAGATGTTAAATGACAAAGATATTGTATTTCTTATATGAAACCAATGAAATAAATTACAGGAAGATTATACCTAAAAATAATATGGTTTTTAAAAGTTAAATATTTGAGAGATTATGTGAGAAATTTTCAAAACGTAAATATTATCAGGTGTACAAATAATTTGCAGCTCCACTGATATTAAATCAATTTAACAGTTGATTAACAATTATAATAGTCAGATTCTTGAAAATAACTTCATTTATAACTGTTAGTTAACTATGTTAAAATAACTAGCAATTGACAACATTTGCTATTTTTTCAGAAAATGTGTTAATCATTTGTGACCAACATGACTAGGCTTACTATAATTTCTAAATCTCAAACCAGTGCAGTTTTCTTAAGTTTTAGGGCTGACACATACACAAAATGGTTTAATGGATCAGTTTAGGCATATAGTGATTAAATGACGACAAGAATAATCAATATGGCATAACATGGGAGATAGCCAACATGCTTAAAATATTATGGTTATGCCAGTTACTTTGATATGAAGCTTCCACATAAGTTGAGAAAACAAAACCTAATAGACTATATTTCTAAGTATAATTTGCTAATTAAGAGTAATTAAAAAATTTACATTTTTTAAACAAATTTTGATAGGTGCTAAAAAAATGGGCACTTTAAAGCAACATGTAATAAAAGAGATTGTTAGGTCACAAAATGAACTACCACTAACGATCCTAAAGGCTGGTCTTTATCCAAAGGTGATACTGAATGTATGATGGGATTGAAAAGGAATCCATTATTATGAGCTTCTTTTGGAGAAAATAATGATTGATTCAAACAGGCACTGCACCTAATTAGACTAAATAAAAGCAACAAATGGTGAAAATTACTTAAGAGAAAGAGTATAATATTTCATTGCAATAACATTGGACTGTTTCTTTGGTGACCAAGTAAAAGTTGTGACAGCTTGGTTGAAAGGTTTTCACTTATCCACTGTATACACCAGATATTGCACATTAAGGTTAGCATTTATTCCAAATTTATAACATTTTCTGAATAAAAAATCATTCAATTTGCTGGATGATTACAAAAGGCACCTAAATCAGTATGTAGGATAAAAGATTCTTGGAGAATACAATTATATAAATCTGTCTGAAAGATAACAGAAGAAATTGGAAAAAAATGGTAATGTTATTTTTTTTAAATTCTCTTTTAATTTTACTTAATAAACCATATACAATTTTTGCAAACTTTGCATACAGTTTCTTAGAGAATCTGAAGAAAATTAATTTGAAGACTGGATTGACAGAATTGAAAAAAATTAGAAAATGTATATGCAATAAAAGGGAATCAGGATACACATGATATTTTTCAACATGACATTAAAAATTAGGTAGAAGGTATTTTTATAATGGATATGCTTTATACAAATAAACAAAAGAATAATTAATAATAATTATTAAATACACAAGACACTTAAAATTTGCAAGTATATACCAGGTGTGATGGGTAAATTATTGCCATTTTATATTTTTAATTACATGCATGTGCATTGTTGATTTTTGATTTTGTCGATTGCTTAGTATATTAGGATCAGTTGGGCAAAGCCTGTGAGAAAAAGTGCAGCATGATGCTAATCACTCTTTCAGAAATTTGAAAATGGCATACTGTACTACTTGGCATTTGCACTGGAAGCTCCAGTATGAACATTGCAAAGTGTTTGGGTGTCAATCTGAGGACAGTGCAGAGGATTTGGAAAGAGATGGACGAGTCTAATGGTGATTAGGAACATATGGCAGCTAAGAAAACTCACTGAATTTGTTGGTGAAGGCCTCAGACTCAACACAGAGGCCTACATCAAGTGCCTTGAGGTGGTGCTACCCTGGGTCAGTAGAGTGGTTGCTGGAAAACACTATGTCTGGCAACAAGACTTTACACCATGAACACAAGCAGAAGAACACAATCATGGCTGTCAGATAATTTCTGCAACTACATCACCCCTTATATCTGGCCACCTAACTCCACAAACTGCAATCCCCTTAATTATTATATGTGGAGTGCAATTGAGCAAGAGACCAAAAATCTCTTTGTAACATCAAAGATGAATTGAAGGCAAGGCTTATGGCAACATTCACCAACCTAAACAAGGAGACCATCCAGAAGAGTTGCAGGAGATTCTGAAGTTGTTTGGAATCTATGGCTGAAGCCAATGGCGATTTTATTGAATAAATTTACGCTTTAGTATTTCAAGATATTTTTGTGTAATTTTGGTAAATACATGTGTTAAAATGAGATGTCAGTGTTATCTTCATTTTTGCATAATTTAGATGATAATGTATCCATTGCACCCTATATATATATTTTAATTATTATAGTGATTTTAATGTGTAACCTAGTGGTGACTGAATGGTCAGGGTGCAGTTAAAATATGCATAAAAATGATAAATAACAATAGAAGAATGCTATCAACTTCACCTTTTATCAGAAAAGTGAGCATAAGATGGGTAAAAGAGAGAACATTATCAATAATGAGAAAATGCATACAATAGAAAATGTATTAAAAAAGTGAAATAAATTTAAAATCTATCAGCTAAGAGACATGCAGAAAAAGATGTATAGAATCTATATGAAGGTTTGTGATGTGATGGTGAAAAGTTCTCAGTATGACCAAGAAGAGATTAAAGAAAAAACTTGATGCTTTGGTTATTTGGCTAGATATTATGAAGTGGGTTGGGCTGAGCAGCCCTCATAATAGGTTTTAAATGAAATCTTTAAAAACTCATGCTTTGAAATTAATCTCTATAGATTAAAAGTTTAAATTCTTTGGCATATTTAATTATGTGATAATCTGAGCTACATATGTTTTACCTCAAATTGTTTTAAATTACTCTCCAGAGCTTAGTAATGATGATAATGATAATAATAATGAAAAATATTGAGACTGAATTTGCAAAGTCTGCAACAGGAACAAACACTACCCAACAAGAACTGGAGGAAAACCATGCTGAAGACAGTCCTTACAGAGGCCCTCTATATTCATTAAAAGAAAATCCCACAAAAAGAACTATAAAAAAATTGTCTAGGGAAGAGTATATTGAAGCAATGATAGCATTTGTAATGTAACAAATTCAAGTGAAGGCACAGAAAATCAGGCGTTATGAAAAAAGGAACAAATTCTTCTGGCAAAATAAGATCTTCAAAGAAGATGCCAGGTAACTGTATTGAAAACAAGGAAAAAATAAAATAGAGATAAATGACCCACCTAATATCCAGGAGTTTGAGAAGTTCTGGTGTAAGATGTGGGAAAATTGCAAAATGCACAATGAAAGAGCTACATGGATCAAGCAACAACAGGAACAACACACATATAGAGTGGCAGAAATGGACAGATGTCAATATTACTGAAACAACAACTACCACCTACAAAACCAAAAACTTGAAAGCACCAGGAATAGACCGAATAGCCAAAAACCTGTCTACCACCCACCAAAACATTGCATGGGCATATAATGATATAATCATAAACCCAGAAAAATGCTCCAAATAGCTCATGCCTACTCCCCAAAACAAAACAAAAATGAAAGAAGCGGATGTGGGCCAACAGAAAAACCATCAGTAGCTGAGGAGCACCAGGTTGAAAGCTGAAACAGAAGGCCTAATTATTGCAGCTTAGGACCAAAGCCTCACAACCAGATCCTATCACTGTCATATAATCAAGGATGGAACTAACCCGAAATGCAGGATCTGCAGAAAATATGATGAAATTGTTGACTATATTATCTCAGGATGTCTGGAACTAGCAAAAAATGAATATACCCACAGACATAACAAGGTAGTGACATATGTGCACTGAAGGATATGCAAGAAGCACAAAATCGAAACCACTGAGAGATGGTATAAGCACCAACCAGACACAGTTTATCCAAAATAACAATGTAACTATCCTCTGGGACATGCCAATTCAAACTGACAGAGAAATAAAAGCCAACAGACCTGATATTATCATAAAAGACAAGAAATTCAGAAGTGGTATACCTATTGACATAGCAGTACCAACTGAGAGAAACACCTCCATGAAAATTATCAAGAAATTGTCTAAGGGTCTGGAGATCAAGATTTACAGGATGTAGGAAATGAAGACTTAGATTGTACCAATAGTAATTGAAGCTCTGGGTCTTGTGAGAAAAGAAATAGACAATTTTACTGAGAGTATCCCACATAACATCAACATACAAGTTGCCCAACTCTGCAGGATACAAGGCAGTAAACGTAATATAAGACAGTAAACGTAATATCCACAAACAATAATAATAATAATAATTAATAATTTCTAATGCTAATAATTTCATTCAGCATTATGTTAAGCATGGCTATCAAGGATTGTGACTGAAAAAAGATGTGAATGTATAGCTAAAAATGAAGATTACCATAGTTTTATACCAGGACAAAACCCAGAAAAACACAATAAAAATTCTGACAGAATCCCATTAGTCATCAAATGGCATCAAAATTTTGCTGGAATTTTGAAAATACTACATGACAGCTATGAATAGATTGTACAAAAAAATCTAAATTTTAAAGAGATTTTTCCCAACCTGTTTATAGTTTCTTTCAAAAGAAATAAAAACATCAGGCAAATTTTAACAAATGTAAGCATCCATACTCAAAACAACGTTTCTGATCATTGTACTCCCAAAAACACTTACCACAATTTCTACAGGGAGTGATAACTGTCCTGATTCCTATTTAATATACGCTGCCCAATGTACCAAATATAACTTGATTTATGTGAATTGCACAATGGAAAAATTATGTCAGACACAATAATGTGACATCAAAGGAGCTTGCAGAACATTTTATTACAAATGACTGTAATTTCGACAAACATCCTAAAGTGCACATTCTGAAAAAAAAATTCAGAATATACCAACTTATCAACCCTTAAAACACATGAGGATGGTTATGTAAGCAAATTATTAACTTCCTGGCCTGAGGGAATGAACAGAATGGCAGGAGAGTTCCATAAGTTTTATACTAAGCTGTTTGATTAATTCCTCTTAGTAACTAACCAACTAACAGAAAATTTTAAGATGAACAACATCGCCATTATATTAAGCACATTTTAGTTGCAAGCCTTCAGGTGAGTGGCGTTTAATTTGTTTTGACTCATTCATTACTAATACAGTTGTTTTTTCATTATAAGACAAGCAATGTTTATACAAAGACTCATTTTTTATAGATTTATATATTTTTGTGCTTGAAAAAAAATTGTTTAAATATAACTTGAAGAAGATAGACATCCTGTTGAAATATTGTTTAAACATTGTTGGATACTGTGTTTTTTCTTTTCTTGTCAGTCATTTTGTTTAATAATAATAATAATAATAAATATTCATATCAAAGAAAATATCTGCTATATGAGGGAATCTGATCTAAACTTGCAGTTATAAAACAAGAAAATATAAAAAGGTAAAAGTTTTGCTGTGATTAACTATGAGGTAAAACATGCAATTTTTAGTAAATCAGGTTAAATATCATATTAATAATTGAAGTTGATCAGCTTCAAATTGAATAAATATTAAAAGAGTATATCACAAGAAAATTAGAAAATAGAGATTGATATCGTGTGCACAGCCTTAAGTGTTTACTTTTCAATAACAGGATATTGTTTATAAATAATTACTATAAGAACAGTTTAAATAAGCAGTTTTAAATGAAATACTGTGCTCCATTAGTGACTCCAATTTTTATAAATGTAAGAATTTTAAATTGTCACAAATTTTTAATTCATTTTTAATATTTTCAATTAGTTTGGAAATGTTTTATCAAAAGTGTCATACTCATGTAAAGTTCAAAAACATAACAATAAATTCATAGTTTGAATAATGTAAATAGTGTAAATACATTATTCAAACTATTGTCCTCATCTTTGTCGTTGTATGCTCTGGCTTTCTTCAGGTGGTTGGAATGTTTAACTGAACCCTTTATTTCGCTCACTGGGGTAGACTGTTCTAGTTCCATGTGCCATGTCTAATGGATGTCAGTTATCAGTTATCTCCTGTTAATTCCCCTCTCGAAGTTCTCCACCACCTTAACCAGGTATTGAACTCACACTCTTTGGGTCCTGTCATTAGATCTAACTAATGCCTTTATCCTCTGTACCATGTGTCCTTGTGGACATCTGTGTATGAATTTCTGGGTATTATAAACCTAATGTCTTCAGCAACCTGAAGAAGGCCGGAGCATACAACAGCTGAAATATTGTAATAAATGTAGCGACAAAGATGAAGACAATAGTCCAAATAATGTAAATAGTGTACATAATACCTCATCTCAGAAATATAGACAGAAACTCATATTTGTTGTTGATACTTTAAAATAAAATCAAGATCATAAGCAACATTATCTTTTTATAATATTTTTGAAATTGTAAATGTCAAATAGTTATCTTATCAAAATATGTTGAGATCTTTTTAAGCATAATTCAAACAAATTTATTTCATACATGATCATTTTCTGAGTAGTAATTAAATTTTTAGTTTATTTTCAAATAATTAATTAAGTCATTAATTAGGAGTCACATTTTATTTTGAAAAAGGTTTTATTGGGTTTACTTCTTCATTTAAACAGCTATCATTCAATGAAACAAATGTATTAATTAGTTACCATAAAACATTTCCTTGATATCTTAAAAAATAAGGCACATTAAGAATAAGAATTATTCCTGAAATTAATCAGCTAGAAACTTGATGTCATCATTTTACAAATATTCTGATCTCTTTCAGTTTTAATATTACAGGAAGTAGAATTTTTTTTCATACAATTACTGAATGTTTCCTGTGCTTGATTTTCAATAAATTATATGTAAAGTAAAATTTGCATCTATAAATATTTTAAGCAGTACAAAAGGCTTACTTTTGAGATTGTTCAATATATTTTTAACAATTCAAGTCTTTCTAAACATTTTATATTTTAATTCAAAGGTGTTGATTTATTCAAATATGTCTATATATAGTTTGAATATAGATAATAAATACTTTATAAAAATATGAATACAAATGTGAAATGTTGATTTTCTAGTAATTTTACACATAGCTCCCCACTAACTAATTTGAAAACATGTGTACTAAACATTTATAAAATTTCAGAGACTTTTAATGGCAAAGCTACCATTTTTTTTAATCATTTCATGCCAAGCCACTAAGATGAAAGTGGTTACTGTGAGTGAAAGAATCTGAGAAAAATAATTAAGGAGAGAAGACAATAAAAAAAGAGGATTCAAAGAGAGAAGATGATTGACATTGCATTTATTTTTTGAAGATCAAAACTGACTGAAAAGCAAGAAGCAGGAAGATAGTTATACATGTAAGAAGTGCAAGAGAAGAAACCGATAACATAGAACTTATGGTTACATCTAGCAATTTGCCAATCTACAAATGCACTTAAATTTGTGAAGTTGAGGTACTAAAGAGGAAAGTTCATCAGAACAATTAATTGAAAATATTGATAGAAAAGGCACAGAGAAGTTATGTTATGGTGATAAGAATTGACAATTCAAAATAAAAACACATTCTTAAAATAAATTATTGTCAAAGATAATTTGATATTATTTTATTTATATATAAAGGTAATAGTGATATATCAAAGAAAAAAAAAGAGTCTAACTCTGTTAAAAAATTTTAGAAGTCAATAAACAAGAAAATGCTGATTTTTGATTCCTACTTGTTTCATTTTCATTTTCAATTATATAACAAAAAACACTAAGTTCTATATAAAGATACAGAATATTAAGAATATTGGTTACAAATATGAAAGCAACTTAACTACCACCTTTAAGTAAACATCACAATGTGAAGCTGGATGAAGTTGTACATAAAAACTTATTTCTCAACAATAGTTTTAATGATGAATTAAAATACATTAGATAGATATGATAGCTGAGCCAGAGATTGGGTCCTTTCTAGAAATAGTACAACTTCAAAAACAACTGGAATGGGTGGCGTAATATTTTGGTAAATATTGTAGGCATTAAAATTATAGGTCCCTTTGAGATTTGTGAAGGTATATAGATAAATGTATAAAATTATTCTAAGCTCTTGGACAAGATGTCTTTTGAATGGTACAAGTCACAACCAATGAGCTTTAATTGCAAATTCATACAAGAAAATGCTCCTTCATGCTCTGCAGAGCTGACTATTGACCACCTTGCCAAGAACAGCTTCAAAGATAGAAAATTAATAGAATATCCCCAGCCTCTTTAGATATTAATCTAATAGAAAACTTGTGGTCCATCATTAAAAAAAAGATATACGTAAGAATGGTAAACAATATGCCAGCAGAAAAGATATCTGGGAAGAAATAAAAACTGCTGCAAGTAATGTTTAAACAATTAAAAAGTTAACTCAATGAATAAAAAACAGATGAAGATCAGAATGTCAAGGAACCTATATTAACATGTACTTGTTGTGGTATAAATATTTACCCATTATTTAAATATTAATTGAAACATACCTATCCATAAAAATAGTTTCAAATTTTGCATATGTCTTCCTAATGTTCTTTTGTTTTACTGTTTGCAGTTTAATTAAATATGGTGGTACAAAAATAAAACATGATCAAATTGTGGCATTGAAAAAGGCTGGTATAAAGAATTATCAGGTGATAAAACAGTTGAATATTTGAAAAAAAAATCCAACTTTTTAATATGTAAAAAAAATTTGAAAAGGAGCAAACAATCTCACACAAATCCAATTCCAGGAAGAAACTGTTCAGTTTGTACCACGAGAGTCATTGAAGCTGTCAAGCTGTAAATGTTTTCTTTTTCTCATATTCTTTCACACTTCATAACCCTTTGTGTCTTAGTAGCATTATTGCCTTGCTTGGGGTGAAATCATTAAAGAAAAAGAGGAGGATGAAGAGAAACCCCCAAAGAAGTATGACGAAGATGGCAAAAGAACTAGATATTTTGGAAAGGTCACTAAGGATTATTGTGAAAGAGGATTTAGAGCTAAAATCATACAAGATTCAATGAGGACAATTACTTTAAAGCTGCTCCAAAAAAAAAAAAAAATATCCTAGAAGATTTGGAATGCTTTAGTAAGCAGGTATATTATTAACACTGATTTAAAGTATTCTCACATTTCATTTTATGTAAGTTGAAATTGAAAATTCAAATTGTTTTGTGATAATTACTGTATAGGTTTCCTAGAACAGATTAAATGTTTCACTATTTGCCTAAAAAAAGTTAGACTGAAAAAAAAAATATCATACTTAGCCTTACCACACATAGTTTAGCTGAGACTATCCCGGTTTGAGGGGGCCTGTCACAGTGTCCAGTGAGATATAAGGTAACAGCATTTAGAGATTTTTTTGTATTTTTTGTGAAGTTTAAGGGATTCTAGGTCATGAAAACATTATTATACAAGAATCTAACTCTATAATAAAAATGTAATCCTGTCCTAGTTTGAAGTTTAAAAATTATAGTAAGCCAAATGATAATATACATTTATTTTATAAAACTTAATCATTATTTTTACATTTCAGTTCATGAACATAATCAAAATATAAACTCATATTATCTCTAAAACGATTAGAATTATTTTATCTCATTCACTTTTTCTTTATTGTATAAGGGAACAAGTTATAGAAGAAAGATAGCTTAATATTATAGTTGTTAGTGGAATTAAACTTTCAAAGCCAGGTTATTCTATAAGTATTGTCTGAAATCTGATAGCAATGGACTGGATGATATTTTCCTATTCTATGTTTAAAAGATAACAATACATGCTACTACATGAAATTTAATCAGTAAATTATATTTAGTAAGTAAATTTAGTAATTTATTCATCTTAGTACAGTGTTAAATGGGTGTTACATTTCCTTCTAAAGATAGGTGAGCATACGAATAATATAAAACATGTAATAGTTTATCAATTTAGAAAAGACAATAGTGTTGGAGAAGTAACCTGAAATATTCATGGCATTTATAAGATAAATTCTTTAAATGAAAGAAATTACAAAAAATGATTTGAAAGATTTAGAAAAAAGTGACCTTAAGATGTATTACAAACATGTCATTCTGTTGAATTTAACAATGTCCTGTTTTTGTCTGAACTGAATAAAAAGTGTTGAAGAATTCACTCCAAAACTTAATTCAGACCATTCAACATTTCACCATTATCTGTAATAACATTGAAGGTGCCTAAACTTAGAAAATGGGAGCCCTATGATTTGACAGAAGCAAACTATAGAACAAGGGTGAACATCTGCATGTTTTTGTACTCTTGTGAATACATCATATTTTTGGATAGATTAGTAACTGGTGATGAAAAAAATGAATATTTTACAAGAATATAAACTGATTCTGACAATTGCTTAGTCAAGGGAATAGAATAAAACACAAGCTAAACTGGATCTCCATCCCCCCAAAAAAAGTTTTAGTAAGATAATGTTGATATAGTCAACCTTGAGTTACTACAAGCCATTGTTACTATTAAAGCAGATATCTGTTATCAGCATTTAGAGCATTTAAATATAATTTTGAAGGAAAAGAAGCCAAGTTAGATCAATTGCAAAAGTATAATATTCTATTATGATAATGCATGTCCCCATACAACAAAGATCACATCTAAAATGATTGAAAACCTTGGCTGTGAAAAAATTCCACTTTCTCTTTATTCTCCAAATCTTACTCTATCTGATTACGACCTATTGTGGAATTTACAAAACCATCTTAATGTACTACTTCTTAAAACATATGAATGGATGATAACAACTCTCTCTACATTCTTTTCCCCCAAACCAGAAGACTTTTACAAAAATGGTATTATAAATCTTGTGAATTGTTGAAAAGAGATTAATGATGAAATCTATGTTAGTGAATAAATTCTAATTAAACATAAATATTTGATATTTCTTTTTTGACCCTAAATTTGGTAATTACTCATGAGATAATCTGATAGTTTACACTTTTGAAATGTAATAATACTTAAATTAAAGGTGTTTCATGTATATTTCCTCTACCAAATAACAAAAGGAACTATTTTCTATTTAATCAAAATTACTAAACCTTTCTGAATATAATGAGAAACATAACGATTAATAATCCTAATTTAAAAACATTTCTTAACTAGTGGGTATTGAATACATGATAGTACATATAATTTATTTAGTAAATATAGTAATTTATTCATCTTAGCACAGTGTTAAATGGATGTCATATTTCTTTCTAAAAACAAATGAGTCAATGTTGCAATTAAAAATATAAAACATGTTACAATCAAAAATATTTCACTATTCAAAATGATATTTCATTTCAAACAGTACTAAGCATATAAATTCCATTTACAGATGAAGTGATAAAAACATCTGCAACAGATTCGTAAAATACTTCTATTTATCACCTTGAAATAAAAAAGGTGAAAAAATTATAATTGCATAGTGAAGAAGTCATCATTTAAGCTCTTTAAGTAAGTTTTATGACAAAAATAAATATCAAATGAATTTATTACTGGGTTGCATAAAATAGTTTAAAAAATGATAAATGTTTTGGAAAAAGACAATATGAGTAAATAAATGGCAAGACAGAAAATTAGCTTTTGACACATTTTGTTTCAAAAGGAACAAAATAATGGTTTTATTAATGGAATCAAATTCTATATACAAAAAGAGAAAATACAATAAATACTTGTGATAATTTTCATCAGAACATTAGTGATACAGAGATGATCAATATTTAAATTTATATTTTGATGTCCAATGTATCTAAATTTTAAACTCAATCTATTTAATTCAGATAATCATTTCTTACTGTTATTGGTTTTAATTATATCACATTATGATTAATATAATGTAGGATAATTAAAGCCTATAACAAGAAAAACAGTAAAAATTTAAATTTAAATGTTGAGCATCTTTATCTTTAACACTCTAATGTAAATTGTAGCTGACATTTATTGTATTTTTCTTTTTATAGATTGATTCTATCAGTTTTGCCTGAAGATGTTTCTTTTGGCACAAAATGCATCAAAACCTAATTTTCCATCTTGTTATTTATTTACTCATTATTTTTCTTTCATATAAATATATGTTTGTGTGTCAATGAAATGTAATTTTTTAATGATTTCTTTAGTTTTTAGTATGTCAGAATTTCTACATTATTCCACTTTATAAGTAATTTTGCCTTTCTATAAACATTGGGTTTAATAATATAAAAAACTGTAGTTTTAACAAAAAGAATATATTAGCGATATTACTTTATGAAAAGATTTTTTAAAAATCTGACATTCATTAGATTTTTTTTTTTTTCTTATATTGAAATATGTCCAGAAACATTTTTCAATATACTCTTTTTTATAAACTATGTAGCATTAAAACAATAGATTTAAGACTTAGTTGAATATAAAAATATCATACTCTTAAAATAAATCTTATTTAATTATGTTGACCAATAATTAAAGCAGTATTATTTATGAAAACAGATCTTTGAATACAAGAAGACCTAGCACTAGCAAAACAGATATAATTGAATGAAACTACAAACATGCATTACAGTTGAGAAACAAATTACTATCAGTATGTATACAGATAACTCATAAAATAATGTAAAATATGTTATTCAAAATCATTAGTTGTCATCAAAAGGTAATTTATAAAATAAATATACCAGCAAGATCTGCCATTGATATCTTAGTTAAAATGACCTTTCAAGTCATTGATAATCTGTTGGAAAACTTAAATCTATTTTAAAAGTAAATAATTAAAAAAGGAAAATCTGTTCATTTGAATTTGTTGGATTATAAATATTTTCTTAAATTATAACTTGACATCAAAGAATAGTCTATATTTTTCATGTTTAATATAGAGTAATTTCAATGCAACTTTAAAAATGCAACTTTTAAGTATCTAGCCTCAAAAAAGAAATTAGTTGTTATTATGTTTTATTAGCCTATAGGTAAAATTTACAGAATAAAAAGGCACTAATGTCTATGCTTTAATGATTACTTTATTTTTATAGACAAAAGTAAATAATACACACAGAACATGAATTTAATATAAAATGTTTAATAGCAATAGTTTATTGGTAAATGTTAAAAGAAAAATTTAATAAAACTTGGCATCAGTATTTTAATGAATAGTAACAGAATTTACTTTCAATGAACAAGAAAAAAATTGCAAAGATGACTATTCTTTTCTTAAAAAAACAATTTGAAATTTTATTTCACTTTCTGACTTAATGATAATTAAAAACAAGTTCAGAATAATCAATGATGAATACAACTGCTACAAGGTTGTGTTATTAATTAACAGAAGTACATACTGTATGGCTAAAAGTAACAAGCAGAAAAAATACAGACTAGAATTAATTAAGAATAATGACAAGTGTTTTGGATATTAGGCCAACCAGCTAAGCAAAAAAGAAAGATGGTGCAGTCACTGCCACTGCCAATAGGTGAAGATTAAGATAGAGCAGGAGTTTTATACATGTTGCATTGATGGCTTTGTGAATTCCATGAAAGAGGTCAAGCAGAAAGTCTATCAGTCAATCACTCCCTATCAATTGGTTGTTTTTTTTTTTCTGATTCCCGGAGGTTTTGTCTGATGCTTTTTTAAATATTTTTTGACATTTAGATTGGTTTAAAATCAATCCTGTAATATATAACTTTATAGCTGGTTAGTCAATATTTATCGCAGACAATATTTTTATTATCCAAAATGAAAAAATAATACATGTTGATAGTATAAAATAGAAATTTCAGTATTTATATGTATGAGCAGGAAATGTACTGTATATCTTTTTATCATATCATTGATAAAATTACATTATGATTTTAAATTATTTAAATTTTTCTATATTTACCAATATCCACGTCTTTTTTCAGCAGATGGGAAAATAATTATTATTACATAATTTGTGAATTGATTTCTGCTAATATATTTGTAGGATAGTTTCTTTAGAAAGTCAACATAAGAGCCAAATTTATTATCCCAAAAACATAAGAGTAATGTATAAAATATTTTGCTTAAATGTAATTCAGTCGTTAGAATTATGTCTGTTTAAAGTTGTAGTACACAAATTATATACTGAATAAAATTTTGATTTCTATTTTTATAAAATGATAAAAATATCCATCTGTAGTAATTCTATAATTTAAAATTCTTAAAATGAAGTGAAATTTACATTTTCAATATATGTGGTGGTTTATGATTCTAGACAAAAGACAAATATGATATATATATATATTACAAATTAAAGTTTGACATTTAATCCAGTTCTTTTGCTAAGATGATTTTCTAATACTGCTAATATATTTCCTAAACCCAGATAACATTTATTCTTACTCTGTTGTTCTTGTTTTATAATACAATCTACTTCAGTCATTGCAATTTATCTAAGTGACAAAATATTTCAATATTCAAAATATCTATTTAACCTTACAGTATTTTTAGCATAAAATATGGTTTCAAGCATTTTCATAATTTGTTTTAATTATTATTTTTTTTACAATTATCACCAAAAGTAGAACATAATTAGAATGTCCATGAATACTTTTCTAGTCTTATAGCATTACAAAGTTCCTGTTTTATATTTTAATAATTAAGTCAAATGTAGTTGTCCACTGACATTATTTTATATAATCAATCATTAGGACAGAAACTGAGTGTGTGATTACAATCATATATAGATAATTTATTTGTAGAAACATATTCATTTATTTATGTTTATCTATTTAAATATGGATTGGTTTATGCTTGCATCAATAAACATTGTTTTTAATATGTGTACAAATGCAATTGCTTTTGATGGTTATTTTTATGTTTTATCTAAAATTACCTTCAAGGATAATATTGACTATCTTTAATGGCTAATTATGTTGTTTTATAGCTGGAAACAGTAATTAGGAAAAATGAGAATTTGTTCTTATACCCTATCTATAATTCTATAAATTACAAATTGAAAAATATAGTGATGAAAAAAATTCCCTTCAAAATTTATTTTGAAAAAATATATAGAAAATTTAAGATTACATAAAATAAAATTTTAAGGTATAATTTACCTAAAGGTTAAAAAATTTAATCAGTGGATTTTCAAATGACTGAATGTTTTAAAATTATATCCAAGAAAAACTGAAATAAAATATGGAAGTTGTATTTTCATAAGAAATTTTGAAGAGGTAAGAAAATTATATAAAAAAAGATTTCCCCTTATTAGTTATAAAAAAATAATAAATAGGAAAATAAAAATAAAAACCTAGACCTTTTAAAATAAAGAACAATGATTATTTTTAAAATACTAGAGTTAGTATTACTCATTTTAGTATTTGTATATAGAAGTACCTTAGAAAAATGCATTGTGGATATAATTCTGTGTTAAAATTGAATTTATATTACTTTCTAAATTTTATAATTTTTATGAATGATGTTGTGGACATACAAGCATTATTATAATCATTTAGTTCTAACATGATTTTATGAAAGAAGAATAAATAGTACACTATATAACATTGATATATAGTTATATATAACTTTAAAAAGTTCCTAAGTTCATAACTTTACTTTTTGGTATAAAAATATCATTAATATTCTTGTGAATTCACTAACAAAAATAAAAGCAATATTTACTGTTCCTTTTACAAAAAGTGATTCTATAATCAAAATATATTTTTCGCTAGCTTGGTAAAAAAATACTCAAGAATTCTTAAATCAAAAAAAAATTTCAAGATTGTTTAGAAGATTTTTTTTAAATTCAAATTTTTTAAAGATGAACATTTAACTTGAAAAATTATCATCAGTGAATAATATTTCTTTTAGTTTAAGTCCATGACAGTCACTTATTGTATTTAATAAGGAATTCAACTGAAAAAAGTACCAGAAATTATTTATTTTATAAAATTAACACTTTCTCATTAAAATAAAAAATGAAAATAAAATAAAGATTTGTCTATATAATAATAATTATACATTGAAAATAATTGTGATATTAACATTACAATGGCCAACATAATTTTTCCAGTATGAAGTTTGCAAACAAGAAACTGATAAAATATTACATTGCATTTTGCTACAGGTCTAACTGCAAAGAGTTTTGATATGATACAGATATTACATAAGGTTGTAGACATGCAAGGTAGCATAAGGGTTATCAGTATGGTAAGCTGAATTGGCAAACTAAGTTCAAATTTTTGCTGAGATAGCTTATGCCTACTTAGTACTAAAACTTTTAAAAAAATCTATGAATCTACTTGTGCGTTGTTCTGTTACCACATATCTTGACAAAATAATCTCTTGTTAATTGCATAGTTAATGAAAAAGAGAGATGCTGAGTGAGTATTGAAATAAACAATCTTACAACCAATGCAGTAGTAACAATAAAAAGGTTTTATGTTCAATGCCAGCCTTAAAATTAACCATTTATCAGAAAGTAAAATTTATACAATTACATTTATTTTAGCTTTCTAGCACTATGAAATCTTAAAAATAATTGGTAGATAACAAAATTCACATCTATTATACAAATAATATGGCAAACTTATACTATTTTATGAAAATCCTATTTTTCATATCAACTGAGTGAACATGGAAGAGAAAACAATAAAAAAATGAATTGAGAAGTTGGAAAGAAAGATCTGTTTGCAAGGTGTAAAAAGTCTCTTCATCTGCAACTTTAAAGTGTAGCAACTGATGTTTGAGAAAAAAACAAGTTTATTTAAATCTTATTTTAAATAAAATAAAGATGTAGGCTTATTTTCAAATCTTATTTTCACAATTTAAAATATTAAAGAAGAAAGAATGAACCAATTTCATGCAAAATATATATATACAATATTTTATGCCATAATTGATACATTTTTTATTGATTCTGATTGATATAAGAACAGAAAATGTAATTTATCTATAAGATTAAACAAATGCATTAATCAAACAACCAGAACATTATGCAATAAAACTTGGATCTGAAATTATATTTTTAATAAATCTTTGTTTGAGTGTTTATAAATAATTTTGAGTACCTAATAATAATTGAGTGAGTTTAAATAATTGTAAAAATATAGTCTAAGAAAAATATTTTCTTATCTTTTTTGGAAATCTTGAAAAGCTTGAAATTACTGGGTTGGTTACAGATACTTTAAAAATATTTCAATTAACATTTGCATAATTGTATTTATTTCTAAATATTATTCTCAGCAGTTTTTAAAAAATGTAAAAATAATTTGTTTTAATAAAAGATTAATGAATATTTATATTTATATTCCTTTAAATTGTTGTAAATTAATTAAAAAATTAAGTACACAATAAATTAAATAGAACTGAAGTCCTTTTCTCTGATGCAAAAAGTTGTATACAATTATTTTTTTTAGTGCTATCAATAATTATTCTACTTATTTTAGCACTTTGGAATATTTCTAATCTCATTTAAAGTAATAAAATATATTCAAACTTGAAAACTGAAAATCTTGCAAAAAACAATCTATTTTACAAAAGAAAGCTTTTGTCAGCCAGATTGCTATATACAACTAAGTTTAAGGATTTATACTTTGCTCACATTAGAGTTCAATGACACCAAATTCTAAGTTGCTTCTTCTGAGCTGAAAGACATACAGTCCAGAAATACTATTCTTTCTCATAGCTTACCTGTAACCATTTGCAATTCTTGACATTTAATTAAATAGACCTCCAACCAGTTTTAACAGATCATTATGATAATTCTAATGCTTTTATAGAGTTGAAACATTTGTTCTTTAGTTGTTAAATATGAAACTTCTGAAAGATTCCATGGCTCCATTCCATTTATCATTTTCCAGAATATCTCTCCTTTACTTCTAAATCAAACAAAATGAAATTGGTTATGGATGCTATTCTTGTAATCATATGAATTAAGTGGAAACATCTTTTGTAAACAAAAAGTGAACAGATTGGAGTCACTGAATTCAGTATATAGCAATCTTGAGTTTAATACTTTTAAAAGTTTCTTATAATAATCCAATAGCAATTTGCCTTTAATTGCTTAAGTTTTTAATATGCTTCTTTAAAGTAACTTTAAATAATACAGGTGATAAATTCTAAAGTAATTTTCAAGTAAATAATCATAAGTCATTCAGAATACTTTCTCTGGATTTCACTTAAATATTATGACTAGCTTACTCATACTCTTTTATTTTTTTTAATTTTTATGAATTCTATTTGAGGTTTCACAAAAGATACAAGACCTTAACAGTTTCCTTTTGTATTTTCATTAGTTGAATAGGTAAAGAATTAAAACATTGAAAATTGTTTTTCTTAACATGGACAGCAGTGGAGACAGATATATTTCTCATAATTATTTTTTTTTACCATGAAATATTTGTTTAAATCTATTATTTCCAGTTGTTTTCTAATTGTACAAAAACTTTTAATGACCTAGTATGGGTTTTCTTGTTGCAGTGCATTATAGTAAACTCTGGTCAACAACTCAACAATATCATTGTATAAATTTTACTTTTTGATAACTTAATGCTTTTTTTTAGTCTTTGCATTCACTCATATAAGTTGCTTGTAAGACAAAAAGGTATATAATTTTTATTCAATATTTCTGTGCTTACCTCTTGTCAAAAATGATTCTCATATTTACTGAACTATTATTATTGTCACAGTGGTTTTTAAGAAGTAATTTTTCATTATTAAACTTTTAGTTAATATGCATTTCCAAATAACCTATTTTTCATATTAAAAACATCTTAAAGGGAAAAGCTAAAAAAAAAATAACAAATTATCAACATAAAACAGGAAGCTGAACAACAGAAATGTGACATTAATGAAATCCCCAACAGCGTCCAAAAGATTCATAGTAAACATAATCAATAATGAAAGAAATGAAAGCTTGATTTAATGACAATTTGGATAGTAAACTTTTACTAATTTTAAATAACTAATATTAAATCACATTTAAGCTCAATATTTCTGCTACTGTAGAAAATGATTTCTCATCAGCATTTATTTACAATTTTTAAAATAGCTTCTTAGAAAATGTAAAGCTAACTTCTAATTTATTTCTATGTAATAGAAAATATTTGTAAAGTTGTTTTTTAAAAGCTTTGGGTCATGATAACAAATTTATCAATTTATCCTTTAAAACAAAAACAAAAAGACAAATAAGAAAGTATAGTTTTGCTTATTTGCAGAAAGTATCTTTCAATTTATGTTTTGTGATTAAAAGCTTCTAAGTATTTAAAAGCATTTAAGTTTTTACCTGGGATGATTAAAAGCTGAATCGAAAGAAGAGATGATGATAACAGAAAAGACAATGAGATTAATCAAAATTCTCTTCAGGAGAAAAGATTTCATCACTTCAAAATAGAAATGAACATGAAGGTTATTAAAAACTACTTAGCAAGGTGTTAATTTAACTTTAAATAATTAATAATAATGTTTTATCAATATTTTGTACAAACTAAATATACTTGTGAATTAGGAATAAATGATACAAATTTGGTATTATTTATTTTTCATTGCTTGAAATGCTTATCTATAATAATTGTATGTAAGTAAAAAAAAAAAGAATCCTTTTAGTTGTTTATGAGAAGAGTGAGATTAATGTACTTTTATCAGAGACAATGTCCCATATTTTAATAAGAAATAAAACCAATAGTGAGAGAGTTTACTTGAAGGAATGAAGTAATAAGAGAGTGTGTGTTTGAAGATAAAAGAATAAAGAAATAGGAATATTTTTGTAACATTGTATGAATGAATAATTAGTTTATTAGTGGGATTATTACAAATGGAGCAATGTAAGGACACTATAATTCATGAAGTAAGATTTGAAGTGAAAGGATAAAGATAGGAGATAACAGAAGTCAACAAAAATGGTCCAAAGAGATATGTAAGTAACCAATTTAAAACTTGTTTGAAATCAAAAGAAAAAGGTCATTCATTGTGCATGTTTTAGCCCAACAATTCTGTTTTTACTGGGATTTCCATAATTTCAGGTTATTTACTTTTGCTGGTTTATATTAGATAGAGAACTACTCTTGAAGGAAAGAGATACCACAATGGTTAAGAGAAATTTTGTAGCAGTTTTAAAAGTGAATCTTTTGCAGTTGATGAAGAGAGGAGTATTTTCTTTAGGACATTTCATTGGATTCATTCCACTCTTAAGATTATTATTTCAATGCAAGAACATGAGAATATTTCAACATAATTACAAAAGCAGAAGTATACAAAGAAAATAACTAAATAGCTAAATTGTAGAATTTAAATTTTAAAAATAATGTGCAAGTTACTGAGTTTAAAAAAAAAAGAAAAGAATTGAATGAAATAGACAAAGATTTATAAACTCGTTTACTTTAAATATTAAATATCCAACTTTAAAGTTTGAAACGTCCATAATACTTAAACTGATATGCACATGATGTTTGAGTAAAATCAACTAAATATTAAGCTTGTAGAAAATTTACTCTTTAAAATTCAATATGCAAATTAATGTTGCAAAAGTATGTTAGATTAATTTAAGTATACCATTAAATGTATGAATACATTTACAATACTTAAAGGAATTTCTTTACAATCTTTTC
This sequence comes from Acanthosepion lycidas, assembly GCA_963932145.1. NCBI lineage: Eukaryota > Metazoa > Mollusca > Cephalopoda > Sepiida > Sepiidae > Acanthosepion > Acanthosepion lycidas. The sequence continues at coordinate 44,912,484 of OZ010599.1, read as the reverse complement.
TTTAGATGGAGTGAAAATGTTAAATTCATAGCTTTTGAATATTTCAAGATGTGATCAAGTGTAGTTGATCAAAAGAATGACTAAATAAAATAATTATAAAATAAAATTTGTAAGGCACATAAAGGCTACTAGAGAAAAATAGCCAATGAAATCAGAAATGATAACCAATAAAATCAAAAATGATATCTGTATGAGAGAAAAATAATTCAACTTATCCTATGAACTAATGCATAAATGCTAAATGAAAATTATAGAGAGAAAAAAGAAAAGTAACAATACTTGAATACCTATGAATTATTTCCATCTTTGTCAATACATTTAAGTCAGTGAAATATTAATGACATAGATCCCACATTATACAGTGAAAATTTCAGATCAAGATTAGCTAATAACTGTATCTCAAGCCAAAATGTATGAATGCAAATGTAGTATAAGCCATTGATAATATTTGGTTTTTATCTGACAGAAAATTTTGCAACTGATTCTCTGTATTTAATAGCTAAAGTTTAATATTTATTTCTATGATAATATGTTTTGCATCTTTATATGTTTGCATTTTACATGTTTTCATTTTTTATTAAACTTATATATTCAACAATAGATAGGATATTATTTTGTGTAATCTGTCCAACTTAATAAGTTTGTAACTTGACATAATCATCCTTATAAAAATTGATATTATGAATGAATACTTTAGAAAAATATGTATTTTTCAATATTTGAAATTTTGACGACAAGAAGCCAAAATGTATGAATGCAAATGTAGTATAAGCTATTGATATTTGGTTTTTATCTGACAGAAATTTTTGCAACTGATTCTCTGTATTTAATAGCTAAAGTTTAATATTTATTTCTATGATAATATAACATACAAAACAGTATTTCATAAATCATACAATTCCCCAGAATTTAGGATTTTAAAGAATGACAATTATAAAAAGATTTTTATTTCTGAATATTTGAGCTATTAAGCCATACACTTCCAAAATTTGGTTAATAAATTTCTATATCCCTTTTTAAATTAAAAAATATACACTGAGATAATTTTATCAATAGCAACTGAGAAGTGGGTTTTACAGTTTGCTTTAAAAAGGAGATGCTTCTTTATGAATAAACACATTTCTATTTCAGTCAACTGGTAATACACTTTCAAGCTTAAATAACACTTTTATATTCCAAGTCCACTGCATTTCTACACTTTTGTACATGTAAAATCTGCATTAATCTCCTTGTATCTCTAAGATAACATTTAACATTATTATACTGTTAAATATTTTTCAGGTATTCTACTCTATTTTATATCTGCTATCAAGAACCAGTACAGAAATTTATTTTTTTAAATAATTATAAAAAACTAATTTTCTTCTTCTTTAAAGTAACAATGTATCTGGTTTTGAATATATCGAAAGCTCATCAAATTTCTCTGTTTCCTTAGTTGTGAATAACAGGCAAGTAAAATCTGTTGATATTTAAAATCTCCATAAATTAACTTCAGTAACTGAAACACAGATTAAATCTACAGGTAAATACTTAATGTTGCAATATGCAAATACAGGGATATTTATTTATATAAATCCCTTATTGATGAAGCTCAGAAGAACTATTATAATCATAGACCTTAATCTCCATTATTTGAAAAAAAAAATTTTAATCTTATATTTAAATTTGGAATAAGTTGTTCATTTCTATTAATGCAAAATTAATTATTTCATTAAACTTGCTTATCTCTATAAAACCATTTGAATCTAAGTTTTACAAGGTCATATTATTTCTTCACTCTGTAGAGAATATATAATTTCAATCAATTGAATTTCTAATGTCAGTAATTATTTAATTTCTTTTCCACCTTTACTTGTTATTGATTAGTTCTACAGAAAACAAAAATGCATATGTACAAGAACTGTTATCAAGGTGTATTTATATTGAGCAAGATAAGAAATTATACTTAAATTATTATGGTATTCTGTTGACATGTGCTTTATTACTAACTTAAAAAAACTGACTAGATTCCACTGTTTAGAATGGAATAGATGTTTTGAAACTTTTTTTAAGACAATATTAACTATAAGCTAAATACCAAACCAATGCACTTGACTTTAAATATAGCTTTAGAAAATATATCTATTTCAATTCTTATATAAAAGATCAATTATTGATTTTTGGTTTAGCAATAGGAAAACATTCCATGAAATGCAGGTAAGCTTTCATTAACTTTGAATCTTAGAAGTTGTTAAAATGTTTTCTATTTAAACCAAACATTATTACCAAAGTAATATAAATTACATATGCTTTGGTTAATAAGCTTTAATAATTGATCTTTATATGTTTGCATTTTACATGTTTTCATTTTTTATTAAACTTATATATTCAACAATAGATAGGATATTATTTTGTGTAATCTGTCCAAACTCTGCTAGTCAGTTTAAAATAAAATTGTCTGACAATATAAACATATTCTATCAAACCAAATTTAGCATAAGAATGAATTTACTTGATGTGATGAAACAGTTCCAGTTACTTTTCTTCTTAAAATCAATATATTATTTATAACGAGGAAGGATAGCAGTTCTAATGTATTTTGCACTTACTTAATAATTATTCAGTTTTAAATTACTTTTTAAACAAATCAGTGGAACTCATATGTAAAATATTTATTGTCATTCTATTATACTAAAATTTCTTAAATTATAAAAAATAAACCCACAAAATGTGTGTGAGTACTCATCTGGATATGCTTGTGGGCAGTGTTAAAATGGATGCTGATTTTCAACCCTGATAAAGCCTTTTCACAAGGAAAGACTGGACAGCATCCTCCTCCTTTACTTATTCTGCTCTGAGTTTCACTAATTTAAATTTAGCAAATATCTATAAGTGTGTGTGCATGTATATAGAGAAAACTAAAAGTATGAATCAAACTTGTTAGCTATGGCCATACTCATTCAACTATTTGATGGCTGTTATATATATATATATATATATATATATATATATATATATATATATATATGTATGTATGTATACAGGGTGTTTCAAAAGTCTGTGTGACATTACAACACTGTATATCTTAATAACTATTAAGGATATCCAAACCCAATTTATATTTCCTGAAAGCTATTTCCACGTTTCTATACAGATTTTTTACAGGTGTTCAATGTGAGTGCCATGGGTTACACAATACACATCCAAACGATAATCCAATTCTTGCCAAACATGACCAAGCATAGTGTTGTCAATGGTTGCCAAGGCTTCAGATCATCCATGTTTCTGTGAAGTCACATGGCATAAGGTCTAGAGACCTACGTGGTCATCACAGGAACATGTAATAAGTCTGTCTGAAATGTCAGACCTAACTGTCAAAGAAGAGTAGTGTTCAGATACAATCTAACTTAAATTTAATTAAATTAAAATAACAGAAAAAAATGGACACTTTTAGCTCTTAACTAGTACCTGTTCAATCATGCTAGCATGTGTAATTCATGATATAAGAGTTCTTAGAAAAGTGACAAACTTTTGAAACACCCTATATATGCGTGTCTCTGTGTGTTGATATATAAAAATATTAATTGTGAATAATAGATAATAAGTGTAGAACAATTGATAATGTATAAATTATTAATAATCATTTATTTTTACAAATAATCTAACTTTTAACAAATATTTTGAACTCAAAGTTAATATATAACAGTAAAGCAATGAATTGTGACAAAGTATTAATATTGTAACAGAAAATATATACACATCTAATGTACTGACAATTCTAATCAGTTTTACAATAAATTGAATATTTAATAGAACAGTATATCATCTTGTTTTCTTACATTTAATCAATTATTGTAGAATACATAGGAAATTAAAGTTTAAAAAAAAAATCAAATCAAATATTTTTCAAGAAGAACAGTTTTCTTTATTGTCAGGCAATCATTTATTATATATATATATATATATATATATATATATATATATATATATATATATATATATATATATATATATATATAACATACCAATAAATTATAATAGTCTTATGATTGTTTAATATGATACATGAGTTATTCCCCTGTAATTGTTTTAAAAGTTATCAGCAAGGGTCACTTGCTTTAGGATAAAGTAAAATATTCCTTGTCTTTTCTTTTTATATTAATTTCATATTTAATAATCTGTTATATTCTCATTTAATAACAATCAGTAGTTGGTAAGACTCCTGAACATATAAGTTATAAAAATATCTCAAACAAAAAAATAAACTGTAATCCTGCTGAAGCAGTTCTTGATTTTATAATTTAAATATAAAAAAAGCATAAAAGAGACCTGTGATTGCAGTATTTATTTTGTTTATAGCTTTGCCATTTTTAATTACTGGATTAAAAGAATATGAGCAAATAAATTATAATGAAGATATCAGACATGGTAAAAGTATGTTGCATGGAGGAAGATCTGTCAGAATCACTTCAGGAGAAAAATGCCACCTGATGAGGCAACCATGGTATCAAAACTATTAGATGTCATTGTAAAGGGCCCAAAAAGTAAAGCTGATTTTATATGGCCGTTGCAGTTGTTGCTGTCAGTTGTGGCTGGGTGGCTGCAATGGATTCTGTTGTAGATTTTATGTGGGCAAGTAAAAGGAGTGGGCCACACACAACCACTCAATAAGAAGGGGGAAGGCCATACAAGCTTAGCATGAATGGACATGCACCAGCTCAACAGACATGATTTGAACAAGTGAGAAACTAAGGATTTTTATGCCTCTAACTACGACACACAACACGTGCCACATTTAGAGGAGAGCCAGGAAAAGAACTAAAAAACTGTGGTCATTTTCTTAATAAGATTAAATAGAAGACAAAATGAACAATTTTTTTCTTTATAAATCCAACAGGATAGAGCATTAGAACTGTAAATGTTTAAAATGAAGAACTGGGGATGGAAAATAGAATAAAATAATAGTTAACTAAAATACTGTTTATTAAAAGTTTCTCCAAGTAACAAAATTCAAGATTAATTAATCCAAGATACTTACCTAATAATTAAATATGATCACCACTGGGTTGTATTTAAACAAAACAAAAAAGTATTGATAGAATTCCTTAATTAATAATACTAGTGGAAATGTATTGAGAAAAAAAATCAAAAGATCATAGCAATTTTAGAAGTTAAACTAAGAATTTTTCATTGTAAAATAAAAATTTCAAATTTTTCCAAATTTAATTATTTAAAAATTCTAATGTTAATTGCAAAAGTTTGCAAAATAAATCAAATTATCCTTAAAATGTTTTTGTGCAACATAATGAAATAGAATTTAATAAAAATGACAAAACTGATTATAAGTATAAAAATTATTATTAGATAAAAATATTATTTATAAAAATGAATTAAGTATATTTTATCATATGCAGTAAATAAGTTCCTGCCAAAAATAGTTTTCAATTTTAGAAAAAAGAAAAGGGAAAATTCAACAAAAGTAATCTAGTTTATACACACTATTATATCAATTCAAATATACATTGCTTCTTAATTTACCAACTATCATTAATTTTTACTTTAAATTAAGAGATAAGTCATAGGGTTTTAAACATAAACTAATTAATGCTAAATATTTGTTACTTTACTTATATTTTACAATACAACTGAGTATCAAATAATTTGTATTAATAAATATATTAAATTTCAAATTTATTTTTAAAATATATTTTAAAAGCTTGATCTTATCATAAAATTGTCAATTTTATTTAAAATTGTTAAAGCAACAAAAGTGGTTTAACTGCAATTATTTGTACTTATCAATTACAAACACCATCTTTTAATATTTTCTCAAGAATTTTCAACCTTAATATTATGTTGTTATATTATAATAAACAACATTATTATATTTTATTCAATAATTTACAATGTAAACTGTGAATAAAATTGCCAACTAAAATCAATGTTCAAATTATACCTCAAGTTACTAATTTTCAAATGTTAATCTTAAAAACAGCATATGGGTAAAGGCTACAAAGCAGAATACCAATTCCTAAAATCTTTTTCATATAATTTAAATGATACATTTATGTATCTACATACAACCAGATAGTTTAGTTGACTGTAATTAAGAGATAGCCTCAATATGTTAATAATTAAGAAAAATATAAAATAGTTAATAAATAAATTAATAGTCTTCTGGTAAGTACCTGGAGTATTTAATAATTAATCCAGTTTACAGAGAAAAATAAATCAGAAACCTGTTTTAATTAAATTAAAATGTTCTCTTTCTTTCAGTTAATACTTCAAAACAAATTTCTAGACTCATTTTTCATGAAAAGTTATTGTTATGCTTAATTACTTTCAATTACAAAATTAGTTTAAATAGATCAAAAATTATAAAGACTAATACAAGAAATGACAGAAACAAAATTTAATTGTTGAGGTGATATTTAGAGATTTTGGATTCTATAAAAATTAATGTAAAAGTGTACAATATTGTATTTGTTTTATTTTCAGTTAATAATAAAATCCTGAAATAGTTAGGGTAGTAAATAGGGTGATATTAATTTTATATTTTCTAAAAAGTAAAGTTATGTTAATTCAATCATACATTTAAAAAGATTTATTTCTAGAACATAAATAGTTCACTAATGAGTGTTTTATAAATTTATTTAATTAAAATTTTAGTCAGAGAAAACTTTAAAATTTTAGAAATCATTTTGTAAGTTTACAACACCATTTCTACCGTTTCAGTCATTCAAGAAAAAGTTAATGTTTAAAACAGAATTTTTTAAAAATTTTATGTAAATATTTTTATAATAATTAATTGCACTGAAAATCTTTGAAATTAAGTGATAAAAAGTTATATTTCTGTTGGATGCAAATGAAGAATGTTTATTATTAGGCTAAACCAATGGACATAATTAAAATTTAATGAAACCAATATCTATAAAGTAAAAAATCTTGTAACATTATATATCTTGATAGATTAAGGCCTGTTTTTTTATATAGAAAAGTCTATTTTCTAATTCCAAATTTTAATTTTTAAGTAAAAACTATATTAGATTCACTCAATAAAAAAAGATAGACAGTTATAAACATTGCAAAAAATAACTCAGAAGTAAAGATTTAAAATTTATTTTATGCTAGCTCATTTAAAAAAGTAATTTTCTATTTTAATAATGAAATTAAGTGAAAGAAATTTTAAATAAAATGAAAATTTAGTTGTTTATAAATTACACTTTTTTTTATATTGATTATATACAATCATTATAAACATACACAGATTTACAATTTAATCAAGAAATTATTTATTAGTTTCTTTAATAATGATAGTTTTAAAAAATTGCATAATTAACTATGCTGAAATTAATACCTTGTTCATTTTATAAATTTCTATATTATCAATAATAAATTTATTAATTTAAATTTTACTGTTTTAATATAGAATCTCATCACTTTTTTTATCTTATACTGATAAAATCAATTTATTTGTTTAATAAAACTATAAAGAATTTTAATAATGTAATCTTGACTTAAAAATGAAGTATCATTTTGAAATATTTTTGTTCAATACTTTCGCTTTCAATTTTGAAGGAGAAAATTAAAAAATTTTCATTAATTTTCACACTTGCATCATCATGAAGTAAATATTATTTGTACACATTTTTTTCTTTGTATTAAAAGTAACTTTATTGTAGTTTTATGCAAAACTTATTTGTTTGTTTTTTTATCTAACCAATTTGATTAGGAATACATTAAGGGTTCATTTTGAAAACGTATTTACTGAGCTCTTTAACCATAATTAGTTGTTTCATGCTTAACAAGCAATTAATATTTTCTCAACTTCAATTAACATATATTTCTCTGTATAAAATTGATCCATCTTTTCAATTTATTTGATCTGTAAGTGGTTTTATGATTAACTTATGCAAATTCATTTTTTCATGAAAAGATTAGTGAAAACATTAAATGCATGAGTTATTATTTTTCCTTTTTTCAATATCTGAGTTGAATGAGGATTTCTGATTAATGTATATACAAAAGTTTAATAACTATTCTATTAATATTTTAAATTGTAAAACTTTTTTTACAATTATCAAAATGAAATTTTACCTTTAAAATTACATGAAGATTTTAATAACACTCAACAAAATAAAATATTAAAGTAAATAAAAAATAATAAATGCATAAGTGTTTAAAGGGCACTATCCAAGATAAATTATATTAATTATATAATATTTTTTTCCATATAAATGCAGTTCAATTTTACATCTTCTGCTAAAATAAAAAAAAAATTAAATGACAATATAAATTCACTTTCCATCAGGAATTGTAAGTTTCAAAAACCAAATATTACACAGAAATTATTTGAAATGAAAATTTTTTTGGAATTGTTTTAAAAACTAAGCAGTTATTAAAAGACATAAACATGTGAAAAGTGAAATAAAGGTCAATATAATAGTGTAGCATGTAGCTTACTCATTCCACCTGAGTTTAATAGAACAGTGTTTGACCTTAAGATAAGAGGAGAAAGCAATGCTTGAACTTGTCAAGCTGTTTTTCAGCAGCAGTCAATTGTAAGTCAACTGACTGACTATTTGATCAAGGAAATAATTCTCTATAAGAAAGGGAATTTAATGTATTAAATACAGCAGGTTTTTTTAAGAGGATAACAAAATAAAGAAAATTTGCATATTTAACACGCACACACATACAAATCTACACAATTCTGTTCCCATAAGAATTTTTTAAAGTATATCTGTAGTCTCACCTGAAGAAATTTTAGTTGTACAAAGCATTGGATCAGCAGTTGTTGTTTCAGCTGTTGCTTAATATATGTGAGTGATAATCCATAGATAGGAAGGGACAGTGAGCAGGAGAAGTGTGTAACTTGGGCAGTTGGCATATGTTATTAGACTACATACACATGCAATAAAGACTTGTGTTGTAATAGGGAAAAAAGAAAACAGGAATACAACAATGAAGCAAAAACACTGATCAGTAAAAGAATCTATCAATAACAAACACTTATTGGTCAGCTACTGATACCTGGTGTTAATGAGGGCAAGAATAATGGTTGCTCTGGGTTGGTTTGGTGCTACTGGCATGACAATGAAGTTATTGTCCAGGTGGGATTTTCCCCAGTGCTTTTTAATCTTAGACCAGTATAAAACTTGTTAGTCTCCTGACAGTGCCATGTTTTCAGGTGGCTTTCAGTATTTTCCTGGACAAATAAACTAATGTAAGAGATAGTTGATAAGCACAGCGTGAGAGAGGGAAAGAGAGAGAAAGAAACTGGTTGGAAGAGAAAGGAAAATACAGACTCATATACACAGCCAGAAACTACCTTGGTAACAGAAGCTGCTGTTGTCCGCAGGTACAGGTACGAAGCAACAGTAGCACAACCACACCATACCAGTATAGAGCTTTAGAGAGGGGTAAAGAGTGGGGAGGGTTAGTTATGACAAGACACAACACGACAGGCCTGTTCCACTACCTTTCTAAGGAGTGGAGTTGGGCAGGTAAGTGAGTTGGAAGGAGCCAGGCAGACAAGCAGACTGGCCAGCTTCATTAGAACAGGAGAGGAGGCATGGCCTCACCTGAATGGATAGTGCTTTTCCACAAGGTAGCATGGGATAATACCAAGAGAATTGGGAAAAGGGACTATCAGATGATGCAGGAACAACTTTCTCAAACCTATCCAAATTTTTCTAACTCTCATACTGACACCTTCTGCAACCACTGATTCCAATATATTCAGTTAAAGACAAGTGAAATGTAGCTAATTACCTAATATAGATAAATTAATTTTTTTATTTACACAATTGATTAACATGTAACAATAAATTCTCACCAAATATCCATAGATTCTATATAGTATCTAATTATTGAAGTAACTGTTAAATTATTGAACCAGAAAATTTTATTATCAATTGTTGAAAAAATGCAGGCAAAAAGGCAAAATTAAGTCCTTTTTATTGGTTATTTATTTATACTTATAGTAATAGCAAAAATAAATGCATATAGTAATAAGATAATTACACATATTTTTTTAAGGATGTGAAGTATGTAAAATTAATTTAAGATGCAAAATCAGTTTTGAGAATATATTCTGTTGATTTATAAAATGTTTATAATCTTAAAATAAATTAGGCAATGTAGATAAGATTTTCATTAAAAATAATTATTATACATGTTTTTTTATCTTAAATATATTTCAAGCAGAAACTATATCACAAGACACTAAACATTTAAAACAATTTAAAACATCAAGAAAGCTAACAAATAATTATAAAAGTAGAATTATTCAATGGATGTTATAATTTTTGCAAAACAGCTAATTATTTGACAAATAAATGCACCAAAATGGAAGTAATTATTTCATACAACTATAATTATTTTGTTATTGTTTTGCAAATGACAGTATATAATGGTGACATTTATAAGTCTATAAAATAAATGAGCAGAAAGTTAAATATTTCACTTTTATATTTACCAATTTAAATTGTCAAGAACAAAAATGTTATTTTATCAAATCCCACTTTTAAAATTATTAGAATTATTAATTTAACACAGAAATTAGACAATAAGTGTTGAATTTTTCTAAGAGTTTATAGCAAGTAATTTATCAATGATTTTTTCTATATTCAAAAAATGTTCTATTTTAACAGGAACATGAGCTATTCCTCACATCACTTAAATCTTCAATGAATAGATAATAAATGCTCAGTTGAATTGAATAACTAAGGTTAGTGTTTATTCTGTGATAAATATTTTAATTAGTAAATTCAGATTCCATTCCTGTTTTATTTATTTGGAATTTCTTTACATGTTTATCTGTCTATTCTCTTTTAACACACACACAATGTATGTTTTGGCAGCAGTTTTTTATTAAAGCTGGTTTGTTTTGAGAATTCATTTTACTGATCTTCTCATTTCTAAGCACATATTTGATTCTATTGTATATAAAAATTATCCATACATATATGTTCAAACAATTTTAAACATCACTGGTCATTTTCAAGAACCGTATATGCAATGATTTTGAGATTCAAGAAAATTTTGACACATTGTTTATTTTTTCATCATGGTGTTAGAACATTACAATCTTAAATCATGTTTTGACGTGTTGATTTTTGTCATTTGCAGGCTGCTTACAACAGATAAAATACCACTTGTAGTATTAAGTAGATTGAGCTGAAGTATTTTAATTATTGAATATATTTAATATATTAGTTCCTAGACTGAAAGATATTCTATTTAAACCAGGTCAGAATTAAGAATTACATAAAAAATGTTTTTGTCTGTAGCCTTTAATAAAATTCTAGACATATTATACAGGGTGCGATGGATAAACTGTCGTTTAAATTAGCAAAAATGAAAATAACACTAACATTTCATTTTAACAGATATATTTACCAAAATTACACAAAGATATCTTGAAATACTAAAGAGTAAATTTATTCAATAAAATCCCGATTGGCTTTAACTACTGCTTCCAGACAACATCGGAATCTCCTGCAACTCTTCTGGATGGTCTCCTTGTTTAAGTTGGTGAATGTTGTCATAATCCTTGCCTTCAGTTCATCTTTGGTGTTACAAGAAGTTTTGTTGGTCACTTGCTCATAATAATCAAGGAAGTTGAAATCTGGGGAGTTAGGTGGCCAGATATAAGGGTTGATGTGGTTGCAGAAATTTCTGACAGCCATGACTGGGTTCTCCTGCTTGGGTGACATGGTGCAGATTCCTGTTACCAGATATAGGGTCTTCCTGCAGCCACCCACTTGACCCAGAGCAGCACTACCACCTCAAGGCACTTGATGTAGGCCCTTGTGTTGAGTTTTCCAAGCTGCCATAGCTTCATAATCACCATTAGACTTATCAAAGTCTTTCTGAATCCTCTACACTGTCCTCAGATTGACACCCAAACACTCTGAAATTTTCGTATAGGAGATTCTGGCATGAATGTCAAGCAGTACAGCATGCCATTTCCAAATTTCTAATGGAGTGAATTGTGGCATGGTGTTCTGTTTCTCACAGATGGTGCACAACTGACCCTACTATACTGTGCAGTCGACAAAATCAAAACAAACAACATGCATGTGCAAAATAAAAAATGGGGACAATTTACACATCCCACCCTGTGTGAGTGTGTGTGTATGTGTATATATATATATATATATGATGTGGGTGGATGAATGGTTAGAATGTTTGATTTCTGATCATGAGATCCAGGTTTGAATCTTACTATTATCAACTTATCAAGGTGGTGACTTCTTGAGGTTATTGGTCTGGAGAGGCAATTTCAGCATGCAGCACTATTAGAAAGGACCTGAAAACCATATCACATACTAACAAGTCTTGTGAATGAAATTGGCTAGATGAAACTATTCAGAAGCTGCCAGTGATTGTGCTGGCACAAAGTCACAAGACTGAGGCTTTCACTATATTGATTTTGTTCAAGCTGTTGATCATGACAAATTATGTGTTCTCTCCCAAAAACTGTAACTAAGGTTTGCTCAGCATAGTTGTAATATGAACATGTGAGCTATGTGGGTGTCTGACTAACACAAATGTGCATGAAGAGTTATCGGCAACAGATACTGACTAGCAGTCTTAGCAAAAGGTGTGCACAGAAATTAGAGGTGGCCATTGTGTGTATATGTGTGTGTGTCTATATATATATATATATATATATATTGGAATCTGACAGAATGATAAAATAAAGAACAAATAGTAAACATTTATTAATCTAACATGTTTCACTTTTATATTTTATTATTCTCTGATGAAGATTTAATAAAAGTAAAACATTAGATTGATAAACATTTCTTATTTGTTCTTTATAATATATATATATATATATATATATATATATATAATTGATGTCATAATTATTTGCCCCACTGAATATTTGCAAGTATTACTGAATTTATCATAGATAGTTTATTCCATATTTAGATTGAATAATTTGTGCATTTTTCAGAAATTTTCATTTCAGGATCATTCAGGATGAAGCTTCTCGTCCTATGAAAACTCCCTTGCTTCAGGCTAAACATCTAAAAAGCAGATTAGCTTATGCTACAAGCCATATAGAACGTGGGAGTAAATAATGGAACATAGTTTTATGGTTAGATGAGACCAAACTAGAATTATTTTGTCACATGAACTCCCAATATCTATGGAGAAATCGAATGATGCTTACAAACTAAAAAATACCCACCCTACAATTAATCATGATAGCAGGAGCATTATACTTTGGTGATGACTTGCTGCCTCTGGACCAGGAGAATTAGTAAGAGTACAGGGCATCATGGATAAAAAGCAGTATCCGGGTATTCTTAAAAATAATATGAAATGAAGTGAACAAAAGCTGTCTTTAGGGTGTGACAGGATGTTCCAGCATGATAATTCATGGCACAAATTGTTATGAAATACTTAGGATACAGCCAAACTAAAGTATTGGCATATGCTGCAAAAAGTCCTGACCTAAATACCATTGAAAATTTATAGACCTATTTGAAGAAAAAAGTAGGAGACCAAAATCCTTTGAATTTGAAGGAACTAGAAGGTATTGCCAAAGAAGAATAGAGCAAAATATGTCAGTGTATGTAATGGTCTTGTAAGGAACTATCAAGGACCATTAAAGGCAATAATCGAGAATAAAGGTTACAGAATCGATTATTGAGGCAAGAGAGACAATAACTTTGTTCTATGTTAAATCTTTGTTTGATTTATTTTGCTATTATTGTTTGATATTAAAGTAAAATTTTATTGTAGGCATAACTGCGCGTTCTTTCAAATTCATTATTTCATAATTTGTGAGAAAATGTATATGAAATTTTCATGGAAATTTAAGGGATTACAACTTTATTCATAATTATGGGAAGGGAAGGTGATAATTCTGACAGCAACTTTGTCAAAACATTTGCATTACTATTAAGATGAAAGATCAAATGATTTTTTTATGTAATTTTTTTTATCCTTTTTAGAACCTTGGAAATTTTGGATAAAAATCTTGTTTTTCTGATGTCAATGTGGACAAAAAATTTGTATGGGAAATTTGATTGTCTTTTGCAGTGAAAAAAAAAAATACTGATTTGGAAATTCTTGCAAAAATCAGATAATTGTTAGATTTTAATGAAACATTTACAACATTCAGAAATGAATGAAATTGTTTTGAAACATCTCTTTTTTAGAAAATCTTTGTAAAAATATGTTTTTACATCTGTTATACCCCACCACTTATTAATTTTATGAAATTTTGAGAAATTCTTTTTTGTATTGCCTATTGTTTATATTAGTTACAAGAACAAGTCCTCAGAGAATTTAAATGATCAAATTGTTTTGGTCAAACAGGACACACAGTATAGAAAATCTGTTCAGAATCATAAAATGAAAATACAATAAAAATAAGACATTTAATTAGAAAATCTTTAATTATTTTTATGAATAAAATATATTATGGATGCTATTGACTTAAGAAATAAAATTTTTCAATGAATAATGAATTTTAATTTAGAATAATCTTTTAAAATTTTGTATTAATTTATAGCAGTCAAGTGATATTGTTATTAAATTAAAACAAGCCAAAGTACCTAAATTTCAATAAAATATTAGAATGCTTAAAATATTTGAAATTTTTAAGATTACTGAGTAGTTAAAAAAAATTATATAAAAAAGATGTTTACAGTGTTGCAATTATTTCCTCCTTACTTAAATTTTCCTAATATCAGGCTGTTGACAGAAATGTCAACACTTTGTAACAACATCTACCTCCATGTTAAAAAATTCTTTTCTGCGATATCTTAAACTAAAATAAGTATTTACACTATTTGCGTTGTTCATACTGTTGTCCTCATCTTTACTGTCATATTTACAACAATTCAGACATTGTATGCTTGGCCTTCTTCAGGTGGTATTTGTTGGAATTTTGAACTGAACTTTTTATTTAGTCCATGATGGTAAATTCTTCTAATTCCATGTACCATGCCTTTGGATATCTCAGTTTTTAGTTAATTTGCCTTGATAACTAGCCAAGTTTTTGTTCTCTCTGCCAAGGCCAGGGATTTAACACACTATTATTTGGTTAAGTCACATTTTGGATCAATCAATCAACGCTTTTATACAGTGGGCCATAGGTCTTTGGGGACACTAGTGAGTGAATTTTTGGAACTTATAAACCTAATGTCTCAGTAACATTTTTTACCAGAGCTCATATTACAATTTTTTGAAGGCTGGCATGTATAACATTGTGAATGTGACAGTAAAGATGAGGACAAAAACTTTAAATCAGTTAAGTTTTCTCAAATGATGTTTCAGAAATTTATATTTTATTTTTTGTAAGAATTTTTAATAAAGAGAATTATGTTGTTGACAGATTGTTGTCAATATGGACAATTTTATAGTTTTTATTAATAATAAAAAAATCAATTCAATCAATTTCAATTCAGTTGGAAATATGGCAAAGTACTTTGCTTATTGTAAATATTTAATTTAATCTATCAGTTTGTAATTAAAACTAAAATAAAAGCTTCAATGAAGGCTTTTCCTTTTGTAAAATGGATTTTAAACCTAAGGTATTGCTTTTTTTGAGAGATACCTATATATATATATATATATATATATATATATATATATATATATATATATGTATATTTGCACACACACACATATATGTGCATATGCACATGTATACACACATTTACATACATGCATGCACACACACACATATACATACATACATACATGTCTGCATGCATGTATGTATGCACACACAAAAAAACAGGAAAACTTTTCTATACCATTTCATTACTTGACAAAATTTATCAAGGGGATTTTATTTTGTAAATTGTATTTATACACAAGTAATGAGGAGGAAAATATATTAAGTTTTCAAATTTTGCATTTGAGAGTGCTCTAAAATATTCTTAAAGCTTGCTGTGCATGATAACCATGAGAAGAGTGTTTCTTTTAAGAGAGAAGATATTTGAAAAATCCAGGGTGTAAGTTAACATTTAGGCAAGAATTGATAATTTCACTTTCAAGAACTTAACATCTCAGTTAAGTTATTTTCTTTTAATAAGTACAACATTTTTCAAATTGAAGTTATAGTTGAAATTATTTCTATGTATAATTAATGCACTGGATAAATTGTTATGTAGGAGATCTTAGTTATGTTCATGAATATGTTTTTTTTAATTTCTGCAAGTTTCACTAATATATTGCCAAGAACAGCTGTGAGTTTATTTTATTTAAGAGCACTAAAAATCTGCATCCAATATTTACCTGAAGAAGAAATATATATATATATATATATATATATATATATATATCTTAATATAAAAATAATTATGACTATATCCACAACTATTATGGAAATGATCAGGACCAAAAATGCCTATAATAACAATAATTCTGAAGCAGCCATATATAAAATAAACTGTCACAGCTGTTCCTTACAATATATTGTTATGTGTTTTAAATATTTTAAATCTACAGACAACTCTTTTACATTCTCAATATTGTTGTTGATACCTGACTTGAAGTGAATATTTTGCATGTTCATTACAATAAACTTAAGTCCTTTTCAGAATTGACACCTTGCAGATATAGCCTGGTAGACTACTTTGTCATAACATAACTTTCATTAATAATTAAAAAAAATTCCTCATATAGTGATGATTTTTTTCTTGCCAATTTTTCTTTATGCTGTGCTTATAATGCATGTATAAAACAAAAGTTACTGAAATTGGTCATGAGTATTGACACCAAAGTTCAATATATATATATATATCCACAAGCAGAAACTTACAAATATAAAATAACTGTTACAGAACATTAATTGCTGAGCTAAAAAATATTATTCTCTCATTTTTATAATGAATTGAGCAGCACAAAACAAATATTTATCAAGAATAATTTCCATGTTGATGAGCAAATAAAAATACTTTTAAAGAATTTTAGACAAATAAGATAAGTAACTACCCTCATATAAACAAAAATAAAAACATGATTAACTTCAGTATCTTCTATTTATAATTTATGATCAAACGTTTAAAACATCTTTCTAAAAACAAGGAATTCTCATATCCTTTGGGAGATTGTATCTTCAATATTATTAATAAAACAAAACGTTAAATTTTTACATTTCTCTCACAAGCACCATACTATTTCATAGATTAACTTCTCACTTATGAAAAATTTGGTATAGTTTGTGATCCTTACATCACAGACAGTCAATTTACAACTATTAACATTAAGATAAATATTAGTAAATAGTACTAAAATAGTATTTAGCACACACTATAAAGAAAAAAAATACTCAAAGCTACTACAAAAGAAACAACCTACATTAAATGAAATATCTTTCACCACAGAGGATGGCATTTTAAAATGTTTAGAAAATATTTAATAATATATTTGCCTTTTGGTGCCGTCAAGCTCTGTGAAACTTTTCTATATATGATGTCACTTATATGATGCATGCATATTTAAATTTGAAATTTAAGATTCCAAAACTTCCAGGTGAAGCTAACAAAACTTTTTATATGCATGATAATAATTTCATTTAGCTGTTAATGAAAGTACTTAAACAAAAATATGAACCTAATTTTGATTCTAAAAATTAGAAAAATACAATAAAAAAATGAAACAAATAGTTTTAATTTTTACAATATTTAATAAAGGATAATAATTGTCTTGGGTTGGTCAAAAATATTTTTTGTCATTAGATGGCATGAATATCATTTAGCATTAACTAACTTCATTCAAAAAGATGGCTTTTTATTGTATTGTGACAGCTGCCATATCAAGGGACATTTTTTAATTTTGTCAAAACTGGCATACTTTTGCTTATTGATTCTAACATTGAAGATGGAAGAAAATAAGCAACATTTTCAGTATATTATGCTTTTTTTATTCTAAGAAAAGTAGAAATACAATTCAGATGCAAAAATCAATTGTGCAATTTATGAAAAAGACACTGTGAATGATCAAAATTATCAAAAGTGGTTTGCAAAGCTTGATGTTACTTCACAGTAAGTATAGGCTGATAGTAATCAAATCAAGATATTACTTAAGAATAATCAATTTTATATAATGTGGGAGAACATAATCAAAATACCTAAATAAAGCACTGAAAATCATTTGCACCAGCTTGCTTATGTTAGTCACTTTCATATATGGCTTACACATAAATTTATGGAAAATAAACAAATAAATAATATAATATGAAATATACTCTTTGGCCATATTTCTTTCTGTGATTTGCTACTTAAACCTGACAAAAATGTTTAATTTTAAAACATACTGGGGCTGTCAATGAAAAGTAGATACTTTACAATAACCTAGAAGATATCATGGGAAGAGTAAAATGAACCACTATAAACTATACCAAAGGTTAATCATCATCTAAATGTGATGAGTATTTTGTGGGGAGTAGAGAGAGCATTTTTTTGTTTATTTTTTTTACTATGAAATCTTTCAAGAGAACCAAACAATTGTCTCAAACAAGTATTGCCCCAATTAGGCCAAGTGAAGCCATTACTCACTGAAACGTGTTTATTCAAAATTAGTTGAGAAAGAGTGTAATGTTACTTCAGGATAATGTTAGACTAGATATTTCTTTGGTAACCAGCTAAAAATTATAACAGTTTACCTAAAAAGTTTTCACTCATCTGCCATGTTCAATAGATTTTACATCATCAGATTATCATTCTTATCTTTGATTCTCTTTATAGATTTTCTTTTTTAAATAAAGTATTTCCATGACCCAATTTCCATACACTTCAGTATAAACATGCAACTCCCAAGAAACAAATGTATAAGTTTAAATATAATAAAAAGTTTTTCTCATGATATTGAACTTTTTTTTAATATATTTCATATTTAAACAAAATATAAACTTGTTCTTTGGAAAACCTGTGATTTTGGTTTAAAAAAAAGGAAAGAAAACTGTTGTTAATTACTGATCCTCTACAATTTAGGTACTGCCACCTTTTCACTGAAAACCACATAGCATGATGGAAAAAGGCCCCAAACTTAAAAACAAAGTTTTATCGTCAAAATATTTATGTTGTTATTAAGAAGAAAAAAGTATTTTTTGATTATTTTATTAAATTTTTTAATCTTTTCTAACATGTTCAAAATTTTGGTTAAAAATTTTGATTTTTTTTTTATGTTGATATGTTGATTTGGAAATTCTTGCAAAAATCAAATCATTGTCTGATTTTAATTAAAATTTCAGGACTTATTCATAAATGAATGAAATTATTTTTGAAATATGTTTTTTTAGAAAATCTTGGTAGAATATATTTTGTTTTTTACATATGTTACCCACCACTTACTTAATTTCTTGAAGTTTTGAAAAATTAAATTGTAATCCCAAAATTTGTTTTATTAGTTACACGCAGGACTTCTTGAAGAATGTAAATCATTAATTTTTTTTCAAACTACTGTTCATAACTCAAAAATTTGTTCTGAATCTTAAAATAAAAAATGCAATGAAATTATGACATTATTTAATTAGAAAAGCTTTTAATTACTTTTATACTTAAGATTTATTAAGGATATTATTGTCCTTAATATTGTCTTAAGAAAATTTTTTTTTTCGATTACTAATGAATTTTTACAAGAATTGTTTCCATTTTTTTAAAATTTAATAATAATAATTTATATTATTATAAATAGTTTAAAATTCTGCATTACTTCAATCTGGTTACATGATATTGTTATTAAGTGAAAGCTATATTTACAAATCAAAAATTGAAAAGCTCCATAAAAGTCATTAACACCCAATATTTCAAAAAAATTTTTAACTTTTTTTTATATATATAAAATATTACGCAATTTACCGCTGTTTGAAAGTATGGTCAACCATACACAACATAATCAGAAAATAAGAGTGATGACTATAGTAAATTTAAATTCTACATTCTTAACATTTTTAAGATTACTGATTACTTAAAATATATATATATATATATATATATATATAAAAAGACGCTAACCCATCATTTTCTTAAATTATGTTTTAACAGATAAAGTCTCCACAGAACAACAGTAAAGGTGTTGAGAGATTTTATCATTGTTTGTCAAATGATTTACAAGTGACAAGTGATGGTGATAAGTGTGTATTTACCATACTGTTTGTTTTAAAAATCCATTTCTCTTTTATTTTAAACTTAAAGTAAATAATATTTTTTCAAATCAGATTACTTATATTTTAAATCAGATAATATTCCTCAAATAAAGTTTTAGAAAAGTTTATTTTATTTTTGGAAGATTTTTAAAACCGAAAATTAACTTTTGTTTACAGATGTGTCAAAAATGGCCAATTTTGTGAAAGTTCACAAAAAGTAGAGATTTCAATCAATAAAATTTCTACTTGAAATACACCAGATTATTTTACTACTGGAAATAGTAAATTTAATCATTTAGCTTTCAATTAAAGCTAAAATTAAATATTCAAGAATGCCTTTTCATTTTTAAACATTCATTTTCAACCTTAGGTATCAAAAACAATTCAGTAGAGGTATCTACTCTACATATTTGATTGATGGATAAAAAACATTCCATTTCTGTACTAAAAAGACCAAAACTGAGTTATGCGTCTTTATAAAATCATTAACTGCTTAAGCATTATTGAATTAGTAGATTTTCTCCCTTTGCTAAGGTTCCCACCCATTCTGCCATCCATTCAAACAAGCTTGTCAGATAAATGACTTGCTGCCTTTCCCTATCTCTTGCCCTCAATATACTTCCATGAAGCCCAATTCGCTAGTCCAATACATGTTCAGATCTCGGTGTCACATTTTCCATCCTTTGTTAAAACACTTCCCAGATATTTAAACTTCTTCACCTGCTTGATCTTGACATTTCCAATTTGTAATTAGTATCTTGGGATTTTTCTCTTGCTGATAACCATACTTTCTGTCTTCTTGTAGTTGATGGTTAATCTTATTTTCTTACTTTCTTCTACTATCCTGCCTAGGAGGCCTTGTAGTTTTCTTTCCATGTAAGTAATCAATACAATGTCATCTGTGTATCTCATATTGTTAAGTTTACATCCACCAATAATAAATCCTGATAGAGTCTCCAGTTTTCTTACGATAGCATCACTGAGACATACTTGTCTCATATCCCTTTCTCTATTCCTGTAGCTACTCAATTTATTTTCTATCCATATGGAGGAAATTTGCTCCCGGTATAAGTTCTGAATTATTCCAACATCTTTTCCAAATAGATCGAGTTTTTCTAGTTGTTTAAATTAATCTTTGTGCTGTGCCTTGTCAAATGATATTTTGAATCACATTTTTTTTTAAATAAGAGAATTTAATATTCAGTTTATGCTATTCATTTATAATAATTAAAAATTTGAGTCTACCTTTACATTTCTTGGACTTATTTATTGAGCAATAATAAAAATATGTCAGATAACGTAACTATTAGGTTGGTGCAAAAATAATGACATAATAATGTCATTTTTTGACGTTAAAAAATACATCAAAAAACGACATTATTACGTCATTATTTTTGCACCAACCTAATATTTACTGAAATATTATATAGTACTACTCAATTTAGAAGTCATAAATTTTAAAAAGTTATAATTATTCAAAACTGACTGTAATTCTAACAGGATTATATAAAAAACTAACACAAATTTATTAAATACAATGATACAAGAAGTTTTTTTTTCTGTGTTGTATATTAAATGGTAGAGTAGACTGGACTCTCTAACTTTAGGAGGTAGCCAGTCAAGAATTGAATTCAAAACCATGAAGGCAACAGGAAACCACACCACTATTTTCCCAAGACGTTATGGCAATTAACATATAATAAAGAAACAAACTTTTGGAGAGTCATGATCCCCTTTGTCTTGAAGGTATGTGGCATTAAAAATAGTAAAAAAGAGTATGAGTGGTATTCATTGACACTCATTCATAAAATGCCAGCTATCCTAGCCAACAATGATTATTTAAATTATTTCAAAATAACAGGGAAAGAAACTTTTGGTTTAAGATTGGGTATGACCATCTATGGCAATTATAAAGATGCAATCTTTTATATCACCAGATGTTCGATAGTAATAAGGAACTGTAACCAAAAGAGAATATATGACTATATTATAGAATATTCATTTGGTCAGAGTATATAAG
This sequence comes from Acanthosepion lycidas, assembly GCA_963932145.1. NCBI lineage: Eukaryota > Metazoa > Mollusca > Cephalopoda > Sepiida > Sepiidae > Acanthosepion > Acanthosepion lycidas. The sequence goes on along the minus strand of OZ010599.1, from coordinate 44,890,360 downwards.
TGAAAGCATGAAATAAAGTAAACTTTTATCATTTACTTTCTTTATTAGATAGAAGGCTTTGCTTTAAGAATGAGATTTATTATCTAATAAGGAAGATAATGTAGTAATTTAATAACTAAAATCAAATAAAAATATTTCTTAAATCCCATGAAAAGTATCACCTCATTAACATTAACATCAGCATTCTTAAGGACAGGTCAATCAGCTAACTTCATTTTTTAAATCTGATACTTGGATAAGCAAAACAAAAGATCAAAGACCCCATACCAAAGGAAAGCACAAGCTACAGAGAGTTACTAAAGATTGCCTCACCTGACAAAGACAGCTCAAAACAACAATAAAAAAGTGTGAAATTTAAAAAACAAAACTACAAACCTGTGAACAATAAAGAAAAAATACAAAAAAATAATTGCTGAGCAAATTTTACACACAAATTTTTGCTTCGTCTATACATATCTGCTTTCTACTAATCTCCTTACTATTTCCTTTTAGTGATTTTTGTTTCATTTTTGCTCAATTTGTTTCTTAGTGCAGTTACAAAAATAACTATGGAACCACAAATACAAGTTAGCATTAAAGCACCTGAATTCATTGAGACTTGCATGAACAGGTGGTTCAGTATTATTGAATCTCAATTCCAGTTAGGACAAGTCACATCAGAGTAATCAAAATTCTATACTGTGATCAATGCATTACCTTATGAAGTAGTTACTAAATTACTAATATCAGTACTTCCAAAAATATGAAGAACTGAAAGACTCAATAATATGAGTATGAGAGGACAAAGCTAGAGCTATTGGAGGAACTGATAATGATGACCACAATAACTGGTTGTCCATCAGTATATCAGCAAGAGATGCTGACAATAGTGAATTGTATTGGTGTTAATGAGAAACTTATAAGGCAAAAGTTCCTGCAAGTATTACCTTCATAATTTTCCCCAATAATAGTGCCATGCAATTAGGAAAGCTAGCAGAAAAACTGACGCCTTTATTAAGTAACAGCATTTCTGCTTTTCAAGTGATGAGTAGGCATAAATGGACACAAAGCCTAATCACAAGCAGAAAGACAGTACAATTTCCTTAGGTCTCAGACCTTTTAGCAGAAAGCAGAAGCCAAGTGTATGCAAAGCCCATATCTATTTTGGTGACCAGGCCTGAACCTGCAAACCTGCAAATGGCTTCAGAAAAAGTGTAATTTGCAAATGTTACCAAATCCCCACCCACTTCCCCTGTCCAAGTGATTCAGAAAACTTATTGGGTAGACTGCATTAGCTCCCCCAGATTTGATACAGGTGCAAGCATTTCTATCTTATGACCCTCCATAGTAAATGACATTATATTAGACTCAACACCTGTATCCATCTCTCCAGCTAGTGAAGAGAAAATAAATTGCCATGGTCAGCAAGGTCTAAAAGTGACAAATGATGATTAAGTAGGTCCTTCCAATGGATAATTGTGGTCACAGATATCACTAATCTGCTATTAAGTATTGACTTCTTAAAAAATTTCAGTTTAACAATTATGTGCAAAATAGATGTATTCAGGATGCAGTAACTAAACATTATAACAACACTTCATTCAGTTCTCAATAGTCAATGAATTTAACATCACTACCTTTATAAAGGAATTAGTAAATAATCCTAGTGAGATTATACTCAATGAAAATGAAAATGATAATTACTGCAAAGTTTATCACAAAATTGATACAGGAAGCCATGCACCCATTTTCACCAAAAGTAGACAACTATTAGGACAGAAGTTAGAGGCTGAACAAACTGAATTAAAAAAAAATTCAGAAACTAGAGTGACATCTCCCTCAAGTAGTGAGTGGTCATTCCCTATCCATATGGAAATGAAACAGAAATGGTTCATATTGAGCTAGTGAGGATGCAGCTACATTTCAATGTTTTATGGATAAAATTTTTTTTAATGCAGATTGTGTGTTCATATACTTAGATGATATACTGATTTTAGTGAGAATAACAATATAAGAAAGGTTTAGATAGAGTATGAAAATAGCTTAAAAGTTTATCTGGCAAAGTGTATATTCAATGTTCCCAAGCTTGACTTCTTAGTACTTAATGTTAATGCTACCAATGATAAAATTAAGGAACTGCAATCATTCCTATATCCTCAAGATTCCAGAAGTGTGCACAGATTTTTAGGCATGGCAGAGTTCTATTGTATACTGATCCCTATGCATCCATTGTTTTACTACTATTGGAAGGTATGAGATTATTTCCTAAATCTTCATTTGAGTTGACAGAAGCAGAAAAGACATCCTTCAAAAACATTATACACCAACTTTCAAGCATAACTGCATTAGCACACCCACAATCTGCAACCATAGATTATCAATTGGTCAATGAGAGCAATCAATATGCAGTTGATGCTGCATTACACCAATTAATTGACAAGAAACTAGTACCTATATATAGGTTTCTTATCAAAGAAGATTATCCCAAGCCCAAACTAAATATTCCGCATTCAACAGGGAACTTCTAGCAGTTTATTAGGCAGTGATTCACTTCCGCCATCTTACAGGTCACTACATAGTATTATTGACAGACCACAAGTTACTATGCAAAAGTCTTTCACAGCCAAACTTACACACAGATTGTCAGCAATGACATCCAACACCTATCATTACTCACAGTATACATTGCTGATTTTCAAATGCCTAAATGATAAAAATACATGTTAATATGTATTCATACAGTTTTAAACAAACAAGTTACATCATCAGAATACAATTTAGCTCAGTTAATTTATCTTCCTAAACATAAAACGTAATACTTTATGAATTATGAATAACCTGAAATATTCATAGTATTTATGGGATAAATTCTTTACACAAAATAAATTACCAAAAGTGACTGGAAAGGTTTAGAAAAAGGTGACCTTTAGATATGTCACAAACGTGTAGTATTGTTACAATTGAACAATTCACTCCAAAACTAAATTCAAGACATTCAACAGTTCATCCTTATCTGTAATAACATTGAAAAATGCCTAACTTGGAAGGGTGAACATCTGCATGTCAATGTATCAAGATATTTTTGGATAGATGTCTGGTAATGAAAAATGGATATGTTGACAATGGCTTAGTCAAGAGAAATTGAATAAAACACAAACCAAAATTGACCTCCATCAAAAAATATTTTGATAAGTGTTTGGTGGGATTGTGTTGATGTGGTCCATCTTCTGTTGTTTCAAGTCCATGTTACAATTATAGCAGATAGCTATTATCAGCATTTAAATATAATTTTGAAGGAAAAGAAGCCCATTTAGATCAATTGTAAAAGTGTTCTTTAGTATTCTGTTATGATAATGTATGTCTCCATACAACAAAGATCACATATGAAATGTTTGAAAAACTTGGATGTGAAAAAATTCCACTTTCTCTTTATTCTCCACATCTTGCTCTATCTGACTATTAACTGTGGGCATATTTTGTGAGGAGAGTTTGTCCTTCCATGTCAAAGGCCAGGGTAAATTTGGCCATTGGGACCTGTGTGAAGTGCACAACAATAGATCCTGCACCAGCACACTGGAAAAAGTGCAGACTGGGAGTGAACTGTACTTGGCACCAGCTTGGCATGGACATTATGCACTATTGTAGCAGCCATTACCTGATACTAACAGACTGTGTTTTTCTGTGTGGCCATTACAACACCAAAAGTCATTGAGTATCATATATCATCTGGAATTGGTGTTCTCTGAGAGGTGACCATCATGTGAGTTACTTACATGATGGTCACTTCTCACAGAACACCAATTCCAGTTGATATATGATTCCACAGCAGGGAGTTCTGAGCCTTTCCTGAAGGATGGAACATGCATTTGCTATTCAGATTCAAGCATGTCCCATCAGGAAAAGGAATAACAGAGCAGTGTCACAGAAGTGTTAAGAGTACTGCTGCCAGGATGAAATGTACTGTTGAAGAGGCCATCTACTGGTACAATGTAACCCCTGAAGATGATACATCACCACTGACGGCACCCACACATTGAGTCTATGAAATTCAGCTTAAAGCTGTCATATCTGTGACCAGGAGATAAGTAGGGATTGTAGTGAATGCATGACAGTACAGATGCAAAAGAGGCCTCGGATCACGTGCAGACATGCCAGTCAAAACCAGCTACATTTGAGTTTTCCCCGATCAGTGGAACAGCTTGGCATGTTCAGATACAGGCATCTTTGCAACTTGTCTAGATCCATGTTTCTATCAACTGTCTTCTGTCAATTATAGTTATAGGAAAAGTCTTCCAATATAATCCAAGATATTATGAGTTTTAGTACTCTGGTTGTGTCTATTAAATATTGAAATTACTTTAGTACATATGTACTAAAATAACATTTTTCATGTTTTTAATTGCTGTTGTTTTTAATTTTTTGCTGTTGATCAATCAAAATAAAGTAAAAAATTCAATGTAAACAATTAAGAACAGTTCAAACCACAACCATATTGCAGGCTTGTATTATTGAATTTGACCAACATAATAAAATTTATGAGGATAACAGGAAATTGGTACATGGGAACTTTGTCAAAATAGGTGAAACACCATTCAGTGCCACCATTTCAGTACCTGGGTAAATTGTCCACTGACCATGGGTCTGGTACTTTACTTGGTACTCCACTGCATATGAGTTTATTTTCTTAAAGGGTTGTCCCAAATACACCAGTTGCATGATTCATCCCTATAACTCAGGCATATTATAGACATGAAAATACAACTAAATGAGCCACCAAATATTTTAGTACAGGTGTATGAAAATACCAAATTTCACCTACCAACTTTTTTCCTTAAATATATCAAGCCAAAGAATTGTGTATTCTTCATAAGGAAGCCAGTTCTATCAAATACAAAGTAACATTAGCAGCTATTCTATAGTAAAATTGCACAAACTTTTGTTTACATCCATCTCAGTAAAGAATACAAGTGTCATTATGATTTTATAAAAATACTGAATTATAATTTTATATCTCTTCAATAAGAGAGTTGTAAAAATAACAGTATAATTAGGACAACAATGTAAAAATAGAAAAATTATTTGCTAAGAGTCAGTTATGCACTTGTAAAATCCACAACAACCACATAGTTCCTAATTGCAAGTGATTAACTGATAGAATGAACTTGAACTTAAATTAACATATTTCATAAAAAGTTGCTACATTGCCATTTTTGTTAATATATATAATATTTAATTAATTAGGCAGAATAATTTTTAAATATACCCAGTGATATGCAATAGAATATTTTAGAAGAAAACTTTTCAGAATTCAGAAAAAAAGGGTAATGGACAAAAATGCACACACTACTTACCAACAAATTTAGTAAAGATTTTCAGTAAATTGGTAAAGAGGTAGTTGTGTTAAGAGTTTAAGATATGTAGCCTTCAAACTTCCATAATGAATACAATAATAAACCTGTAAAATAAAATTTAAAGCTTTAATATACAAATATAACAGATAAAGAAAATAAAAACTATTGTTTAATAAAAATTATCATCTCACTAAATGAGTACTTGAATTGTACTCAACATTAAACTTAGTCACATTAAAAATAAAAATGTTTGCATATGTAAAGCAAATGTATTATTTTTTTTAAGATTAGATAATTTTCTATTATTTCTAAATACAGTTATCAAACTTGGCTACCATCAAATCTTTAAAAAATTTCCAACCACTTAATGTACACTACATAAACATTTACAGGAATATTTTCTCCTAAAGTTCTGATTGTGTGTTAATAAAAAATAAAGTTATTTAAATTAATCGATTTATATAAAAGAAATTTATTTATTTGTCTCTATAAAATACTGGATTGGAACAAAAGTTCACAGCCTATTTCAATATGTGGTGTATTAAAATGAGATTTCATATGTGACTGAAATTTTTGACATGTGCATATTCCAAAAGGTGACATTTCAATTCATGTGCTAATTATGAATTTTAAACGTTTTTGCATTAAAAGTGAAAATGGAGGATAGTAGGATACATTTTTGTCATTTGATGCTCTTTTATTTATAGAACGGACAAAACAGTGAACAAACAGCAAAAAAGATGTTCTTTTTGTAGAAGATGTTCTGTTTATGGAAATGGTGCCAAAGCTGAGAATACTGTTTGTAAGTGGTTCACTGGATTCAAAAGTGAATGTTTTGATCTAGAAGATCAGGAACATTACTATGATGTATTAATACAGAGTTAATTCTCTTGTAACTATTTATAGACACTAATCACATTTTAATAAAGTGTAGTGCCTGCAGCTACAAGCAGCCAGAGTTAGCTGCAACATGTGCTGCTACATAAGTACACAGTACATTTTATCTAGCCGTTCACTTTTATTCAGTTGTCCAGCACAGTGCTACATTAACATGATACATAACATAGGATCAGAACAACATAAACTGCTAGACAAGAAAGGAAAAATGGGTGAAACAGATCTGGAAATTAAAAATGGAGCTTTCCCTTGTTTAAAAATTATGCTACCTTTAAGAACAGATATGCATATAGATACCCTGAAATAACTTCAGAAGAGGTAAACCAGAATTAAAAAGAAAAGAAAATGAGTTAGAAACCACCAAAGAATATCAACTTTGGAGGAAACCTGGATGAAAATTATAAAGTTTGGGCACAACAATATGGTTTTTATTTGCTTGCTGGAGTAACAGAATAAAAGATGAGCAGATACAGGTTTCCACATTCATACATGTGGCTGGGCACATTCACCTCATTTGAATTTGAAAATGTTGATGATAAATACAATATACAGTATGTGAAAAATAAATGCTGAGAGTATTGCCAACCAAGAAAAATATAACATACACCAGACATTTATTTTTCAGCAGAAACCACTTACCTTCAGAAAAATTTGACTTGTTTCTGATATAAAACTGAAAGCTAAGGATTGTGAATTTAGCAAGCTGCATCATAACTTAGTCACAAACAGAATTGTATGTAGCATCTTAAACAAAGACACTCCCATGTGTAAGTAGAAATAATCGCTTTTTCCACAATGCTGTATTGGCTTTTGTTTTTGTATTTATTTATTCAAATATTCTCTAACTTAATTTTTAACTTTGAGACTAATATTCAGACTAGTTAGGTTATTTGTAAATTTAAAAAAAAAATCACCATAAACATACATAGCATGTGTAAATGAAGCTTAATCGGGTTTTGGCAACTAGTTAGGCTTTGTAATGCTAGATAGAAGAAGACAGGAAAAGTGAGGAAATACATTTTGTTTTATATTTTTTCCCTTTCTTTGTCTTATTTTATTGAAATGCAAAGTCACCATTCTCAACTGTTGGGAAAGGGATGATGATGATGATGATGATGATGACATGTCAGATTTGACCCCACCCCAATCACAGCTTGGTGGTCTTTGAAAATGGAGACACTTCTTGTTAAAGTCAGCCATAACATTTCGCTAAATGAGCATTTGTTTTGAGTATAGCAAGAATTGAACACAAGGTTCCATGTGTAAGTAGAAAGAATCACTTTTTCCACAATGCTGGATAATCACATATTGTTTTAGTAGGGAACAATGGGACTTATACTAAGTTAATTGATTAAAAAAAAAGGAAAAAACTCTTTTTTTCTATTTCTAAAAATTTTTTTCCCCTTTTTCGGTAAGTATTCCTGTCAAAATGTTGGTGACTAAACTGACTACCCCACTCCAAGTTATGAGTGAGGCAGATCATTAGCAAGCCAGTAGAACAAAAAACAAGACCTAACAAAGGGCAGAGGAATTCTCTGAGTTAAGTTTGATAATGTTAAACAAGAGATGAACAGACTTAACATTAACATTTTAGGTGTATGTGAAACCAGATAGCCAAACAAAGGTGATTTTGTCCGGATAATTTATGCAGGTGGCAAGAAGAATGACAAAAGAGTAGAACTAATACAAGATATTTCTTTTAAGAAATGCATTCTAGGATACCACCAACTTTCTGAAAGAATTCTGGTAGTGAAGTTGAAAAGGAAGCCATTCAACATGGCTATTATAGTAATGTATGCACCAAGGACACAAAGGAAGAAGACATTGAATCTTTCTACTCCATGCTGGACAGTGCCAAGACTCTATGCAAATCACAGGAAGTCATCATTATCATGGGAGACCTAAATGCCAAAGTAGGCAGGGAAAGGGCAAGGGATATAGCAGGAAGATTTAAACTAGGGAAACTGCAAAGAATGCAGAGAAAAATGAATCCAATGGTACACAGCCGATGACCAGGTAATAGCCAACACATGGTTCCAAGATCATCCAAGATGACCATGGACATGGAGGAGTCCAGGTGGAGAAACTAAAAACCATACTGATTATATAACCATCAACAAAAGATTCAGGAATGCAATGATTCACTGCAAAACCTACCCAAGTGCTGACTGCAGAAGCAATCATCGCCTTCTTATATGTAAACTAAGAGTGAAACTGTGGAAATTGAAGAAGTCTAATGCAGCACCCAAAATGTAATACAACAAACTCCTGAGCAATCCTAACCTAAATGAAAAATATATGGACAATGTGAAAAGAAGATACAAGGCACACAATGGAAACTCAAAATGGGACACACTAAGAGACGCTTTAGTGATATCAGCAAACAATATCATCCCAAAAGAGACAGGACGAAGAAGGAAAAACGAATGGATGACTGATGAGATTCTTGACATGATGGAAGGGAGACAGAAAACTCTGCCAAGATATGGAACAGAGTACAGAAAATTACACAATGAAATAAGGACCAAATGCAGGCAAGCTAAAGAAGAATGGCTAAATGAAAAATGTGCAGAAATAGAAAGATTGAGTATTACCAACAAAAGAGACATACACAAACAAATAAGACAACAGGATAGAAGACATGCTCATCAACAGGCTGCCTAAAATCAAAGGATGGAATGTTCATATTAGAGAAGGAAAAAAATCTTCAACGCTGGAGCAAGTATATTGGAAAACTCTTCCACAATGAAAAGGAACAACCAGCAATACACAGAACTACCAACGGACATGGAATTCTGAAAACCGAAGTAAAAACCGCACTGGCCAAATTGAACAGAAACAAGGCAGCTGGGCCAGATGGAATTGTAATGTAAATGCTGACAGCCTTAGATGACTTTGGCATAGACAAGATCACCAAAATAACAAATGAAATCTACAACAGCTGGGATATACCGGAAGACCTCAGCAGATCTATCTTCATAGCTATGCCTAAGAAACCAGGTGCAAAAGAATGCGAACAATAAGCTTAATGAGCCACATGACAAAACTCATCATCCATATTCTGATGAATAAAGCATGCAGCAGAATCAGTCCAGAGAGAAGACAAGAAAAGTGCAAGTTTGTTAAAGACACAGGAACAAGGAACACAATATTCATGCTCAGAATTTTATCAGAGTGATACAAATGCAGAAGGACGTGTCTATGTTTCATAGACTATACAATGGCCTTCGACAAAGTATGTCACAAGGACCTGATGGAAGTGCTCAGCAAACTTGATATATTCGGGAAAGATATCAGAATAATCAGGAACCTATACTGGCAGCAAACAGCATGCATGCACATACGGAATGAGTTCAGTGAATATACAAAAACAGAAAGGGCGTAAGGCAGGGATTGAAGTCAGTGCAAACCAAGATAAAAGGATAAATGAAGAATCATCAGATTTGGCAGTAACACAGAATGGAGGGCTGAAAAACAACCCCCCCCCCCCACCAAAAAAACAAACAAACAAGAAAACTGAAAAACCTGGCATCCCAGTATCAAAACACCAGCCCTGAATGTTACATTTTGTGTAATAAATATAGAAAAAAAGCACTCACTGAAACAATGTCTGGCTTATTGAAAATGTGATGATGCCACAAACCCAACCATTTTGCTGATATGTACTACTGTAAACTACAAAGTGTATCAGAAATAAGTCCCAAGGAATGTGATGACTCATCATACTGTTAACTATTTTTAGATGGCATCATGCTAGGAACAAATGCAGTGATATCTGCCTCAATATAATATATAATAGTAAATGATATTACAATTATTAATTTCAAGCTAGACACTACAGCACAAGCCAAAATAATACCCAAGAATGAACTGCATACATTTTGCACCAGTCCACTATAGACAACCAAAGTCTGACTGAAGAGTTACAATGGACACATCATCCAATCTGAAGGACAAGTAAAACCAGAGCCATCTTAACAGCATTGCAGACCTCTGAGCAAAGCAGTGTGCTGGGGCCCCTATGACAATCACTCACAAGAATAAAAAGTAAACGATCAATAACATTAAACATATTTATTTTATTGGCACTTCAACAAAACATGCCGTACAGAAGCAACTAATCAACATGATAAACATTTGAACAATACACAAGGCTTGAAAAACACAATACTCAGTAAGCCACACAAACTAGATGGCACAGTATGAAATTCTATGAACTTATTATTATTATAACAAGCATTTGCAGCATTTCTCTTTAAAGAATTGCTTTATTAGTGGCTTGAAGTCAATGGTCTTCAGGAATAGGATGTCAGTTTGCTTGCACATGAGTGAAAGCCAGTTCAAATGATGCTGCCCCATTGTGATATGAAGCAGATTTTTTAAGTTTCAGTCTTGCAAAACAATGTTCTCCCATACAGTTAATCCCCATCATGCACATGAACACTCTGAGTGCAATTTCAACATTTGGGAATACAGATTTCAAATTGTCCAAAATTATTTTTCTGTACATCCTTGCTTGTTTTGTTCATTCTTTCAAGCATGTCATTCCAAAGAATTGTGAGAAAGACTGTGTCCAGGTTTTTCATTTTTTTGCTTCACATCTTCTGCCTCTTACTTTGGATCCACTTGCTATTCATTGTCAGCTGATAGAGAATCCAATGAATGCTTTATCTTATCAAAAACCCCATACAGAGCATGAACAGCATCAAAATGTGCTAACCATCATGTGTCAGACAGATGCTTGACCACAAAATCTTTTCCTAGAGATGATGTCAATACATTCCAACGATGAGTAGGACCAGTAAAAATGAATACAGTTGCTGAACAAAGTAAAAGAATTTTACAGTATATAAACAACAAAACTTTTACTACTGCTTTTACACCCACCAAGTTCAGGCTGTGTCCAGCACTAGATGGCAAACTCATTGAGTTGATGAATCTGTGCATGCAATCCAGTATATTGTCCAGACATATTTGAGGCATTATCATATGACTGACCATGGCAGTTTGATAGTGGAATTCTTTCTGCATTAAGAAAATCTACAACAGTGTCTGTTAGAGCCTTTGCTCCATGAGAAAAGATGGGGATGAACATCAATAACTTTCTACAAACTCACAATCTATTGAAAAATACTTAGACTCTTACTTCTTCAAGAATAGTACAAAGAACCTGTTGTCCTATTAATTCAATAAATTCCCTACAAATATTTGCAGATAAATATGACGGATTCCCTTTTCCAGGATTTCCATACACTTTGAGATGTTCTTCCAAGGAAGGGTCAAATTCACTCAGCACTAGTATACCTAAATAGAATGCCATTTTTGCTGACCAAATAAACTTATTTTCTCCACAAAATGGCAAATCTGGAAGCAAGAAAGCAAATTACAGAAACCACACATGTCAACACTTTATGCTCTCAGCGATGTTGCTCAAGTAAAAAAAGAATCTACACTTCAGGTTTCTTTATGCCTTATCAAATACGCTGTCATGCACTTTCAATGTTCTTCATTTTCATGTTCGAAAATAAAATTGCTGTGCTTCTCACTGAACTCCAACGTAGCAAAGGGATTCTTTCTAGGCAACATACAAACCAGTAAAAATGACCTTGGGATGATGAATAGAATAGCCATTCATGTTCTACACACTCACCATTCTGCAGTTCACATTTGAACATACTGTTTGAGAAATTCCTTGCCTTCATATTCTCTACTCTAGCTGTTTTATACACTCTGTGTGAGTTTAAAAGGTTGCTATCACGATTCTGACATGACAAGGACCCACTGTGAATCAACTAATTTATTGTGTTAGTATCTTTAATGTTCCATAGCTCCAGATCTGTCTTTTGGATTGTAAACTCCTTTACTGTTACAGATTTTAGTATTTCCTTTTGTAAAATGTTACCATCAGCAGCAACAGGGAATGATTGTGTATCTGCTGAAACTGGACAATTGGTAGCAGGAATGGATATAGATATGGATGCTGTATCTAAAGGAACAGTACTAGTTGCTGACACTGCAGGAGTAGATGCTGATGTGGATGCTATATCTGAAGGAATGGTATGAGTGGCTGTTTTTGTACCTGTATTGCGGCATGATGTTAATTTTGGAAGTTTTTCTATTTTCTCTTCTTCTCCTCTGCAGCTCTCTTCATCTGTGCTCCACTCAAAACATTATGTTTCATTTCTGCTGAAAGGGTTATATTACCTGGAAATATATATCTTAAATATTTAGCATTTAGTTTCACTCCAGGATGTAGGGTTATATTATATAAGTGTGCTCCAATAAGACCTAAATATTTAAACATACTGATTCCATAATGAACTTTAATTGTATGAACAGTATTTATTCTTAATACAAATTCTCTACTGTGTGCCGATTTACAAAACTGCTGGACAAGACTTAGATCTAGCTTAGTGGCATAGCTAGGGTGTCTGGCACTGATCTAGTCTCATTTATGTATAGATCTACAAGACTACATTCAGCACTTTTCTCAACTTGCACAATTAAAAAGCTTATCCATTCATATATTCACAAACTATAAATACCTAGTAATTAGTACTGCATCATAAATACATAATCTTAACTACTATATACTTACTGTACAAGTGTTCAATGTTGGGATTGAATCTCAGGTTCAATCACTAATAATCTATGCATAGCCGTATACCTGGATTCATATACAATGTATAAATATATCTAATAATCATGTCATTGCTATTAATAGTACTACAGTAGGTCAAATGTTACTTCTGCTCTTTTCATATTTGCATTAATGTTTAAATCAAAATATCTGGTTAGTTGTAATAACTGATTTTTTTAATAAGTGAAATACTTCATCCAAATTGGATGAAGAAAGAAATTCTTCAACAGAAAATTTTTAAACAAACACTAAGTTAGTTTTATCAAAATAAATATCTGAAGAGAAACATGAATTACTTTGTTGTTGCTGTTGTGAAAATTATGAGAAGAATGATTGAGAAAATTATTTGTTTTAGTTAGGACAGCTGAATTGCTGTTTTTGTTTTGAAATGAACATCGAAGCTTAGAATGAGCTACCCATTTTGTCACTGTTATGACAAAAAAGAAAAGAGAGAGATGAAAAAAAAGGAAAATAAAGAAATACCATCAATGCTAGAGTTTTATAACAATAAAAATAATTCATTTACAAAGTAAAAATATAAATATATTACAATTAAACGAGCAAAACAATACTGATTCAGTCTAGTGGAAATTTAAGAATTAAATCAAACTAGAGAAAAAGTAAAAGATAATATTGTCTTCAATAGAAAGTCAACAGTAGTCTTAGTTACAAATATTAAAAGATAGAAATGAGTTTTACCAGCATGTCTGTTCTAGGACTGTGTGAAGATTGATTGCCGAGAGAGTCAGGGTCAGGTCTTTGATCTTTTCCTTGATAGTGAAATTGTCTACAAGTGAACTGAAATGGCAAGACAAACCAGCTCTTACATTTATATAGCTGGGTTGCCTCTTTGAAGAAAGTCTTCACCATTTCCAGTGTCTTCTAGATCAAAAGGTGACATTCATTTTTATTCACGAACCAATTCAAATTATTCCTATTATGACATATTTTCACCAATCAAAATAACTGTGGCTTGTAGTAATTGCTATTTTTAGTATTTCTTAAAAAGGGGCTTTTGTAACACAAGTCACTAAACATACACAGATTAGCATGGAGCCTCTATGTTCATGCTTATGCATTAAGACAGCTCTGAGTAAAACTGAAATGTTCTGTCAACAACAAGGTAAGATATCTGATAATTCAAAGTTTCACCAACCTTGATAAAAGATGCATGAGTAGACAGGATTATTGAAAAAAAAAATGGAGGTAAATGTTATGAACCTATTACTAGAACGAAAAAATACATCAATAAATAAAGTTGAAAAATCCCCTACACAACTTCTCATGAGCTGTCATCTAAGAACATTATTACTCACCTTGAATTGTTTACTCTATTCACATACAGAAAATCCATCTATATATAGTTTGGCAAAGACATGCTAAACATAAAAAATATCACAACTAGCATACAGGAAAAGAACTCACATTATTGAAGCCAGGTAATCACATATAAATACAATTCAATGATAAAACATGAAGAACCAACTGTGTCAGACACTATTGAGCAGACCCCTTCAATCATGTCATACTCAGAAGCTGGCAGAATTGTGACAAGTAGTAGTCATGTTATAAATAAATACAGATACTAGATACAGAACAGAAATTTAATAATGGTAAAATTGTGCCAATTCTAAGAGCATGAAGGTAGTCTACCATTGTGATTATTCATACATCATATCTCAATGACATATACCATATAAATATTTTATTTGTCAATGATTAATATTATAATTTTTATATGCTGTGATGAGAGATGTGATGTATTAATAAATACAGAGTTAATTGCCTTCTATTTATAGAGACTAATCACATTTCAATAAAGTGTGGCTTATGGTCATATCACATTGAAACACCGGTTCTTGTAGGATCACTGAAATTAAGCAACATCAAGCCTAGTCAGTACCTAGATGGGTGACCACTTGGGGATACCAGGTGCTGTAAGCTTGGATGTACAGGTGATGTAATATATAATGGCTCAGGAATGGTAATCATAGAGCCAAGTTCTAATTCTAGTTGGGTTCATAATATTCACTTATTCATAAATACCCAAAGGTATGAATCTACCTCTTCTCTCCCAGCTATGAGTTAATTAGTAGGACTTGTATTAGTAACTCATTATCTCCAAAAATTCTTACAATCTAAAAATATTTTCTGGCTTTAAATAACCTACAAAAGGTTGATAAGCCATAAAAAGAAAATCAATCAATCAAATTCAATTATGTGTAGTGCCTGTGGCTACTAGCAGTCATAATTAGTCATGTCATAGGTTGCTACAAATAAACATACATATATGTCCAACATAACACCGCAGTAACATGATCCATAAAAATTCTGGCAGTCCTGCAATTGTTGATGAGGATCAAATCAAAACACAGATTAAAGACAATCCAGATCCTACAACACGAAACATCACAGAAATACCACACATATAGGAGAAATTTTAAGTCATTTGAAAACACTTAGATACATGAATTTTTACAATATTTGGGTGTCTCATAATTTAATGGAAAAGATTCAATGGATCACATTTTAATCTGCAATTCTCTGCTCAAATTCAACATGTAATGAAAAATGGATTGTTTAGAAATATGTAGAGTATAAAAGGTCTATAGGAAAAGAAAAAGAGCTACTGTTAACCACTCCAACCACCAGTCTGAAACTGAAGAAAGTGATGCTGTGTGTCTGGAGGGATTGGATGGGCATTGTTTATTACAAGCTCCTTCAGTAAAATCAGACACTGATTTACACAAGCACTGTTCACAACTGAACTGATTAAAGGCAGTAATCGATGAAAAGTGTCCAATCAGAACAACACTAGACTTCATGTCTATTTGGAGAACTGGCAAAAATTGGTACAGCTTGGCCAAGATGTTTTACTACACCCTCCATACTCATCTAACCTTACACCTTCAGATTACCGCTTATTTCAATCCCTAAAAAATTCTCTTAATGGGAAGAACTTCAATTCTCTGGAAGCCTATAAGAACCACTTAGACCAGTTCATCAACTAAAAAGATGTCATGTTCTCAGAATCATGAAGCTGCCTCAAATATGGAGAAAATTAGTGGAACAAAATGGCACATGTGTGGGTGAATAAATCTATGGACAAATATCTAAATATTAGCTTTGAAATTTAATTAAAAACCATTAAAAACTTTTGTTCTGCCTTATATTTTTTGTAACAATATTGTTTTGTTGGATGATAAAGTATATAAAAAAACATCACATAATAAAATGTAAATTAAGCTATATCAAATAATGAAATCTATTTTTATATAACTCTACATTTAATCATAAATAATATTTTTATGATTTTTAAGTCTACACAGGCATATTTACACAAGCATCTTAATAAAGAATATTTACTGAAACAAGAATGAATAGTAATATAATTACTATTGAATAGCATTTTTAAAGCACAATTAAGGAAATACAAATAAAAATTATTAAATTTATGTTTTTTTTATAAAAATGGTTCAGTGATAACTTTTGTTTAATCTTCATTTTGAAAAAATCCCTTTAATTTTGAATATATGGATATCACTGAAATTTCAAATACAAGTTAATTTGAAAATTATATTAAAAAAATAATTAAAGATTAATATAAAAAATTTAACACTCAAGGTTTTGTCATGAACCAAACTTTCAATTCTCATATTCCATTTTCACCTTTATTGGTTTAAACAATAGACACCATTAAGATTATCAATCAAAATCTTTAATTATTAGGTAACAAAAATGTGTTGTTTTTCTTGTTCAATGGTATTAGGAATGTTTATTTTGAACTAACTTGATATGCTAAAGATTGTTTTTGAGTGTCTTGTGATAGTATTTTTAAAGATTTATTTTGTTTACTGATTGTAATATTGAAGAGAAAAGAAAAAAATCAACATTTTTGGTATATTATGCTTTTTTATTTTAAAGATAAAAACTCAATTCAAGAACAAAAATATTTGAGAAGTTTATGAAGTACCTTGAATGATTAAACATGTCAAATTAGTTTGCAAAGATTCATGATAGAAATCTTTCATTGAATGATGCTTTACAGTTAGACAGACCTTTTCAAGTTGACAGTAATTGAGACATTAATTGAGAACGATCAATGTTATATTCACGTAATGTAGAATATAGTAATATACTCAAAATATTCACATACAATATATAAGTTGACCAATAACATTAATATCAAAAGTTAAAACAAAATAAAAAGATTACGTTATAAACTAAACAAATATATTTTGATGACCTGATACTAGTACATGCAAAAAGACAGCTTTTAAATTTGAATATACTTTTATCAATATATATAAAATTTTATAAATACTTTAAAACAAGTGTTTGGAGAGATTAATTTCAACCAAAGTGTACATCAAAGATTATCATTGTACAAATGAGTAATTTGTAGTAAGCTAGTGTTTGTATATTTGTATAGAAATGCAGCAATAAAATAATTGCTAATTATTATGGAGGTAGTGTAATGTTTATTGGTTTAGAAAGTAAAATTAATGTGTTAAGTACAAATTTTATTCACTTTGCATGAAAAGCATAAGTCCATCTTCTTCCAGTTTTAGATAAAATAGCATACAATGCAATCTTTAGACTTGGTAGGGCAATTAGTCTAGGAGGACAACTGTCAATTCAAAAATTAACTTAATCATTATAATCATAATAGTAGCAATATTAGCAGCAAGTGTAGTAAAGAAAGTATAGAATATCTAGCAGATAGTGGGTGTTATTGTTCCAGAAGATTACAGAGTAAAATTGAATGAGTGTGAAAAAAGTAGAAAAATATCGGAATCATGCCAGAGTAATTGTGAAACATGAAAGCATCTGCTGTAACCAGGATTTGAAGAAGTGAAAATCTGAAGAATTGAAACTATACAGATTAAAATCAGTACAAATAGGGGAGATAATTCATGAAAGCTATATCATGGTTCTGATCATTATCAGAAAGGCAAGATCATTTAATGAAGATACTAATTATGTGAACATAGAATCAGATTATGTCATGACTAAAAAAATCAGATGAATCTGATTATGATTTTTTGACAAGTAATCACCAAAAAATTACAAGATTTTCTCAATCCATTGACACTTGAAATCTTCATGTAATTGCTTTCAGTATATTTTTATAATACATATGAGTGAATGATTATGTTTATATAAAATAACATTGCATGATAAATTCACATAAAATGTCAATAATAGCTGATCAACGTGAAGTTTTAATATTCCAGTAAATTTAAAGCAATGATTTTCTGTTGATAATGTAAATAGTATACTAATAAAGTCAATTTATTGAGTCAGTGTAAATTCTAACAAGGAAATAATTGATGAATTCATAGCTAAATGTAATAAGGAATTAAATCTGAAGTAGCATTCTAGAATGAAATGATGACAAAATTTTAATTCAGGCTGATGCTCTGGGTAGGTATGATATTAGTATTAGGTATTAGCAGAAAAAGGGGGAAATCCTATCCCCAAAAAGAGAAAGAGATTTAGCAAGTAGTTAGATCAATTAAAATAATAATACAAAGATTTTTACTTCAATATTCTTGTGATATATTGGAAAGAAAGGTTTCATAAATGTAATGCATAATTGATAAAAATATAAGTACAACTACATGATATTATCTAGTGAACTATTACCATATTAAGGCTGAAATTAATTTGAATGCTAAAGATGCAGTAATTTCTGAATTTTCACAAAGGTTAAATTTTGATTGATAAATGATAGTTTATTCTTATAACTTTAGGCATTTTTTCCAACATTTGATTGTAACACTCGATTTTAATAAAGTTTTGAACAGCATTGATAGACTCATTTTCCATTATGATATGATTAAATATATTTAAAGTTAAAAGAAGTTTCACAGGGAAATTATAAAAAGTATTAAATGGTTAACAACTAGAACAATTGCTTTGTCAGTTCACTAATTGTTCATCTAGCACTTATATACAATATGCATATAATAATGAAAGAATATGATATATAAACTTAATAATGGAAGAATATGATATATAAATTTAATATATTGGACTAATGTAATTCATTGACAAAATGGGAAAATCCTATATGATGTATCATGTCATTCAAAAAGAATTTATTAGACATGTCACAGAATTTTTTCCATTTTGACATTTAATTATCCACCACATATGATAATATTAAAGGAATCATGAGTGCTTCACCATTAGTAAATTAGTGAGTTTAATCCTACTGAATATTTCACATTGTGAACTTGTTTTGTAAATCTCTATATTACTATGTCAAAGTCTGTGAGTTTGGATGTTCAGACATCATGGCCAAAAGGAAATTCCGAGAAACATATTTTTTGCATGGATAGCTACAATGCTTCAAGCAATAACATACTAAGCTCAATATCTCTAGCTGCATAAATACTCACAAGACATCCAATTATGACATCCACTGACTCTGAAAGTCATTTGAGATCAGCAGAAACCATCAAAGTGCAAAGCATACTATTTCTAGCAAAATAGAGTAGGATAATCTTGATCTTTCAAAGTTGTGCACTGGAACTTACTATTAAGCAGCTTTTCCATCTTTTATCAATAACTACCTTAACTGGGATAGACAAAAAGGAGGCTATGCTCATTTCCAAGATCCCAATAATTCTAACAGACTTACTCTTTGGATGCAAGCAATTACAGTATTTAGTGAAACTCAGTTTTACCACAGCTATCAACAAAGCACAATGTTAATGATCATTGACCTTTATCTGATTTTTCCATATTTTCCTATGGCCAGTTCTTTTATAATTGTTCTAGGGTTGGATCCCTAAACAATCTTTTCATACTGGCATTCTGTGGGAAAAGCAATAATATTATGGATCCAGGAGTGGTATCAACCTAAAGAGAGGCAGTTTTAATGACCATCAAAAAAGACAATCTTCTGGAATTTATGATCTTTTCTATGAAATGTACATAAGGCTATTAAATATATTTGCCCTTCTGTTGACCCAGGAGAATGTTCCTTGTTTTTTTTTATCAGAGATGTGCTGAAATTGTTATACAAGGAGTGTATCAACATAAGACCATTTACTGCTGAATACAGAGTTAAAGATTTTAGCAAAGATCATGTCAAACTAACTTCAGACTGTACTGGATAGTCTTATAGTACCCAAGATAACTTGGGTTATGAAGAGGTTCAACTATATAAGACAACTTTCATGCAAATCCCATAATATAAGGGGAGTAAAAGATGACAAAATTGTAGACAAATTTGCCTTTTGTATATGACCACTGATATCATTAGGGATTTGAATGGGGTAAGATTAAAGCCTTTTGTATAGTGTTGTTTTATTTTGTCAGAGTTGTGTTGTTCTTTGTTTTCATATTGGAATCTTTCCTACACAGGCTAAAGACAAACTTGGTTCTACACAGTAACCCCCTACCATGTGCTTTCAAATAGCTTATCACCTATGCTGGTGATGACTTCTTCTGTGAGTCATATCACTTCAGAACATGGATGATAATAGCTTTTCATAACCTCCTGATCCCTTGTAATTCTTAGCAATGTTTATTTCTTTGCCAAGCCTCCCATCACCTGTTCCATCATTCATTCACACAAGGTTGCCCACTGTCCCTTTTGCCTTCAATATGTCCTGTCAGTGTCAAATTCTCCAAGTCCTGTTCTTCATTATGTGCCCAAGAAATTTCAGCTATCTCTCTCTGATTCTGAGCATAAATCTCCTTTTGTTTCCATTTTTAAGACTTCTTCATTGCTTACATACTTTGTCCATGGCATTCACAGTATGCTTCTGTAAAACCATATTCTCCAACTTTCTCTTCATCTGTGAGGAGATTGTTCAACATTCACTGCCACATTTTTGTTGCTTCTAATGAAATTTTCCTGTTTCTTTGTACTCTGCTTAGTTGTAATGCATCTTTTGTTATTCCAATGTGCATTTGGATTCTAACATTGTATTTTGAATCCTCTAAAACACTTACCAGATATTTAAACTTCTGAACTTGTTTGATGTTTGCATCTCCAATTCATAATTCACATCTTGGACTTTTTCTCTTGCTGACAACCATACATTCAGTCTTCTTACTATTGATGGTTTGTCCTTTCTTCTTGCTTTCCTTTACTACCTTACCTAGGAGGTCCTGTAGTTTTCCTTCTGTGTCTGCCAACAACAGTGTCATCTGTATATCTTATATTGTTCAGATAGCACCCACTGATAATAAAAATCCTGGTAGGGTCTCCAGCTCCCTCAGGATAGCCTCACAGTAGAGGTTGAAGGAGTTCAGTGAGAAGACGCATAATTGTCTCATGCCCCTTTCTATTTTTGTTCCTACTCCCAGTATAACTTCTGGATTATTATAACATTCTTCATAAATATATCTAGTTTTCCTAGCAGTTCAAATAGTTCTTTGTATCATACGTTATTAAATACTTTTGCATAATCCATAAAATGTAAGTGTAGAAGTGGTGGCAGCCAAACAAGTGTGTTATCACCTTTTGAAGAAATATTTCTTTAAATGAAAGGGTTGAAGGGTATAACTTCTACATTTATCTTTTGATCCTTTACTGACCCTCAGTATTTTGTGTTCTATCTCCTTATCTATCATAACTATAAGGGCTGTGTCTTAATTCTTCTAGGGTTACAAGATTCATATGGTATTTTAGGAGATCTGTTACCATAAACCTTCTGGATGCAGCCTGGGAATGCTAAGGATAGAGACCACTCTATATTATTCTATGGCTACACTTCCTATTTCAGATTTTAATATAAGACAGAAACTTTTGAAAAAATGTCACCAAGAAAACCTTTCTGGGTTTCAAAAAAATTTAAAGGCTAAGCCAACTAAATATCTCAAAACAAGTGCTCCTACAGCAAGTGCTGACAAGATTTTTCAGTTTCTTTTTTTTTTTTGTGGGGGAGGGCTTACAAATCACTTATCAGAAACTTGATCATAATCAAAGAAGGCATTATATCACTTGCTATTTGTGACAACTTGATCAAATTACTAGTTTAAGAAGAAAATCGCTCTTTTTGGCATTTCAGTTGAAAATGCCTCAACAACAACAACAATGCATCACTCACTTTCTGGTGATACTGTTCTGTAAAATGTTTTTCACAACAAAATTAATGGATTCACCAGAGTGTACTCATTATAGTAATTTAAAATAAACCCTGAAGCATGCCTCAATTTCTTGAGAGAACATAAGACTGTTATGGAAATTTATTTAGTTTCCAAGTTCCCTAGATGATTTTTGGCTCTGGGTGCCACTTTCATGTGCAACTATGTAGCAGTGCCTTTAGAAAGGAGACACTGTATTTCTGTTATTAACTATTGCAGGATTTGTTATTTGGACAAGGCATCAGAAAGAATTGTATGAAGTTGCATCATTTCCTTCTGATCAGTTGATTTGTTACTGTAAATATTAGTTAAAGTGAAGGTCAGAGTCAAAAGAAAAAGATTGTCTTCCACAAAATTCAGCAAACAGAGAGTGCATATCTTCCCCTTGTGCAGCATATGAGGAGATAACCTCAAGTGATATTTCAAAATTAATGTCAGATAAAAATTTTGCAAACTATAAATGACCTGTCAGCCCTAAAGATAAGGTCCAATAGGGAATGAGCGGTCATTGTCCCAATGTTTTAGTTGTTTTTCTTTTGTTTAATACAATTATTTCCTCCCCTTTTGTAATAGATGACAGAAAGCAATTTTCTCTGACAATGTGGTAGCTTGTTTCAGTTGAGTTCTGAGCAAAAGGATTAAAACTATTGTTTTTTTGTTAAATGCAGTAAAGATAAATATTATTTTTTCATTAGTTAACTTGTTTTTCTACCATGTTAATTTAAAGTGATGGGACTATACTAAGAATTTGTAAATATATTCATGTTTTTTTTTTAAACTTTTCTATATCATTTCACCAGTCACTTGCCACAATATATCATGGGAATTTTTAAATAGTGATTGTGGTTTATATGATGCATTAATGAGGTATTGTGGTAAATGCATTCAGTGTTAGCAAAGTTAGTATTAGGTAACTAGAAGACCATTACCTCCCATATCAGATGGGTCATATCTTTAGTTTTGTATAAACTTAATAAATAAATTACATTACCAAAAAAAAAAAAAATAATGTTGTGGTAACACCAAAAGAAACAAAAAGATGAGTAATAGTTCCTTAAAAGAATCTTACATTTCAAAATACATTATGCATTCTGAGACACTTTTCTCATTACTGAATACAATATTTCATTGCCTGATATGTTATATTAAACTCAAATAATTAGTTTATTTCATTTAAAAACTTGTGGAAAATATGAGATGAACTTTCTCACCATGTAAAGTACATATATTAGGTAAAAAACTTAGATCTCTTTATACTGTTTAATATCCTTGAAAGTGATCTTATATTAATTATTAGTCAGCAAAGAATTTGATTCTGCTAAGTTAAAATATAACTTTTTTAAAAAGTTTTTCTACTATCCTTTAGGCATAATTTCATTATGCTAGAACTTTTTTATCTTGAGTTAAGAACTACTATAGGTATCTTTTGTAATCTTCCATGAAATTGAAATTTTTCATCATGAGAATTCTATAAACACAGAAATCAATTTTCCAGCCAAACAATTTTTGCATGATCAATGAAAAGCATGTGGTCTAACATTATCCTGATCGAATATTATATTTTTTCTATCAACTAATTCCTGACAGATGCTTTTTGCTGATTGCTGCCCTCAATTGGTCTAATTGCAAGTAGAATTTGTTTGGATCAATTATTAATATTTGGTTTTCAAAATTATGTTTTTAGTAGAAGATTACCTTCTATTACTATAATATAGTCAACAATATCTTGAAATGAAAAGTAAATTTAGTGTGGTTAGTAAGATTTCATTTTGCTTCATATCGTTGTAAAGTATATTTTAACCATCATAATGGGATATTTTT
>OZ010599.1:44748343-44855843 GCA_963932145.1 Acanthosepion lycidas | reverse complement strand
AATCAGTCGGGTTTCAATCCCAGCTTGAAGCAATTGGATGTCTAGCTACACTGAAGATCTGTAATACAGCAAATCTATCTGTCTGCGGATGACAATATATGCTCCTGGAAAATCTGGTTGAGCTCTCTTGAGAAAAGGGTGATTTTAAAACAGTGGCTCATACTGCTATTAATGCATTGCTCTTCATCCGAACTGAATTGAGCTCTGAAATATTTTGCATAGAAAATGTTAAAATTTCCCTTTCTCTCTGCTGTGTGATGATAGCCTAGGGGTAGAATCTCTAATACCAAATTGGTCTGGTCTTGATCCCGGCTTGAAGCAATCGGACATCTAGCTACACTGAAGAGCTGTTATACAGTGAAACAGTCTGTCTATGGATGACTATATATATATATATATATATATATATATATATACACGTGCACACACACACAGTAAGTGCGCCAGGTAATTAAGAACAAATTATATTATAGAATAAAACACATTTATAGAAAAATCAATACATTCTTTTTAAAAAGTACACATATTCCAACTAGAAAAAAGTTTATTCAATAAAAGCATCCAATCTTGAAGACAGTCTCAATGTAGCTTCAGAAGTGACTGCATGTGCAGATGAAGTGGCTTTTATGTTGCCCATTGCATCCATGATAGTGGCTTTCAATCAATCATTAATATTGTGGGGCTGCAGGTTGGTCTCTCTTTCAATCAGACAACAGATATTTATCCAGAGGATTAAAATCAAGAGAGCTTTGCAGTCACATGTTAGGAGGTAACATAATAGTTAAAATTCTCAGTCAGTTCTGTATAATGTGGAACATCATGAGAGAAGATTCAGCATTCAGCTGAAATATGTATAGCCAGTACTGGACCATTTTGTCTTCAATGTAGGTAGTAACAGTGACATTGAAGCTGTTCAGAAAGAAGAGAGATCACTATGATATGACATCCACTGCTTCTTCTCAATCTCCAGATCCATTACAAATTACATAAATTTGGTGGGCATCATCATTGTATTAATGCATAAAGCCACCTGCTATTCCCACATGACCTTTTGATTCTAGGTAAAGTTCTTCCTACTGGAAAAGAACTAGAGCACACTGAGAGTGTTTGAGCATCTTTAGCCTATGGCCAACTAGTATTACATGGCCCCATGTCATGAGTTACCTCATTTTTTTGATTTTCAATTGCATATATGGCCCGTTTTGCAAATGAATGCTATTAGGAAAATTTTCTACCTCATAGTCTATTGCATTAAAAGATTAAAGTTTGTTGCGATATTTTGTTTAACAAAAATGGTTAACAAATGTGTTACATTTGGCTGTTCTAGTGGATATGTTACTAACAGTGAAAAAGTATCAACATTTTCTTTTCCTGTTGGAAAATCTGACCTCATAGAAAAATGGATAAAATTTGTAAATCATATTGATTGGTTTCCTATAAAAAATTCAGTACTCTGTATGAAACATTTTGACGAAAGATTTATTTTGAAAGGAAAACAAAACAAACTGGATTGGGATTTACATCCAATATCAATAATACATTCAGAAAAAAATAAGAAAACTGTCTCTTTTGATGAATACAAGGGAATTCAGAAAGCCTCCAAAACAATGAATGACCCAAATTGATAAATTACATGATTTTATTTCAGATGATACAATAAATGATTTTACTGAATTAGAAGAAGCAAAGTGTTGTTCTAACGGTTTTGAATTTTAAAAAAGGAAGATTATATTCAAATTTATAGAATAGTCTTTGTCCTTGAAACACATTTTCCATCTATAAAAGAATGTATTCACATTGACTAAAACCTTCACATCCAGCTCTAGTGCAATGGAACCCCTATACCATTACAACAGTGGTTTATATATGGACATAATGTTAAACTCACAAGATTTAGCATGTTAGATTTTCCAACCTACATACAAAATGGGGTTTATAAAGCAATCATACTCAAATATAAAAGAATTACATAAAGGACAACATTACCAACCAAGAGGTTGTCCTTCATTTTCTGCAGAACTAATACATTATGCCTTCTTATTGCACTATATGTCTCAACAAATCTACAAATTACTTCTGGAAAAATTTCCATTATCATCTTTTTCTTTAGAGAAAATTCAAAAAATTAATTAAATGTTTTTAATGTGAAATGTGTTTCCTGGTCATGGTAGGCAATGATAGTGATGCTACTACAGAGAAGTACTTTGGCATTGTGTATGTTTATGTGATGCTCTATATATTTTTTCGGTTTTAGTTGCCCCCATCTTCCCCCTTTTTTCTTTTCTTTTCTCTCTCTCTCTCTCTCATCTTCTGAATTTTAAGTTTTGATTATATCGTCTTTTATTGTGCGTAGTGTCACCACAAATGTTTACACCTGTTTTTGGTGTCGGTTTTTAATTTAATTTAGGTCAGCAATTCAGTAATGAATTATGCATCAGAAAATAATTCATATTTATCTGTATCTCACTCATTTAAACCATCATTTAACTCCTTTCTTTAAAATTTTAATCCCCACCTTCACTTTTAGGCCTCCCTGTTCTTCTTACATCTGTTACCCCTCTCTAGAGCTTCATTTACTTCTCACATTTGTCCCCCATTCTCATACATACACTCTCACTAAATTTTATTTTTTATTCCCGGAGTTATTTTTTCTGATTTCTTTTTGAATTTGAATTGTATCGTAATTATGATTCCAATGTAATAAATTATAACCATGGAATATTAGTGTTTAAGCCTTTTTATTATATTCTTACTCTCTCCTGGACATTGAGTTCTACCTGGATTCTATCCTCTTGGAAATTCTTATATATATGCGTATGTGTGTATATATATATATATATATATATATATATATATATATATATATATTTATGTATTTATTAAAGACATTTTTATGTTTAACGTTCTTTTTATAGATACAGGTATTTAAGTAAATGCTCTGTTTATAATAAACAGTATTAAATAACATTTACCGGCCTGAATGTCCGAGAAATTTTCATAGAAAATATTTGTCCTTTGACAGGATTCGAACCTGCATTCTATACGTAACCGTCATTTAGCTTGACGTGCGTAACCGCTCGGCCACAAAGGATCGTTCGGTTGGCAAGGTCGAATTTACTGCTTATAAACTTCAATCTTCCATGAATCTCGTACATTCATAACTGCTCATGGCATATCAAATGTAAACAAATGACGTCATACATTAAGAAATGGACAAAGCCCGACAATTTATTTATTAAAGACATTTTTATGTTTAACATTCTTTTTATGGATACAAATATTTAAGTAAATGCTCTGTTTATAATAAACAGTATAAAATAACATTTACCGGCCTGAATGTCCGAGAAATTTTCATTGAAAATTTCTCGGACATTCAGGCTGGTTCCATATAGGATGCAGGTTCGAATCCTGTCAAAGGATGAATATTTAAAGGTAAAATGAGTCAATGGAGGTTAGCATCAGTCATGCTTATGAAGGCAAAAAGAGTTCTCTCAAATGATTAAAAGAAAGCAGCTTTGTTTGGAGGCATCAAAATTAACAAGCAATTCTTTGCCCTTGTTTACAACAGATTATAGATCATTTTTGAGATCAGTTGCCAGTTTGACCTTATCGAACCAATCAGAAATACTATTAAAACAGGAGTAAATAGTTGTGTCATCAGCATAGATACCAAGCTGAGAACTGATGACATCAGAAAGGTTTTTGATGAAAATTAGGAAACAACATAGGATCAAGGATAGAGCCTTTGAGGATACCTGCATTATTGTAAAAAGATCTAGAAGAGTGACCATTCAAAACAACTTTCAATTTTAATTTGAATAAGTTCAAAAATTTGTTCAGCAATTTGTTCAACTTTTAAAGAAGACCAGCCTGTCAAACCTTATCAAAAGTCTTCAAGATATCCAAAACAACAGACTGAGCTTCATTATTCTTATCTAAAGCTTGATAGTTTATTTATATATAATAAATGTGAATGTCAGAGTGTCACTGTGTCATACTTTTTCAACTTTACTCCTAGAGGTCATAGCCCAACATAACATATCATTTTGGAATCAGGCCGACTCCTTGAGCAAATTAAAAACATTCCAGGCCAGATTCAGACCCGCAATCCTGAAAATTTGGATTCCCAAGTTTTCATTACTGTGATTGTTTTCGGATTCTGCCATCTTAGCTTCTACAGATAAAAACAATTAAAAGAGACACAACTCATTAACTTTCAAAAGCTCATGTTAAAATGAAAAAATTACTGTTCTCAAATTACAGTGTTTCTAAATAAAATTGTCCATGTTTTCGACTTTACTCCTAGAGGCCATAGCCCAACATATCATACCATTTTGGAATTGGGCCAACACTGTGAGCAAATTAAAACCATTCCAGGCTGTATCAAGACCCACAATCCTGAAATTTTAGATTCTTAAGTTTTCATTACTGTGATTGCTTTTGGCGATTTTTTCGTGATTTTTTGTGACAAATTTTTTTAGTATAATAACAATTTTTATAACTTGGAAATAAATTTGGAAATAATCAAAATTAATTGTGAAATCCAGTGAAAGTCACTCATGAAATAAAAAATAATTGTCTATACAAAAAGTAAGGACCTATGTACATCAAAATGTGCAAAAATAGAGAGATTGAGTACTACAGACAAAGGAAATATGCATAAACAAATAAGGGAACTAACAGGACAGAAGACACGCTCATCAACAGGCTGCATAAAATCCAAAATTGGAATACTCATATTAAAGAAAGAAAGAATTCTTCAGCATTAGAAAGAATATATTGGAGAACTCTGAAGAACAATTGGCAATATACAGAATTACCGACGGGCCCAAAATTCTAAAAATCGAAGGAGAAGCTGCCCTGGCCAAATTGAACAGAAACAAGGCAGCAGAGCCAGATGGAACAACCTTAGAAGACTTTTGCATAGACAAGATTACAAAAACAATAAATGAAATCTACGACAGTGGGGATATACTGGAAGATCTCAGCAGATCTATTTTCATAGCAGTGCCTAAGAAATCAGGCACAAACAAATGTTAACTCTACTAAACAATCAGTCTAATAGACCACATAGCAAAATTCATTATCTGTATTCTGATGAAAAGAGCATGAATCAGGCCAGAGATAAGACAAGAACAATGCGGGTTTGTTAAAGACACTAGAACAAGGAACATGATAATCATGCTCAGTATGTTATCAGAAAGTGCAATACAAATGAGCACCTGTGTTTTATAGATTACACAAATGTGTTCGACAAAGTACACCACAAAGATCTGTTAGAGCTGCTCAGCAACCTTGACATATTTGGGAAAGACATGAGAATAATCAAAAACCTATACTGGCAGCAAACCACCAGCTAAAAATGAGTTCAGAAAGGGGTGTAAGGCAAGAGTGTGTTTTCTCACCGGACTTATTCAACCCATACAGTGAGACAACTCTGAGAGAACTGGAAATCCTACTAGGATTCTTCATTGGTAGCTACAATCTTAACAACATAAGATATGCAGATGACTCAAGGAGAGGCAGCTGAAATTTCTGAGACACATAATGAGAGAGGAGGGCTTGGAAAATCCTATACTCACAGGGCAGAGAGAAGGAAAAAGGGACAAGGGAAAACAGCACATGACATATTTGGCAGGCTTAAGCAAATGGATGGCAGAACAGGGTATGGGAGAAATAACAAAATGATAAAACTTATTGAGAGCTACAAGGAACAGGAGGAAGTGAGGGCCATGATCACCTATGTCCTGAAGGGTCACAGTACATAAAAGAAAGAAGTAAGGAGATTTTAATGATTCTTCTTTGAAACTTTCACAGCTTCAATTATTTGTTTATAATGTCTTGTTCCACAGATATAACCTATTGAGTTTCTAATCTTGTTATTCTTAATAAATCTTGTTAGTATTGAAAGTAAAATTATTCCATAATCCCAGTCTTGTTTATACTTTCTTCTCTTTTTTAAGTTTCTATATCAAATACAGTTTAGTATAAAAATTCTTTAAAGAATATGAATGTTAAAGCCTAGGTTGTTTATAAATAAATAAGGAAGAATATAGACAATATTATTGATCTTATATTTAAAATTCAAGCAAAAAATAAAAAACACAACCAAAAATTAATCTTCCTACAGTATTGAAAATAAAAGCTAACCAATAAAAATTGCAACCATATTTTTTATAGCAGCTCCTACTTAAATGGTCTGTATTTTAAAGTTGCTGAACACATCAAATATCATAAGAATCCATCAAATCCTCACAGGAAAATGTATTCAGTTCTAAATAGATGAATGAAAAAATTGTTCGTGTTAATTATAGAGGAGACAGGCATGATTTTATTTTCAAGGATGAACATTTGATATTTTATCAAAATCTTATATATATAACATACAGTGTGTGTGTCTGTGTGTCCAACCAACTCCTCCACTCCGATTGGTCTGATTTCAAAGATTCATTGCTCACTCAAAAGCCCTAGAAAAGTTAGGTGCAGGAAACGATTTGTTGAGTTAAGATTCAGGGTTGCCAGATTATGTGAGTTTAAAAATATATATTAATATATTATACTAGCCATTATCATTGCTTTCATGGTTCTTTTTGTATCCAAAATTGCAGGTAGCTTAAAATTTTAAGCTAGCTTAAAAGTCACCCTATCGAGTGGCATTTAAACTAGCTCCAGTGGAGGACTCTTGGTTTGGCCATCATCACAATAGCTCAGGAGGAGTAGAAGCAATAGGCATCAATAAACTACAGAAGAACTCAAAATTGATCACTGCATTTAAGTATTGAATTAATGTTTAAGCTTACTTTTTAAAAGTTCGATGATAATTCTTCTGCTACCACTTAAAGATGATTTGATGTACATAGATCCTTATTTTCCATACAAACAATTACTTTTATTTCATGGGTGACAGAACATGGGACAATTTAGAAGATAAAATTATTAATATAGTATAAAGATGGGAAAATAGAAATTAGAATTAGTTATACATTCAACATTAAGTAAAACCTATATTATGGAATCTATAGGAATAATTGCAAAATTCATGCATGAATTCTGAGTTTAAAAAGCCCCAGCTCTACTTTATGGTAATTTGGTATTTACTCGACCCCACCATGGAGTCACATTGTGACACAAGGTCAGTTTAATGTGGGGAGCTTGAGCATGTACACCCAGGCAAGGAACAAAAATTCCCAAGCTCCCGCAACCGTCAGTTGCACTGGCCAGATAGAGTGTTATAAACTACGTTAGAGTAATTTGTATTTACTCAACCCAACACAAAGTCGGGGTTGTGACACAAGGTCAGTTTAATGTTGGAAGCCTGAGCACATACACCAGGCTAGGAATAAAAATTGCCTGAGCTTCCACAACCGTCTGTTGTGCTGGTCTCAGTTTGAGCACAAAAACCTCTCTCTCTGGTGCATTGAGAGGGTGCAGCCTTGGGCAGCTGTTCCCCAGGGCCAGGCACTTCTCATTATAATTTTCCTCAGTTGCAACTCTCTCCTTTGATGGAGCCACCCCTGAGTGCATTCTGCCCAATGACAGAGATGCAAATGGGAGATGATAAATAAACATGTTACAAACTACTGGTATTTACTCGACACCCCCAAGGTCAGGTTGTGACACAAAGTCAGTTTAATGTGGGGAGCCCAAGCATGTACACCGGGGTAGGAACAAAAATTGCCCAAGCCCCACAGAGCAAATTACACACTAAGAGCTCAATATCTGTATTATATATTTTACTTCTAGTCAATCTCAATCTTCATGTTTAACTAAGTTGCATATTGATTTTAAAAAAGTTTATTTCATTAATTAACTGCCCTACATTATTGTTCTTTTATTCAAGGATTGTTTTGATTTTCAGATCAAAAATAGTTCTGTTTAGGAATATCATCTTATGTAGTGCAGAAAAATGTTTGAAATTTGCATTTTACTTGGCCTTCAACAAGTTGACATCTATTTGTAAAACTTTCCTTAACAAACCAATTTATGAATGAAATGTTCATTTAAAATTTTTGTTTCAAAGATTTCAAGTAGTGAATATATCTTACTTTGTGAGGTGATAGCAAGTGGGTGAAGCATGCTAGTCTATAAAGATTATTAACAGATTATGAATATTTTGGAAATAAATTAATGTTTCATTTCAAAGAATAACATTTTAGTGAAAAGTTTACAATGAATTTAAGATCCAGAATTTGAGCACAGTTTTTATCTTGAAAGCATTTCTCTAGTGAACTTTTAAAATAGTATCTCATATCTATATGAAAATATTTTAAAAAATGACTTTGAAATATGATTTTTTACTTAGGAGTGAACAATTTTTCAAATATAATATACATTTTATATTTTTACCAGAGTAATTAGTTAAAATAAATCATACTATATATGGCTTTCTTTTGTTATTTAGTTTAAAACTTTGATTAAGAAACAAAATTTTTAATGTTTATACAAAGCTTCAATGGTTATTTTAGAGTAAGGAAGAGTATTATTCAAAATTAAAGGCACTCATTTTGCATCTATGGTTCCACTTGATATTTTTCTTTTTGATTAACTATTTTCAGAATAAAATCACATTACAATAAATTTCAAATCAATATCAGCTGATTTTTTTTTACTTATTGTGTTCTGTTATCAATTGCTCATAAACTGATACATATGCATGCACTTATACATATTCTTAAAATTGTTACCATCATCCTTACTAGCAATGAGATCATAGAAATGCAATTTATATATGTAATATAAAATTTTTAAGCTATATCAAATAAATCCTAGCCTATATCTGTGCCACTCAGGTCATTCAAATAATTATTACAAATATTTAACATATTAGATTAATCCATATATTTAAGTTAGCATGTTTTAAGCTAACACTAATTAAATTACTATAATACTAAAAAAATAATTTACATTTTAATAAAAGTTCAGATAGTTTTACGATATATAACCCAACATTTTGAAGTATTTCTTCTTATCCTATTCATAATTAGATAAATCATATAAAGAAAATTAATGTCTCATGTATTAAAAAATGACTCTCAGTACAAATGCACCCATTTGAGCAGATATGGGAAAAGTTTTTATTGAATAGAATCGATAATAAAAGTAGAACTATGTTGTGAAATGGCTGGTGCTAAGGAATATTGTGAAGAATACAGAATAGCTTTGGCTACATAATTCATTTCAGAAATGAATACAATACATTTACTATTCTAGAATCCCTGGAGACTAGTCATCAGTTCTATTCAATTGTAGAACTAAAGAATATACTACTAGCACTGCTTAAAGTGAAAAAGTGATGGAAAAAAAAAAATGAGAAAAGATAAATTTATATATATATCATAATAAATTAGTATAATATAATCTTTCATAATTTTGTTTGAAATTGAATATAAAAGGAATAAAAAATGAAACAGAACTATTGTAAAGGAAAATAAAATTTAACAGAAATGATAAGTGAAGTGAATTTTCGAAACATTATGCCAACACAACTTCATAAATTGAGCCAGAAAAGGAGAATGTAATATACCAGTTTTTTTCATGAAAATAGGTGTAATATTTATTTGAGGATTCCATTTAATATAATCTACCTAAGGGTTGCTTTAAAATGTAAAAGAAAAATGTTTAGAATACAGATAACAATTTCATTTACTTCACCAAGATCTTATTAAAAATTATACATTATTTAATTAGATGGGTACAATACACCTAATCCCCTTACTGTATAATTAATACAAAGTACATCTACTTCAGGAGTTAGCTATGGATAATGAAAGCATGAGGCCAGTAAACTAGCATTTTATATGAGCTTTAATACCCAAAATGCCATTGGCTATTACATCTTTCAATCATTGCTCCAGCTTACAAAATCTAAAAAAAAAAAACAAGATAGAGTCTTATCAACTATTTAATAAGTGTGGGTACTGAAATACCAGGGTTGGTGTCCAGAAGCATTTTTAACCTGGTGGGAGTGAGAAGTACATAAGACATCTCTGTGGATAAATGGACTCTCTCAGCATTGGAAAGCTATTCATCTAGTGCTGGAATCATGATAAACTTTAACCAGTGAGAGTGTCACTGAAAAAACACTAGGGAAAGAAAAACCCTATACCAACCAATTTGCCTTCAATATGAAGTAACAAATTACAAATGTAACAGATCCGGAGGGATATGCACTGCCTACGGGAAGTGTGTAGGTGTCAGAGTGCCCAGTGCAGGAGTAATAGGCAACACTCCTGTAACTGGGGTAATTGAGTTGTCCAGTGATACAAGAACTAGTACAAGAGCTGCATGGACAAAAGCAAACAACAAATTGCTGTTTGAATGTTATGTCAGGAGTGAACCTGAGAAACAAGAATATACAAAGGTGAATATCTGGAAAGAATGTGAACCCAAAGAGGGGCTGAAGGGAGTCATTGAACAGCAACTTGCTGATCAGGTTAGATCGAGCTGAAGAAATGGTTAAATAACCATGAGCAGAATGAGATTGAGAGCATGTTATGAAAACTTAACTACTAAGAACATCAAAATGACTTTATAGAAAAGTATGCAGATAAGGAACTGATGGGATTGATTAAAGAAACACCCATTTCATTATCACAAATGGTGAACTCTGATGTGGTAATCTCATTTGTTTATCTTCCAAGACAAACTGAACAATGATTCTTGTCTTAAGAACCCAACCAGTATCTCCAAACAATTTTTTGAAGATGCTAATGTTTTGTGTAAGAACAACACATTTCTATTTTCAGCTCCATATATATTAACATGAAGAATACATAACTGTGAAGTTTCCACTTTTCTTTAGAATTTCTAATATCTACATGAATTTGTTTGAAGAGACTATAAGCTATTGTTGGAAACCTTCAATTTGGCTTAGGTATGTGGACAAAACTTTTATATTCTGGCTTCACCAGGTAAAAGTACAATTCCTTCTGGATTATATGAATTCAATCAGATCCTTGGTAATACAGGAAGCCCTTGATTAGTGTGGCTAATGTGTACATTAAAAGATACGTACTAATTGAAAACACATTAATCAAATATAATAACTTATAGGAATGATGTAATTTGCACCTCAAATTTTAGTCTCATTCACAATTAATTTCTAATTTGCATACTTTTTAATTAAAACTTATTCAGAGTGGTTTGCCGCATGGTACTCTTCTGTTCTTCATATAATTGGCAATACTGAGAAATTGACCCTTCAAATTTTCCAAACATATCATAATCATTAGTATTTGAACCTGAAAATTTTCCATAGTAAATGCATACATCTTTTAAATTTTGATATTTTTTAATAAATGTAAATTTCTGTATCTAATTAAATCATCCAATTTTTTTAACAAAAAAATCAGAAATTTTCTTTTAAGACCATCTAAATAAACATGAAAAAAAATCAAAATATTCAAATATGTATTGTTATTATTGGCTTATATTAAAAAATTTATCTTTTTATAACCACCATTTTTTTTTTGAATACTACTGTATTTACTTAGATAATGTAATATTTGAATAACAAAATAATTACCCATTTTCCATTTTTAAATTTTAAAAAATTTTTAATTAATCAGTAACTACAAAAAATCAATTTCCAATTATTATGATTAAACTGAAGAATGTTTTACCGCACTAATCGAATATTATTAAGTAATATGCACTAATCAAATTTTGTTATATAAAAATTTTAGTGTGCTAATTGAAAACATTAATTGAATGTGCATTAATTGAGGGATTCCTGTACTTATACAAACTGATCACTCATAAAAAATGTGTAAAATTTCTTTAGGAAATATTTTTCTTATGTCACCACACTTGTCAGAATCCAAAAATATTGATTTAGAAGGGGGTCCTATTTATAATATGATACAGTGTCAAGTTGATCCCTGACATTGAAGAGTTTTGTCTATGAAAACAAACATTTTTTAAAGGTAGGGGTGACAAAATGATTTCTTAGATAATGGACTAATGGGTATGTACGTTTTAAGTAAAGAATTATATTTATATAAATTAATAAAATTATGTTTATTCTTAATTCAAGATAAATAATTATGAAATTGTTTGTGCATGCACATCTGAAAAAAATTCCATAGAAATCTAAAATCTAAAAAAGATGTTAAAAAACTTCAAAAAATTAAACAAAATATGCTGATATCAATGATGTTAGCCCATTTTCAAACTTGACATTTATAAATAACAGCTAAGTGACTTAGCCTAAGGCCAATAACTCTTCAAAGTCAGGGATTGATTTGACACTGTATCAATATCATAAACAGGGCTCCCTTCTGAATCAATAAAAAATCAATATTTTTTTTTATTTTGACAAGTGCTACAGCCCAAGGAAAGTCTAACGAATGCTAATCTCCAAAAATTATTTCTAAAAAAAACTTTCCCCTATTTTCTATGAGTGGATCAGTCTATTTAAGTAGTGCCAGACCAACTATATGGCACATGAAACAAACAAAAGGGGAATGGCTTAATGAGAAATATGGAACTATCAAATAACTACAGAATACAGACATAGCATGTATGCACAAAAAGATAAAAGAAATAGCAAGACAGAAAAGGTGCTCTTCAGCATGATGTATAAAATCTAAAGAAGAACAGTCATAGTGAGAAAATAAAAATGTACTACATAGGTGGAATGACTACACTTGAGAGCTTTTCCATGACAACATAGGAGAGAAACATATAATGCATAAAAACATGCAAGGAGCTGTAATATTAAAATCTGTGGTTAGGTCAGCACTGACCAGGATGAAAAGTAACAAAGCAGCAGGACCAGACAAGACTATAATAAAGATGCTGACAGCCTTAGATGAGTTTAGATAAAAATATACCAGTAATTATTATCAGCAGGCATAACCTTAACAAAATACACTACACAAATAACACTGTGTTGATAGAAGATTCAGATAGAAAACTGTAGAACTATTATAAAATGTATTCAAAGAAAGCACTAATTAACTAAAGGTGTAACCATTAACTGTAAGAAGATTCATCAGTATTAGCAAGAGACAGCCCAAGTTCCAGGTTATATATCAAAGATGTCAAAATCAAACAAGTGTGAAAATTCAACTACCTGTGTAGGGATATAATAGACAATGGAAATGTGACACAGAAATGCAAAGGCACATAGTAATAGTGAAAGATGACTTTCAGAAACTGAGCAAAGTATTAGGGGATTGGAAAATGTCTTTAAATTGCTACTTTCAACATTGTGCAAAGTTTATCAGTAGTGATCTTAAGGATTTAAAGGAAGAATTAATAATAACTATTTGTCATATCACTTCAAAGACGGAAAATAGAAAGATGAATCACAAAGTAACCAATTATGTAACTACAATAAGTATACCATATTTAAGAGGAGTGTCTAGATAAATCTATATGATTAGTAGTCATTACATCATCAGGGTAGCTTTCAAAAGCACAACTACTCTTCACAAACTCCTTACTAGAGTCAATTACTCACAAGATTTCAAAATATTGCATTTATATCCTAAGCATATATTGAAGAATATAAGACAAAAAGTATAAGAAAGCTACATTCCAAAGGGAAGTATAAAATTCTATGGTAGACAATATCTGAAGGAAGAATTCCCATTACTCTATCTGGAATAAGGTTCAAATAAAAGGAAATCTTTCTGTAGAATGACAAAATGAACAGATTTGGCATACATAGAACAAATGTATAAGTTATGGCAGTGTGAAGCTTTTGCTTACCAAGGAAAGAATTGAATAGCATTGCTCATATAAAAATATGACATTATTTGTATTACTGATTATTAAGAATGGAATTGCTTATGTGACATTAATTGCCAAGAATAAGCTGAGTTGATCAGTAGATTTGATTTTGGTTAGCATTTCTTTTCTGTGTATTTTCTTTTTTAGACACTTCTCTTTCCTCATGAATTATATATACACCCAAAGAAAGCAGGAGAATAGATCAGACAATGGGGTAACAATAAAAGCAATACAAAAATATGTTCAATAGTCTGGACAATTCTTGGAATAACAACTCTTTTCGAAATGATAGAAAATAGATCATTTAAAATTTTACAAAATATAATTTATGAAGCTCTTAACTCCAATTTGAATTACAAAAAATGAAGTTCATGAAACAAACCTCTTATAAACAGGGCTAAATGCAAAATTAGTTATTTGCTAAATATCTGAAAGCAGAGTAAAACTATTATGTTATTTCCCAAATTAGATAAATGGGACACAAAAATTTTAAAAGCAATGTTTCTTTCTTTTTAATATATTATTACAAAGCAGTGATCATAAAAACTATGCTTCATGCAACAATGATTTTGTAGAGGAAACACTCTGATGCAGCATTCTTTAAACTAATCAGCAACAGAGAGCATCAGAATCCAGTAAGATTCCATTACCCTCTTTAAGGAATACACATCTTTTAAGCTAATCTCCCTCATTGTACACTTTCTCTATTCTAATGTACTACTTCATTTTTTTTTTATAATGATCTTTTCAACTATTTCCAATACTTTTACTTGTTAGTCTTATAAATATTTTTGTAAATTCCTTTTTTACAATATCTATATTTAAATTATTTCTTTTTGGAAAAGTTAACTTACTCATATTTTATTATTAGATATTAATTTGATAAAAGTTTACTCACGTTCAGCTTATAGGAAGATTTTCATGACACTAAAAGAGAAAAAATATAATCATGACAGACTACTATGAAACAGTATGGATTAAAATGATAATCAAAACTATTATATAAATATATTTTACTAATGATTATAATATTCTAACTTGAATATATAGAATTGTACTAATGAAGTTTTAACATTTTAGACTACTGTAGTAAAATTAGTAATATTACAATACTGCTATACTGCTATGTAATCTATGTTAAAATGTTTTATTCACAGAAATTATAATTTTTCACCATATTCTTTTTCTGACTATATAAAGTGTTTAACATTTTCATGTAAGATTTAAACTTGTATGCCATAAAAGTGGCTTTAGTATCTGTCTTTTGTTTTAGTGCTTCAAATTCTGTAGCAATCAATTTTTTAAGTTTGTCAAAACTGCAAATTTAAAATGTAATTCTTAAAATCATTTACTTTTCCTTTATATAACAATGCAAGTAATAATTTTGATAATATCAATAGAAAAATGTTAATTTTGCATTAGGATATTAAATTTTAATGAAGAATGATCAGTTTCTATATTGATATTATTTCCAGTTCCAGATAAAAGGATGAAATGAATGCATTGGGAATAAAATTCAGTAATAGATATAGTTTTGATCCACTCATAATTTTGTAGATATTTTTGCAAAAGAACAATGTTCTCACAGTCCTGAAAGTATTATTTTTAGGAGATAAAACCCAATTTCATATTATATCAAATCAAAGAGTATTAAACACTAACAGTATTTACTTCATAAGATGATGTGAAAAAAAAAAAAAAAACTACTGCAACAAGAATAAAAATGATAAAAGTGACTACACAAATGACTATGATAAAAGTGACTACACAAATGAATATAAAATAAGAATTTTTGCTGGATTTATAATAGGTCAAAAGAGAGGTGTCAGTATAAAAATGTTGTTTGGAGATCCAATCCTAGTACAGCCAATACAGAACTGACCATGAGAAAAGCATGGGGAAAAAAAATCAAACTTTAGCCATTTATTTTTTCTGATAAAGCTATTTGCTGAATATATTGAGGGATATCTTGTCTAGTTCTTATTTAGTACTGTTCAGTTATTGTTTTCACCATTTCCAAGTACATACTGCTTGGCCCAGAGGTTGAATTCACAATTACAATTACTTTAATCCACTAGGATATATAGGAATCAGTTTTCAAAATTCCCTGAAGGTTAACCAAATTGACAATCACCTGAGGAGCCCAATCATTGAAATGTTGTGATAATAATAAAGATGAAGACAATAGCTAGCATATAAATAACAATTAAATAGCAAAGATACACCTCCCTTAAATTAGCATCTTTTAATTTTTTAGATTTTTTTAAAATAAAATGAGAAAATATCTAAACTAAAATAAATATACACAAAAGGACTTTGTCTGCAAATGAGTGCAGGTATAATTTCATGTTTGATTTTAAAATTTGGTGTGTTAATTTATTTTTTAAAATAATGTATTCATTTTTGTTTTTTTCCTGTCATATTTTATTACTATTTTTAGCAATGATGATTCTATTTATATTTTATAACCATAATTAAAAAAAATACAATTGAAATGTCTTTAAATATACAATAAATGTATTGAAGGATTAATACAATTTTACTGGTATATGAAAATCATTAATTAAGATTCAATCAGACTGGTCTTTTAAAAGTAACACCTCTATTAATTATAGACTACTGCTAATGTAAAGGTGAAAAAAAGAATGAAACAAATCCAAGTAGATGTTGTAAAAAGGTGTTAAACTATAGAATTTTAGAAACAAAATGCTAGAAAAAAATGAATATTTTATTTTTAAAAAAATGCCTCAAATATACATATATATTCACTTTGCCTAAGCTTAGGCTAGCAGGCAGACATCATTCCTTCATCAAGAGTAGACTATTTGTAATATTATAAATATAAATTTTTTCTTAATGTTAAGGTCATTTAAATATATATTAAAAATATAAAAAATAATAATTTACTGTAAAATATGACTAGGGTGTGTTGAGATGGGGGAAAATGCTTAACTAATTGCTCTCCCAGAAATACAGGATAACAAGCAAAGAAGAGAAAGATATGGGAGGAAACAAAAACAATACTATCTCAGAAACCACAGCATGGTATGCAGCATGTAATTTTAGGAACAAAATACCCAAGGAAATGATTTCACAAGACATCAAGTCTCACCAACTTCCAACTGCTGACATTCCAGTTACTTTTATTGACAAGAGACAATTGACAGAAACCTGGATCTGGGCAAGTTGCAGAGAGGCCGATATCTGGACATGTCAAGCTGTTCAGCTAATGGAGAAAACCCGATGTAACTGGTTTTGACAGACATGTCTGCATACAATTCGGGGTCTCTTTTGCACCTATACTGATGTGCATTTGTCACATAATTGTAGAACGATTTTCACAGAATGTAAAATGTGTTAAAGTATATCAGTGGTGATGGCAATCTTCTGTAGAAAGTATTGAACAGTTTAAATAGTTATAAGTTTAAATAGTTGACTGTAAATATATTTACCTTTTTTATTATTCTTTCATTATTGCTATAGACTTTTGACTATACAACAGTGTCTATTAAAACAACTTAAAATAAATATTTAGTATGTACTTTTAGCAATCACAGATCTAACAAGCACAGTGATACACAAGTAAAAGCAATCAATGAGTAGTTGCAAAAGTATATAAGGATATTCTTTGAGGATATAAATTGTGAAATATAAACTATAATTTCTTCTAGTTAGTAGAATTTCTTTTAAAATGACAAAGTAATATCAAGTAAAAAGTAGATGGGTTAAATGATTAAAAGGTACTATTTATTATGCGGTTCTTTTTAAATGTCTATATAACTTTTATGCATATTTTTTAACTTAAATAATACTTTTTAGTATATTCTAATTGATGGAGTTAACAACAAAATTTATAAAATTTGATTATTGTACTGTCTTGTGAAGATATTGTTACAAAATATAAATAAGTCTTCAAGGTTAAATAAAGGAGTGAGATAAATAAGAATTTGACATATATCTTTTTGGTAAAAAACTATTGTATCCTGAGACACAATACAGAATAAACACAGTCTCATTGAAAGGTTAATGTTAAATATAAAAATTAATGGATCATGAAATGTTGAAAGTGTGATTGTATAATTAAATTTCACAAAACCTATCATCATAAGCATTGCTGAATCCTCAGATAGTAATAAATTTTATAGAAGCAATGATCTCACCAGATTACTGAAGTAACTTAGAAACAACAAAATTCAAAATTAAAGTATAAACTTACATCTAAGAAAATCCATTAACAAATTGTAGTCTTTTTTCATGATATAATTTGTATCAAATGCTATTAAGTAGCTATGTACTGAAACTATATTAAGAGAACAGACATTTAACAAAATACAATATATATTTAGTATACTATTACCCCAGTAAATTTACTACTGTCAAACTAACAGTTTGAGAATTTAGCCTGAAATTCCTACTTGTAAATATTACAATTCAGTCCAGTCAAATTAGAGAAGCTTTGGCTGTAAAGAGCAATTGAATACCTCTCAACAGTCACCTCCCTTCTTGAAAGTTGTACTGGAATAATCAACTGAAAAGGAAAGAGAAAAGGGAGGTATCTGCATCAAAGACAATAAGTAGTCAATAGTTTAGATGTTGTCTAATGCTGTTATCATGGCTCATTAGAAAATGTAAAGAGTCCTGTATTGCATTCTGTGTACATTTCATATCCATGGGCTGCTGTAAGTGACTATTGACTTACAATAGACAGTCAATTAAAGCTAATTGACTAGAATCAGTTTCTGTGCAAAGATTTTTCCAATCTGTCTATATTGCATGGTACTTGCAAGGTACATAGTTTTAGCTGTTCTACTTGACTTTGCAAGCATTAACTATCATTTATTCTTTCTAAAGACCATAATTGTAAATTTAAAAGTTTTGTAGGACTGATGCAATTTTATTAATATCTAACCCAGGGATGTCCAATCTGCGGCATGCACTGCAGCCCACTTAATATTTTCATGTAGTCCTCTGCACCATAAAATCTTTAAGTGTATTTTCATTTGCTTTTGTAACATATGTCAAGAAAATTATTCTTAGATTGTGCTAGTACATTCACTTCTTCATTGCACTAAAAGAGGAAAGAGGCAAAGGCCTTTTCTGCGATACACTGGCTGGTGTGTGGGGCAAGAGCTAGAGCTAAATAAATATTATTTAGCTTATCTAGAAAACTGTTATATATGTGGGGTAGTACATACTGCTGTGAACAATTCTTTTCATGCATGAAAAACATCAAACCTGCTGAAAAAAATAGGTTGAGTGATTCCTATTTAACTAACATTCTTAGAATAAAGACTAGTAACATAAAAGCAGACATTGACAATATTATAAAAGGAAAGCAATGTCAAAAATCACATTGAATTTATTTTATTTTGTGTATGTATAATTTCTTTTTTTTTTACTGTAAATAATACAGTATTTTTTGTAATTATATATATATATATATATATATATATGTTATTAAAATTTGATATTCACGTTTTTAACTTTTTAAAAGCATATATAAAGTACTTTTGTGACCCAGGGAATATACCTAAATTTCTAATTTGGCCTATTAAGAACAAAAGTTGGACAACCCTGGTTTAATCTAAACTAACATTGACTCTGAAACATTCTAAAGTTTAACATTTTCTGTAGTAATTCTTGCAAAACTTATTCTAATAATGAGTTTTTACTTAGTAAGGATTTGTTAATTAGATAAATATTTTCCAAATAAAATGAAAACATATACAAACATTTTAGAATAAAAATGAAAACTGTAAAAATATATTATTCAATTGTTTAATTTTCACAAATATTCACTTATGATGATAGGAACAAAATTAAATTTTTCATCAATTAGTTATAAAAGAATATCAGTAACCAATTATTCAATTTTATACACTTAAAAGAAATAATGATTATGTCATTATATTAAACAACATTCTTCCAAATTCAATTGAGGTCAAATCTGGTGTTACATAACCTTATGGTGTATAAAATTAAGAATATTAGCAAAATAATCAATCTTTTTCTACTCAAAGATAATCAATTCAATGGTGATATGCATAATGGTGAGAATTTCAAAACGTTTTATTTACAAACTTAATGATTCTATTTGCTTTTGATTTATTTTTCATGTCAAATTACTGACATTTGATTTACAAAAATGCATTAAAATAGTTGTGCATTTAATATTACAAATGTGTCATTATAATCAATAATAACAATAAATAGGTAAAAGTATAAAGTTCAAAAAGAAATATGAACATTTTCAAATTTTCAGTAAGTGAAGACAGATTTAGTATCATAAAATTTTGTGGTTTCTAAGAAATAAATATTTATAAATGATCAAGACAAGGAAATATGCAAATAAAAAGAATAAATCTATACAATTTGTTTGTAATAGAAGATACTTTAAATAAGGTAGTTTAAACACATGATATATACATTAATGTGTATATGATGTTTTTCCAAATTATTTTATAATTTAGTTTCATAAGACAAGAATATCATTCTTTTAAATAAGTCAATACAAAATTGGAGATTATATTCAAGTAACTATTAAATGAATATAATTTATTAAAGTTTAAAAATGAAGAGTGGTATATTCAGGGTTTGTAAAAGTGATGTGTATTCAGTTGTGTTTAGAGCTGATAGCAATCTAGGTCAATCAGTCAGATCAAAATGAGATATCAGAGACAGAATTTATAGGAAATTTTAACCATTATATTTGTGATTGAGTTGATAAACTTATAGTACATATAATGTCCGTAAAAAATATGATTAAACTGTCAGAAAGATTCAAGGACTGGAATGATCTAGCAGTGACTGGTAAATATTTCACATTAGCTATCAATGTCTAAAATTGAAATTTACTTCAATTTGTCAGAGAAAAATCCTTTAAAAATATATAAATATAAAAGGTATCTATTAAGTAATTGATAATTCAGTAAAATTTATTATTAATCTACATAATTCAAGATTAAATATGTTTCCCTATTTAAAAAACAAATACAAAATATATCACCAGCATAGGTAATGAAAGTAGCTGGAAACATTTACATACAAATATTTTGGGAACGTACCTAGTATCAGTACATTAT
Organism: Acanthosepion lycidas; assembly: GCA_963932145.1. NCBI lineage: Eukaryota > Metazoa > Mollusca > Cephalopoda > Sepiida > Sepiidae > Acanthosepion > Acanthosepion lycidas. The sequence continues at coordinate 44,835,024 of OZ010599.1, read as the reverse complement.
TATATTTTATCCTTTTCTAGAAATAACTTTATATTCTTAGTTTTATTATAAACTTTAATAAAGTACTATCATCAGAATCAAATTACTTACAATTTCATTCTTTAAATACATCTGTGTGCACAAAAGTCAAGTAATTAGTAATGGAACTAAAAGGCAGTTTAGTCAAATTTCTCTAATACTAGATTGATGTTTACATCATTATTATTTAACTATATTCATGCAATAGCATGGATTTTGCCCTGTTGATGTCTCCTAATGATTTTGATTTTATTGTTAATTGTTGTTTATTTTTGGGTGTCAAAGTAAAGATGGAAAAAAGCAAAGTCAAACAAATTTTATTATAAGAGTTCGAAATGGGGCATAAAGCAGAAGAAACTGCTCAAAATATCAAATAAACAATTGGCCAGGGGACTATCAACAAACATATCTTAATATTGGTCCCACCAATTTTGTAGATGTAAAAAAGATAAAAAGACATTCTGAAGATATAATGAAAATAAGGAGACATCCTGCAATTGATGACAGCCAAGTCATTACTGAAGTTACCCTATGCAAAGCAATTCTAGAAGTTACATAAAAACTAAACATAGACGATTCAAATGTTCAGTATTAACACCAAACTGGAGAATCAAAAAGCTTGACAAATGAGTGTCATACAATCTGAACCAAAATAAAATAAAATATGAAGTCTGTTCTGTAGAACAACACAAACAATTGTAACAAAAATCGAGTCAACCCAAGGAGCACTAAGAGTTATGTCCTCTACAACAATGGGCTGTTGAGAGAAGACATACTACTTCTAGGTGGTGCTATTTGCATATGCATGATACTGGGCAGGTATCAGCCAATAGTTAGTGTGGGTCTGGGACTTGGAGAGCTATATAACACCAGTTTTCTCAGTCAAGGAAAAGTGCTCTCAATATATGGAAAACCAAACACAAGGTATTTCAGAAATTGACAGACGATTGCAGACATCAAATTCAACTTAAAATTAATTTTTGAGTTTGACAAATTGGTGTCCAGTCTTCCAGTGGTTGAATGAAGAGAGAAGGTGGAACTTGTTTTCAGGCTGTGTGGAGTGAAGTCTCTAGAGCACATGATCCTTTTGAGACTTATGGGTAGAGTATTTGCAGCCTACAAGCGGCTAGATGACAAAGCAAAATCCAACACTGACCAGGTAAAGTCTGCCTTAGTTACAGCCCTTGCTATGGATTCATTCATGGTGTACAAAGAACTCACTGAGCGGCACCTGTGGTATGGTAAATCCATGGATGTACACTTGGCTGAACTAAAGAAAGTCACATTCTTGTTGGATCAGATGAGTGACTGTATGCTGGCTTGTGCATTTGCTCACAGTTTGCCAGGCAATGTAAAGTGGACTCTTTATGCTTTGTCTAGGATGGATGCACTGTCTATTGACCAGCTGCTTGCCTGAGGCTGGGCGATTATTAGAGACGAGGAGATGGAAGATGTTGTGGTGGCAGAGGTGGCCCAGTCAATACAAAGCACAAAAGGCGATGTCAGAAAATGCTTAAGATGCAATGGCATTAGCCACATGGTGAAAGAGTCAAGAAAATGAAAGGGGATGAGTAGGACAATGCAATATCATGCACTGTTAGCATTGCTATACTGTAGGCCATATGTTTCTAAACTGTCCAGGAAAATGTGAGAAGAGAAGATATTTCCATTCCAGTAACTATAGATGGAGATTAACGCCTGTTGTGGGATTGTAGTCATCACTCTCCAGCTGCAAGGTGGAAGTTCTGTCAAGATCAATGTACTAGTATAGAAGCCACTTGTTTTTCACCTCTTGGTCAGGATGAATGCAATCAAGGAACTGGAGGGAGTATGAATCACTCCTTCAAGTGCAGTGGAGTTCTTTGACAGAGAACCATCCCTGTGTGCAGCTCTCACCATAGAGGAACCAGACATTAGCATCGAGTTCAATCAAAAAAAGTGAGCATAAACTGCATCAGGGAAGTGGGCTGAAAATAGGCACCAATGGGCCTATTAAACAAGATAGTAGAGTATTTTGTGTCAGAGCTGGTGCATAAGGAATATAACCAAGAGTTAGAAGTATGGTTGAATAATGGCTGCTTCATACCATATCCTGAGGAGGAGCTTGAACCTCCTAAGGGTCTTATTCCACTGATGGCCAATATCTAAAAGAGCAAAACAAAGGTATGCCTTGTAATGGATTAGAGAGAGTTAAATTAGTATGTAGATTCATTCACGGCAAGTGCAGATGACTGTGCGGACAAGCTAAGGGAATGGCAACAACAGGTACACAAAGTATTGCTGCTGGACCTTAGGTGAGCATACTTACATAATGAAGGAAATTATCATGACTGTATGTTGCAGGATGAAGCAATCCAAGATGCCACTTTGGCATACATAGATGATATTTTCATTGATGGAAGTGTAGTTTCTCTGGCATGAGTCCGAAAGCATATGTCTGACTTTGAACTGATCTGCAAGGACCATATGAGACTCACTGATGGTGCAAAAGTGCTTGGTTTGCAAGTCTGGTGCGAGTGCGGTGTGCTTTGATAGAAATGAGCAAGTAAGTTCCTGGAGACTCCAACTGCTATCATGCATTGTAATATGTTCTCTCTCTGCAGAAAACTTGTAGGCTACCTTCTGGTGTGTGGTTGGCTTAGGGCAGCTGCAGCATTTTGAAGCAACAAGCCACTGCAGTAACCAAAGTGTGGGATGATGAAAATTGTGACATCCCCCTGAAGCACATGGTCCATGAAATGGTGACGAAAGTGTGACAAGATAATCCTGCAAGAGGTGGCTGGTATGTGAGTGGCCAGGAAATGAGTGTGGGTGGATGTAAGTTAACTAGCCACTGGAGAGGAATTGGAACTGAATGGAGACATTGCAGAGGATGCTTCAACACAACAGTGACACTCAACATATCAACCTAGCCAAGCTTGACACAGCATTAATGGGCATGAACTTGGCCCTGCAGTGGAAGGTGAAAGTGCTGCATCTGGTCACTGATTCCGCATGTACTCACCGCTAGATCACCGACACCTTGACCAGAAAGGCATGCCTGAAAATGAAGGCAGTATGTGAGATACTTGTGTGGAGAGGACTGGGGTCTCTTCAGACACTAATTGCTGAGTATGGCCTCACCTTGGATGTAAGGGTGGCAAAAGCTAATCAAAATAAAGCTGACAAACTTACCAGAGTTCCACAAAGGTGATTGGATTTGTTGAAGAAGGACACCAAACCTATTCTCTCAGCATGTGGTGCAGCCATAGCAGAGCTGGGTCCATGCAAAATAATGGTCACTCATCATTAGCATAAAGGTCACTCAGGTGTTAAACACACCATTTACTTTCTCAGAGTCAGAGTTAATCCCTCTGTACTGAGCACAGCTGTCAAGATGGTGGTTCAGAAGTGTACTGAATGCCAGTCCATAGATCTGGCACAAACAGAATGGAAGTACATAGTCCAGACTGGGAATAGATATTACACAATATGGCTGCAGACATTACTTGACCTTGATTGACTGCAGGTCAACATGGTTCTCTGTTTGGCAACTCATAATGCGACAAGATTCTGCAAGCATTATTTGGCAGTTGAAGTCAATATTTTGTGAGAGGTATGCTATATGAAATCCTCACAGACAACAATATTGTATTCATCAGCAGGTCATTCATGGAGGAATGGATAGTCCAACTGCACTTTCAGTGTCCGCATGTATCGTCCATAAACGGGATAATAGAAAGGTACCATAGGAGCATAAAATGGATTGCCATGCAGAAGCAGAGCCCCATACAAGAAGCTGTTTACTGATTTAATGAAACACCAACTGCACCAGCTAATGCAATTCACATTTATGAGGTTAGGTTCAAGGGCATTGACACTGTACCTGCACTAACACCATTGTTAGAGGATGAGACATATGAAGTTGGAGATGTGGTGTGGGTGAGACCACTCCAGAATTGATGTACCTCCAAATTTACAACTGGGAAGGTCATTTGGATCATCAGTCCACAATCTGCCCTGATTGATGGTGTGCTGCATCATGCTAACGACCTCTGACTAGCATGCAACCAATGCTCTGCCAAATATGATACTGATGACTCATCCACAAGCAATGGGGAGTTGGAAGTAGATTCTTGGATATTTGAGGTGCCTCCTGCCACGGTGGAGACAGACAGCAACAACAATGAGGATGAAGCACCTCCCCTGTGTGGTGACAACAATGAAGATGAAGTAACTCCTCTGAAAAGGAGTGCCAGAAGAAAACACCCACTCCCTGCATGCTGCTGTGATTAGGAGATCAGGGTGGAGTGTAACAAAGAATTGGGTCAACCCGATAAGAGACTCAGTGTTGTTTGCATGTGGTGCTGTAAGCATCAGGAGTCATGTCCTCTTCCACAATGGGTTGAGAGAAGACATTCTACTTACAATAGGTGATGTTGACTATTTGTATATGAACAATACTGGGCAGATATTAGCTAATAGTCAGCATGGGTCTGGGACTAGGAGAGCTATATAACATCAGTGTTTTCTCAGTCGAGAAAGAGCTCTCTCAACATGCAGTCACATGGGAAACCTGACAAGACAAACACAACAATCCATTTTTTGATTGTACTGTAACACATGATGGAAATGGATTCTATACAAGAACCAATGGCATTCTATGCAGTGGCTGGGTTACGGTGAAGTACCAAATCACTTCTTCAATAAAAAACTGTATCAAAAGATGATTATGGTCATTATTTGACGGTCAGCAAGTGAAATCATCCACTCCAACTTCTTGAATCTTGGCAAGAGAAATACTGCCAGAAATTTGGTAAAATGCACCATAAACTACAAAGTTTACAACCAACATTGGTCAAATGAAAAAAGCCAATTTTTCTTCATGACAATACCTAACCACATGTCCCAAAAATCACTGCAGAAATTGAATTAATTATGAAATTCTACCTCAGCCAAATTCCTCACCAACTTCTCTCAAACTGACTACCACTTTTTAAATCATCTTGATAATTTTCTGTAATTTTTCAACAATGGAGCAGCAACTCAAAATGTCTTCAAGAGTTTCAGAACTCCAAAACAAGTACACATATTTATTGCTGGTGACAACAAATATTCTAATGGTTCTTATTTCAATTAATAAATTTTATTCTAGACTGATATATACTGTTTTAAAGTTCATTTTCAAAACCTACAATTATTTTTACACTGACTTAATACATGCAGGTTTATATAACCCTACATACTACTTCACACTGTATCTGTAAACTGTTAATGGATTTTACATCTTTGAAAGAGTAAAGTCGCTTGATAATCAATTCAAATATTTCACAGCATTATTTATTTTTAAAATTTGTCTATTTAATTTTGATTTTCCTAAGTAATCTTATAAATAACTACACTAATATATTAATGTAATTTTATGGCAAAATTAAGTAGGTATTAATCTAGAAAAGGTTCACAAACAGTGATTACTAATAGCACATCTCTCAACAAAGATCAAGAAATGCTTGAACTTACATTCCAAATGTAATGGTGAAGTACAGATCTGAACAGATGACTCTGGCAAGAGTTATTATTTATGTGCTGTTATTCTCTCATTTTACACTAAAACAAGAAATGTGATAAGTAAATGTATATAATGTGTCTATATAATATTTTTTTTAAGTAGAATTATAGAATATGTTTTTTACCTACAAGCATAAATGAAAGTTTGCTTCTTCCAAATGGACATGTGGTAATTAATTATTCTGTCACTGGGGAAAGAACCCCAAATCACTGAACCTGTAATCCTTTGCTTAAACTATAACAGCCTGTTAGTTAACTCATTAATATTTTTATATTCTATAAGCAGTTTAGCTGTTAGTTTTTATATTTCCTGTAAATTATTATCTTTAAAGTATTATCATCATTAAATATTGTTATCAAACATTTTCATGCTATCCAACCTCATACAGCCTTTTATTCCAGTGAGCATAAATCATGCTTTTAGCAGCTTCACAATCTTCACTCTTCATCATAAACTTCCTGTGTCCTTTTTACATGTGAGATTTTTCTTAAACACATTTTTCGAATCACAATATAGTTTTTAGATAATCATCTATATTGAACTCATTCAAACCATTCTGAGCCTCTGGAAATGTACTCAACTATAATACACTGATGGTAGCTGATAAGCAATTAATTCTGATGCTGGCTTATTGTGGGTGCAATATCTAGCTTTTCTATCAATAAAGCACCCAATGCCCATCATTTGAATGCTAACATTACAAAAAATCACATCATTTTTAAGATATTGTCTTCACATTTATGTATGTATACCTACCCATTCACACATATATATGTATGTAAATTAATGAAAAATGTATGTATTTGTATGTGTGTATGTGTATAAAACATGTATGCATAAGAAGCACAAATGGATATATTTGTATTTAGGACTTTCCTTATAGCTGAGATAGTAGTGTATTTCCAACCTTTACCATTGGTCAGTGTTCAAGCTCAGGTAAAAAACCGAGATTGTAAATGCTGATTTTTCAAGGCAGGTAAGTAAGAATTCCTTACTTGATATATTGGTAAGATCTTATTTGGCCTTGTACCAGAATAAGCTGATCTTAATTATGATTCTGATTATATTAAGGTATGACATAAATATTCTATGTATGAGAACTTCATATATTACTGTGGATATTTCTTTCAAATTATATTCCTTCTCAGCATACTCTTAATATCCTTGAAAATGTTTGTGCAATGTTTTGAAAAAACTGTGGCACTAAATTTCCATTGATTGGTTATATCAAGATTGATAATGAAAACACAGAGACAAACAAGCAAAAAACAAACAAACAAACAAAACAACTGACAAATGATTTTTTATTAAAACAAAACATTTGTAAATACAGTTATATAAATAGAAAATTACAAACACACACACTCACAATATATATATATATATATATATATATATATATATATATATATATATAGATATATATATCTCACTCTGAAACTAATACCTTCAATTTTTCTATGTTGACCCACAGAGACAGTATAAGTTGAACCTTTTTACCAATAACTTTTCCTTGTTACTAGTACAAGCTAACCAGCAGTTTGGTAAAATGCTATCTGACATGAAAGTTCAGACAAAGGAGAGGTGTATCATTGAATTCCTTTATTTGGAAAAATTACACAAATTGAGATTCACTGTCAATGTTTGTTGAACACTTAGAGATGAAATAGTGAATGCAAGCACAATTATGCAGGTTGTGGCAACACTGATGTGTATGACAAACCACATTCTATACAGCCCTGCACAGCTATCCACCCATGAAATAAAGAGTACTATGATCAATTTATCTGTATGGCTCAGCAGATTCTGACCAAGGAAGTGTGTATAGAACTAAATAATGTCTTTAACATGTTGTGACTGATGCTAGCAATGTTGAGATATCAAAAAGTTTGTGCTAGGTGGGTTATACAGATGCATGCCTAACAGAAAGAACAAGCTGGAATCAAAACAACAGTCCATAGAGTGGCAACATGCAAACTTGGTATATAGTCATCAGTAAGTAAAGTAATGATCATTTGTCTTTTAATAAATGAAAGGAGTGATCAGCTTAAATTTCATGGAATCTGGACAACCCAATAACTTTACATTGCAACAGTTGAAGGGCCAATTTTCCAAATTGAAGATAGAGAGGATATAAAATTTTCACATGAAACATAACACTAGGCCTCATACCAGTGTGAATACTATGGATCATATTGTAAATTTTGGCTGAACTGACCTACCATAAACACTGTAAATGTTAGATTTGGTACCTTTTGACTTTCATTTATTTGGACTGATGAAAGATGGACTACATTATCAACATTTTCCTGACAATAACGCCATCAAAAGTGGGTCATCTGTGTTGGTGTGGATTTCTATGAGCACAACATGCAAGTTCTTGTTCTTCGCTGGTGAAATGCAGAGCCATAAGTGAATAATAGTGGTTTTGTAGCGAAAACTTGTTCTATCCAGTGGTGTTATTATACTCTCTGCATGTTTGTTTCCATAGAAATATACAGAAGAGGCATTACTTTCAGAGCACCCCACATGTGTATGTACACACACAGGCACACACACACACACACACACACACACACACACACACATTCAAACACACTTTTGTGTATATCAAGTTTTATTTAATTAGAAGATATAAATATGACTTTTTGTATTATCATTTATTCAATGCCTGATACAGAAATGAGGATTAAATATGATCTCTTGCATATAAAAAGCAGTCTTTTTCTAATGAACAGCTGAATATTGTCTGACCCTTATACACTGCATTATTGTCACTAACTTGACAATGGAACCTGTTTTCAATTAAAAGAGCAGGTATTGTCTTAGAAAGTGTTTACAATAAATTAAAAAGAAAATTTGGTAATAAAGGATATTTATATATTTCTGTGTGAGTGTTGAGCATATACAAACATATATAGACACACGTAATCATGAGCAGAAAATATAATTTTATTTCTGTGACATTCAATTTCTATTTTCATTTGAAAATCTTTAAACACTGTAATATCAAAATGTTTCAGGAAAATATTAAGCATTATTTTCTTCATCTGAGAAATTACCTTTAAGTGACAAGGAGCCTATATTTTTAAAATAACACAAAATATAAGCTTTATATAATCTATATCAATTCCAGTAATAAGTAGCAGATTATTATATATATAGGCAGATAAATGTATTACTTATTAAAAGTAATAAATAGATTCAAATATTTATTATATATTTCTAAATTTTTATATATTAAATATTTCTAGTTTTCAACTTTTAGGTGCAAAGGAAGTAGTATGAAATTGTAGGATTACTGATATCAAACTTTATTATACTGTGATATATATTGTTATACAGCTACATTAACAAAAAGATTTGCATGCAAAAAGAGGTAAAAGGACTGAAGAAGTTAATAAGCTCAAAGTAATCTTAAAAAAAGGAAAATTTGAAATCAGATTAACACAATCCAAATCTAGAATATAAAAACTAAGAATCATTTAGGTCTCAATATTAATTTGTCATGTTTTAATAATTGAGTGGAAATTAAAATTACACTTACATTTCTAAAAGATTATAATAATCTAAGATAGCCACAATTCAGTAATAGTTTATTAGAAAAAGGAAAATACAAACTACTAACCTACCTGTGACAATGGTAGGCTTCACACAAGCTCACAATTAATGTGGAGCCCTAAATGCATACATGCAAAGATTACCTTAAGAAAAGAACAATAATTAGTCAGTCATTAAAAGTATTATCCATAAAATATACAGTAATCATAAAATTAAATTAGAATTCGGGAATGTCAAAACTTTTTATAATTTTATCAACTCTGGATGAACTTCTGATCAAAATAATTAATGAAATTTAAGCAATATCACTGCATTAGTTATTTCATGTATTCACAAATATCAAGAGTCAGCTTGAAAGATGTAACAACAATGCTGGTAGCCATATTGAAGTGCTATAATTGGAACTGTATTAGGAATAAAATATGAACTTAATGTTATCATAACTAAATAGTTTTTAATTCACATATTTGTGATTAAAATTTAAAACAGATGCAAAACTTTATTATCTAGTATTTTGTACTGAATCTATAAGTTTTTAAATTGCCTATTTTATTTTGTATATTCTTTTTAAATACTGAAAATATAAACAGTTCAAAGAACATTTTAAAATATGAAAATTTAGCTAGTATGTTCTTATTAATATTTTCAATGTCATTATTTTAGACTGGGTGACTAGAATTTCTTATGGGAAATTCTTGCTTTAAAATCATTTGAAAGATATCATTCATAATTTAGAATAGTTAAAGAACATTTAACAGAACTATTACAAAAAAATCTTCCTATAAAAGATTTTAAAGTTTATGCATTATCTACAAATAAATACTTTAAATATATTATAATATTTAGAGACTAATCTTTTTTTAAAATTATGATAAAAATCATTGATTTTGAGCCTTAAAAATTTTTAGACATCTATTTTAAGTAAAGGAAGAAATAAAAAATATTAAAAAATATTAATAAATTCAAATGTTTGATTATTTAATAAGTGTACTTTTATATACAACCAATGATATTTAAGTTTAAATTAATATTTATCAAATACTATAAGAAATGTATTTTCATATAATTATTGCTACTATAAAATATATAAAATTATATTTTTGATTTCTCATAAAATTATAAATTATAAAATTGGATAAAATAATATGTAAAGTGCATGAAATTACTGAAGCTGTAGACAAAAAGAAATAAATATTTCTAAATAATAGAGATATAAATATTGATTAACAGATCTTTTGAAGGGACATTTGGTATGGAAATTCAAAATATATTTACTAATCTATTTGCCATATAATTTTTGTTTGAATTTGAACAGAACAAATACAGAAGAGAAAAACTGAAATTAAAAATTTATGATTTTAATTGATTGAAACCAAAAATCATGAAATATTATACAAAGTTCATTTTTGAAAAGTAAATATTACTTTTCCATGAAAACTTTAAAAATAAGGAAGAAATATGGCATAAATAAACAAGGAAAAGAATTATAAACATTTACAAATGTATTTAATAAGATAATTAATACTTATTTCCTTACTTTTGAGTTTTGACTATTTAAATTATGATTTTATAGCTATGCACATGCAAAGAATTCCCAGTATATTTAAATAAATAATTGCTTAAAGACAAATCAATGTAAATGTTTCACAGCAACAGAGTGGAGCAGAACACTCAAGTGAAATGAAATTAGTTTGAAATTAGAAATAAGTAACACTCGGCTTCAATGCTGCAGGGAAAGTAAAGAGGAAGAAAAATCAAGTCTACACTGACTAAAGGGACGTAACTGACATTTTGCAACATCACATGCACTCAACACACTCAAGATTAAAGTACACTGAAATCCAAGCCAACTTGCAGATGGATCAGGAAGTATTTCTATGGAACAACACTCATGCAACAATTTCAATTTTTATGACATAATGAATAATTATAAGAATTTGTTTCATATCATTTAACTTTTAGGTTTTCAAAAATCATTTCAACCAAAGGTTCAAATGAAAAAGATGGCTATATTATTCATTTAATATTTATACTGCACCCCAAATGATCACTATGTTAAGTAATAAAGAATAAACAGACATTTAGCAGATATTTTGATGTTTACCTTATTTAAAAAATATTTTCTTGTTTCCTATATAATGGCTCAATGTAATTTTTAGTAAATTATTTCATAATTAGAAAATTTAAATGTGTATATTTTGCTAAATTTCAAAGTTTTCAGAACAATCTGCAATATTCAACCACTATTTCAATCCTTTCAATGAAGAATGAAGAATATTTTAAATACTTCACTTGAATTAGATCAGTAAACAATGGAAAAATAAAAGTTTAGATAAATATTATTTATGTAAATTTCTACTTTTCTCTCTTGTATACCATCTGGATTTTGACTCAATCAGAAAAATGTGAAATTATATTGCTTTGCTATTATGAAAGTATCAATAGCATTAATGGAATTGAAAATACTTGCTAATGTTAATGATTTATGTTGCATAAATTCAATTGCAAAGATGTATCACCAAAACAAATTTAACTTATATATAAATGTTAATTACCTATGTAGTAAAATGGTAAAATATAAATAACTATTGAAGAACTAAGTAAGGAGATGTATATATATATATGACAGTGGATGTGTTCCATTGCAAAACTATAACCCAAATAAAAGTCAACTTGAGTTTATATTTAAATGCATAAAGTTGATATCAAATAAAATCAAAATTGATAATAAATCTAGATTATCACTAGATTTAGGTAGAAGCCTAAATGTGTACCAGATGTTAAATGGTAAATATTTATATAAAGTTACAATTCAATAACTAAATTCATACTTTCCATAGTGGTATTAGTTACCAAGTTTAGCTTTATCTGGCATAAAAGTGAGACACTAAAAGTAGTCTTTGAGATTAGCTTGTTTATTATCATTGTACAGCAGATGTTAGGTATTTCCTATGATATTATAGAAGAGATACCTTCTGTGGAACTGAATTTAACATCAGTTTTTTATAGAGCATTAAAAAGAATAGAGTTTAATAACCATTTCTTAATTTTGAGATGAAAATGAATTAGAATGAAAAATTTCAACATGAACTGTACACACAATGTTTATATTATAATTCTACAATCATGTTACTTTAAAATAATATTAGAATAAGACAAGTGAAATATTAAGAATTTAAAATATGCAAATATGGTAAGTTTATAGCCAAAACAGAGAAATTGACATGAATAAAGAATAATGTAATACTCAGTAATCAAAAATAAATAATAAGAAGAATAATGTAATACTCAGTAGTCAAAAATAAATAACATTAGTATAAAAAACTTGACATAATAGAAAATACAGAACTGAAATTGAAATGTTCTCAAAATGGTTCCCAGTTGCCTTACAAGATTCACATTTTTATTATATTCATAAGAATATCAAGCGTTTTTAATTTTCAGGTTGTAAAATGCTATAATTAATAAAGTTGAGTTTTAGGAATAATTTATTTACTATGTCAATACATTATTGTTTTACAATGGCATTGTTGGTCTATTTTATACCAACAATTAATAATACAGAGAACTAACTATTCTGAATTGATCTGAACTATAAATGTTCTCTTGATTACATTTTAAAGAACTACATCCAATCAATTTATTTTCAGGTTTGTACAAAATGTTTAAAGAAATTTATAAAATTGGTTTTGAAGATTTCTGATTAACTTTAATAACTTTGTTTTTACTGTTTTAACTTGAAAAAAAATGTTTTCTTTGCTTTGACAAAATCAACACAAATAACTTCAATACACAAAATAGAGATTTACAGAATTTAAAAATTAATCATATTTTTGTAAGTTATGAAACTAATATATTTAATTGCTAACATTTATGGCATTTCATTTTATAAATTTGATGACAAACATACGAGTAAAACTATTCACTTATAAAGGAACCTTCAAAAAATAGTTTTATTTTGTATTTGCATGTGTGTTTATACATATACAAGGGTGGATCAAAATAAGTAAATAATTTTTTTTTTCATGATTAGGCTATGGTCTAATTGAAGCATTTACATATGTGTATTTAAAAAAATGAATCTCATATTTTTCCTGACCTAATACGCCAGATAATTTTGTAAAATTTAAGAGAAAAATACCTAAATGGTGCTGGGAATTTTTCAGATTTGTGTCTTAAATAATATATACAAAAATTTGCATATGAGAGCCAGTGGCATACATAAACACTACATGAAATCAACTTGCTGAAACTCTGATCTTCAAAAGTATTTAATATCAATAATTATTTCTGTTATGACCATTATTTTTCAATGTATCCTAGCTCAAACCAATTAAATCAATCTATAAGAAGGTACTGAAAAGAAGGAATTCCAAAATAAATTCTGATGCTGGATCATTTGGTCAGATTTTAAGAAGCACAAGCCAACATCCTACTCAACAATACTGATGATTATCAGAACCCTAGCTTAACTCTTGTTATTGATCTATTTTAATTTCATTGATATCTAAGAACAGTAGATTATAGACAGTTTAATGTTCTAAAACAAGAAAAATGTCAAATAATGACTTAAAAGTTTATTAATTGCAGTAATTTTTAATGAGTAAGTGATTTCAAGGCCATTTAAAATCATATCATTTCATTATAACAAATTTTCCATCACACTATTTGGATTGGATCTAATACAGTTGAGTAAATGTCTTATAATTGCTTATTTTGTGAATTAATTTCTAACTACTAATATTTATATTTCCTTTTCTTAGTATTTAATACTTACATCAATACTAAAAATATTTACTTAACTTTTTAATTAACATTTTTTTCTAGATTCAAATAAACAATATTCCTGCTTTTAAACTCATTTTTTACTAAAATACATCAATATTTTGAAACTTCGAGTCTATTTGGAGAGATTTCAGCTTGCAGCTTTCCAAAACACCTGTAAATTTAGATTGATACAGGTCAGGTGAGTCAACCAACAGTGTACTCACTTTGATCATACCCACAGTAAGGTATCTATCTTTCTTTGTCAGCTAACAAAAGAACAACAGTGATAAAATATTTAATGCACTTCTTTTCCTTACCTACACCTTTTGGTCAATATCCAAGACTTATATTACTTAATCAATATCTTATGTTGGACTAAAGAGACAAGTAGTGAATTTATCAGAGTTAAATAGTAAAGATAGTAGGAACACTTCATATAAATAGCCTTAAGCAAGATATTCTATGCATTTTCCTTTTTTATATGTAATAAAAATACCACAAATAGAATTCCAGCTTAATTCCTATTCAACATATCAAAGAAGATGTTCTTTCCAGAACCCAGACTATGATGAAATCATTCTGAAAACACCAGTTCCTTTTTAATCACAAAAATTAAGCAGCATTGAACACAGTCAATACTTAGATGGGAACCCACTTGGGAACACCAAATACTGTAAACAACCTACAACAATCCAAATTATGTTTCAGCTTTAAGAAGGTTGATAAGACATAAAAAACAAATCAATCAATCAATCTTAGAATGCAAATAGTCAGAAAATCTTTCATGTGGGATATTGGCCTACATGAGAAAAATGGAGAATTGTTTGTTATTAACTGGTGGAAAATAGTGTTTTTCTTTCAGATGTTGATAGATTCGCGGATATGCTATAATAATAAAGAATGAAATAGAAGTTAAATATCTTATAAAGTTAATCAGTTGCTTATATAGTAGAAAAATTTATTTAAAATCAGAATAATTATGCCCTTCTTTAAAAATGTCAGTTTATCATTTCTAAAATCTATATTCCCATGGCATAAATATCTACTAAGTTACTGATTTTAAAAAATATATTCAGACTTTTCTGCACACCAAAGTAAAGATAGGAATTTAAAGCTAAATAGCAATAATAGGAAGATATACAGGTATTGCTTCAAAGTTTGTGACTTCTCCCCACCGGCAGGCATGGTCATTGTTATTATGAAAAAAATGTAAATAAACCTATTAAGTCTGCATCCAAACATCAATTTGTAAAGTGAACACTAACAAAAAAAGAAGGATATATTTTAATTACTCACTCAAAAACAGGGATATATTTCACCAAACTGAAAATCTGACATGCACAAATGTGAACATTTGGCAAATGTGGCACCTCCTTTTGCAGTGATTACTTCAACCAGTCTCTTGCATCTGCTGTTGAGGATTTTTGCCCACTCCTCCTTGCCAGTTGAAAGAGGTTGAACAGACATCTGACATGAATCACCCAGATTCAGATCTAACCACAACATTTCTATTGGACTGAGATCCAGACTTTAACTAGGACAATCCAAAGTACAAACCCTCTTTCTTTTAAGCCATTCCTTGGTATTTTTGCTAGTATACTTAAGGTCATTGTCTGAATTCATTTTTGGACAAGCTTAAACTCCTTGATTGATGGCAGATTTTGAATCGGAATTTGCTGACTGAGAATTCATGTTTCCTTGGAAAATATAAAGTTATTCAGGTTTAGAGGTAGAAAAGCAGCCACGGATATTAACATTTCTACCACCATGCTTCTTAGTTGGAATAAAGTTCTTTGCTTGGTAGGCAGTGTTGGCTTTTCTCCAAGCATGGCAATTTTGATTGTGACCAAATAATTCTATTTTTGATTCATCTGTCCAGTGAATGAACTTTCAGAAGGCCTCTGATCTGTCCAAGTGTTCTCTGGAAAATTTTAAATGAACAGCTTTGCTCTATATTGAGAGCAGAGGTTTCCTCCTAGCAACCATCCATTGAATTCCACATTCATTCAATTTTTTGTCTGATTGTAGGCACATGTATATTTACTCCAGATACTGCTAAAGAAGTCTCTTGAGGTGATTTGTGGGTTGGCCTTTACTTGGTCTCTTATTTTTCTAGAGTTTCTTGGTGAGAGTTTTGATATGTGCCTACTTCTAGGAAGAGTTATGATCATGTTGAATGTCCTCCATTTGTAAATTGTCTTACATTGGATGGATGTAGTGTTTTCATATGGTTTAATAGCTTTCCTCAGACTGGTGAAAAAGTCAGTACCTTTTTCCTAATGTCCTCAGATATCTCCTTTTCTCTCAGCATTGTTGATCTGTGAGTGTTATGGTAATTTACCCATGCATGCATGGGCTCTCCCAGCTATAAATAGGAGAGGTACTGCTTTTTAGAGGAGGGAGTTTCCAGCAGTCAGCTCTGACAGTTGGACCAAGCATTCTTGCTGTAACACTCTCATTTATATGTTTGTATTACTGTTTCTGTTAATACATTTGTTTAACTCAATTCCTCTCTTTGTGTCTTTATTTCTGGACTTAACAAGGCCACAACAGCGAGGTTATAGCTTGGCATTACAGTAACTCAGCCGGTTTCACCTATTTTATTGCCCAACCAAATTACTAAAGATGTTTTGTTTGATTGCTCACTAAAATTGAATAATTAAATACCAAAAAGTGTTTCAGCAGAATTTATTACCTACTTGACTTCACCAATACAGAGTGGGTTTTGCACATGTCAGATTTTCCGTTTTGGGAAAATAAATCACAGTTTTTTAACAAATAATTCAAATACATCCTTTCTTTGTATGTATTCATTATTTGGAAAGTCTACTTTACAAATTGGTGTTGGATGCACATTTGATAGGTGTATTTTAATTTTTTTCTTTATAACAATGACCATGTCTGGTTGGGTTTCACAAACTTTCAAATAGTACTGTATATATAAGTTCAGTTTGCATTGGCATTTCAGCCAAAGAACAGAGATATGATCAAAATAATTGTTGAATTGATTAATTAGCTCTACTTAAAGTTTAAAAATAAAAGTAGTTGTTCAATATCAGTTCATAATGTAAAGGTAATTTTCATAATACAGTGTAACCCGGATATAAGAGAGATTTTCTCTGGTCCCAAATTAG
Organism: Acanthosepion lycidas; assembly: GCA_963932145.1. Classification (NCBI taxonomy): domain Eukaryota; kingdom Metazoa; phylum Mollusca; class Cephalopoda; order Sepiida; family Sepiidae; genus Acanthosepion; species Acanthosepion lycidas. Next base: position 44,817,996 of record OZ010599.1, on the reverse strand, counting down.
AGCCATACTTACCTAAACAAAATAGACCAAAACCCGGATATAAAAGAAACCCGAATATAAGAGACTTCTTCTCCGGTCCCGACAACTCTCTTATATCCAGGTTACACTGTAGATAAAAACAGCAAGAAATCTCAGTTCAGCACATATCTATTTTTTCATGAAATAATCTAATTTTTTTTTGCAGATTGAATTCTTAAAATAAAGCTTGCAATAAATATCATGTGATTTTTTCAGATAAATTTAAATTTTAAATCTTACATAGAATTTACTTATTATCATATTAATAAAAACTATTTCAAATTTATATTATTCTTATATTAACAAAAGTTACTTCAAAATGTATGTATATACAAATTAATACATAACATGTCTACAAAGTTATTGTATTTTATTATATTCAAATTAACATTATACCAAAAATATTTCTATACAGTAAGTAAAAATTCATATAAATAAGTTAAATAGAAATGTTTGTCATGAGCAGTGATGTACAGGATTTATAAGTTTGCATCCTATTTCTTGAAGTTGCATTATTTCTAATGAAATTAATGTTACCAGTTAAAAACAAGCTTAACTGACAGAAATAAATAGTGATATTTCTGTCAGTTAAGCTTGTTTTTAACTGGTAACATTAATTCCATTAGAAATAAACTAGCAAAATGATCAGAATCTTTATTATAGTTCTCATTACATTGACATTATAATTATCCATCCATTACATTACAATTATCCATTAAAATAGTTGAAAATTTTGTTCCTTAAGCTTCAAGACACCTATAAGATAGACAAAACACCTGATAATAAATGAATAACTATGGTATAAAACAAAGAAAGCAAAATTTATTTTGAGGAATCATCTACAGTTTTTTTATATAGAGGAAATATAGATTATTACAACAATGCAATGTATATTTTTAAGAGCAAATGTATAAGAATTGAAATAACTGCAAAAAAATGATCCATAAAAATAAGGTAAATGTATTAAAGTTAAAAAATATCAGAACATCACTCATTTTCAAGCAAGGAAAATCAAAACAAGTTCCTTAAAATGGCTTGTGGTAGCATCAAAGCTAACTTATATGAAGTAATCATTACAAAACAAAATATGCTGGTGCATATGTCTTTAGAGTAAAATCCTATAAGTCCTCAAAAAGTCCTTAAATGACAGGCAATGTTAACAAACCATAAACAGTCTTACTGTAAAACTTGATGACGAGCAATTATAAAACCATTATATATATATATATTTATAAAGAGGGAGAGAGATAGAGATGGTTCAATGTCTGATAAATACATACACATCTTCCTACATGCATGCATGCATCCACATTACTTTCTAAATAAATGTAATACAAATTTTTAAAAAGTGATTTTGATGGTATTTTACTCCATCTAGTAATTGTCACTGACCAAAACTCAGTTAAAATTAGTTTTAATTAAATTATATACAGCTAAATATTCTGCATTTTCCTGAAGTGAACAAGCATTTAAATGATTTACATTGTAAACTTTAACATTCACATGAGAGAAAATTTCCATTATTTCTTTATAATTCTTAATATGATGAATAATAACCACAATGGGAAATACATATATGTTCACAAATTTTAGCAAAAACAACAATGTTCAGTATTTCACTCACCAAGTTTCAAAATGCTTTTCAAAGACTAACATTAAATATTAAGTGGTAACCATAACAACACATTTTATTTCATGCAAGATTTTCAAACATAACTTTTAAGAATTTCTTCAATATCCATCATATATATATAAAAAAAAACAATGAAGTATACAAGTATTTATTAACATTAAGAGTAGTTTGTGCAATTTCTAGAGTCTCAAAGTCTATCTAATGATAGTGTTTCAGAATGAGATTAATGAAAGATTTTAATTTTTTAAAAGTTGAAAATCTATGTCTAAACCTTGAACTACAAATAGCAGCAATCTATTATGGTTACTAAATAAAAATGTTATCTGTCATATGGAGTGACTTTATAAAACAATTGTTACCTTTGATTCAATACTTTACAACCTATATAATACACAACTGCAATGGAAATATGTTTTTCAGATTCATCTACATCACATCTGGGTCGCACACACTGATAATTTTTATCAATCATTTGTCCTCATAGCAAATCAACATTATAATAAATTCTCATTTTTTTTGCATGTATGTTTGAATAGTACTACCTAAGGAGGAATATAAAAAAGTGAAAATGTTATAAAGTAATACCAACTTGATAAATTATAAAATATTCCTTAAATACTAATAATTTCAAATTCTTTCAAAAATTCTGAAATATTAATTCATTAAATACTTATAAAAAATGTTAATATTCTGGTCTTACAAGCTTATATATAATTAAAGAAAACAGAAACAGTCATTTAAAAAAATAAGTACACAATTTGTAAAGAAAACTACATTTGTAATAAATGAAACAACAATTCTAAATCTAAGAACATTTGCCTTTTTTCATAACAACTTGAAAATAACCCCACACTTTGCTAGAAATAAATATGCAAATGATGAATAGAGTTAAAATTTGATGAATAATGTGTAGATAAACAATTAAGTAAGAATATCTTTTATATGTAATTTATCCTTCAAAGTACCTTGAAAGATTACTATTAGCATTTAAAGTATGATTAGCCTACTTCAATTCAAAGAATCATCACATCATTTACTGGGGAAAACTATTTTCTTTAGTAGAAAGTATATCACTACTATTACTAATTGTAGTGACATAGGTAAAATGGACTACTAAGTCAGCTTTCACTCAGTAAAGGGGGAGAATTTCTGTGTCACAGACTAGAAGACATCACAACAATATAGTGCCACTGATAGGATCTCTAACACCATTTGATGAGACACATTTTGTGGAAACATGGATTTGTTGTTTTGTTGTCCAGGCATGGGTCAAAAAGTTAAAAGACCACAAAGTTGCAGGAAGGGAGAACAAGATTACAGATCTCTTTTTGGATTTGGCAGGATGTCAGGCCATAAGAAAGATCTCTCTCATGGCATATTCCAGAGAATTGGAGGATTTGACCTTTTCACAAATTTCAGACATTATAAAGGGAAATTTGCAGCCAAAAAAGAACAAAGTTTCTTGCAAGCAAACAAAAGCTGAACAAAACAAAAATACAGTATGTACACAAGCTACAAATTCTGTAAGTTTGAAAAACTTGGCACTGGGGAAATGACCATCAAAGATGAGTTGATACAGCTGAAATTAATTGAAGGTTATGTGTGATGCTTCATACAAACACAAAATTTTAGAAAGGTTACAATTAACTAAAATGTTCTTGGATGCATCTATAGAGTTTCTACAACTATTAGAGTTAACTGAAAAATTCAATACATCCAAGAGTAATGCTGAAGCATACAGCATATCAAATTACCTTGTGCGATACAAAAACTATGAGAAAAAATGTCCAGATTTAGGACAAGTATGCTGGAATTGTGAAAAGAAAATCCAGTCTGTATAAAAGCATAAGAGAAAAATAGGAAGGATAGAAATTCCCCGCCTCCCTTGCTCTGGAAAATACAACTGTATTTGCAATACAAAGACAAAGAGAAAAATGTCAGAAAAAAATTAAATTGAATAGTATAACTTTTCTTATGCAAGTGATGTCATCCTAATCCCAATACATTTCTGGGAATGAATGGGCAAAATCAAATTAAAGAAATGTTGGCTTAAACTAAGACAGTTTGATGGCTATTTCATCAAAATGTTAGGTTGTTTTGAAGGAACTTTTGAGACAAACACGTGCTTTGAAATTATTCTCATCATGGTAGTGAAATGTGAAAAAAGTCATGGACTAGTGGGAATAGACGTCTTGAAAGTGGATACAACCAAATTAATTAAAAGTGCGAAGTTGGAAAGTAATGACACTGATGTTAAAAGGATACAGTGAGCATTCAATTAAAAGTAAATAGTAACCTTTGTTACTTTGAGTTGCACCGACTGCCTATTCACAAGCTACTTTTAGTAGTTGTTAAACTAAAAACAATGGTGGAGCAAGGAATGTTAGAGCATGTTCCTCTGGTGGTAGTAATTGGACTTTACCTATTGTTGCTTTACGAAACCTGGATGGAGATTTAAGGATATATGGAGATTACGAAGTAGGAGTAAACCACAAGATATGCTCAGATTCATTCCCTATTCCTAACATTAAAACTGCTATTCACATATTGTCATGAATTAAATACATTGCTAAAATTAACCTCAAATCTTCCTATAGCTAGATATAAATTGATGAAAAATTTAGAGAGTTCACTAAAATTAACAGCAAGTGCTATTTCTCAAAGAGCCATTGAAAATGTACTAACTAGTGATGTTAAGAATATGATCATCTATCAACACAATATATATATTGGTGCTACCAGCAGAGAAGAGCTAAAACAAAAAACTTTTGATTAACTTTTGAACAAATTAAAAAATGCTGTGATGACCATAAACAAGGATAAATGTGTGTTAAATTGCAATGCAATAATATATCTGGGATATCAGAATTCCAAAGATAGAAAATAGCAGAAGTATCTACACCTACAAATAAAAAAGAATTGCAAACTTTTTTAGAGTTAGCCATATTTTTTGCAGTAGATATTTGCCAATATATAGTGAATTGATAGAACTCTTGCAGAGTTATGAAGAAAGAGCAGTGAATTTTAATGGACTCAATAGCAGAATACAGCATTTCAACATTTAAAGAAAGAACTTTTTAAAAAAACCCATTGTAAAAATATGGAGCACAGATAGAGTACACCAATTTTTACTAGGCAGGAAATTCTACTTAAATCTGACCATAAAACTTTAGAGTTTATTTTTAACCCCAGGAAGAAGTTAATTAAAATTACATCTTCTAGAATTTTAAGATGGGCCATAATGCTCTTTGACTGTGACATTGAATATGGGAAAGGAAACACTATCCCACATTTAGATGTTCTATCAAGAATAAAGCTCAACAATGAACCATCAGAAAGATCAGACAATTCAGAAAATAAAATATTGCACTGGATTGAAACAGATGTATCGCATATAGAATAAAAAAACAAACAAATGGAGTGATTGTTCTAGGGCAGAGGGGCCCTATAAAGAGATAAGGCACAGATTAACTATAGAGAAGGGTCTTATATACAATGGAAATGTTTTAATACCACCAGAGAGATTAAGAAGACGTAATAAAAAGTGTACACAATGATGTTCATTATGGTATAATACCAGAAAAGAGACAATTAAAGTTGAAAGTGTGGTTGCTTGGGTATTTGTGTGATGTAGAAAAATATGTACAAAAATGCTTAAAATGTAGGGAAATAAAAGGCTTTTGCCAAACCAAGATATATTTATGACCTAAAGAAAAAGATCAATGGGCCAGTGTTCATATGGATTATGTGCATGTTAAATTCATTCTCCAGATGGCCTGAAGTGGTTAGAGTTCAGGACAGGAAGGCAGTTATGGTAAAGCAAATATTACGAGTAATATTTTTCAGAAATGGAGTGCCAAAAACATTATTGTTTGATGATGCACCAGAATTTTCTGATGAAACTGTGTTCTTGGTTAAAATAGATTGGATGTCTCCCTTATAAAACACCACCATACCACCCATAATTGAATGGAATTTCAGAAAGAATAGTGCAGATGGTGAAAATGGGTTTGAAGGCATACTCTCCATCCAGAGACACCATAGATAGTTATGTACCGAGACTGTTACTGAGTTATAGAACTATTCCACATGCTGGTAGAATGTAAAGTCCCCCTGCATTGATGGGAAAACAAATTAAATCACCTATAACAATGTCTGATTCAATAAATGAAAAAATGTGGGACAAAAAAGACAGCATCAAGTCCTGAAAAATCTAACTTTATTGCACAAAAGGGACATAATACAGCTATAGTAGCAACGAGTGGACAGAATTTATTGGCTTATTATAATCAAATATAGAATTGATGACGAAGAAGTTGGGATGGAAGAGATGGAGGGACCTGAAAAGGAGGAAAGCATGAGTGCTTCTGATGGAGAAAGCAAACATACTAATAAAGAAACTATCATGGATAGTTTGCATGAATCTGACATGGAGTTAGAAGATCAAAATGAAGATGAGTCCAGACCTAGATCCCCAATAAAAAGAGCCAGGTATGTATATACAGAGAGAGAGAGTGGGGTCTCATACTATTGTTCAGAGAAGTCACAGATCAACAAAGGGTATAAAACTTCTTCTTTTCCCCAGGAGGTGTAGTCACATAGGCAGAATCGACTTGCCCTATTTTACATTAGTCAAGAGATTACTAATAAGGCAGTCATTACTCGGTACTGAGATAGATCTACTACATCACAGACTAGGACTTTTGTGCTTATAGGAAAAGGGATGCTTGAGGTGCCTCAAAAGGAAGAGCTAAAGGAACTGGATAATTTTTCTATCCTCACATACACATCCACATGTTAAATTCGACCTTGTGTTACATTTCACCCTCATGCACAGATAATACACTTTAGCCCTAAGCCAAAGTGCTAGGAAGTTACATTTGAATTCTGATACAAAATTATTATAGCTGAGTTATACTTGTTACCCTAATGTGCTAAACTTTACCTTTGTGTGGTGCAAAGCCAAATGAAGAAAATTCTAGGTAGAAATATTAGTTTACACCAATATTGTTTATGTAAAAACAAAATAGAAAAAAATTGTAATATGTTTTATGATTGATAATTATATTCTTACATTTAATTGATGACTATTAATTAACTAAAAATCTGTGGTAATTAACAGCCATGTGTATGCTTCTTCCTGCCAAGAGAACAAAAGATGGTGAGAGATACTGAGTGTTAAGTAAAAAGTTACAGCAGGAATGATACCCTAAGTTAGAGCTAAAAAAAAAAGACAAAAGTAAAGAAAATATCATGTTTGTAAGCATAGATTATTTTTCTTCAAGTTACAAAGGAGATTAAGTATTTTGAATAGATATAGATGCAAAATAATAATTTAACAGTAACATTTATTAGCTTAATATTTTTCAACATAAGGTTTTTAAACAACAGTATCATACAAGAGGTCTGAACAATTTCCTCACAGATGAAGAAGAGTCTTTAGGTAAGAGAAACGTGGTTCTACAGAAGGATATTGGGAATCCCATGAACTGAAGATGTGAGTTCACGAAGAAGTTTTAAGGAAAATGGAAACAAAAAAGACACTTATACTTAGAATCTGAAAAAGACAATAGAAATTTCTAGGGCATATAATAAGGAAAGTGGACTTAGAGAATTTGACACTCACAAGACATAATGAAGACAAGAGAGACAGAGGAAAGCAGTGAATAACCTACCTTGAGCTTGTGTAATTGGTTGGCAGAACAAGGATTAAGAAAGATAGCAAAAAGAAAAACCTTATAAAGGGCTACAAAAGAAAGGAAGTTGTGGAGAGTCATAACCGCCTATGTCATGAATGGACATGGCATATGGGAATAGAGTACACAAGAGAAAATATCAAAAATAAAAATCAAGTATTTAGCAAAATTCTCTTTGGTAGCAATGCACAGATTATTTCAAATGCATTTCAATAATGTTCCTTTCATAGGAATAAAATAAAAGTATTGCTTGTAGCTGTCAAATTATAACAAACCTCAAAGTTATTATGAACCAATGCACATGTCTATTATTCTTATTACAATAGAGTATGTTCTTTGTTAGATTAAATTCTTAACAAAATGTGTAGCTAAGACTGTATGCAGTGAATATAAACAAAAAAGCAAGTCTCTAAAATATAATCCTACATAGTGAAAGTGGTTTCTCTAAACAGTGTCTAGAAAAGTTGACATGTCTCATTGATGAACGGTAGTGACTAAAGTGGGGCAATTAAGTTTCTGGTCATTTAAAAGTAATTTTCACTTGGATCTAGAAGTAAGCACATTATTTGGTAAAACTTTTTAGTCAGCAAGATAAAAAAAATGTTTCTTTTAAAATTTATGCCACCTTGAAATATGACCAGAAATTGTTCTGTCATTTAAACACTTGAAAATTCCTGCTTTCATAGTTAAAAATGATTTATAAAAATGTACCAAAATTCACTACCTCTGGCACTGAACTATGCAGGAAATTCCATGTGTAGTGGCTCTGAGGCTCTCACCAGTGGGGAGTTCAACAAAGAGTTGTTAACTACAGCAAATTTTGACAGGGTGCAGGTTAAATCTGTACATGCGACTGAACTACAGTATATACTGGCACTACATCTAGAGCGGAGATGATATACCATCACTGCGAAGAAAGGAACAGGCTCTACCAGGTCTATTTGTCTAAGACACACTAGGCATGAATGAATGAATATCTCTCTGAATTTCAACCTAGATAGTGGCATGCAACTGAGACATGTGGAAGAAGCCGGTCAGGTGCTCAATAGCAGAGTCACCCGATGACCACATCGGGTCATGAACTGATGATGATCAAAATTCAATTTTTTGTCACAAGTTTTGAAAATTGTGACTAAAAACAAATAAAAACACTAGTCACAAAACCTGCATAGAAAAGTAGCAACAGTAATCCAGGTTTTTATCAATTCTTCAAACAATAATTTTCTGCTAACCAAACACAACTAAAATTACAGATTGCAACAAAAAGTATTGCCTGCTGAATTTTACTTCTTCATTTATTTGTTCAGGTTTAACAGAAATGAAGAAGCCATTTATTATTTAAATTATTAAAAAAGGGAGAAGTAATGGGAATTAATAAAGATTTTTTTTATTAAAAAAAAATGGCAATTTACTTTTTTTTTTTTTAACTGTTTTTATAAAATGGAATACAGTTAAATTTTCCAAAGTGTAAAAAAATGATAAGACCTGTAGTGTACGATTTTAATTTTTTCTAAAAAATTATAGGTCTTATCACTTTTCTTCTTAAGCTGCAAGACTTTTTTTTCCATAAAGGGAAATTGATTGGATTATGGCTGTCGATGTTTATTTAATTTTAATTTCATATTCAAGAATGCTTTTTTTATTGTTTTTGTATAGGAGAAAAGAATCCTTATATTTTCTCGTTATTTAAACCAGGGACGTATTTAATTGAATTTTTAAAATCATCTCAAAGTTTGTTTGGACAAAAATCACACAAACATTTTTTAACATTGTTAAAAATGTGAGTAACTAGCTAGATTTCTAGGTTTTTAAAAATTAAGGTAAAAAATAAAGTCCTTGTTTTTATTCACTAGGCAAATAAAAAAAAAACAATAATTGATTTTATTCTATTTTTGAACTAACTCACGTATATTTTTTATTGAGACAATGAAACCTGGTGTCTTCTTAATAAACGTCGGAAAATGTTGAAATAGAAAAAAAATGTTTGTTGTTTTCATGATAAACAAATACTTGGTTTAACTTTTATTGATTTTTTTTTTTGTTGAGAAAATGCAACAATATTCAAATGGCTACGGTGTGGATATATTGCTTCTTCTTTTTCTTAAATGTTTAAAATAAATAAGAAATACCGTTTTAGAGTCTAGGATCCTTTGGTTAAAGTAAAGATGTAGAATTCAATAATAATTTAAATTTGGTTATTTGCCACATGAGCCAAGTACATTAGTACAATATAGATATTTCCTTCAGTAAAAGAATTAACTGAAAATTTAATGAATAGAATAACGATATCAATGGAAGTCATAATTATTAAATTCCACATTCCCAACAAAACCTGTGTAAAAAGAAAAAAGTTTCATCAGTAATAATGAAAAATTTCACAGTAAACAGCTAAAAAACATTATTCTTTTTATGACAGCAATTGTTTTCTATTTTATTTGTTTAAAAATAAAAATGAAGGATTTTCATAACTCCTCAAAGGCGGTCAGTCTATCTGTATTTCCCAAAAAATAACATGGAAACCAGAGTTTTTAAATTAATGATTTTGTTCAAAAATCAAAACTCAAAAGTTACTTTTTGTTATCTTTTAAAGTATCAGCTGAAAGATTTTCAAAGTCCTTTCCAAACAATTTTAGATCTCATTTTAAAAATTCATTCATATAAAAGGGATTTTTAATTTTACTCCTTAGTCTTCAGGTTATTTAGGATTTTAGTCTCGTTTGTATAAGAAAGAAACGGTTTAAAAAGGATAAATAAGCAATTTCTTCGACTCACCTTTTTTAATTTTGAGATTTTAGATTCAAGACTGGTTGAAGGAAAATGTAAATACCTTTTTCGTAGGTATTTATCTACACACCCACTTGAACAGAATATGGCACAAGGCCGGATTTCAGCATCTAGCACACTATATGGCATATATGCGCTCTTTTAAATTGTTTAACGTAGCTAATATTTTTTCTTCTTTTTCGAATTCATCAAAAATAAATGTAAAAAGAAATAAAATATCAGATTTTTTTAACGACAAAAAATCTTTGAATATTATGGAACTTTTCTCATTTTCTCAATGAATGGAATCTTGAAAGTGCTGTTAAAACTGTTGTTGCAATGAATTTATTGCAATATTACGACTGAGATGAAATACTAGGGATGCTGAAAAATGTTTTTGTCTTGACCAAGAAATCCTTCCAAAAAACAAGAAATATTTGGGAACCTGATAAAGCCAGGAATTTTTCAGCACCCCCTCCGTACAGTAAACTTTTCAAGCTCTTAATTGTTATTGAATAACTTTCATTATTTTAAATTTAAAAATTTAAAATTTAAACTCTAACTAAAGAAGACAATGCTAGCAAAAGTATTATTGAATTCAAATTGTGTTCATAAGCCATCAGATTGTCGTCTGCTTTCCATCATTTTTTTTACAGCTTCTGTCGCATTACTAAAGGAGACGTCGCCAATTTTTTCCTTTTTTTTTTAAATTTAAATGTATTTTTTTTTTTTTTTTTTAGGATTTTCTTCTGTAAAAATATATTTCCTTCTTTCTTTTCATCAAATTGGGTATCAAAGTACACTGCCGATTTGATAATCGGAGATTGTTACTGATAAATTTAAAAAATGAATTATGATGATAAGTTCTCTAAATGAATGGCTGTATTTAATAAATTGTAGGTGGTGCCTGGACAATTCGGTAACGGAAAAATGACAAAAAAATGAACTCTAACTTTGTGTCCAACATGATGTCATCGAATGTTCACCTTGTTGTAAATGTAAATCTACTTGTTCACTCTTCTTAATTAAATTTACGTGTGTAATTTTCAAGTAGAGAAGACTAGAAAAAGAAAATTAAAAAAAAGTTTATTTTGGACTTAATTATCTAGCGTTGTGGTTGCCTGGTTAAGTTTTAGGATTAAAGTTTTTTAAGGTATGGCGATAGTCTTCAGAACATCATGAATTTTAGTCCCTGGTTGCTGAGAACATTCATTATGTACAGTAACTTCCACCATTTTTTTTTCTTTTTTCTAAATCTTTTTAACCTTCTGTACTTTTACCAAGAAAAGCTACTTTCACAAAAAAAAAAAAAAAATGAAACAAAATTAGATGCTCAGCATAATTTCCAAGCCCCAAACCAGAACATTTTTCAATTTTTATTTAGGTTTTAAATGGAAATGGAAATTGTAATGTACTATCCCTACTTTTTCAGTTTCCACTTATGCTAAATTACCGTATTAGAATGAAATTAGATATGCTTATTGACTTTTTATCAATAAGTGATCTGAAATGAATCAGTACGAATCCCTGCTCTATTCAGTAGCACTCGAAATAAATAACCCCAATACATTTCTTGTTGTACAAATTTCTGCCATGAGCCATGACGGTTGTTACTTTTTGTTACTTTGTATGTGAAACTTCTTACGGTAAAGTTTAACAAACGGACCTGAAAAAAAAGTGACGTATTAAAAAGGACGTTTTTCCTTGAGACCACTATATACTCAACAATTTTTATTGTTTTCAAAAGTTATTCTTAGAATTTTAATAAACCTAGACATATGAAAGTGAATTTATACATTTTTTCTTGAGAATTGACAAAATATATTAATAAAACACTATTTATTTATTTTAAAAATAATAAAAACATGTGAACTAACTACAATTAATATTTATCATATTATAAAGAAATAATTATGAAAACATTTTTTATTCGTAAATTTATATAAATGACCGTGAACTATAGAATCAGAAAATTTAAAAACATAACATTTAACAATGAGCAACTGTAATTATAAAGTTTTGAAAATACATTTTCAGAACATTATCACGTTTTTTCTTCTGAGCTTATTTTATGTCAGATTATTTCTTGTTTTAATTTTCCCAAAGCGGTGTTTTTTCGGGGTTTTTTTTATAAAGAGAACAACAAACCAGTGGCGACGAGAGTGGTGGTAGGGGACAGCCGGCATAAATGTGCTGGGCATCGAAACCCAAGGGGCCTCAAGAAAATACCTTTAGGGCTTTAGGTGGGTAGGGCGCTTCTTTGCAATGAATCGGTATTTTATTGAAAAAAATATGAAGGCTAAAACCTCTTCCAAATCAGGTTAAATTGTCTTGTAAGACATGCTAGAGATTGAATTTGTTTGTCCAGCATCTTCTTTTCCGAGCAGGGGACCTTGAAATATTCTGAATGCTGGACCTCACAAACTCTCTCCTCGGCACTGCAACAAACTCATCTGTAATGAATCCTAAGAATCTGTGAAAATATCTAACACTATTTATTACCATAAGGTTGTCCAAAGATCCCCTAAATTATTTTATCTGTTTGTCAAATAGGTAACAGTAATAATGTATGAATATTGAATGAATGAATGAATACTTTAATTTTTGTTAAATACCTTTTTTAAATGTTAAGTATTTTCCACTGGTTTGTATGAAGTAAGGCAATAATCTCAATATAGTTTTAAAATTTATAGTGAGTCCCGATAAAAATAAAATTTAAAAATAAAATATATAAACAAAAATAAAAAGAATTAAAATTAGAATAAAGCATTTACGCTTTCCTTTAAAACACTTCTCTCTTTCTTTCTCTCTATCTCTCTCTCTATATATATACTTCTCTCTCTATACTTCTCTCAACTAACAAGAAAGAAACCCTTAAATAAAAAGAGAATGAAGAAATGACTGAACTCAACTGAAAAATGACAAAAGAGCAAGAACAGAGCCTACTAATTTATGACTGAAGGCTCCATGCATAACTTCCATTATAAAAAAAAAAATGAAAAAGAAAGGAACACCAGAGATCAAAAAAATTGACACAAAGAGACTTTTGATGTTAGCTGAAACCAATGTTCCCACCAGATTCTTAGAGCTTGGTCAAAAGGATATAAGCTGACACCTCTGAGTGAGAAGAAGGATGAAACAAAAGAACGCTAACACAGAGAAACTGGCCATGTGTGATATTTGAAGAAGTAGTTAAAAGGTCATCTGCTAATGATATTTCTGCCCTGCTTAGGGCTGAGAAAAACAGTGGATTGACACCGATCTATTTATAACATGACTATGACCACTATCAAGTGCTGACTTCTAAACTGTCAAATACTAAGTCGAACAGACATTTCTCCAGATTGCTACCAATATCAGCCTTATATGCGTGCTACCAATTTACCACTGGGTGTCATTCCACTAGTGGCCTGCTGTTGGACCGCTGATGTATTTGTCTTGGTAAAGTTACCATTGGTGTACTACTAGAGGCCCACCAGAGGACCAATGGCGTCGCCATTGGCAGCTTGCATGTAGAGAATGAACATTTTTGTGACACAGAATATCAAAGGACTCACTTTAAAGCAAATAAATAAAAATATATTATTTAAAATCCTTGAATCAGTTCATTTTATTCAAATATTTCTAGTATAGAAAATCCTACCGCCCATCCACAACTTTATATGTGAAAAGTAAATTGCCTTAAAGAGTTCTTTAAAAACTTTAACTTTCACAAGCCTTGGACATAAAAATGTCTGTCTGTTTGATGTTTTTTAGAAATGTATATCTAAATTCACCTCTGGATATTACTTAGAAAGCACAAAGTAAAATGAGAGAAATGCTAATAGTTTCCCCTCTCACACATCTTGCTTGTGGAACTCTCTTCTAGCTTCTTGCTTTACTGTCAACTATAATCTTCAAAAATTTAAATACAACATCATTTATCATCTTCTGTCTACTTGAATCCTGTCCCTTTATTTTTCTCTCACATCTATCAAATTCACAGACAACAGGGACATTTGAAGATAAAAGAATATTGAATAAAATGGCTATGTCAAGTGTTAGATGTTTTTATAAAAAGAACTGATATACTATTTTTACAGGGTATAAACCTCAGCACATTTGCAAAGGGTGTGATCTTTTCCTTTTATGAAAAATGTTTACCCAAGTTTGTATGCAAATATTTCAATGTTGAAAAACTGACATAGAAGCAAATGTAAGAATAACATTTTTTGTAGTTACTTCTTTCATGCAATATAAAGTAAAATTCTTTGTTACAAACATTCAAAGATATATTTAATGTTTAGCTTCCCTTATTTCAAGGATACAAATTTCATGAATTTTCGTTTGAATAACAAAAACATATTCTTTGGATGATTGGAAGTAAAGTCATAAAGGTAGTGGAAATGTCATAAGTGAATTAATTTAGCATTTAAAGCTAACATTTAGTTTATTCAAATATTACTTATGTCATACTATAAATTAAATTTAAATATGATGTATTATTAAGTAAAGGAAAATATTGCTTATTTCACTGACATATATATATATATATATATATATATATATATCATCATCATCATCCACAGACAGACTGTTTCTCTGTATCACAGCTCATCAGTGTGACTAGACATCTGATTGCCTCAAGCTGGGATCAAAACCCAACTAATATATTTTCAGACAGACCAAGATGGATTCAGATGACTACCACTACACAGAAAAGACAATGGTTATGAGGAAATAACCATTTTTGCCTGATGAAAGTCACAGGACCTGAAACATGTGTAGCAAAATATATAGAATAAAGTATATAAAAAATAACACATTATAATAAAAAAAACATTTTCAGATTTTTCTCTCTTTAAGATATACACTTTTCTCTTGTTGGAACAACCCTTCCCTTATATATATATATATATATATATATATATATATATATATATGAAAATTGTGTATTTGGGCAGCAATCCCCCTTTTATAAAATTTTTGATAAAGATGACTGACAAGGTATTGCAATTAAGCTTTGTATTTAATTTTCCTTTTCTGAACACAAAGCACGTAAAAACTGTCCAATAGTTCTGCATATCTGAGACATTTCAGCTATTTTAACCATTATCAAGGGCAATTTTTATTTTTTAGTTTTAACTGAATGTGTGGATTTTTTTTATGTATGTGTCTGAAGTTATAGGAATGTTTTATTTTCCAAACACTGTCAGCACATTGTGGCCATGTTCATAGTTAATGTTATTGAGTGTTGGCTTTTCCTTTTTTATTATTAATGCTTCCATTATTTTTACATGCATATATACTTTCAGCCATCATACCAATCCACTGTCATAGTCTGAGCATTAGATGTGATGGTGTCAAAGCTGTCATAATAAAATTCATATCTGCCAAAGGTACTATTTAATTCCTGCATGATTTTAGATAAATTCATATTTCAGTATTAAGTATTTGTGATGAAGATTTTTCTTACTTACTTCTTATTTATTTATTTATTGTGAATATGTGACTCAGATAGGTTTAAACTAAGTAATGAGCCAGACACTTACTCCAAAGAACTTTAGTCTACAGTGCAAAAAGAACAGAAAATCATTTTACGGTTGAAATAGCTAGGTGTAACCAGTCAATGTTGATCTTCAAAAATTAAAATGCATCATCAGTTGTTGTCTTCTTAATTCCTGTTTTTTATTGTCCTGGCTCATTAATAATGTTTCCTTTTATTCATATTCTTTATAAAAAAAAATGCATATAAAAATAAAAATTATTGAAAAACATTAGGTTATATTAGGTTGGTGCAAAAATAATGTCGTTTTCTCACATATATTACTATGTGAGAAAACGACATTGTTTTTGCACCAACCTAATATATTGCCTGAAATGTAAAGATATTCAGTACATTGTTTTTTTTTTATGAAATATAACTTTTCAACTGAGGAACAGCTCAAGGCATGAACTACAAATTGGAGATGTCAAAATCAATCAAGTACAGAACTTTAAAAACCTGGAAAATGTCTTAACAATGGAAAATGTGACACCCAAATCCAGAAATGCCTTTGAATAGCAAAAGATACCTTCTAAAATCTAAACAAGAAATTAAGAAACAGGAAAATCTCATTAGAAATAAAGAAAAGAGTACTGAAGTGTTACATAATATAAATCTTCTGCTGTAACAGCAAATGTTGGACAATTTTCTCACAGATGAAGAGAAAATGAGAGGGAACAGAGAGATGTGGTTGTACAGTATGGAGCTGAGAAAAGAATGAATAGAAAATGTGAGCAATAAGGAAGTTTTAAGGAAAATGAAAGCAAAGACACTTAAACTTAGAATCAGAAAGAGACAAGCAACAGAAATGTGGTTCTATAGAAGAAGCCTAAGAATACCATGGATGGAGCATGTGAGCCATGAGGAAGTTTTAAGGAAAATGAAAACAAAAAGACACTTATACTTAGAATCAGAAAGAGACAAGTAACAGAAATGTGGTTCTACAGAAGAAGGCTGAGAATACCATGGATGGAGCATGTGAGCCACGAGCAAGTTTTAAGGAAAATGAAAACAAAAAGACACTTACACTTAGAATCAGAAAGAGACAAGCATCAGAAATGTGGTTCTACAGAAGAATGCTGAGAATACCATGGATAGAGCATGTGAGCAATGAGGAAGTTTTAAGGAAAATGGAAGCAAAAAGGACACTTAAACTTAGAATCAGAAAGTGATAGTTGAAATTTCTGCAATTCATAATAAGGAAAGAGGTCTTGGAGAATTTGACACTCACAGGAAATACTGAAGGCAAAAGGAACAGAGAGAAACAATGAATAACCAACCAAACATGCTTGTGTAAATTGATGGCAGAACAGGTAGTGGGAGAGATAGTAAAAAGACTAAGTAAATTGTTAAAAGCTATAGGCAGTTGTGGAGAGCCATTATAGCCCACGTCCTAAAGGGACATGGTGTATAAAAGAAGAAGACTGTATCTTCAAAAATCACTAATCAAAATTGTTGTGGCATTTTTTTTTTAAATTAAAAAGTAAAAACAGTTATTTTTAACCTTATGTATTCAAGACTAAATAATATATATATTATATAGATAATATACTCTATCATCACTCACACTTTTGTTATGAATCATAACTACTAGTTTTTTTCTTTTTTTGGGGGGGTGAGTGTAATTAATTTTATTATTTTACAAATTACTACTCTCTCTCAAATACTAAAATTTATTTTTGCACACTAGACCTAGATTTCAATTGATTTCAGAACAAAGCTATTTTGTTTTTGTAATAGGCACATCTATTGTTTTTTAATCATTTCAACCCAAGCAAGACAATAAATTCCACTAAGATTCAAGGGGCTACCGGGAGTGAAAGAGAATGAAAAGAATCTAGAAGTAACTGGAAACTCAATCCTGAACAGGGAACAAAGGGATAAATTTCTACTCTACTAAAAGACAGGGGAGGAGTATGAACCAAACAATATGTGAAACAATCTACTCCAGTTGAGGAAAGAGAAAAATAAATAAATAAATAAATATAATTAGTAAATAAAATTTCAGAGTTCAGACAGAGACATTAGAGGCATAGAGTTGAAGTTGACTTTAGAAGAAACCCAATCTTAAACAGAAAACAAGGGATAAACCTCTACTCCTGTTCAAAAGACAAGGTAAGCTTCATTATTATTATTATTATTATTATTATTATTATTTAGTATCAACAAAAGCGTTTGATATATATCTAATTTTTGTTATGAGTCATACCAGTGTTTTCACAATTTGCTGCACATTTTTTGAGCTATGAGTTTAAAGAAAAAAAATGTCTAAATATGATTTCTTTCTTTATTATTTTTTATATCAAGATTAAGTTAAGTTTCAGCCTCAGAAGTAACAGATTAAAACATGACCAGTCAGAACAATAATTATTTATTGTGTAGAAAAAGTTTCCAGCAAAAAGAGAAAAAATAAACAGTTTGTTTATTCAATATCTCATTCTCAAAAAAAATAGTGCTGGTCACACATGCAAACATGCAAACCTAATAAAACATTAAATACTGTTATGAGTGCAATTCATTTTAATATTAAATTATTATTCTGACATTGTTTTCTGCTATTTTTAAAACAACTTTTCTAAAATTAAAAGTTTTTGATATTTTAAAATTTGTAATGTAGGCAGTGTCAATAAATCTATTTTATACTCTTCTTCAAATTAGATCTCTTTCTGATTCACTCTAAATTTTAACTGGGTGTGAAAGCTAAGAAAGCAAAAACCAAAATAAAAAAGTTTCCTCTGCTCAGGTGCTCCAAACCTCACATCTGGCCCACAGAACAAATCCCCTCAAAAATATAAAATAACAACATAAAATAAATGTCAAATAAAAAATATGAAGATGAGCTTAGCAGCCTCTATAATTTGCTTTTAAGAAGGCTGCTCTAAAATGACTGGGGCAGAATCATGGCAAATGGACAAGTTGTCAATGCCCAGACAGCTCTCAAAATCGCCACCATGACCTAGGTAAACAGATCCAACACACACACACCCATTCAAAATCCCCCTCCAAATCACCACCCCTTGCCCACATAGAGACATTCCACTTGCATCTTCTGTATCAGCAAAGACAAAATCGCAGCCAACAAGCTAGCTGTCAACACCCAACAAACTTTGAGCATCACCAGCTGTGACCTCAAGCTACTGACCTGACAACTCCAGGCCTCACCAACTCTACTCTTCTTTCAAAACTGCCTCCCTTGCCCACATTAAAGACATTGCACTCACATCTACTGTATTGGCAATACAAGGAATTTTATATTAACAATTCTTGTTTTCTTTTCCTTTTGCCTCACTAGCAGTGCCTGTTTAATTTTTTTTTTCATTGTTACCATACGCATGTTCATAACATCTGTATGCATGCAGAAAAGTAAGGCAAAGGAATGAAAATTTTAATAAATATAAAGGAAACGTTAATCCTTTTTGTGAAATCCTTAAAATATTCAAAGTAAAAAAAATTGCTAATTTTTAACTTTTGAAATCATAAATATTGTTTTCTGATTATGTTAATAGCTGGCTTGTAGCTTTTCAAGGATTTACAAGGCTTATGTCCAGAAGCTTATCCAGCCAAGTGTGTTCCTTGGCATGAGATAATGGTTATTGAGCTAATCTGGCTGGCAATTAGTATTGAGTTTGATTTTCACTGGATGTCTCATACTTGTGATTTTGTGCCAAAACTAAGAAAACTTAGTAAATAACAACTTGTTATCCAACCATTTTAATAACTTGAAAACTGAAAGTACAACTTTAATGTAACTTAATAACCAGTCAGAGGGGACCTTACTGCACATGTATGAATGGACATTCTCCTATGGAGTTACTCAATCCAGTGACACAGAATTGAGTGTGTTATGTACATTGCAATCTTTGCATTCACCACAAAACAACTAATAATTCTTATTCTAATTGGTTATGTGTTAGTCTTGATTTTAAAACTTGAACAGTCACTTACAGTTTCAAGTAATTCTAAACATTTTCAAGGCTTATTTAATGAATGCAACCCAGATAAAATTTTGGTACCAACACTTGCCCAGGAATTTGTTGAAAGTAATATATGTTTTAGAAGGCCTTTAATAAGTAGAACAACCCAAAATGTTGATACCCTGGATTTGATAATAAACTACATCCAGCAGCAAATCCTCTGATCAGGAGATTTTGAGAAGTGTTGAACCATCTCTTAATTGCTGTTATTCCCATGTTCACTCTGATCCAAGGTGGTAGCACCTGTTAGGGTCCTAGCTATGGGAAAATAGTTAACCCCGAAACTGGGGTCAAAATACTATGAAAGTATAAAAATGGATTTTTGTAGTGGAAAAACCAGCAATAGATTTTTGAAAAAGAAATATATTACCAGCCATACATTTGACTGTCGACAAAAACCCTCTTTACAAAAATATGATCTACAAACGTAGATCTTACAAAGGATAGATATTCTATTCATACGAACATATCCTAAAAATCTTGTCAACATTAAATAATCCATTGAGGTGTTGATATGCAGTAATGAATTAGCAAAGGATTGGGTGGAGATGTCTATGGGCTGCTTGGAAAGTATCCAGCTATTTTAAATCTGTGTCCCTTCTTCACATCTCATGCTGATTATTTGGAAAAAAACATTATCCAAGTTTGTCCCCATTAGAGTGGGGAACTAAATCTAATTCCCTGCAACTTCTGGCTTTTTATTAAGCTAAATTACTGTTGAAAAAAAGGAGATTTTAGACCATAGACAAGATTAAGAAAAATTGTGACAAGGCAGTTGGAGACAATCTTGAAAGACAACTTTGTAGACTGTTTTAAAAAAAAATGGAAGATATGCAAAGGTAAGTTTGAGGTTCTAAGTTGAGTACTTTGAAGAGCACTAAGGTGCTATTACCCTAGGTAGGCTACTTTTATATTCATATCAAATGGTTGGATCTTTTCCAGATGGACATCCAACAAAATACTGTCTGTGTGTGGAGAAGGGGTATAGAAATTTCAATTAATGCCCAAACAATTGCATTGGTTTTCTCTGTTACACAGCAGGAAGATTTTAGATTGGTATGCCTCAGAGTGCATTCATCTGTTGTAAAGTGATTACAGAATAATGTGTTTAAATATGCCTATTACATTATTGAATTATTGACATGAAATTATAGAAAGACTAATGTATTTAAAGGTTAATACATGTAAATATTGATATAAAATAGAGCATATTAAAGTATGATTCATTTAGTCATCATTATAATTCAATATAATCTCTATAATACATGTGTGTTCATGTTACTGAGGTATTTAGTAATAAAGGTAAACTAACTTTTGGTATATATATATATATATATATATATATATATATATATATATACATGGCCGAGTGGTTAGAACATTAACCTTCTGATCATGAGACCTGGGTTTGAATCTCACCATAATCGATTTGTCAGAAAGGAGACTTCCTGATGTTATTGGATTGGAGGTGTCGATCCCAGTGTGCAGCACCTTTGGAAAGTGCCTAAAAACCAAACCAAGGGTTGACCCAAGCCTTGTGAGTGAAATTGGGTAGACAGAACTGTTGGGTGCAGTCAATAGCTGTGCTAATCAAGTCATCAAGTCACAAGTCATTGTGAGCAAGAAGCTTGAGCGTGCTGGCATGGTTCAAATTGTTGATCATGCTAGATGACACTCTCTAAGACCTGCTCAGCATAGTTGTAGTATAAACCACAGGTGGGCTCTGTGGGTGTTGAATAAACACAAATGTGCCTGAACAAGTGTCTGCAATAAAGATAGGCTAGCTGACCTAGAAGACACATATCCTCAAATACAAGTGGCCAGCTATACATATACATACATATACATATGTGTGGGTGTGTTTGTGTGCGTGTGTGTGTTCCATCACTGAGCAGACCCTGAATTTTCACCTATTGCAATGAATGGGTGTTCTCTCAGGGAGGCCTTTTAAGACTTTAAGGAGAACTTGTACATATGATTCATCACCAGAGATACTTGAAATATGTTCCAGTTAATAACTGACTCCTCCTTTTACAAGAGTTAGATCAGGCTAAAAATGGAGTATTGCTGCCATATATTTCCAGCCTCAATAGTCTAAATTCATTTTTTGTCCTTGTAGGTGATAAATTATTTTCCACCCTACAATCCCTTTCCTGCAGAGAAAACATTGCAAGCCTCTCACTGCTTTATTGCTATTTCCATAGAAAGTGTTCAGATCTACTATATTCCTTAGTTTCATCAGTTCTAACCTTCACAGCTAAGACACAGCATGTGACATACATTGTAGCAAACCACACTCATTCATATTTGAAGCAGCTTCTTCCCACCACTGCTTTGTAGAACCAACATGCTTTCCTGAACACTGCAATTTTAACCTGTTTAAGTCTAGGGTTAACCATTATCTTATCCACATATCCCTATAAACTAATAATCTTTATCCATAACCCTTTACTTTGAGTGGTTCTTGGGTCTTGTACAGAGTGAACATCATTGTAATATATATATATATATATATATATATATATATATATATATATTAATAATAGTAATAATCTTATAAATTATACTCGTTCGGAAAACCTTCGGTGTCTTGATTTGCAAATAACCAAACCAATACCAAAGGGAAAAAAAAGGTATAAAAAATGGTATAAAAAAAGAAAGAGCCAAGAACATGAACATTAGCTGAAAGTAATTGTCTAGCATGCAAGTCCAACTCCCCCCCAAAAAACCAATACAAGTAAGCAAAATAACTAAATAAAGTGCTCAATGCAGTAAGTAGAGCAGACCTAGTTAAACCTAGAGAGCCAGACAAACCTACCAAGCCTTCCCTGACGATCCGCTTAGGTGAAACCTTGGTAGGTTTGTCTGGCTCTCTAGGTTTAACTATACATATACATATATATATATATATATATATATATATATATATATATATGTATATATATATATACATATATATATATATAATACATATATATATAAAAAGAAAACTTATCTTAGCTGATGTGTTTCATCCTTTTATGAACTTTATCAAGGCAAATTTGCTAAGATAAGTTTTCTTTTTGGCTTTATTCATATTGTCCTTTTACAGATATATTTTTAGTTATATCTTGAATTTTACGCACATATATACGTGTCTGCCTTCATTGAAATATTGTTATATAGAATATTTAAACAACCTCTTAAGTCTTAATGAGTTCATGGAACAAAAATTAAAAAGTAATCTCATAGTTTTAAATAATGTATTAAAATATATACTTTAGGCTTATATATTTCTAAAATTACTGTTTATTGATTTATTGGTGTACCATAAGGACTATTTGGTTTTAAGGGTTCACTTAATTTAAATACTAATCTATTTATTTCTCAAAATTTCCATATTGTTATATGATATATTTAGATATGTAATGTATTCATTAATAAGGATAGGATTTCATATATTTAACTCTTAATGTACTGAGTTTTCAAATATCCATATATAATACAGTTAGCTATTAGTGTATGATATTTTTAAATGTTTATATATAAATTAAATTAATGTAAGCACATAATGATTTGCTGGAGCAAATGTCCAGCTACAAGGCACTATGAGAGAATCAATAGGTTTCATTGTATAACTTGATGTTATCAATGAGGAAATTACTTCAAAATTAGGTATATATGCTAATGACTTCAAATTTTAAGAGAAATGTCAGTAAATCTTTACATGACTGAAAGATCTTTTCAGATAATTTGCTTAGGCTGAGAAACTTTTGAAGAAATTCTTTTTCAGAGGGTACATAGTTACATACATAATATATCCATCCTAATTATAATTATCTTACTGAAGATATTAGAGTTCAAAGTTCAATGACAGGAGAAAAGAAAACACTTTTGACAAATGCACATCTTGATTATTAAATATTAAATATATTATTAAATATAGGAAATCCAAGTGGACTTGAAAAAGATGGTGACAAGATGGATGTCAAATATGAGGTCTTAGCAACATTAACAGTCAGTTAAGTACTATGTCTGATTCATGTTTCAGCAATCATCTCTCTATATCTCTAAAAAGAATACCCGCTCGGCCCGGTGGCTAGGATCAAAGTGTAGTATCTGCGCTTTGTGAGCTGCCGGGTCGGGTGTCTGTCAAACTCTCTGCTTGCAGAGAGGAACCCGGACGAAGCTCCGCCGAAGGGTAGGGTTTCGTTGGGGGAGGTTGACGGAACTGGCCCGCATCGGCGGGTTTGGATGGTTATTTATTTTTGGCTGGGCCTACGGGCTCAGAGATACCCACATTAAAAAGGCCTTGTGCCACATTCGATCTCCGTGGGTGGATTGATAAATACCATCTCTCTATCGATTCATTAATTACTAGGCAGAGGTTTTCCTGCAGTAGGTTGCTGTTTCTTTCTGCAATAAACTGGTTGCCAACCAAGGTCAAACTTGTTTAAGTGTGGCCAAACTTGCTTAATGTATCAACAACATACAATAAAGTTCAGATGTTTCAAAGCCACAAGTCATAAACAAAATTTCCACATACGTTTTTGTTGCATACACATTTTGTTACAAAATTTTTATATAAATATTAGGAAATACATGTATGCAATAATATTTATTCATGTATGTAGTTTTTTAAACTGTTAATTTATATTGGTTTCAGTAATCACAGAGTACATACATATATACCAAATATTTTCAAAATCTTGACTGATAATTGTTTTTACTATATTGAGTGTATTTAATATGGTAATGAATTATGGGAACTTCTAAATATATTTCCACAAGCCACATATTAAAGGTCAAAGAGTCACATGTGCCTCGCAAGCCATGGTTTAGCTACCACTGTCATAGGACTCAGTTTGTCCTGCTATTCAACCCATAGCTGGGAGGAGATTTATTTCCAGGGTATTTGCATGTAAGCAACATGTAAATCTAATAAAAAGAAATCCAGAAATATGTATTAATGCTATTGATGGAAAAGTATCAACATATGGACATAACATCTGTGGGCACAAGGACATTATTACAGCATTGAGCAAAAGAGCTGAACTGGACAACTATAAGTGTGCATTAATAAATACAGGATGTGCACATAACATAGTGGTTACTGGTGCAGAAAGTAGAATCTGTGTGCTGAGTTCAAATTAATTGCATTCACTCTCGTATAAATACCCGTGGGAAAGGCATGAATCTACCTCTTCTCACCACAACTATGCGTCTCAGTCAAATTTGATCTTCAAGTTAAATCTAATGTCAGTTGTTATCTTCTGTCTTTTTAATTCCTGCTCTTTTATTGTTCTCTCTTCTTAATAGTGTTTTTTCTTAATATTTTCTAACACTCAGTAACCCCTTGCATCTTAGTGGCTTTATTACATTGCTTGGGGTGAAATGATTTTAAAAAAATAGCAGGACAGACTGAGCTGTCTAGTTTTGGTTGGAAACCAAGGCCAGATTAAGCAAGTGTAGGGCGTGCAGCATATATTTTAAAGAGGGCCCTAAATAATAAAAAAAAAAAATACGCATAGATATTAGATCATAAATTATTTACTAGCACAGTGATAGAGCTTATAAAAATGGTAGATGTTTAATTTTTATGAACATAATAACTAAACCCATAAAATATGATTCTAACAAGATATTTAAGTTGACTTAACAGCTTCAATCTAATGTTACCTAAAATAATGAATAAATAAAGATTCAGCTCCTCTGATATGTAACATTGCTTGATCATAAGATGTGAATCTTACCAGAGAGCTTGAAAGTATTCAATGTAGGACCACAAAAATGTGGAGTCTATAGCATTTGCTATTAGATTAATCTGACACTGTTGGCAACCACTCTAAGAGAAGGACAACTCTGAATTGATAACTGGTTGGGTATGTGAATGACAACTCCACCCCATAAAAATCTAATTGCTAATGAAACCACAGCAATAACCCCTGGCATGGTGGGGCTGTGATCCTATTCTCTGCAGGGGAATCTAATGGTACAAAGGAAGAAAAAAGATTAATAAATCCATAGTCTGATATAGTTGTTATCTGAAATTTGATCTTATTTTCACTGTAACATGTTTGATCTATGTGATTAATGGAGAAGTGTTGGATTAAGTGCATTAACAAAGAAAGAGATTATCTTGAAAAAAATATCTGGTCTGCACTTTTTCATCATTAAATTAATCTGTAGACTTACTTATATACATAGATATTAAATAATGTAAAATATGGTATATATATGTATATATACACACATATATATATATATATATATATATATATATATATATATATACATGCACACACACATATACACTACATTCAGTGTGCATATGTATAAATATATACACACCCCTGTGAAAATTAATTGGAACAAAATGAATAATTCCATTATTATTTACTTTTTTTCGCATTTTTCCAATGAAACATGACCCAGTGCACATGTTAGTACTTCATATGTCCATTTCACAAAGTCTTTCCTTGCAGATTGACCACAGATTCTCAATTGGATTTAAATCTGGACCAGTCTATAGTATTTTGATATGCTTACTGGTAAGGCTTGCTAGTGTGTTCATACAGTGTTACAATTTTTGTACACTCTCTTGGAGTAATGTCTACCACAGATAATGGTTGTAAGAGATCTAATCAACAGTTGAGACATTAGTGTCTGGGGGGGGGGGTGATGAAAATCTGATGCAATCATGGAAGACACAATATTTTTCAAGGCCAAATAAATTTCATTGTACACCCTGAAAATAGATTCAAATTATTGCACACCACTGCAAATGACCTAATCTGAGGAAAAATAGAAATTGATTACACCCTGTGAGTCCAGTGGGTGTAAAACTGACTATATGGTGAAAGAAAGGAAACTAAAGCAGTTGTTTCAATTAATTTGCACAAGGGTGTATGTGTTTTTATTACTTCAAACGTTATTTTTAGTGGCAGCCATATTTGAATAGATGGTCTGTTTATTTAAAACAGTATTTATTTCATCTACCAGCCTGCATACCCAAGAAATATTAATAAAGAAAATGTGCCCTCTAGCAGGATTCTGACATACTCCCCACTCTTTGTCATTGAGCTTTTACCACTTGGCTAAAAAGAACTTCACAATAAAGTAAATTTTTATTTTGCCTTTAAATGACACTCACTTGCTCAGATTGTTCATGAAACACATATCTGCTCAGTTTCGAAATCCAAAACATAAACAAAGCAATTTCTAAAGAATTAATGGATTTTATTTTTAATCCAACATATTTTTATTTCTTCAAACATTATTTTGAATATGGGTATCTGCTAAAATAACATTTGAAATAATAAAAATATGTTGGATTAAAAAAGAAAATCCATTAATTCTTTAGATATATATTTCTGTG
This sequence comes from Acanthosepion lycidas, assembly GCA_963932145.1. Lineage (NCBI taxonomy): Eukaryota > Metazoa > Mollusca > Cephalopoda > Sepiida > Sepiidae > Acanthosepion > Acanthosepion lycidas. Next base: position 44,791,031 of record OZ010599.1, on the reverse strand, counting down.
TAAATATATATATATATATATATATGTATATTATGGAGTGTATACATATGTGTCTATATATATATATATATATATATAGAGAGAGAGAGAGAGAGAGAGAGAGAGAAAGAGAGAGAGAGAGAGAGAAAGAGAGACAGACAGACATCAATACAAGTTTGATTAATGATGCCAGAAAAGGAATAAAAAAAAAGATATTAGTTTTCTTATTTACATGCAAGGTAACTTGTCTGAATCCAATAATTATAAATATTATCCAAATGCTTGTGATCTAGCATTTTCAACCATACTTCTGGCCATTATTAAGATTAGGAGTAAACTGGATAATAATCACATTTCAATTTCTGAATTCTTTTCAAACTCAGAATTTGATGTTATATCTCAAATGAAATGATGATAAGGTGGGGTGAAGTAATGTACAAGTGAAATTCTTTGCTGAGCTAAATATATATATATATATATATATATATATATATATATAATTAAGTTATAAGGAACTTGGTAAACCGAATTGGTAAATCCAAAGAGGATGAAATCCTGAGAGCTCAATGTGAGGACAGAGCTAATATGTAATGAAAAACAAACCACTTAAGGTACCATTACGATAATTTATTTCACCTAAATCCTTTTTTAAGGATTCAGGATCATCAGGTAAAACTTCCAACAACGAATTGAGAGGATTCCTCTCAATTCGTTGTTGGACGTTTTACCTGATGATCCTGAATCCTTAAAAAAGGATTTAGGTGAAATAAATTATCGTAATGGTACCTTAAAGTGGTTTGTTTTTCATTACATATTTATATATATATATATATATATATATATATATATATATGTATCAGTTATTTCCACTCCTAAACAGTATGTGTATACTATATAATGTGAGGATGCCATAATGGTTATCATTGAAGAAAGGGAAATCAATGAGCAGAGTTCAAATCCCAGTCTAGTCACTTTCACACTAATGCCCTTGGGAAAGGCATGAATCTGTCTCTTTTCTCACCAATTATGAGTTAAATACCAGAGTAGACTGTCAGCAGCCAATCTAGGAGAAAGACTCTGGATTCAAAGTCATGGAGAAAGCAATAGAAAACATCTCTACTACCTTCCCCAAGAAATTATAACAATTTTCAGATAACAAAGAAAAGGAATCTTTGAAGATCTATAATTGCCTATGTTCTGAAGAAACATGGCATTAAAAAATACTATACAAGATTAAATATAAAAAATAAAAATGGTAAAAAAAGCTTCCAATGATAGAGACAATATAGTAGGTATTTGTTTATCTTGTGAGATAAAAGTATCACACTGTTTAGTCAAAATTCAGTCATTTTGGTGGTGATCCTGGAGTGACTTCTCCAGGGTGCAGGCATAGGCAATGGTACATGGAGACTGTGCACTGCTCAGACTAGATGGCCCCCTATCTGCTATACTGAAAAGATCCATAGGAATACAGAGCATTACATTTGGGGCCATCTTGGCTGCATGAGTTGCCAGAAGGTTTTCAGTGTTGACCTTTGGGGCTGCACTCTGGATAATTTTGTCTGGATTTACTTTCATAGTCTATTACATGTTTGGATATGACTACAAGGCAACAGAGGTTAAAATCATGGATTCTTTTCCCTTGATGAACTGCCTTCCTGGGTTGATGAGCCCCATCTACCCCCAAAGCAACTGGTTATGAGGTGCCAGTGGTCTGCCTTTGCCCATTCTCTGACTTGGAGCTGGACTTAGTTGTCAGAGGCTATTTGAGATGCATGTTATGGGAACATTTTGTAAAGAGTAAACTAGTCTCCACTACCACCCCCGGCTATAATAACTTTTGGAACACATATAATGTACGTATATAAACATTATATATATTACTTGTTTTAGACACTCCCCAAAATGAATATTACTTTTTTAAATATATATATATACAGATTCCATATAAAAAAATGTATACACACTTCAGGAATAGCAATAAACTTGCATTGATATTGTAATACTAAATTTATTCAGACATCACAAGATTAATACAAGTTATCTTTGGAATCTACAATCACAAGTGATGCTCAAAATGGTGACCTTTAGCTTTGAAACATTTATTAGTATAGTGCACTACTGCTTGGACAATGTTGACCAAAGTGTCCAGTGGGATTGCTGCACATGTATTTCAGATTCTTGTTTAAGGGCTGCCAATGTAGTTGGTTTTGTATAATACGCATCATCATTAGAGTAACTCATTGCAATTTCCCAGGTTAATGTTTTCCAATAACATGAAGTGGAAAGATTATATTGAATCAATTGCTAGGTCTGCTGCTAGGAAAATTGGTTCACTTGTGCTGTACTAGACAATTTTTCTTGCCAGAATCTGTCTTACATATTTATAAGTCTACCATTCATTCATGCATTGAATATTGCTGTCACATCTATGTATTTAGAGATTCTAGATAAAATGCAAAGAAAAAGCTGCAATGTTATTGGTCTTTGACCTGGCACCACAGCTTCAGTAACTTTTCCATTGCCGTAACATAGCTTCCCTGTACCTTTTCCATAAATACTTTCAAGGGTAGCTGTTCTGATGAGCTTTATGAATTTAAGTGCAGTACTAGATTGGCAACAAGATCTAATAATTTTACAGTTGAAATGAATAGATATAACCATATGTTCTATGCTAAGAGTTTCTTCTTTTGAACTTTTCACTTGTGGAACTCTCTTCCAGTTTCTTGTTTTCCAGTCAACTTTGAATATAAATATTTGAATGTACTGTCAACAGTTATCTTTTGTCTTCTTAATTCTAGTTATTTTATTGTACTCTCTCCTTAATAATATTTTCTTTTTCTCATATTCTCATTTCTCAATAACCCCTTGCATCTTAGTGGTTTATTGTCTTGCTTAGGTGGAAATGATTAAAAAAAAGTGGATGAAATTCTGAAAAATCTACTTGTAGATCAACAATATTTGATGAGCAAGTAAGATTTGCAATTGTTTTTGTAGATATTTTGATGTTTATTCATATTATTGACAGAATGCTTGACTTTACATATAACATAAAAAGGAACATACCAAATTGAAATTCCAGTCAAATTCATTAGGTTCACTTTCATACAAATATCTTTGGGAAATTTAAGGATTCCATCTTCTCCCCACCCAGCTATAGGTTTAATAGCAAGACAAACTGAGCTCTCTTGCCTTGAGGTAGTGACCAGTCTAAGAGAAGGAAAATGAATTCAAAATCATCCTGAAGAGGGATGGATTTTGTTAGGTTATCTTACCCTAGACACACCACTGCTGCTATGGCTGCAGTACATGTGGTATCTCTAAGATCCTAATGAGACTCATGACATGGCATGATGTGATAATGTTCTGATGAGGATTGCTGAATATCAATTACTTACATGAATATTTTCAGAGTTAATTTCTTTATGGATACATGATATATTGAGTACATTTATAGGTATATAAATCATACTTAGCTTACTTACAAAAAGGCTGCCTGGGACTATAAAAAAGAATAATAATTCTTTGAAAAGATTTGTGGGAAAAGGAATTATATACAACTGGGAAAATGGTTTCTAGTATTGACATTAGAATTGAAGTGAATAATAATAATTGCAAAACTGGAAATGACTCAGATCCCTTACATTATATTCATGACAAATTTAAGTAATTGATCTTTATTATTTATGTAAAAATCTCTTAATAGAATAAAAGTCTACCAAAGTGGTCATTTTATTGTCAGATGGAGATAAAACTGGTTATTAAGCAATTGTTCAGGGGCAGGATAACATTATTATGTATGCCCATACCACACATAATTTGCATCTCTCTTTAATTGGTTGCTTTTGGGTTTTAAGACTAGAACAGGAAGAATATCACTTTCTTAAAAATAACAAAGAAGTTAATTATATTTGTAACATCCTTCTTTAACTCTTACTATTATTCTTATTTTTAGTTATTCAGACCATAAAAATTTAGATTCCCAAATAAACAGTTGATGAAACAATGTATTCATTTTCTTTGGTAACTTCTGTTTGAATGCATTTACAGAAATACAAGAAAGTTGTCTGGGAGTTTGTAAAAAGCAACAAAAAACAGTATCATGTAAAAATGAAACCATTGTTCAGACCATTGTTCATGTATCTTTTTCTTCTTCTTCTTCTTCTTCTTCTTCTTCTTCTTCTTATTATTATTATTATTATTATTATTATTATTATTATTATCATAATTACTTCTATTGAATATCATAAGGATTCAAATGATCTAGAATTATGAATAGCTGATACTGTAGACCAGTGTTTTTTCAACCTCTTTTACTTCAGGGTGCACTTGTAAAATAACTAAAACTCTGGGGTGCACTTTAAATACTATTATGGAAATATTAGCCATGAAGTTTGCAAATATTAGGTTGGTGCAAAAATAATGATGTGATAATGTCGTTTTTTGACGTATTTTTTAACGTCAAAAAACGACATTATTACGTCATTATTTTTGCACCAACCTAATAGAAAATTATAAAGAAGTCTCCTGAAATAAGCATTTATTTTTAAGATATTGCATTGTGTATTTAAACAGTACAGTTTTCATTTAAATGGATTTATGTAGAATTAGTATTCTTTTTAGAGAGCCTGACAATGACTGATTTAAATCTCTTGCAGAAGGTAAAATCCACTCCTTAAAGATTAAGGATTTCAGCATCCATTTTAAAATATCAAATGACAAAACTTGACTTAGATGTGGAAACGATGTGCTTGGTGACTCTAGTTTTTTTTTAAAAATAAAGATTTTTTAAATATAAAATAATTCATAAATTACTCTTCTGTTAACTTGGGGTGCACCTGGTTATCTTTTAGTGTGTATCATTTGAGAAGCACTGTTGTAGATTCGGCAAATGGTTTTCTTTACTTTTCTTGATCTATAAGAAATAACAATAGGATAGATTTGCTAATTTTAGTTTTGCATGTTAATTCTGATAATATTGTCATTTTTAATTTTGTTTCTTTATATGCAAATCAAAAAGTTAAATTTTCTAAGACTAATTGTCTGATCATTCCCTTTGATATTGGAAATAGCCAAAATTGTTATATTTTCATCCAAGCAAAGTGATAATGCTGTTAGGATGCAAGATGCAAGTTAGTGAAAGAGGATGGGAAAACCTTAGTGAAGAGAAGTGAGTTAAGGACAATAAAGGAACTGGGTTCAGGAAGATAGAAGATGGGGATTGACATTGCATTTAATTTTTGAAGATTGTAGACAGCAGTGAAGCAAGAAATCAGAAGGGAGTTCTACAGGTGAGAAGTGAGAAAAAATGCTGTTAGAACAGAAGTGGTGATTACATCTAGATAGTTCAACAGTAAAACAGAGAGAACTAGTTGCCAATCTAGTAGCACATTTAAATTCATGTAGTCAAGGTACCTGGCTAAAAAGCTCATCAGAACAGATGCCATAAAATATTTTTAGAAAAGAAGCCATGTCACACTGGTGAGAAAGTGACTGAAGTTGAGATACCAGGTCTGGATCAACCACATTAAAGACCCTTCTTTGAATTTTGTCAAGAACCTCAAGATATACAGTATGCGCATCAGACTAGATATGGCAGCAATATTCAATTTATGGACAAATGGTAGAATTATAAATATGCAAGAAGAATTGTGATGAGAAACATTATCTGACACATTGCAGTGAACCAAAATTTCTAGTACTGGATGTTGCAATTGATTCAATATAGTCACTCCACTTTATATCAGTGGAAAATGTGAGCCCAAGAAGGCATAGAGCATTGCTTTCCTGAAGTTTTGCATCAACCATACTGATGGCAATTAGAAAAGGTTCTCTGCAGTGAATAAATGGAAACAATTTTATGGAAGCGTTAAAATTTACAAGTCATTTCTTGCACCGGTTAACCACTGATTAGAGGTTTGTTTTGAGAGCAGGTGTTAGATTTAACTTGTTTGCTGGTTATTAAAACCTACATTTTTTGGATTGTTCATTAGATTCTTCCTTTGTTCTACCCATGACTTTTGGGTATCATTTCTCTCATCATAAATTTGGGAAGATATGAAGAATGAAAAAATTATAAGCATTGTTTACATAGCCCTTATTTCTTATGTTAAGCAAATACACAATTTTGAGTAGACACCTTGTTTTTTTAACTGTGTGAATTATATTTAATGGTTTGTACATTCACAAATCTTTATAAGAAAATGTTTTCTCCAGCTGGGTTTGAACCTGTGTACCCCTATGAAGTGAAAACCACTGTCTGATTTGAAATGTTTTAGACTGCTCAGCCAGAGAGAGCTTCCAAGCTTGGTAAAGGTTAATTACCTTTTTTAAGTAATATACATCTTTTCAGTTTGATCCTCTTCAAAGCTCATCTTCTAAAAGGTCTATGCCTTCTAAATTTATTTTTGTATCTGTAACATAAAAAAAGTAATTTTCAAGGAATTAAGGGATTTAAAAAAAATGAATCTGACATTATTTCTTATTACTGTAAAGTAATAAGAAATAATGTTGGTTTAAAAATTTACTTACTTCAAATTAATAAATAATTCACTTACTTTAAAGTAATAAGAGACAATGTAAGATTAAAATTTTAAAAAAAAATCCATTAATTCCTTAGAAATTACTTTGTTTCTGTTTCAGATACAAAATAGCCTTTAAATATAAGGAACAGTCTAAAAGTAATGCCTCACATTTATTTCTGTAGCAACTACAACAGTTACAGGGAGTACAATAATGCCATTGGATAGAACAGGTTTTTAACTAGGAAGCACTATTTTTCTACATAATCACCACAAATGGCAATGAACAAGAGCCTGTCTATCATGTTTGTAAACATGGATTGTCGCAAACATCATTGTCACCACTGCTAAAATATATTACTCACCCACTAACTGGGATCACTATTTGGTGTCTGCAAACATTGGCAAACTCTTCTCCATACATACATTCATACCAGACATTATTTTGCCAAGCAGCTGCTTAGTTGCTATCTGTAACAAGGCAAAACAATTTATGGATTATTGATGAGAAGGCACAATCTCTACATTTATACCACCATAATCTGTCTTTGACATCATGGGTCAATATAATAGAATCAGGAGGCATTACCTTCAGTGCTCCCCTCATAGATGGTAATGGGGCAAAACTCCACCTAATTTAAAAAGAAATAAATGTCCGAGTTAAGTTAGTTTATTAAATGTATACCATCTTCCATTAAGGATTTATTTAATTTTTTTCATATCCTTTTCTTTTTCTCTGGTTTCCTTTTTGTTGAGATTTGCCAAAGTGTTTCATATCTAAAATTGCCAAGAATTAATTATTATCATTTGTCAGAGTTGGGAAAATATTCCTTTTCTTTTGTATTCCTTATTTGTCATCTGCAACTCATCCCTAATGAATAGATTCATTTATTCGTTAAATATGATAAATTGCTCTTATTGGATTGAATTTTGATGACACTATTGATTTCATTTATTTTTTTTGCTTTTAGTTTTTACAGTTTTTTGTTTGTTTTGAACATTTTGTTGTGTGTCATTGCATAAATCCAATTAATGCTTTCTGTGCCAAGCGTTTCCATTTTGGAACATCCTCTAGATGTGCCCTCTTTTGTCTTTAATAGACACGCAGGAGACTGCTGGAATCTTGGATTTCACAGCAGTTTCTGATTGTATCATTTGCAGTTGAAACTTCTATTGACTAACACTATTAAAAGGAAGAAAAAAGAAAGGATTTTTTTAAAGATTTGATTTCTTATTTTAACATTTCATTATAAAAACAATTTAGCCTAAATACATGGAACACAATAATTTTTCATTTGTAAAAGCCAAAAAAATAAATAGTCCAGAAAACCACTTGCTGAAAGCAATATCTTATTTATTTACATAAGATTTCTGAACAGTTTGGGTAAGATAGTCTTTTGAAATGTTCAATGATTCAGATTTTAATGAAACAAATATTAAAAATTATTTTGAAAATTGCCTGAGAAAAGTAAAGGAAAACCCTCTTTCTGTGGCAGTAATTTCTTTGAAAATTTTCAACAAAATATTAATAACTATTTTGAGGTCATACAAAACAAAGAGAAAATATCAACTTGCAGTTGAAGTAATTAATAAATATTGGCAGAATTTCATTGACCTTTTGTTGCAGCAAATATTTTTCTTTTACTTAGAAAGAACAGTTTCTGAAAATTTCTAATGAATGTAAGGAATCTGAGTAAATGTTGAAAAACTAGTTTATTGGACAGAAACTAGAGCAATCAACAAAGAATCACATATCTATTCTATATGAAACATAATGAAAGCATTACTCCATACCAATAAATGAACATACCTTGCATTAGCATAACAACAGATTATGTCATTAGTAAGTAGGAAATATCATATGTTAATACATTGTTTTTTTTATTTTGATTTTTTTGTTTCTTTTTTGTCTTCTTTGGATATTTTAATTTTTAGTTTTAAAATGTTTAAATTATTGTTAAAACACAGAATTCTTTCTTAGATGTACCAATAGAGATAATTAGATAGAAAACACAGATGTGCAGGTGGTGTAATAAATAGCAGCTCAGAATGAGAAATTGGCGAGCTTAGTTTGAATTCCAGTTGAGTTCATTACTTTCACTTATGCGCAAATACACTTGGAAACAGTGTGAATGCATCTCTTTGTCAATCTCCCATCTATGAGTTAAATAATAGGGTAGACTGAGTTCTTCAGTTTTGGGAAGGATGACAACTTTGAATTCAAAACCATATGTAGCCCTAGCAAAGCACATACAGTGCAGCTAATAAAAGGCTGAAACGTTGTGATAAATATGGCAACAAAGATGAGAGTGATAGTCCGAACAATGTAAATAATTTATTCTTTGCTGTTAAAAATGGAAAAAAATAAATTTTCTTAAAAGATATTGTTTACCATGAAGTCCCATAAAATTAAATTAGATTAAAAACTTATTAAACTTCAAAGTAGGGTTTTTGCCAGAGTGCAAACATGTCCTCAAAGAAGTGAAGTTACTGTTTGATAGAATGAAACAACATATAGCATCTTGCAAGTTTGGTTCTAGAGATTATTGGCAGCTCTGCAAGATTGTGCTAAACAACACTAAGTCCTCAGTCTCTCCTCTATTCAATCAATTCAAAGTCCTGACATCTACAGCAGATAAGGTTGAATGCTTTGCTCAGAAATTTTCTTCCAACTCAACATTAGACTCATTTAGAGTATCCACACCTGATTGCCCCAAAAGGACAGAGATTTTACTGAGTGATATGTGCATAACCCCATCATTGGTCTCAGACATCATTTCTAAATTAGACTCCCAAAGGAAGTGACAGGATCCTTGCCATTGTCCTAAAGATATGTACCCCTGAGCTGGTTCCAGCTCTCTCCAAATTCTACAACTATTGCCTTGATGATTCCTGCTCTCTAGCTTGTTGGAAGTCCACTTCTGTAGAACTTAACTTTTACTGTTGAATTAGTTAAATGTATCTGCCACTTCTACTCTAACAGTTTCTTTTCTCACACTTCCCGCCTGTGGAACTCCCTTTTGTTTACTTGCTTCCCTGATAGTGACAATCATCAAAAATTTAAATGCCAATCGCCATCTTCTATTTTCTTGAACCCTGTTCAGCTTTTATGCTTTCCTCAGTTACCTTATACCCAGTCTTTTCTCCCACCTTCACTCTTTTTTCCTCCCTGCATACCAGTGGAATTCCTGCTTTGCTTGGGGTGAAATGATTTAAAAAATGAAATAAATAAAATAAAATATTTTTCCATACAAGTCAGCTTATTCAAATTTCACCAGTCGGTTTGTGAAATTGAACCAAACATAGAGTTTGTAAATCTCAACAAAAAATGTTAGCGATAACTTCAACACTACTAAATACTATAAGGATATCAACATACATTGGCATGTTGCAAAAAATTCTAGTAGATAAAAATTCTAAATTATTCATACAGGAAAATAACCAATGAAACTGCAAAATTACTTATATATTACCATTATTTTTATTGCATGTGTAAATAAGTATTTCAAGAAGAGACAAACAGCTTGTAATGAAAAGTCTGATGATTAACATTTCATCATTACTGTTATGGTAATTTACCTATGCATGCATGAACTCTCCCAGCTATAAATAGGAGCAGGTACAGTCTTTTAGAGTGGAAAGCTTCCAGTGGTCAGCTCTGAGAGTTGGACTGAACATTCTTGCTGTAACACTCTTGTATGTATAGGTTTCTATTACTGTTTCTGTTAATATATTTGTTTAACTCAATTCCTCACTTGTGTCTTTATTTCTGGCCCTAATAAGGTCACGACAATTGCAAAATGCCTCTTTACTGAAAAAGAGAACCTCTTGAACTCAGATCCTATATACTCTTAATGAACAGATAAATATACATACTGCATTTTTTTCAAATGTTAACTTTTCGAACTTTTAGATTCACTTCTTACTTATGTAATATTTCCACATTTCTTTAAAAATAAATTGCATTTAACATTTTCATTATAGGACCTAAAGTAAGACATATAAATTATATATATATATATATATATATATATATATATATATATATATATATATATATATATATATATATATTTATAATTAAGTAATTCATCAAATCTAGAAGAAACCTCAACAGAATGTAAAAAGCACTGGATGGCCATTTCATCCTATATTTGGGAGTCATCAGCAGTGCCCATCCACTATCAAGAATTGAAACCTGAAAAGTTATGTTATCAGGCAAATGTCATACCAACTGTACAAATGACAAAGAGGTAGTGAATTAGACTCGATATAACGCCTCTTGATCACATATTCTGTGGTGGAACTCATCTGAGTTTCTCCTTACCCATAGGACTGTGCCCCTATATATATATATATATATATATATATATACCTATCTAGAAACAGTCACAAGTTAAATTCATGAACAAAATTAAAACGGATAGAGATGTCAACTTAATAATCAATAAAAAAAATTTTTTTAAGATTTTAAAAAAGATTACTGGAAGTAAACTTATATTTTAAAATAAAATTTTGTACTTTCTATGAATATTTTTCTAATTGACTATTTCATAGAAAATCCCCAAAATTTAAAAAAAAATTTAAATCACTGACAAACATCAAATTAAATTATTTGTAGACAGTCTAGAGACATTCAAATTTATATCAAACATAATAATCTTTATGAACCCCCAAAATAACACTTTCAAAGTAAAGCAAAATAACAGCGTCTGTTTCTAACATTTTTTACAAAGAAAATTAGTGACATCTTCTCTTCTCTTCTCTTCTCTCTTAACTTCCTTCTCTCTTTTTCTCTCTATGAGTTTTTTTCTTCTTTACCCCTTCGATTTCAATATATAATTTCCGTTAAGTTAACCGTTTAAATGTGTCAATATCTGCTAACTCACTCATGTCTTCTCTCTCTCCCCCCTCACTCCCTCACTTCGTTAATTTACATATGTTTAATATGGCCCGTCAAAAATGTAAATTTTCTTTTCATTTTTTGTTTGGAAGTAAAGTCTGATGATCCGCAGTCCTTTTAAAACGGCTGTGGTGAAATAATTTATTACATGGAACCTTAAAGTGGTCTGTTTTTATTTAAATTATTTGCTCTGGATTTACATTGAGCTCTCTGGATTTTATCCTCCTTAGGTTTACCCATACGGATTACCTAGTTTTTCATAAGCTAAATATATATATATATATATATATATATATATATATATATATATATATATATATATATATATATTATAAACAAGAATACATTTGTAAAGCAACAAATAAATCAACTCACTATTAATGCATTTTGAAAACAGTATACAAACCACTGCAATACCTGAATTGCACTTAATATATACAAAGTTTGGAAGATACCTGTCCATTTATCCTACATATTTTATTAGAGATATTGTTTTTTTAATTAATTCATCCCAAGCAAGGCGATGATGCCACTAAGATGCAAGGAGCTACTAGGAGTGAAAAAGAATCAAAAAGATTTTAGAAGGAACTGGAAACCAAATCCTAACAAAAAAACAAAATAAACCTTTACTCTTGTCCAAAAAACCGAGTAATATGTTTCAAATATTTACCTCATAGTCAGTATATATTAAATGATCCTGTTTTGAATAAAACTAGAAATATTTGTTCTGAACAGGGTAAAATTATTCAGCATTTGATAGGGAATTAAATATAATGTAGCAGTAGTAGTCATAGATATAAGTTAAGTGTATAGAGATGTTTTGGTGATTCTGTTAAGGAATAAAAATTTTATTATATGCTGATTTGTTCTGGCTAGTGTCCTCATCTTTCTTGTTATCATCACATTTCGGCTGTTGTTTTCTCCAGCCTTCTCTAAGAAGCTGTCACTGTTTCAAGTTTTCAATGCACCAAAAAATTAAGTAAAATAAAAAAAAGAAACTTGATTAAATTTTCACAGGCTCCATTGTCTAGCTGGTTTAAAATATAATATTAAAAGTTTGTTTTTTTATGCTTATTTGATTTTTAAAATAAATATATCATTCTTGCCTTTTTTTCTAATCCAAATAAAACATTCAATGATATTAAACTAACTTGAAAAATGCCTAAATCTAATTTTTCAAATTTTTTATTTATATTTTAGGAAAAGGGTGAACAAACTGATCTTGTGTCAAATATTGTTATCAAATTTTCCTTCAGGAAGGGAAATAACAGTTCTCTCTCCAACCTGGACTGAGTTTCTCTACACACACATATACATATATATATATATATATATATATATATATATATATATATATATATATATATATATATATATATATATACACATATTAGCTCTGTTATCTTATGGCTACATACTCAACAGTTATTTTTATAAAGAATGAACATAGTACCCATAAAAACTGATAGGATTATCTATATGTAGTTCAGTATTTTTTGCCTATGATCATAGTATCTGTGTACTCTGCCATAGATAAGTATTGTTCTATGTATATTTATACAACTGCTTTTTAATTCTGACATTCTCATGTTTGATGAAATTTCAAGTCACTCATGGAAACATCATATAAACACTCAAAATGAAATTTTTTATGTGTGTTTTTGTTTTTTTTAAACATACTTCAATATACAGTCCCCATATATATATAGGATGTGATGGATAAATTATCCTTTAAATTATGCAAAAATGAAAATAAAACTGGCATCTCATTTGCACAAAAATATCTTGAAATACTAAAAAGTACATTTGTTCAATAAAATCACCGTCAGCTTTAACCTCAGCCTCCAGATGACTTTGGAATTTCTTGCAACTCTTTTGGATGTTTAAGTTGGTGAATGCTGCCATAATCCTTGCCTTCAGTTCATCTTTGGTGTTACAAGGAGTTTTGTTGGTCTCTTGCCCAACAGCACCCCACACATAATATTCAAGAAGGTTGCAGTCTAGGGAGTTAGGTGGCCACATGTAAGGGGTGATATGGTTGCAGAAATTGCCTGACAGCCACGACTGAATTTTCCTGCTTGTATGGCATGGTGCAGAGTCCTGGTGCCAGGCATAGGGTCTTCTAGCAGCCACCCTCCGGACCAAGGTCAGCACTACCTCCTCAAGGTATGATGTAGGCCTCTGGCTTGAGTCTGAGTTATTAGTCTGAGGCCTTGTGGGAAGATGAATGGAGGCATAACGTCACCATCACTAGTGATCATTCCAAACACCATGATGTTGACAGGATATATCATCCAATTCTTTCCAAATCCTCTGCACTGTCCTCAGATTGACACCAAAAACACTCTGAAATGTTCATATTGGAGCTTCCAGCATGAATATTGAGCAGTACAGCATGCCATTTCCAAATTTCTGGTGGAGTGAATAGCATCATGGTGCTCTTTTTCTCACAGGCTTTGCCCAACTGATCCTAATATACTATGCAGTCAACAAAATCAAACACAAACAATGTGTATGCATGAAATTAAATATATAAAATGGCAACAATTTACTCATCGCACTCTCTGTGTGTGTGTGTGTGTGTGTATATATATATATATATATATATATATATATATATATATATATATATATATATATAAAAATTAGATGTCTTCAAAATATGTATATATCTATATCTATCTATCTATCTATCTATCTATTTATATATATATATATATATATATATATATATATTACACAACAAAATTCAAAATTAGCTCATATGGAGGGGTATCAATCTATTTTAATTGATGAACATTGCATCAGTCTTATTCAACCCCAGTGTATAGACTGTGTTCATAATTTAACTTTCACAGCCATTGAAAAATTGATACAGAATTTATCTATTTTGATGTTTCTGTCAGACAAAATACTCAAGTCTGTGGTTTGGGGAGGGTGGAAGGTATTAGCCTTAAAGGGAAGAGGTATTATAAAATTAACCCAGATATTAACCTTATGATATTAAATTGGTGTTATATAAAAAATGAGGTGTTAATTTGAAACTAAAAGCGGGATGAAAAGGGAGTTTAATAAAAAAAATTATATATATATATCTATAAAGTTAGGTTCCTACTTAAAAAATAATAAATTATACTAAAAAAGAGATATATTAAAAAGATTAAAAATAAGTCATATTTAGATAATTTATATTAAATTTAAGTAAGAATTTATTTTAAAAAATTATATTAAAGAATAAAAAATTTAAAAATAATAATATTATAAGAAAATAGATTATACATTTTTAACTTTAAAAGTTATATTAAAAAACCCTACTAAGTAATATTTAAAAAAAAAAAATTAACAAAAATATATACATGAAGAGGTGTAAGTGATAAAAGAAAAGAGAGTTAGAAGGGACAATTATGGTGAAGAAGTGGAAATACAGACATTAGAAATAGTTATACATTCAACATTTGAATAGTTAGAGAATTAAAAAGTAATAAAGTAAAATCTGTATTATAGAAGTTTAAATCTGCCTCTATGGCTACATTTTAAAACCAATTCATTCCTTTGATTTAATAGTTTGCTTTGATTATTGCATTTTATTATTCTAATTTTTTCTTCTAAACTCAAGTTACACCTATCTCTAAGACTATTAGGAGTATGAGCAAAACTTATAATTTTCCAGTCTATTTGTGTGTTCAGACCTTTCTCCTTCAATTCCCAAAATCTTTTTGAAAGAGTTGTCTGGTATTTTAATTTAGGGTTGGTAAAAGAGTTCCTATGGCTATAAAATCTGTTTCCATTTCCCTACGAAAATTCCAATGTAATCATTATAATTTAACATATTTTCTTTGAGGAAAATGGTTGCTTGGTATATAACCCTAGTAAATTTGCATTTGCCCTCAACTGGACAACTTTCTTTATCTCTACAATTACAGGAGGGTTCCATACCAGGTTTGTTGTTTATCCCATTGAACTTACTTAAAATATAGTTATTATGAGTGTTGATAATTTTGTACATGTCATAGGTGCAGGAATAGCTAATTTTAATTGTTTTCTTATTGAAGATATTACTTAGAGGGTTGTTTTTGTGAAAATGTTTATTTATTAACTTTAGAAAATACTGTCTGATATTAATATTGGACAGTTTGTAAAAGTTCAGGATGTTGAACCATATAATTTTTTTTCTGTTTCTCTGCCTACATTCCACTTTAGATATTTCAGTGTTACTTATGGGGGTTAGATAAGATAATTTATTTTTAAAACCACTTTTATGGAGAGCATTTTCAGATAATACTTTATTTTTATTAAAGATGTTTATGCTGGATGATAATCTACTAATCCTAGTGCCAACAGTAGTGAGTATCTGTCTCACAATGGCATTGGGGTGGTTAGAGTTAACATTAATATAGGTGGGGGTTCATTCTCATTATGGTATGGTTTAAATGTTTTATTATTGAGACTAAGGGTGATGTCTAGATAATCAACTATTTTAAAGTTAGAAGAAATCTAAATTCTAAACCCTATATAATATGATATGCAGTGTGTGTATATATATATATATATATATATATATATATATATATATATATATATTAGGTTGGTGCAAAAACAATGACGTAATAATGTCGTTTTTTGACGTTAAAAAATACGTCAAAAAACAACATAATTATGTCATTATTTTTGCACCAACCTAATATATATATGCTGCATTTCATATTATTAGTCACTTCATGTTTTATTGTTACATAAAATAAATACTTATTAGATCTAAAGGTTTATTTGCTGAATGATGACAACACCTTCAGGTGCAATTACCACAAAGGCTGGTTTGTTTTGCATAGATAAAAAAAGCAATGATTTGTATGAAATGTTCTGAATTTTAAAGTCACAAATTAAAATTCATATTATAAGTCTGAAGCTTTAAAATGGATCATAAGGCTTATTAGATGGATTAAGATAAATGTTTAATAACTTAAGAGTTTATGGTGATTTTCTAAGCATATCTTAGATGTAGCACAAGGCTGAAAGTATGGGACATGCAGTGAGGATCAAACTCACTGTTTTGTCATAATTGATCTAACAAGACAATCTTGCTAACTATTATCCCATGTCAAAGTGTCCAAAATGACTTTTTAGACATAGATATGGCACAAGGTCAATAGTGTGAGGTACCCAATGAGGATCAAACTCACTAGTCATAATTTATCTAGCAAGACTAGCTTGCTAACCATTATACCATGTTAAAGTACCCATTTTCTAAGCATAGTTTAGATGTGGCACAAGGCCAAAAATGTGGAGAATCCAGTGATGATTGAACTACTTAGTTATTACTAATCTAGCAAGACAAGCTTGCTAACCATTACACAAAATTGAAATGTTCAAAATGATTTTCTAAGTGTAGCTTAGATGTGTCACAAGGCTGAAAATATGGGACACCTAGTGAGGATTGAACTCACTACTCAGTCGTAATTGATGTAGTTTGGTTTGGTTTGGTTTGTTTTGTTTTACTGCATATCAACCTTAATGGGTTATTTAATGCCGACAAAATTTTTATTGCTAATGATATTTTTTTCCAAAAATGTATTGCTGGTAATTTTTTTTACAAAAAAGTATTTCTGGTTTGGTTTGGTTTTTTTTGTTTTACGGCATATCAACCTCAATGGGTTATTTAATGCCAACTAATTTTTTTTATTGCTACTAATATTTTTTCCAATAATGTATTGCTTGTTATATTTTTTTTTCAAAAATGTATTGCTGGTAATAATGTACTTCTGGTAATAATTTTTTCCCAAAAAGTATTTCTGGTATTAAAACCTATTTTTACACTTTTATAGTGTTTTGACCCCAGTTTAGGGGTTAACTGTTTGCCCATA
Source organism: Acanthosepion lycidas (assembly GCA_963932145.1). NCBI lineage: Eukaryota > Metazoa > Mollusca > Cephalopoda > Sepiida > Sepiidae > Acanthosepion > Acanthosepion lycidas. Next base: position 44,773,767 of record OZ010599.1, on the reverse strand, counting down.
GCTGGGACCCTAACAGGTGCTACCATCCTGGGTCATGGTGGACCTGGGAACACCAGCAATTAAGAGGTGGCTCCATGCTTCTCAAAACCTCCTGATCAGAGGCCTTGCTGCCAAATGTAGTTTATCGTCTTACCTAGGGTGCGGATGTAGTTTATCGTCATACCCAGGACGGAAATTGATGTAGTGAGACAAGCTTGCTAACCATTACACTATATCAAAGGACCCAACTTCAGAGCTTATGAAAGGTAAAACAATGCTAGAAATTATAAAAATGATTAGTTGGTATCACTGAACTGTAAAAAAAGATCTTGGAAAAGATCTTGGACAACTCCAATGCATACCTATAAGAAGTAAGTTTAGGATATTATATGATCTGTATCTCATATTTATGTCAAGGTCACTTTACAAGTACTACTGGTATTATGTAACCAAGTATTACCTACCACATGATTGTTCATTCACTTATGTACAAATACCCTTAGGAAAGGTAAGAATCTATTGCTTTCTGAATCGCCTCGGCCAGGAGTTAAATAAAAAGGCTGGCTGAGCTCTTCAGCCTTAGGTGGCAACCAATTTAGGAGAAGGACAACTGGCAAAGCACATACTATGCAGCTAAAGAGTTCAACATGACTATGATCCCAACTGCAGTTGGCAATCTCATAATTCAGTGTGTGGGTGCAGAAAGAAGAATCATGGAGCCAACTGCAAATACCTGCTTGCATTTACTTTCTCACAAATACCCTTGGGAAAGGTAGGATTCTCTGGGATCTTTAGCCTTGGCGACAGTCAGTCAAGGAGATTGTCTTTGTATCCAATTTGATCTGTTTTTTTATGTGGATAATGGTTTTAGTAATATATCTTACTAATTAACCCTTAGCTGGGGGAAGAAGAGGTAGATTCATACCTTTCCCAAAGGCATTTGCATGCAAGTGAATATAATGAACTCAACAAGAACTGGAATTCGGTTCTCAAACTAATAATTCCAGCCTTTATCCATTACACCACCTGAACATCCAAGAATAAGCACCTGGGGTTTACAAGTGGTCACCTATCTAAGTACTAACCAGGCTCGAGATATTAAATAAAAAAAAATGTCTGGCTTTTGATAAGGAGTGTGGCTAGACAAACAGTAGGATTAGAAACAAGACCTGTCAAAGAACAGTGAACTTTCTTGTAGGATCTATGGCCATTTAGGACAATATGGTAGACTGGGCTCCATATCTATGTATACAGACAGTGTGGTGAAGACATGATGTTACTGGGCAGAGGGTGTCCTAGACTGAAGTCAACGACCAGGCTAGAGGGTATTACTGCTGGAATCAGTAGTACCCTTTAGTAAAATGGAGCAAAGGCTGGTTGGCTACTGGTGGATACCATCCTTATAGGTTGAGATATCTCCTTTACTTCTAGTCAAAAATCACTATCTAAATAAAATGGGTTTCAAAGACACTCATTTGATGAAGTGGTTGAGTGTTTTTTCAACTTTAACATGATTGAAAACTTGTGGAGCATTCCAAAGAGGAAGGTTTCTATAGGAAAACAGCAATTTACAAGCAAAGATGACATGTGGAATGCTATTCTAGATGTCAAGTAGTCTGTTATATACGAATACTAATGTTGTCTTTATAATTATTTTATCATTAAAATGACACTATTTTCAAATTCTTGTTCAAAAGATTTGTTTTTGAAAAATTTGTGCATATTCTGTACTTACACCTACAGCCTAATGATTCTTAGAGTTTCAGTAACTTGGTTAATAATGTGAAATTTGGAAAATATGATAAAATTCATAAAACCTTTGTTATATTATTACAATATGTAGTCGGCTATAACTATATAAAATCATTTTAAAATTTGTCTTGCACATTAATAATGTAGATATTCCATGAATCCCTTCATAACTTTTCTAAAAACTGGTAAAAATTATAAGTGGTTAATCATGTCAAACTTGGTGTATAGTCATCAATTATTTATCTGTCCATTTTCACATAACAGTAGAAGTCGAAAAAACAAGGAAGAAGAGGAGTGAGTGTGAGAGAATATGAGAAGAAAAAAACTATTAAGGAAAGAGAACAATAAAAAAAACTGGAATTAAGAAGACAAGATAACAATTGACACCGCATTTAAAGTTTTAAAAATCAATGTTGACTGGACAGCAAGAAGCCAGAAGATAGTCCTACATATGCAAGAAGTGTGAGAGAAGAAACTGTTATCATAAAACTTACAGTTAGATCTAGATGCAACCACCACTTCTACTCTAATAGTTTCTTTTCTCCCACCTTCCACCTGTGGAACTCTCTTCTGATTTCTTGTTTCCCTGATAACTTCAATCTTCAAAGATTTAAGTGCAATGCCAGTTGCCATCTTCTGTCTTCTTGAACCTGTTCCTTTTAATCCTTTCCTCCCCCACCCCCATTCTCAGTCTTCTCATTCTCTTTCACTTTCACTCCCTGTAACCCCTATGTTCCAGTGGCATTATTGCCTTGCTTGGGGTGAAATGATTAAAAAAAAAATTAAATCTGTAAAATGATGAGACCTTGCCAGCCAGTTAGTACTGTGCTTAAATTCATAAAGTCTAGGTGCCATAGTGAAAAGTTCATCAGAACAATTATCATGAAAATATTAGCAAACATGGACCTTGATGCCTGCAAAAAAATAGACTGTCAAAAGGACAGCTTTTCTTAAAACACTGCTTTTATTTTAACTAATGTTACTCTTTGGTAATGTTTATTGTTTTAAAAAGTGATGATTAGAATTGTAATAAAACCAAAACATTTGATGAAAGTGAAGTTATACATTTTCTTTGTTCTTGAGAATTTATGACAAAAGTAAGTTATTTATTTATTAGATTATTTACACTATTTATTATATTATTTATCAGAATGGTTGATGAAATATCAGCCAATTGATTCAAACTTTACAAATTGGTAAAAGATAAATATTGTATTACTTAGTTTTAATTGTATTAATTTTTAGAATGTTATAAATTATAAATTATTCTTGTAAATAAAAAATAGTGTTTAATATTTTTATTGCAAACTAGCAGCATGGTCTGGCGTTGCCCGTGCTTGATTCAAAAATCGTACGACTCATACAGCAATTGCTATCACTTGACTTAAAATATTTTGCCCTTCCTTGCCTTTAAAGGAGTGCCTTTTGCCGTGCTGATGTTGCTACATGCCTTACTTCTTGCCTATCTCACACTGCAAATTTTTTCTAAGCCCTATACTAAACATTAAATCTGTTACGAAAAAAGAACTAAACAAAATGAACACAAAACGATCAGCTTTAAAAAAGGACTCGTAACTGGAAAAACCGAATGAAAAAAGAATGTTAACAACAAATACTTTTTCACACCCAACCTATTTCTTTGGAATCAGACTCAACGTTGAGTTTAAGCAAGCAAATGAGCCAATTCGAGTAACGTGCCATGCAGATTTAAATTTTTCCCACTTGTGATGAGATTCTTAATAAGAAAACAGATGTATAAATTTGCTTTCATCATATGTCTAGATTTTATTAAAATTCTAATCATTGCATTTTAAAACAATAAACATTACTGAAAGTGAAGGTAGTTAAAAATGATGTCATGGGAAAAACTGTCCTTTTCACGCTCATTTTTTTGGTGGCACAAAGGTCCTTGTTTGCTAAAATATTTATAGAAAAGGCTCAGGGAATCTATATTAATGGTGGTGGGAAAGTAACTGAAACTAAGATGCCAGGTCAGGACCAGTAACATTGCAGATTCTGCTTTATATTTTACTAAGAATCTCCAAATATATAGTAGAAGGAAATGTGGCAGCAATATTTAATGCATGGGCAAATGGTACACTTATAAATCTGTAAGATAAGATTCTGGTGAGACAAATTAACACAGTGAACCAACATTCTTAGTAAACCTAGCAATTGATTCAATATAATCTTTTATAATATATATTTATAGACAACAGAATCTATGAATTGTCTCTGATTGCAACTAAAATTGGTTTAATCTTTTTATCTTCAGTTATACTTTAATTGATAACAATTATTAGTAATAAATTATCATTAATACTAGTTTCATCCATGAAGCTGTTGATTATATCTGTATCAAGGATAGTATGTTTTTTACTAAATGTATTATTTATGTAATATAAAATTATCATTTGGATAAATCTGTTGAGAATATTACAGATATCTTTAAAAGTGTTTCTGAAAAAAAGATTTAATTGCAGCTTCCACCATAAAAAAAAACAAAGTATTTAATCTAATATAATCTGTACTTTAAATGTGGTCAATAAAAACTACATTGATAAAAGAGCAAAAACAAAACATTTTAAACTTAGAGAAAATGTTATCAGCATGCACATGTGTACATTTTTTAAAAATTTGCTTGAAAAGTAATGCACTATATGAAAATAGACAAATTCATTGTTCACATTGCTTCGTAGTAAAATCTTTCATCAACACCTGCCAACATAACCTTCATGAAAGCTATGAAAATAAAATAGTTTTGCATATATTCACAGCAGCATTTTGCAGATATTTGCAAAGTTTACTGTTTTTATTCAGATATTTTAAGGTTTTGACTTTTAGGGTTCAATGTTTATCCATATGTACTTAATTGTATTAAAAAGGAACATACACTATGCTTTGATCTTCATTGAAAGAGGAGAATTTTTTTTTTAATTTTTAAAATATATGATCAATTTAGATATACTTTTCTGAATAGGTTTTTATTCTCTCTCTGTATCTATCTATCTATAAATATATATATATATATATATATATATATATATATATATATATATATATATATATATTGTTTCTTTCAAGTGGAACTTGATTTTTGTAAAGGAAAAAGGTGCAAAGGAGAAGATCTGGGGACAATGGTGGTTGTCAAAGCTGGGGAATGTTGTATTATATTTCCAACTAATGAATAAATATGCTTTTCTTATAATTAACAATACACAAATGCCTTCTAAATAAATTAGCACAAAAAGCAGAAATATATATATATATATATATATATATATATATATATATATATATATATTATAAAATCCTTCCTAACAGGTAGACCCCTGAAAGTAGTTATTAATGGCCATTCCTCTGAGGCCATGGTGGTCAGTGCAGGTGTCCCCCAAGGGTCACTTCTCAGACCAATTGTCTATCTGATTTAGATAAATGATTACTTCTGATTACTACAATCTTAACCTGTTCAAGTTTATAGTCAAAACAAAACTGCTCTCTATTAATCACCACAGAGATCCTTCCCTGCTCCCCAATAGAATGTCTGATGCTCGACTTCTCAAGAGCATCTCTCTGCAGCTGCTCGGTCTCACATTATCTCCTGACCTAAGATGGAACAAATACATTGAGTCAATTGCTTCGTCCACCGCTCCCTGTGTTGCACCAGGAAATTTTTCTCCCTGGAATCGATCCTTCAAATCTACAAATCAACCATTCACCCTTGCATGGAGTATTTCTGCCATATATGGTCTGGAGCCCCTTCTGTTTGCCTCGGGGTTCTTGATAAGATCCAGAGATGGATATGCAATGCAATTGTCCCTGTTCTGGCATCTTGTCTGCAGTCACTCTCACACAGACGTGTCATTGCCTCTCTCAGTCTTTTTTACAAATATTTTCATGGTAATTGCTCGGATGAGCTGCTTTCACTGGTTCCCAGACTTCATGAATTCAAGCGTCCTATGAGGCTGGCATTCCGCTCTCACCCTTGTGGAACTCCCTTCCCTTTTCCTGTTTCCCTGATAGCTATAATCTCCAACTATTCAAATGTAATGTCAATAGACATCTCCAGTTGCCTTGATCTATTCACTATCCTTCTCTTCATCCTTTCCTCTATCACTTCTATCTGCTCTTGCTCCAAATCCTATGTGACCCCTTGCATGCTAGTGGCTTCCAGCCTTGCTTGGGGTGAAATGCTTAAAAAAAAAAAAATCTTTCCCTCCTATCTATATAAACTACTCGCTAATGTAACCCTCTACCTCAAGTGGCCTTCAGATATTGTACTGAGGGAAATTTACTGTGAAAATATATATATATATATATATATATATATATACACACACACATATATATATATATATATATATATACACACACTCACACAAGGAAGTTCTCCTCCGCATAAAGATGAAGAGCCTAGAAACCATTATGACTTGCCACCAACTTCAATGTCCTGGACACCTTGCCCAAATGCCAGACAAAACCCAAACAAATCCTCTTCCTGGAGTTTGCATTTGGCAAGAGACCACATGAAGCCCCATGTCATCGATTCAAGGATCAGCTGAAAAACACCTTGCTGAGGACAGAAATTGATCTGGTCAATTGGGAGATGGAAGCTGCAGAAAGTAGAAATTAGAGAAGAGCAGTTCAGGAAAAAACATCCCTCAAAAACACCTGAAGACAAATAGAAGAGATGAAAAGAGCCCATAGAAAAGACAGAGCTCTTCATCCCTGGAACTCTCCTACCCTACCATGAAGTGGTTGTGGACATCTCTTCACATCCAACATAAGACACATTTCCCACAGAAGGAAATGCTGATGAGCACCCAAATGATAACTCTCTCTTTTTCTCTCTTTTGATACATACATATATATATATATATATATATATATATATATATGATGTAAGCTTCACTTTAGTACAATGAAGTCCTAAATGGTATATAAAAATATCATTTTCATATATATATATATATATATATATATATATATAATCTATGCTATGTATTAAAAAGACATAATGAATAAAATAAGAATCGTTCAAAAATATATAAAAATGTTTTAATCATACCAGAGGTCCCTGTAAGATACTTCTAAAATATATGTTAAAATAAATTTTTAATAAAACAAAAATTAACCTATTGTCAAGGATATACATATCTCTAAGAATATATCTTTGTCACTTAAATGTATACTTTTTGTTGGAAGTAAGGAGTTTGAGAAGCATTTTATTACTTTGAATATCTATAAATGCAGCTTACAGTGATATCATGTTGAAACACTGGTTCTTGTATGATCATCAAAGTTAATCAATGTTAAGACTGTACAGTATCTAGATAGGTGACTGTTTGGGAATAACATGTACTGTAAGCTTGGATATCAGGCTGATGTAATGGATAACAGCTCAGAATTGGAAGTCAGAAAGCCAAGTTCCTATTCCAGTTGAGTTCATTATATTCCCTTATATACAAATACACTCCAAGCTATTAATTAGTGGGACTTGTATCAGTAAATCAGTTTATGCAAAAAAGTTTTTACAATCTAAAAATATTTTTTGGCTTTAAATAACTTGCAAAAGGTTGATAAGCCATAAAAAACAATCAATCATATGCATAAATGCAAACATCACTTCCACTTTTTCCCCTATATTTAATGTTTGCAAGAAAATGGAATTACCTGGCAAAGATTGATTTGGAGTAATAATCTCCAAATCTATTTTGAAGTGGGAAACACCACATTCTGGCCTTTAAGAAAAACTATGAGATCTTCTTGCTTGATTATAGAAGGATGAGTTTTTCTTATAAATCAACAAAGGATTTCTTTGAAGTGTTGTTTTCATTGGCTTGTGTGAGTTTAAAGACTTATCTTTTCTCCTTTAGGAACTGCTTTTTATCTGCAGCCCAATTATTGTGTCAACATTCAGTTTGTTTTGCCAGTAAGAAAACTTCTTGAGATTTAAGTCAGTGGTCTCAAAGATTACACAGTGATAATGAATGCAGCAGTTTTTCTTGGATAATACATTTAACCGTGGCTGTTCAAGATAGTTGGATTATTTATAATCTATTTCCTCTATACATCATCTTTTTCAAGTACTTGTGGGTATAGGTCAGTGATACTTGTACTGAATTGATGGCACTGGTTCCCTAGTGTGCAAGTCTGTTTAAACTGTGCATTTCCATTATGCTTTGTAATATCTCTTGCTGTGTGCTGATAGCTTCAGTGTATAAACAAATTGTTCACATCATTTTTATTGATTCAGGGAAAGGCTTTTATCAAAGCCTATCAATATAGCAGTCTTAGAATATTCTTGTGCACATTCACAACAAGCATTACCGAGACAAATGCAGTATAACATACAGGATTGTCAGATATATCTGGCAATCTTATTGTTTTTATTCAAATAATTTAAGGATTTTTAAAGCTAGGGCAAAATGTTTTTGCACATTTTCTTATATTATTGGTTTAAAGGGAACTGTATTAGGACTAAGCTTACCATATATCCAGATTAACTGGGACTGTTTCAATTTCAGGAGTTTGTCTAGTGATATTGTAGTGATATACGATTATGCTCATTAAATGATCTGGGTATGCAAGAATGACATGGCAGCTTAAATATTTTGAACTGGGACGAGTGTGGGCTGGGAGTCATGATTTATGACATTTCTTAATTAAGCTAGCTTAAGGAAGGAGTTCAAGTTCCATAAAGGAGGATCTGTTTTGACTAGTGATAGTCTCTCCAGTCAGTACCTAGTAGCAGTTGTCCCAGTTTTATTGTTGATGCACATAAAGAGACCAGAATGATTCCTTCAACTGTTTCTCACCTTCTGTGGTTTTTCAGCAATGGAGTGACTTTTTGATCATATCACCTCTCATGCAAACAGCCACAGTAATCACCCAAAAAGCAACATCTAAAATTCAAATAGGTACATGATGCTACAACCCTATCAGCATTCAATTTTATTTATTTTTGTGTGTCAGCCCTGAAATTCAAAGTAGGCTGTATCATGCAAAACACTTTATTATAGAAGAAAACTGTGCTTATAACAAAAATTAAAGACTAAAATGAAGTTTGGAAGTGATGTTAACTTTAATTATGATCCCTTATATTGCCTATAGTAAATACATATATTTTTATATAAGCTCTTTCTGTAGTGATTAGTATGTTAACCTCACAATCAAACAAAAGTTCAGTTCAAGATTGGGTGGTTATGTTAGATTTGGATAATCCTCCAAATATGACATATAATGCATTATTTGTCAAATGTATCATGAACTTCTGGCTGCTACAGAGAAAATGGTCTATGTTTTTTATCACACTTTATATCTCTTGTCCCAACATGCACACACATGCATACACACAGAATTATGCACTTTGATTTTGCACTGTCATCAATGATTTTGCATTGAATTTTTAAAATTATATGGCTAAACAAGAACGGATAATATGCATTTGAGAAGCTTTTTCATATTATTCTTCTTTTATGTACCATGTCACTTCAGGGTGTAAACAAATATGGCTCTCCATAACTTCCTATCCTTTGTAGCACTAAGTAATGATTGTCTCTTTACTATCCCCACCAGTCTCTGTTTTGCAATCCATTTATACAAGCTTGTTAGATAGGTTACTTGCTGTTTCCCTCTATTTGTCTTATCTTCAGTATGTCCTGTGTGTGTCAAATTCTCCAAGCCTTCTTTCTTTACTATGTATCCCAGTCTCTTTCTGATTTTTAAATGCAAGTATCCTTTTCGTTTCCATTTTTTCCTTAAAACTTCCTCATTGCACACATGTTCCATCCATGGTATTCTCAGCATCCTTTCCAGTGTTCACTGTCATTCATAATATTACATAGTATTTCAGCACTGTTTACTTTGTTTCTAATGAAATATTCCTGTTTTTTAATATTCTCTTAAGATTTTGGAAGACATCTTTTGTTATTCTAGTGTACCTTCAAATTTCTGAGACATATTTTCCATCATCTGTTAAAGCACTTAAAACCCAGATAGCTAAATTTCTCTACTTGTTTGATTTTAATATCTCTAATTTGTAGCTCCTATTTGAACTGTTCCTCTTGCTAACAGCCATACATTCTTTTTACAATTGATAGTTTGTCCTTTCTTCACATTTTCCTTTACCACCTGAAGTTTCTGCAGTTTTCTTTCTGTATCTGTCATCAATGTGGTATATTTTATGTTGCTAAGACTGTATCAATCAATAATAAATCCTGGTAGGACTTCTAGATCTCTTTTCATATTAGTTATCCAAAATTCTTCAAGAATTGATGAACAAAAAAGGATGTGAAATATAAAATACAGTGCACATTCATTTTTCTTTTTTCCTTTCCATTGTTCTACAGCTTCACAGAGTTAACAATTTTGCTGGACCATCTAAAATTAAATAAATACTATCTTAATAATAAAGACCAGACCAATCATTGTCATCACTATTTCTTTATATAATAAAAAGTTAATGATAAACAAATTTCATATCGATCACAACACTTTAAAAAAATCTTTATCTGCATTTCTGCAATGAGAAATCATTATTTACATTCACAGTAACGACTTCATCTTTGTTGTTATGATCATAGCATTTTGGCTATTGTTCCCTACAGTCTTCCTTCAGGTGTTAGTCAATACAGGTAAACTTTAAAGAATATTGCATTGAACCCTTTGTTTAATTTACAGAAGTAAACTTATTTTTTCACTGTCCATGACCAGGGATATCTTACTTTGTTTTGTTTTTAGTATAGCTCAGTTTTCAATAAGCCATGTTTCCAATAAGTCTGTAATTTCAGGCCTAGAGATTGAACTCACAATTATTATGCTGCTAAACCCATAAACCAATGCTTTAATCCTTATTAATCCTATTGTCCTGTGACAATTTTAAAAAATTTTTTAAACATTTAAAGTGAAAATTGTACTCTTAAGAGTACAATTTTCTCTTTACAGATTGATGTTTACATATTATCCCATCATTGTTTATCTTAAATGCCAATGCTTAAATGTTAGCAAAACATGAAATTATTTAATAAAATTGAGAGATAATTAGTAGTAATGACTTCATAAATAATTCACATAATCATGGGAAGTTCAAATAGTTCCCTCATCCAAATTAATTAGGTAGCAGAAAACCATCAACCAGCAGACTGAAAGTATATGTTACTTGTCTGATAATTATTTAAAATTACTTTTTCTTAAACTATAGATCTTTTCTAACTCCTACATTTATCATCTGTCCTACTCTTGTGATGAATACTTTAAAAAAATCTTAGTTGATGAAATAATGTGTCACTAGCCATGAAATATGGCAGCACCTAATACAGTTATTGTTGCATTTCTCAACAAAAAATATAAGAACTTGTTTGCAGAGTATAAACAGAATTAGATATAGCTTCCACTTTTGCAATCACTTTAGGACTGCAGTAGTTTGCAGCAAACATAAAATTTAAATCCAGAAACATGGTCTATTTTGTTTTTATTTTGCTTGATTTGATTTATACATTTTTCTGTTTTGATTTTCTCTTGTTGTTCTCTTCTTTTCCCACTGATTCTCAGTAAAATAGCATCAGCCTGAATCTGAACACAGCATTTATAATTCAATTGTACAAAGGCTTCAGCATATTTGGTGAGCTGGCTAGTTCACCTTCAGCAATTATTTGAAGCAATTGACTGCATTTCTATTAGATTTGTATTCATTGTTGCCCTTACTGTCAAACAACAACTGCCATCGTTGTTTGAAAGCGACCAGATCTTTAAATAATTCAACTTTATTATTTACATTATTTACACACTGACTATTGTCCCCATCTTTGTTGTTATTATCACAACATTTCAGCCGATGCACCCTCTGGCTATTGTTCTGTAGTTTGTTGGTTTATGAATTTGGTGAAATAGTAATTGCGATTTCAATCCTTGGGCCAAGCTTGTGTGTACTTGGAAATTGAATGAGCAATAACTGAGCAGTTCTAAAAATAAGAACTAGACAAAATATCCCTGGTTATGGATAACAGAATGAGAACAATCTACCCCCTATAGATTAAATAAGGGGTCTAGTTTGGAATTCCCTGAAGGTTACCTTGATTCACAATCACCTCATAAAGGTTGGAGGGCATAATGGGCAAATTGATAATAATGAAAAGGATGAGCTCAATAGTCTATGTGTAAATAATGTAAATAATAATAACTCCTCATGCCAGAAATTCATGTAGAAAATTCAGTTTCCATTCATAAACAGTTTACATGCCTCAGATTTATTTTTTGCATGTATCTTTTAATCCATTACTTATTCAGTAATTTGGGTGCAATTATTGTAAAGTGTACCTTGCAAAATGGGTATTTTAGACAACAATATTTTTATTTTAACTTTATCATATTAAAATCTTTCTGTTTAAAATCTTCTACCTGCATTAATAGACTAATTCTATAAATTGCATCTTACATTATCTTGTTTTTAGTAAACTTTTTGTGAAGTTACTATTAATTATTATCATTTGCTTCATAAAACAATATTTCCTTTTAAAAGGTGACATTGAAAATGAACAAATAAAGTTAAAGAAAAGCTTTACAATTCTCATAAAATTCAAACAATTTATAGATTTATCAAAGTTATGAATAAAGTATTTTTAAAAATATAATCTCATTTTTATTAGATTTGAGCATCTTACAAATTGCTTTTGAGAAGTCTACCTTTTTTTAGAAACAATATCATATCTGAATGGTGTAAAATATATAAATTATTAGTGAGTAGAAATAGTATATCTTAATGTTAAAAATGCATTATGATTATTAAGTGAATTTTTCATGCTCATTTGTTTTATAAAAATAAATCTGTACGTATTTTTGCCATATTTAATTTCCCTTTAAAAACTGTTTTACTGTTGAACTAGCCAGATGCAACATCAGTTTTATTCTAATAGTTTCTTTTCTTACACTTCTCACCTGTGGAACTCCCTTCTGATTTTTTGCTTCCCTGTCACCTACAATCTTCAAAAAAATTTAAATGTAACATCAAATGCTGTCCATCTTTCTAATTTCTGATAACTACAATCTTCAAAAATTTAAATCCAATGCCAATAGCCATGTTCTTGTCTCTTGCTCGTTTATTGTCCTTTTCCTCACTGAAATCTTATCATTCTCTTTCATTCGTTGTAATTCCCTGTGTCCTAGTGACATTATTGTTTTGCTTAAGGTGAAATGATTAAAAAAAAAAGATTGTAATTAATTTTTTACAAAATCCATACCCAACATATGAGTCTTGGTAAAAAAAAGTTTCATATTGCATTTGTTTTACTGCCTTTATTATCATATTGTAATTTAAATTTATTAGGTTGGTGCAAAAATAATGACGTAACAACGTTGTTTTTTTGACGTTAAAAAATACGTCAAAAAACGACATTATTACGTCACTATTTTTGCACCAACCTAATACATTATCATCATCAAATCTTTTCATAATCAGTAGTTAGTCCTTGCCTGTCTTCATCTTTGCTCTTTGCAGTATTAACATGTAATGTTAACATTATTAATCAATCCTCTCCTTAGCTGCTTCTACATCTGAGGTTTAGAAAAAAAAAGAAGTAATCAAATATTCATTGCATCAGCATTAGACTGATTAGTGATGAAAAATGAAAGGAATAGGAAAATGAATATGTCAATGGCCATACTGTCTGATTGTAGCTCTGGAAGTCAAGGACTTTAGTGCTATTTCAGTAATATTCATTCTTTTTCTCTTCTTCTATATGTTGTATCACTTCAGGACGTTGATGATCATGGCTCTCCACAATTTCTTGCTCTTAGTAAATTTTGTCTTTTTGCTATCTTTCCTAAACCTTGCTTCACTATCCATTTACTTGCTAGGTGCGTTATGTGTTGTTTTTCTCTATCCCTCTATCTGTCTTGTGAGCATCAGATTTTCCAAACACTCTTTCTTCATTATGTGCCTTAGAAATTTCACCTATCTCTTCATGATATTAAGTATAATTGTTTCCATTTTCTCAAAAATTTGTTTTTGCTCACATGTTCAGTCCATGGTATTCTCAGCATCCTTCTGTAGAACCACATTTCTGTTTCTTTAAGTCCCTTAAATTAAGAGATTGTCCAGACTATTCCACTATTAGATTTTTATGTGTTGTATCCCTTCAGAATCATCCATTCAGAATCATGGCTCTTCACAACTTCCTATTTTATGTACTGCTAAGCAATGTTTGTTCCCTTACTATCCTTTCCAAGACAAACTTAGAGCTACAAAAGATATGATTGCCTAAATCCTGAAGTGATACAGCACATAAAAGAACTATTAATGGAATGGTAATGAATAACACTGAACTAGTACTCATGCCCATATAGTATAACTGTCCATTTTTCTTTGTTTTAACTGTTAATTGAAATTAAAGGACATTAACAATGAATAATTAAAAATGACTTTTAATCAGTGATAGTTATTAATCAGATACTTTTATAAGGTTGATTAAAGTGACTTGGCTCTCATTCTAATGCAAACAAGAGTGATAAATAAGCTTGTACTATGAGTATGACCACAAAACGAGGTAGGTTGTAAACAATAAGTGATTATATAATTTAAGTTTTAGATTGAGTTTCGCTTTTAAATTCAAATAAGGTAACATTTTTTTGGGGAAAGACAATCATTGCAAAGAGGTGTATATCTAGTGTTTGTGTCTGCCAGTACAATCATACAATTTATTATCCCTCTAAAAAATATTGGACAACATCTACAAAATAATAAAAAATATTACAATTATGGCCATTTATTTTTGATTGCATTTTAACATGAATTCTCTATACTGAGTGGCTTTTGAGTCTTTTATTGAGTCAACTATAACTTAAAAAACTACCAATTCAAATCCTATCATTGACAATTTTATTGACTATATATATTCTGCAGACGCACAAGTATGAGGGGGTGCAGAAAAGTTCTCGTCCTGATAAACGCTTCAAAATTAATTAATATTATGCTTTATTATAAATTATATAATGTATTATATAAGAGTATGCACACACACACACACACCTATTTCAAATACAGATCATCCACTACATTAACGTTTAAGTAATAAAAATGTCATATTAAGAATAAATCCACTAATTCTTTAAATATATATATATATATATATATATATATATATATTGAAGTCAACAACCAGAGGCAACAGTCTGTTTCATGCTAAATGCAGTTGTCACACCTAATGATTCTGTTTATCATGAAACAAACTGTTGTTTCTGGGTGTTGACTTCAATGTACACATTTACATATGCTCTATCCCTGATGTTGAGCACTATAAACCATATTGTCAAGTGAATATGATAAAAATTTGTATATATATATATATATATATATATATATATATATATATATATATATATATACACACAAAGTTTTCTTAAATTCAACTTAGGATATATTATTTAATCCAACAGGCAATACTTGTTTAAATTTTTTACTGTATTTTATTTTTCAAATTTGAATAAAATGTACATGAGAATCATAACTGTAAATAAACTATGATTTTGATCTACTTTTTAAAGTAATTTTGATTTCAATTGGCTATGTTATTATCAAGAACTTGATGTTGTAAATATTGTAGACAAGATTTTTGTTGAATACACACTGTCATTTTGCGGAATGCTATAATTTAAATTAATCCAAATATACTCATTGTGTATAAGTGATGTCATGTCTGAAATAGATGTCATATCTGAAAAGGTTACATGCATATATATATATATATATATATATATATATATATAGGCTAGTAGACATAATACACAATGTTTAAAAACAGGGTGTCTATTCAAACATGGGTGTGTACCATAAATAAAATTTGAAGTATACATATACATGAAGTATGTATATATATATATATATATATATATATATGAAGTGTCTCTCTCTCTCTACATATATATATATATATATATATATATATATATATATATATATATATATACACTTCAAACGTTATTTGTTATTTCTAGTGTGCACCCATGTTTGAACAGACTCCCTGTTTACTGGAGTGGAATAATATGTATATTTATTAATATATATTTAATACCTCTATTATATTACATCCAGCACTATTTTATTAGCGGTGGAACTCAATGTGCAATATCTTATATATGTGTGTGTGTGTTAAAATTTTAGTTCTGTTATTTTATATTGAATACTGAGCAGTAACTGTGTGCTAATTCATATATATATATATATATATATATATATATATATACACCCACACACACATTTATATATATATATATCTATATATATATATATATATATATATATATTTATGTTGTATATAATTTGCTGTGTTAATAAGGGATGAGTGTTTAAAATCTGAGAGCATTTATCAATATAGAAATGGCAGACATAGTAACTGTCATTATCATGTGCCAATGCAGTCTTCAGACTCTAATCTTTAAATTTGTGGCAAAGTTTTCATTAAAAAAATATTCAAATTTTTGTTGCATGAAATGTAAGTTCAAACTATTCTGCTTAATATTTGTGTTTTGAATTTAAGACTTAATCTTGTAAACACGATAATGATTTTATTTTTCATTTGGAAATTTTTTCTGCAGTCATATGTTCTCCCTATTCTCTATTAAAATTACTGTTTTTTTTCATTTGTCAGAACATTAAAACTCTTTAGTTTTAGTAATTTCACAAAATCAACTGCAGTTGGCTTGATGTGTGAAAAGCAACATAAATGTTGTGATGTAAACTGAATACATTTTTTTTAAAAGAAAAGAAAAAAGATAAGCTGTACAAAGCAGTGGAGTTATTTATATCATCTTATGAAATTTTACATCTAGAAACTTGATTAATCGGAAACAAGAGAGTTTAAAAATATTGCCAGCACAACTCACCAACCCAGAACTTTTGCTGAAACTTTGGATCCCTGGCCTATCAAACAATTTTCTTTTTCTTTTTTTGTATTTCTAAAATCCATAATATTCATGTATAAATGAATTTATAAAAGCAAAGGATTGAATTTTTAACAGTCATAGAAAAACATGTTCATTGTCTACTCAAGTGAAACAAAAGGCTTAAATAACAGTTTCTGGTATATTATAATTGTCAGTTTTGGTATCTACCATTAGAACCTCCATTGCCACCATCATTAGCAGCATCGTCTATTCCTACAATACAGCTGATCATTTCAAAGATGTCTGTGCATTTATCTACAAAAATCCATAAAGAAAAAAACAGCCCAACCATCTATCAGCAAAATCATACAACGGTTATCATTATTTTGAAATTACAACTATTATGACTGGAAATCTCGATTCAGTTATGTGCATTCTTCCTCACATTCCACCTTATGATTTCCATTAGCTCCTTATTCCTCTCCTGTAATATATTTTTTCAATCTAAGGGCCTGGGTACAGGACACATTATTATAATCTTAAGTGCATTTTTCAACCTCAGAGTTTTTAATGGAAAATACAAAATGGCTGTGTACTTAAGAATGGAAAGAAAAAAATTTAATACCATTTTTATGCTTCAACCACCTCCCTCTACATAATGCATTAAATTGACATTTTTAAAAATTTACATCCCAACAAAATATTTTATAGATAAGTAGTGTAAATAGTAAACAAATTTGTTATATTACTTTATGAATAACTTTTTTGAATATGAAATAATTCAAAACACATTTTAAAGAATATTAGAATTCTTTTAATAGCAGAAATGCTCTTTGAATTTTATTTCCTTTATTCAGATTAGATTTTCTTATTTGTTCAGGTTTAAATGTATGTGTATACCATAATAATATGCCTACACACAAAGATGCAGAACTGAATTATTCAACAAAATATTTGGAAACTTGGCCATTGATTTCACTAATAACAAAAACTACTACCATTACTAAAATATCTATGAAAGCAGCTGTTGATATCAATACACTTTGGTCATTTTCATAAGTATAGTGCAAACCGGTTTATTTATAACCAGCAAGGTTACCTACCATTGCATAGGTTAGAATAATCTTTACAATGATTAATCTTTTTTGTTAAGATTTGACATCTTAATTTGTTGGTTATTGAAAGCTAGAATAGAACTGATTTGACAATATATAGGGAATAAGTTTTTTTTTTTTTACTTCAATTAATATTTCAGTGCAAAATTCTCTTTTCTTCTATAAATCAAACTGTAGTTTCTTTTTTTTTTTATTCATTAAAATTATCTTAACACCTGTTTATTTCAGTCTTAAAAAACAATATTAATTTCACTAACAGAAATAATATAATAAAACTAGCCAAGCATTTTGCTTTTATTTTTAATACTTTACTATCCAATCAAGCTTTTCACACAGACCAGGGGCTACTTCCAAAAATCATTTGTATTCTCCTGCCTGTCAAAATAACGTGAACTAATTTTAGTGTGTAAATTTTTACTGATTTCTTCCTACGACTCAGAACTCCTCACCACTGAAAACACTTTGGTAACAATTTAACATTCTACTCACTATAATCAGTGGTGCATAAACTGTGTAACATTTTTCAATATATAATATTTAACAATTTTAAGTATTTCAATAAATATTCTTTTTAGCAAATGATGCTATTTTCAGTTCTGAAATAGCCAAAATATACAGATGATCACCTAGTCATTATTGTTCAATTACAAACTTGCATTTGTGATTTGTGAAAATACACATCACCCATATACTTTTACATATTATGATAAACTTATTAGGTGTTAAAATTCATGTCATATATAAAACATATGTATGTTATTTGCAAATTGAATAGTTTCTTGTAATTGTTCAATGATAATCATGTTAATTTTATACTAATCTTTAAAAGAAAGTTGAAATGACAGACTTTTCAGTTTGATTTAATTTAAATACCTTATCTAAATTTTTTAGACATATTTCATTAAAAGATAAATTGATAGATGTAACCATAAGTTCTAATCAAATATTTTCTTTCACACTTCTCACCTGTGCAACTCTTTTCTGGCTTTTTTCTTTCTGGTTGAATGCAATCTTCAAAAATGTAAAAGCAACATCAATTGTCATCATCTGTTTTTTGAATCCTGTTCTTTTATTGTCCTTTCTTCTCAATAACATTTTTTCAGTTTCTTTCATGCTCAGTAATCCCTTGAGTCTTAGTGGTTTTATCACCTTACTTGGGGTGAAAAAAAAAAAAGATTTTTATCTATAAAGGAAGTTAATCATAGGACTTTTATCATTCCACAATTGATGGCCAGGCTTAATTATAATGGCCAAATTGATTTCCAGTAAGGTTTTTCAAATAACAATAATTCTTAAAATAAACATTTACTAATAGTATTATACTTTGAACAAAACAAAAATATAGACAGTTCCTTAAAGATTAATAATGGTTGAAAACTTTTCTAATAATATCTTTTTTGAGTCACATTTTGACATGTTATCATTATTTACTAATCAGTAAAGCAGCTATCATTGCTTCTTTGAAAATCATTTTTGATCTACTTTTTCTCTGTCTAAAAAGCTTTCTCCATTTTTATCTGGTCTTCTCATAAAAAATTAGTATGACTTTCAGCACAATTAGTATGATCAAATTTTGTATTATTAATATTTTAGAATAAGCATTTCTTAAAAGATAGATGACTCATATTTTTAAACTTCATAAAACTTATAACCAACAGAAACTTATAAGGTCTTATATTAAGAAGTGTAGGTATATATATATATATATATATATATATATATATATATATATATATATATATATATATATATATATATATAATAAAAAGTGTTTAAGCCTTTTTATTATATTCTTACTCTGTCTTGGAAATTGAGTTCTACCTGGATTTTATCCTCTTGGAAATTTATATATATATATGTATGTGTATGTATGTATATATATTTAGATTTAGATATATATATATATATATATATATATATATATATATATATATATATATATTAACCACTATTATTATCTATCTATCTATCTATCTCTCTCTCTCTCTCTCTATATATATATATATATATATATATAGAGAGAGAGAGAGAGAGGGAAAGAGAGAGAAAGAGATAGATAGATAGAGATAGATAGATAGATATGTATATATATATGTATATGTGTGTATATATGAATCCATGTATGTAAATTTGTGCCGTATGATTACTATATGTATGAAACTTTGAGTAGTACTGAACAGCGAGGAACAAATATATAATCATTCTTAGTAATAATTTTAACTAATTTTATTTACTGTTTTATTATTACTAAAAATACTTACTTAATTTGTCACTTAGGTGATTGATATTATTTTCAGGATGCTGACTAGTGTTTTGTAGATGGACCCTCCATCAATTGCTCTGTCCACTCATCAAGTGATACCAGCAATTGGCTGTTTATTTTTTGTTTTTCATCACTTTTATATTGAGTAATAATAATTTATGCATGTTTTCATTGGTACAAGGTTGATCGTTTTTTCTTCTTCTTTCATTGTTTGTGTATGTAAGTATGTATGTGCTTGTGTGTTCATGCACATGAGTGTGTGTGACACACGCACACACATACAGACACACACACACACATATAAAATGATTCCAATGTAATAAATTATAACCTTGGAATATTAGTGTTTGAGCCTTTTATATTATATTCATGCTTTGTTTTGTAGATTGAGCTATACCTGGATTCTATCCTCTTGGAAATATTTATATATATATATTGCCCACTAATATTATCTATCTATCTATCTATCTATATTATGCATATTTTGGCAGCATGTTTTCATTAAGACATGTCCCATTAAATAATTTAAACAAGTTTTGTCTACTTATTTTTAATAGGATCCTCTTGTAATTATAGACAAGTTTTTTAGTATCCTTGTTAAAAAAAGAAAGAAAATTACCATGTTGATGCATATTTATTTTATTCTGAGTACTTTTGACATTAGCACAATGTCACCATCAGGTTCTTGTTTTTTCTAAGACAAAATTTGTTGTGTTCATCATTTTTCTAAGAAAAGACTGTTGTGTTCATCTGAAAATTAAATTTTTACTTGTGAAATGAAAAATGCTAAGGTTATGTAAAGTAGACTAAAGTTATCTGAATTATGTAATGAGATGAGCAAAACATAATCACAAAATGTTTTTTTCTTTTTGTCATAATAAAATTTCTAATAAAAAATTATATTGCCCCTTTTTTAACCATGTATAATAATTTTCTCTTATTTAAAGAACAAAACAACTACTTTTTAGGTCAGTTTAAAAAAGATTACCATTAGTGGCCTCAAACTTTTAAACTGTAGTGTGTGTATATATATATATATATATATATATATATATATATGTATATTTAGGCAGCATATTTTCATTCAAGCATGTTTGGTTAAATAATTTAGATGTACAGTGTAACCCGTATATAAGAGACCCGGATATAAGAGAAACCCGGATATAAGAGAGATTTTATCTGGTCCTAAATTAGAGCCTGTGTTAATGTAAACAAAATAGACCAAACCCGGATATAAGAGAAACCCGGATATAAGAGACTGTATTATATCTATTTAATCTAATCCTTTCAAGTCCATTCATTCATTTTTTGGTACCTGTAGAAAATATATCAAGTAAAATTCCAAAATTTTCTTTCAAATAATTTTTATTTTCCCAAGTACTTTCAATCTTTTCCAAGATCATCTTCAGTGTTTGAGTATCTGTCGATATGTGTGTATGAACACCACAAAATTATTCAAAATATTTACCCTTTATACAAGGGAGGTAAGTTATATAATATTTTTTTTGGGGGGGGGAGGTATATTTTTGTGTGTGATCACCATAAGATTCAAAATATTTACCTGTCATGTAAGTGAGGTAACTTATGTGATTTTTTTAGAGTATATTTTTGGGGTTTAAAAGATTTTTTAAATTGTAGTTTTTAACAATTCTAACTTAGCATTTTTAAACACTTTGCTGAATAAAGTCTTTAAAGACTTGTTCAATTTCAGAGCATTTAAAGGAACATTCATGCCCACAATCACAGTTTAGTCAAAAATACAACAGTACTCCACAAAGATAATAATAAGCAAACACTAAAAATTCTAGAATCGCTTTATATAAGGGAATTGGGACCAAAAATAAATAAAGTCAGTTACTAATATAGAAACAAAGTTCTTAAATATTTATAGCATCAAATTCTTTAAAAATTCTAAATTAGAATTGTTAAAAGCTACAATTTAAAAAAATCTTTTAAACCCATAAAATATAATTCCCCACTCCCCAAAATAAAATCACATAAGTTACCTCTCTTGTATAATTGGTAAATATTTATAATTTTACACAGACACTCAACCACTGAAGATGATCTTGGAAGAGAGACTGAAAGTACTTGGGAAAATAAAAAAATATTTGAAAGAAAATTTTCGAATTTTACTTGATCAATTTTCTACAACTACTACCAAGAAATTAATTGGTGGACTTGAAAGGATTAAAATTGAAATAAATAGACATAATACATCTAAATCATTTAATAAAACATACTTGAATACATACATATATATATATATATATATATATATATATATATATATATATATGTATGTGTGTATGTATTCAGAAACCTTTTAAAACAAATACATATCTCATGTAGAAAAGTTAGTAAACTCAAAATACCTTGTCACTTGTATAAAAGCGGGATTACTGCCCAAATACACATATATATGCGTGTGTGTGTATGTGTGTGTGCATGTATGTTCATCTCTCTCTCTCTCTCTCTCTCTCTCTCTCTCTCTCTCTCTATATATATATATATATATATATATATATATATATATATGGGTTGTGTGTTGTCTGTTACTTCAATATCAAAGTTGAGTTTGAAGTTCAGGTCAATTTTATCCTTATTGTTGCATTTCGTTCTGGTGGCTGGTGAGACTAATAGTAGAACTAGTAGAAATAGTAGAACAATAGTAAACTAGTAGAACCTTCCATTCACACACACATAGATATTTGTTAAAATTTGCTCTATTTATCTGGAAATTGTGCTCAGTATACAGGTAGGGCACTTATAGATACACACAGTATGGGCATAGAAATCAACACTGCAAGGGAACTATAAATTTCATGCCTCAGTGAAATCTTCCTGATCTGAAAATCTGACATTGATGTGCAAAACTGACAGTCACCATCTGTATCTACTCTGTATATATCTATCTATCTATCTGTGTGTTTGTGTACGTATGAGAGAAATTGGCTTGTATAATTTTTTCTGATTATAATTAAATTTTTTTTTTTTAATGAGGCATGTTCAATGGTATAACAAATCTTTTTATAGTTTTCACTATTGACAGTTTTCATAACTATACGTAGAAAAACAAAACATTGTAACTCTGGAATTCAATTAAGTATCCATGAAAGGAAGTAAAATAAAGTTTTTTTTTT
The DNA here is from genome assembly GCA_963932145.1 of Acanthosepion lycidas. NCBI lineage: Eukaryota > Metazoa > Mollusca > Cephalopoda > Sepiida > Sepiidae > Acanthosepion > Acanthosepion lycidas. The sequence continues at coordinate 44,750,638 of OZ010599.1, read as the reverse complement.
TTTCTATTTCAGGCCGTTGAGACATTAAATTATGTTTCTGAGAACCTGTTATAAATTTTCACATACAGGATCCTTGGAAACTAGTTTACTGTTTAAAGTGAATTATAGTATTATAATGTGTCAGTTAAATTAGATTAAGGCAATAGATTAAGATTAAAAGTGTGTCACAAAGACTATACTTCTTTATTTTCATCCAGTTTAATTGACATAAAAATAGGCAATGAACATTGTCAGGGAGTTTTCTACTTTACAGTAATATAAACTGTAAATATAAGAAAACAGACATCAGTGATATTAGAATTAGAAAAACAGTTCAGAGCTAAAAGTAATGTCAATCCTGTAATTAAATGTTGATCTGTTCTCCAGTTGATCTTGCCGCCAAATGTTTAAACAGTTTTTGTTTTGTATTGTCAATAATCCCGCATCTTCCATAAGCTGTCATTTAAGTCTTACTATGCTTGCTCATTGCTGCTTTTGATCATAAACAGGGTCTTTCATGAAAATCAAAGATATCTAAGCTAAGGTAATATAAAAGCCACCTAAGCAAAAGATTTTGTCTCACGGCTCCTTTTAGCAGATATAAAGGTGAACTCCTACAATCAAGGAATTAGGGTGCCATTTACACCATATCAAACTTTTTTTTCTCCTCATTCTTTCTGCTATTCATTTAATCATCATATTAAACCAAACAAGTCTCAAGCATCAATATCTTTCTTCTTGGAGACCAGATTGGCTGCATTTATTCTTACTTTTATTTGCTTATAATTGCGTCTTAGAATAAATCAAGAGTTCCTTTTAGATTGAGTGCTTTGATATGTGTCATCTGATGGGCTTTCAAACTGTTGTGATTTATCTAATAAAACTCATTATTAGCCCCTGTGTCTCTCTGTTTTTGTTTTTTCTTTCTTCTCTTGCTCCCTCTCCCTCTCTCTTTATCTCACTCTCTCTCTCTCTTTGCATTTGTCTTACATACTTTCTTACTCTCTTTTGTTATCTCACTTGTCTACCACTTTTGTTTGGAACTTTTATTCACTTTCTTCATGTTTTTGCTTGTTATCAATGCTTCTCACTCTTACTCTTTCTCTCTCTTTCTTTCCATCTAAATAAGGAAGAAAATGCCTCCTTCTAGGTGTACAAGTTTCATAATAAACCATTAATCACTAACAATAATACTTCCATTTTTATTTTGTTAGTCTTTATTCATTTGCTTAAAGACCAATATGGTTCAGGTGAACTAGAAGTGGGAATCCAATTGATTAATCTTCTCTTCTTTGAATATCAATGTTTCATTTGCTTTATGTTAATTTTTATTCAGTGCATGAGAATTCTAAGATTTTACATGGTCCCTCGCATTTGAGAGCATAGCTCAAATAAAATAAATAAATACATTGATGCTACCTAAAAATATACTCCCTTTGTTTATCAAAATTCAGATTTATTTATCTATCAATTAGCTTACCTATTTCTTCATTTTAACCAGCTTTTGCATTAATGTGTTTATTAGTTTTTTCTAGGGAATAGGAGGCATAGTAAAAAGATAAACATTGTTAAGAGCTACAAAGGATAGGAAGTTGTAGAGAGCCATGATCCCACCAATAATCAAGATTTGGTTTGGTTTGTTGTGTTTTGTTTTATGGTATATCAACCTCAATGGGTTATTTAATGCTGACAACTTTTTTTTTTCTGGTAATATTTTGTTTTATCAAAAATCTATTTCTGGTAATATTTTCTTCCTCAGAAATATATAGCTGGTAATATTATTTTAAAAAATGTATTACTGGTAATATTTTTTTTCAAAAACATATTGCTGGTAATAGTTATTATTTCTGGTAATAATTTTTTACAAAGTATTTCTGGTATTAAAATCTATTTTTACACTTTCATAATGCTTTTTACCTCAGTTTTGGGGTTATCTATTTGCCCATAGCTGGGACCCTAACAGAGTGGACCTGGGAACACCAGCAATTAAGAGGTGGTTCCATGCTCCTCAAAACCTGCTGATCAGAGGCCTTGCTGTTGGACGTAGTTTATCGTCTTACCCAGGACACGGATGTAGTTTACCAATAATCAAGGGAACCAACTTATAAAAGATTGACAGTATTGGGCTTCAAACTCACTCTTATATATGATCCATTGCTAAAGATGGAGGTAAAATGATCAGCTTCTTGTACTACATCAGTAAGTACCTGACTCCTCACACTATTCTCTAGCTTTATAAAAGACAGACCAGGCCGAAAATGGATTACTCACTTTCCAGTTTTGATAGAGTTCAAAAGTGACTCCAAATCCTTGTTG
>OZ010599.1:44570843-44743343 GCA_963932145.1 Acanthosepion lycidas | reverse complement strand
TAATCAAGATGTTAATGTTCCAAATAAAAGGTTAAGAAGGAAAACCCCCATGAGTGCTTGAAAGAGTTATAACAGTAACTGGAAATGAGAAACATGTTTTAAGAGAAAGATTTTATAAATTTCAACCAAAAAGCAGTACTGGCTGCTTGGTTAATTAATTCCAAATGTTTTCTTATAGTGAAATGGCTAATATTATCATTCCTATTACTTTACTATTAGCAAGTCATTATATACAAAGTTTTACAAATTCTTTAATTAATTCAAGTCGTCACTTCCCACTTCATATTATTGTTGTTTTTTTTTGTGATGTCACTTTTTATACCATCATCTCTTTCACCTTTGAACAGTGTTACTTAAACCTTTAAAATAGAGCTGAGTAGTTGGTCCAGGCTGTAAGGACTAGAAATGACTTGAAGAAGAATTATCTAGCTTCATGCTGTACTTTTTGTCAGCACAAACTGGTGATCACTGCCAGTTTGTTAAAAAGTCCCTTATACACTTCATGATGAAACAGTTACTGAAGCTCAACTCCAAAATACGGAGAGTTAGTCCCCTTAAACCACATTCAAAGTTAGCTGAAATAAAATGAAAATCATTATATATATTTCACTTGATTGATTTTTACTTAATTTCTTATCAACAATGGAGGCTAGCTATCACATCAATAACTGAATTACTAGCATCAACTCCTATGTGTATTGTAGTGTCTCTTACTAACTGCAAGTCTCTACAGACTGAATGATTTGCTTAAGAAAAAGACATGTACATTGATGGACATCAGGCATGATTCATTGACTCTTTCCCAAAAGATTAAAAAGCTTGTCATTTATTCATTAAAATATTTCAATTTCTTTTATTATTTTAAATCATATGGTAGTTGCAATCAGTCATTTTACTGTTTCAAGTAAAATGTTTATTAGGAGCTAGAAAAAGTATCTCTCTCTCTCTCTCTCTCTCTCCCCCCCCAGTGATGACAGTCTGTTTCATGCTTATATGTACGCTGCATATAAGCTGGAAACAGACTGTTACCACTAGGTGATGTCTTCAATGTTCACTTTTATATTTACATATACCCTATTCCTATCACTTTAACCCATAAATATAGCATACCTTAAAACTATATTTTATCATTATATATATATATCTATATCTATCTATCTCTCTCTGTCTCTCTCTCTCTCTCTATATATATATATATATATATATATATATATATATATATATATATATATATAATGTGTTTGTAGATATATAATTCAGTTTTCTTGAATGATATTTTTCTCCTAAATAGAAAATTAAGATTAAATCTTATAGGTAATTATTCTTGTTTACTTCCGAAATATCCATTTTTAATAAGCAGGTTTGACATTTTTTAATTTTTGATGCTAATCATTTTTATAAGATATATTCAAACTTTGTCAAAGCTGGGTTGAAAAAAAAATGTTTTCAAAATAAAAAGTTTACATCCTACTAATTCTGGTCATGCTTTTTTTTCTTCTACTTTAGTTATTGGTAAAATATAAACTTATCAATGAATATGTCTCAAATCAATAATAGTTTTGAAACAGTAATTGTTCAATATTTAAGAAACCTTTAAAAAAAACTTACTTGTATCAAAAATAAAATTGATATTCTAAAAAATATTGCAATAATAAATTGGCAAATATTTTTGGTTTAGTATAAATTTATGTATTTTAGTATATTGTCAACAATGACTTGCATTAAAAATGCAAAGATGAAATGAAGAAATCAGGTGTTTAATAAACTCATAGGTTGGATATTTTTTAATCTTAAGTTAGTTTAGCATAAGGCTAGATTGACATATATTATACTATCTTCCAAATAAGCTGGATCTATCTGTCTGCCTAGAAAATAACCTTGTATAAATGATACATCTTCTTGGTGGTACTTATATCCTCTTTATGTTTGTGGAAAACTTAAGGAATGTGCTCATGATAAAATAAAAATGTTCATCATTCAATTTTCAGTCACTTTCTACATCATTATGGTTGTAGGATTGCTGTGCAGCTGAACACCTGACCAATACCCTTTACCTATATTTGGCAAGAAGACCTGATAGGCCCATCCCTTTCCAGGTCAAATTGCAGCCAGTAATGTTCTCTGACATGAAGGCAAACCTTGGTCAGAGATATGTAGCTGTTGATTCCACTGGAAAACCCTTAGTCTTAGCCATTGAAGTCCTCTAGGAGGGTCATTACAACATTAGCTGCATGTATAGCTATGGAGTTCAATCTACCTCATTGTGCCAGATGGTTGTTGACCTTACAAGAAAGTTCATCTGCTTATTGACAGATCTTGTTTTAATCCTACTGTGTGTCAAGCCTTCCTCCTCACCAAAAAAAGCCTGGTGGGGGAACTGGTTTAGTTGCCAAGCTCTTAATCACGAGGCAAGTAGTACTAGATTACATGGTACCAATATTACTTGTAGAATAACCTGACATAAAAATTATTCAAATTCTTATTCAAATATGTTTTCACTAATCCAAGAAAATTTAACACTTTAAGAAATTGTAAATAAAACATATTTTCAACAAAAACATTAAACATTATATAAACATTAAAGATAAATTCTAACCCTATTTTTTTAACAATGCTAATTAAATATCTGTGTAGAAAGCAATGAGAAGCCACTTCACTATCTTTCCCAAGAATTCTCAAGAATTCACAGATAATAAAGAAAAGGAATCTGTAGTGTGTCATGATTGCCTACATCCTGATGGGTTATGGTGCTAAAAATTTAAACTATAAGTTTATATGAGAATAGATTAAAATGATCCTTGCAATGGTATTATGAAAAGGCATAACTTTCAATTACTTTTTAATTATTGTAGAAATACATAACAACTGATTAAGACTTAAAATAAAAATGCTTCACAATAAAAACGTATTGCACACACTTTTAGAAATGCAGAATAAAAGCTTCACTAACACACACACAAACACACACACACACATTAGTTTGAGTCATAAGTAATTTCCATTTTCAGGAATCAGCTGTAATGACAAATGTATCACCCTAACTACTAACCATATATGGCAGTTAAGAATAAATATGGAGTATACTAGCATATCTTATTTTTTGCATGGCAGTGGCAGCATACACAGTGGGTTAAAGGAAACATGTTTTTCTCTTTCATGACAATGCAAGACCACATACAAAAAGAATAACACAGGAAAAAAATTTGGAACTCAGTTGGTCCGTTCTATTCCCCCCTACCATATTCACCTGATCTTGCACCTACCGATTATTACCTTTTTTGATCACTACAAAATGCTATGATGGGGAAAGCTTTCTTTAATGAAAAACAATTTCAAGTGATTGTTTGAATCGTTTTTGCATCAAAACTTGCAGAATTTTACTTGGAGCTGCCTGATATGTGGTAACAAGTCAATGCAAATAATGGTGAATACGTAAATCAATTTTTTGGAAGAATAAAAAAAATGGAAATTATTTATGACAACAATATATATATATATATATATATATATATATATATATATATATATATATATATGCAATAGACAAATCACATCACAATTAAAAAAAAAGTCTTTTCTGAATTGTAAAAAGAAGGTTTGAATTAATTATATAGATTACAGAGTGATATTATTTAGGTTTTGTCGATTGTAACATGTTCAAACACTAACATAATACAAACATTTTTATCTCTCAGCATCATTAACAAGAGATGTCATTCTTGCTGATCTAAAGTGGCTTTGTTAATGCCCAGATTTTATTGAACTTTACTTTCATCTGTTTAAATTTCATATTTTACATTAGCCAAGTCAAAAAGGTGTATGAATGTAATAAAAATGTATTTTAAAAATGCCTTTTTGTACTTGCAAAATGATCATTAAAGTTGTTTGTGTTCCTTTATATGCTTTGAAATGAATTTGTCCTTATGTATCTTAAATGTTGCTTAATCTTTATGCATTAAAGGAAGTTGGAACAGGATTGATAGCAACTGAAAAATCACTAATAATGTTTTATGCTTTTTTTTTTTACATTTTTTTTTCACATAAATATAATATATTAATATATATGTAATCTTGCCTTTTGTACTGTTATTTTATATATCACATCAATTCATTCTACTTACAAAGTTTCTTCATTTAATTAATTTTCAATTTATGGATTGGATTTAGAAATCTAAATTAATTTCATCTTAAGGCTTCTTTTAAAAAACAGTTCAATGCTAAGTTGGAATAAATTCTCCAAGAATTAGACCCCTTTATTATTAATTTATATTAAAAATATTCTCTAATAGGTTTTATTTTATAAATTAAAAGTAAAAATATATTTTCTACAAAATGCCAAAAATTTAAGACTTTTTTTTTATTTTAATTTACATTTTAAAGGGGGGCATAGTGGAGTAATGGATAGCAGCTCGGATTGAGGAATTGGAGAGCTGAGTTTGAATTCCAGTCAAATCCATTATATTCACTTATGTGCAAATACCCTTGAGAAAGGTATAAATCCTCTTCTTTTCCCCCTCAGTTATGAGTAAATAGCAGGACAAACCAGGTTCTATAGCCTTGGATACAACTGGTGTATTGCAGAAAGAAATGGCAACCACCTTGGGAAAAAATCTCTCTCATCAGTCATGTATTGAAAGATACATGATCACCTAAGTGTGTGTCATGTATGGCATAGAACTGACTGACATTTTAAATAACCTTCAAATCTAATTTTAGATCAAAATTCCAAATTTAAAAGATATAAATTTGAGAAAAAGTATTAGATATCTATTTTATATTAAATTTATTACATCAGTATATATAAGTATATATGTATGTTTATGATTAGTACCATGTTGAAAATAACTTAACATGCAGTGTGTGTCAGAAGACTTTCAGAAACAACATGAGCAAGATGAACTGATTTTACACAACAGACTAGGCCATGTACAAAGGAGCTTTGTTTGCTACATCTACAATAATCATTGAAAGTCACTTGCTGGCTTCAAGATCCATCATTGTTCCCATGAGAATCAAAAACATTGATGAAACTTATCAGTGATGGTCATACTCATTTAACAAGTTGACAGCCATCATGTATATATTATATGTATATCCTGCACAAATGTCCACAGTGGCAGACAGGAACAAATACAAGAGCAAGTAGAATGGGAAATCATACTTAGGTCATCTATTATTCTGCATGCAAAGAAGGTTATAAAGAAATATTAATTGAACAAACAATCAATTACAAAATGGAAGCACAGGCAAGAATACATGAAAAACTTTTGTAGCAATACAAAAGGTCTAGACATTATTTCTTTATATTTGAAAGAAAACTGCTACTTTTCTTGCATAGTTGTTTCTTATGTATAATACTTACTAGGGTCCTCATTTAATATGTAAAGAAAATCCAGTGTTGATATATTTATATATAGCATAGTAAAACTATAATTAGTCTTACTACAAATAATGTTATCTCTGCACATCAATTTCCACTTTTAAGTTAAGATGCTTTCAAATTAAAAATTTCATGAAAAATAGTAGAATATTGTTAACTTTGTACCAGACAGAAACCTAATTTTATATATTAGTTTAATAAAATTATGCAACATTGTCTTTTAAAATTATTATTGGTTAAATTTAGTTTGCAAGATTCCCTCTAAGATTCTTGAAAATGAAATAAAAAAGAATGAAAAAAATTAAGAAGGTTAGTTTATTTGAATTTTTTAATATAATACTTTATTTCCCCAAGATCAAATTTTAATATTTGTTCTTGTAATTTGAGATTAAGCATCCTTCAGTTCGGTAACTGAATTTAAAACATTAAATCATCAAATTAGAAAACATTTAATGAGTATATAAATTGTATTCTTGCTTTTACAGGCTAACAAAAAATAACATATATTAAATAGTAAAAGAAAATCTATCATAGATATAATGTTAATTTAATACTGTTTTTAAGAATGCATCTTGTCTTATTGGTAAATAAAAAGAGTATAGGTGATGGTGAACAAATCTCCTACACTGTAATCCAATTCCATGCATGAGAAAATTTCTCCCAAAGAATTGAGGTTATACCCAGAAATGAATGACAAGCAGTCAGTATAGACAGTAGATATCAACTGATGTGTAACAAAACTATTTGTGCTGCAAAATGGATGTTGGTAGTCTTTCCATTATAACAACCATATTCTTATAGTTGATTGTACCATCAAAGATTTATACAATGCATATAACTGTGTAAATATGTAAAACTTTAAGAAGAGCCTCTTTTACTGCTGATACTAACAATGCAGGTTATTGTAGTACATCTGAGAAATGTAAAGGTATTTTTGTGAAAAGCTCTTAGATATATAGTTATATATAGTTAACTTGTTTTGAAACATGGAGATTTTTAGTGGAAGCATATTCAAAGAATTCAACATGAAACTGACCTTCTGAGAGATAGGGCATATTTGAGGGCAATTATATGTGATGAGATGCTGAAAAGTTATTAGCTTGGCCTGCTACCCAAAATCTGACCAGAGATTTATTTTTGGAAGAGCTTATTGGTTGGGCCGAGAATTTTTCAGCACCCCTCATATGTAAATATCAAAATGAAGAGAGAGATATTGGAAAAAAGATATGTTAGGATAAATAGGGATGCAGATAAACATACATAAGGACTGATACAGAGCAATTGCCGTTGATTTTGAGGAGAATGATTATTATTTAAAGAGATTTTTCTATCCATTTGAAAAGTAATTGTCTCTTATTTTACAAGCATTGTTATTAAGATTACATTTTCTGTTTGCTACCGTTTCTTACTTTGTCCTACCTGTAAAAAAAAGAATGTTTCTTTTTATACAGGTAGTATACCTGAAGAAAGTTGTAGAATGTATAGCCCAAAACATTTTGTAATCAATAAAAAATTCACCAAAAAACTAAAAAAAAAACAAAAACAAGAATAAGTTTAATTGCCCAGAAATTATTTTAAAGGCAAAACAAAGCTATCTTACTTGACTATATTATTTTATGATTGGCTGAAATTAGTATTTTAGAATGTATAAGTAATGTAATGGTTACCAGCTCAGAATTAGTAATCGGTTAAAATTCTGGTCCAGTTCATTATATTTCCTTTTACACAAATACCCTTAGGAAAATTATTAATCTATCTCTTCTCCTCCCAGCTATGGATTAAATAGCAAGGTAGACTGAGCTCTATAGCCATAAATTGGTAAACAGTCTAGAAGAAGGATAACCCTGAATTCAAAATTGTATGCAGCCTGGGTGACGCACATACTATACAGCCATAGAAAGCATTATGCAGTTCACAATTAATTGCAGCATGGAATTGTAGATGCATTAATCACAACTGAGGTCAACTTTTACTGTACTGTAGATTAGTATTTCATGTAAAACTGAAAGAAAGAATAAATTAAATTTTTGTTTAGCATATTCAATAAATTGTTTCTGGATATAAACACATGGGTAAAAGCATCACTGAAGATAGACTATACAAATAGGACTTATTTTCTCCTGCCCTCTCCTAGGAAGTAGTTGATTGTTTTCAAGATTTATGGAAAATGGAAACAAAAAAGACACTTATACTTGGAATCAGGAAGTAACAGTTGAAATTTTGGGAACACATAATGAGGAAAGTGAGCTTGGAAAATTTGAGACTCACAGGATATACTGAAGGCAAGATGAGCAGAGGGAAACATCAAGTAACCTACTTAACAAGCTTGTGCAAGTGGATAGAAGAATTGGCAGTGCGAGTACAAGCAAAAAGAAAAATATTACTAAGAGCTACAAAGGATAGGAAATTGTGGAGAGCCATGATCGCCAACGTCCTGAAGGAACAGCACATAGAAGAGGAATGTCAAATTGCTTAAAGAAAGTATAAAATGAAATTAGTTGATTTTTTTTTTTGTAAATGTCTGGTTCATCCCCTATTGAATAGCATACAGAAATATTAGAATTTTTTCATTGTGGAATTTTATATATTACCTATTACATCTACATTTTATATTTTACTTGTTCAGATTCTGCTGGTGCTTTTCATATACACATATATTTATTTGGTGCCAAATAAGTGTCTTAGGAAAGATAAGAATGCATGCACAAAAACATTTTAAAAAATCTTATTTGGTGCTGACCATTATGGAAATTCTCTGCAGATTAATGCATATATGTCAAATTAAAAATAGAAATGCAGAAACACTCACTTACTACACACACACACATATATATATATATATATATATATATATATATATATATATATATATATATATATATATATATATATTCTCTTAAAATGCATGTAAAGGAAATTATTAAAAAGAAAAAAACAAGGATATTACTTGAAGCCTACCAAAAGCTCCCCAGATCAATGGTACATAGAATAAAACTATATATAATAGTTGATAAATTCCTAGAAGTTAATTTTGTAAACTGAGAAAGAAGGTTTGACAGAACACTATGTCTGAATACACTGAGCAAAAACAGAAAAATCCCAAACACTGAAGTGTAAATGTATATACTTTTTTGCTGGTCTCTACAAATATTGACTTGAAAAAATTTCATGAGAATTAATCATCTTACAAATGTGCACAAGAAAACTGATAGTCAGTTTGATAGCTTTTGGCTTTACCTGCCTAAATAAATGCTTTGCATAAATATTTCTTTCTTTTTGTTCTTTTTCCTTTCTTTCTTATATTGTACTGCTTGGTTTTAGTTTTTGCAGCAATTTTTGTAAGAATTAAATAAAATGCTTCCTGAAGGCATTTAAAGAGAGTGAAAAAAAATTTTAAAACTTGTGAAGACAGATATTTTCATCTCTCTGATCATAAGATCACATAGTTCAACTCATCTACTTCTAAGAAAATCTATGATGCAATAGAGAGAATATTAATTCTGAGTGATATTCCAACTGTTACACTCATACGAAAATTAATTTTTGGGTTTTGCTACAATGTTACCGACAAAGTAACCATATCCCTAGATATTCTATAACTACTTTTCTCAGTTCACATACTATAAAATGTAATTTATGCCAGAATTTTATTAAATCTCACACAAAGTTTTATAAGATGTCATCTTTTTTATTATGGTTAAATATTGTTTTATTTAGATTACATTAAATTTAAAATAATAGGTAACAATTACAAATACAGCAATGCAGTAGGATAATTTTACTTCGTTGATAAACTGCCTTTATCTTAACAATTCTGTGTCTATTAATGCATTTAATAAGTCACTGTGCATATTACACATGTTTGTTTTGTGTGAGTATATATTCCTTCTCTTCCTTCCTTTCTTTCTCTCTCTCTCTCTCTCTCTCTCTCTCTCCCTATCTATCTATCTATCTATATATATATATATATATATATATATATATAAGATATTGCACATTGAGTGCTGGTGTTAGTAAAATAGTGTCTGAAGTATATATATATATATATATATATATATATATATATATATATATATATATATATATATGTATAAGATATTGCACATTTTGTGATGGTGTTAATAAAATAGTACCTGAACTATATAATAATAAATATATATATTAGCACTCATCTGTAACATGGCTTGGAGATTCATGCACAACATTATCTTCTCATTAAAATTTAAATTATGTAATCATTGATATTTACCCACCACCTGATGATTGTCTTGTGCATGAACTCCGAGTTGTGATATCAATGAGGGATAATACATATATTTATTAATATATATATATATATATATATATATATATATATATATATATACAAGTATAGGATTGGTGTATACAGAATAAATTCCAATAACCAAAAATACTATTCTTAAAAGAGTTCCCAATACACAGTAGATCAAATATAATTTATTCAAAAATTATAACATTTATGTTATAATTTTCGAATAAATTATATATACATATATATATATATATATATATATATATATATATATATATTTGTGTGTGTGTGTGTGTGTGATTTTTTTCAGAGGTATAACTAAAATTGATTTAATATCAAAAACTTATTTTGAATAAATAAGGCAAAGACTTAACTATTTGCAGACTTTTATTATAACACAATTTTCTTTTATAATCATCATTAAAGATCAAAGTTTAACATTTTATAATATGCTGTGAAATGTCTCTCTCTCTCTATATATATATATATATTTCCAAATGTAAAAGAACAAAAAGTAAAATTTCTGCATTCAAAACATTAATTTAAATCAGGGCTCAATACAAAAGTTGAACAATAAATATTCATTTATTATTCACTGTTACATTAGAACATGTACATACCCACTACAAAACTGTACATATTGTTTCAACATTGAATGTAACATTGTGATTTCCCACCTGAAGAAATGTTACTTTTTAACATTGAAGCAAGATGTACAGTTTTGTAGTGGGTATGTACATGTTCTAATGTAACTGTGCATTATATATATATATATATATATATATATATATATATATATATATATATATGTATATATATATATATATATATACACACACACACACGACAAAAAATTAATCACCAATGTGAATCAAACCAATCATCTCAATCAGTTATAGTACCCTCATTATTTTATATCTTGGTTACATAATGGCATGATCCAGTCTATTAAATTTTACTTACTATTCTATTGACTATTATTTATAATTAATTGCTTTATTTAGTCTTGATCCAATCTTTTTTTGACTCCTACATAAACATATTAACAAAAATGATCAAAGTTTATTGCTCTTGCTTTCTATTGCTTATCAAAACCTCATAATGATTAATAATGCATGAAGATGCCCGCTTTTATTTGAAAAAGAAAAAGACTTTTGTTCATTCATGAATATTTATTAGTTGTACAAATGCTTATTTGTGAAATAAATAAAGCAGGTGTATGGCTTAAAATATTTTAGTCACATTTCTTTATCAAATATACAAAGATTGGATGAATTTATTAAACATGAAATTTATGAATTCAGAAAGTTAACCTTTTTAGCCTGAAAGTTGCTGAAATACTTTCTTACATTTGGTGATTACAGTCAGAATACCAGGCAATTCTCAATCAGGATGTATATGCATATATTTTAAAACTGTTTTTTCAATAACTTAAAAATGATTTATATCACTATATATATATTTATAAACTTCTTAAACCATTTTGTAAAATGCATCTGGTCTTGTAGACTAAAATATTTTGTAATGTAGGTTAAAAATATATAAAAGAACAATAAAAGCATCACAAAAATCATCAATTACATTGATTTGTATTCTTTGCATGAGGTTGTATCATCACTTAATTTAACTTTGCTATAAAATGTTGCAAGCCTCTCACTGTTCTATCGCTATTTACATGACATGCATTTTGACAAGCTACATTCTTTAGTCCCACCAACCCTGACCTTTACAACTGGGACCTGCCATGTCACATACACAAGTGTGAATCATCCCCATCCCCTTCATATTCCATTAGTAAGAAGTAAGTTCCACTTGGACAGCTTCTTCCTAAGAACTGTTACTGCCAACAAGATGTTTTTTGAATCACTACAATCTTGACCTCTTCAAGTCTAGTGTTAACTATTATCTTATATAATGAACTTCCCTTTTTGCCTTTTCTTATGCTCATGCAACACAACATGGTAACCCTCTACATTGAGTGGCTCTTGGGCCTTGTATTGAGTGAACGTTAGTATAAAAAAACAAATACATTGAGAATTTCTTACCAAAAATGATTTTACCATTTGCAAATGGATTGAAATAATCCTCCTTTGCCCTAAATTATCTGCTCTTGACTGCTTGTATGATAAGCTTACACCATTCATCGTGCACAATTATTTTTCTTTATTTTTTAATTCTTTTTGTAAATTCTTTTTCTGTTTCATTTTTTTTCATTTTTTATAAAAAATTACTGGTCAGTTTTGTAAGAGAATTATATCAAAATGATTGGGAAAATGACATTTGAGTTTTTAAATGGTCTCTTTAATTAGATATAAAAAATATGCATCTACTTGGATATATTAAAGCCTGTATGCATATGAGTTTGCCAAGAATTATGTGCATGTGTGTATGCTATGGCCCAAATTTAGTTTTAGTTCTGACCCACAACAGGGACTTGAATTGCTTGAATAATTCTGAAAGATGCAGAATATAGCATCATATCGAGAAAGAAAAAAATATTTTGATTTCACTTAGATAAAGTTTTATATGGCATATGAAATCATATCAATATTGCATGTGGGCATATACACACACACACATACACACACAGGCATACATATATAAGAATATATGTATATGGGTTTTAGAGAAATGATAAAACTGATGTTAATTCCATGCATGCATACAAATGTGTGTACAATACATATAGCTAGCTAGCTAGCTACATAGATAGATAGATAGATAGATAGATAGATAGATAGATAGATAGATAGATGGAAATTTGCATAGGATACAAATTATATAAGCCTAAAAAGACAAAAAGGATTGGCCATTACTTTGGTATTGTAATTTAGTCTCTGCATTTCGTTGAAGCTTTAAATCATTTGTACAAGAAAGTCTTTAGAAGAGCAAATAGAAGTGATTGAATCTGTAGGTGAAAATTATGACTCAAATATTCAATTTTTTAATTAGGTCATCCAATTTTTTAACTAGCTTCCCATTGCAATGATAATTTTTTTTCTGCAAATGACTTTAGAAAGGTGTATACAGAATTATTTATTTCATGAACTTATTAGTCATTACAATATCTATAAAATCCTGAAAACTTCCACAATGAAACAAATTGCAAGCAATTGGTCTTTGAAAACTGCGGCTTTGGAAATGTCCACTTACATCCCATTAGTTGCATTGGAATTTCCTTGTTCGGTAAACTAAAAATGGTTTCCACTACTAATTCTTCTTACATTAAACCTCTGCCTTTTTTTTTTTTTTTTTTTATTACAGGTCCCCACAAAAGTAACCTCCCACATTTATTTTTCTCACCTCCACACTTTTATGCAGAAGCTACGGCGCTAAAGATTTTTTTCCGTTACAAAATTTTCTCTCAGAAACCATTCCCGTTCCAACTTATATTTAGCAATATGCTGCCATCCATCCCTTTACAAGAATACTTGTAAGTAACAACAGTGATACACCAAAATTGGAGACTCCTCCATAAGATACTAAAAAATATTGATCACCTTACAAATGTGTCACGCGATATCAGTATGTATAAAGAGTAAACATTAAAAAGATGCTAGGGAAAGGTGTGATTAACATTAGTTCATTCCTTCTTCTTTTTTCTCATCTTCACCATCTTGTACACATAGCACCACTATAATCACCTACAAAGAACCATCACCATGCCAATAGTTTACGTGTATGATCTCAATTTATCCAACCTCATTTCAATTTTCCTCTGTTAACAATTTCCACTCTCTGTTGCTTGCCTGTGTATACATACAGTGTGCATTTGTTGAGAGTAAAGTAGTGTAGTGGAATATCTACAGGTCAACATAAAGTGTTGTGTACATGTCGGCACGTCTAAAAAGTGCACATGCATGCACGTATACACTGAATAAAAGGTCAAATCTCTATCTCACCTACCTAAAATTTTTTTCCCAGTTTTGAAAGCAATCTAAGAACCAAACAAGGAAGTAAATGCAAAATATGCCTCTGATTGGTCAAATTGTGAATCAGCTTTGGACACAAACCATAGAAATTATCCTAATGCTATTCTAATCACATTCAGATAAGATCTGTAATTGGACTATTTCGAAACTTCTACCATGACATTTGGTTTAGATCATTTTTTAATACGAAAATTACATTTGATGTAAACACATTTTTTGTATTTAAATGCTTTATAAAAAACATTCTGTATATCAGTTCACACACACACACACACACATACACATATGTATGTATGTATGTATAATGTGACTCTAAAAGTAATTTAGAAAGGAAGTGAGGTAAAAGAGTTATCGACATTAAAATGTACAGGATACATTTAAGAAATATTAAATGTAGTGCTTGGCCAATGTGTGAAGAAATAAAAGTGCTTAATGGCATAGAAAGTGGTAATCAGATTTGTATGAAAGTCTTGGAGTAAGAAGAAGAAAGAGTGAAAAAAGAAATGGTGAATGAAAGAAAATGAAAGTGAAAGTGCTGTCAATGGGAGTCAAGAAAAAATATGAAAGAAAAATGCAACTGGAACATAATGTTGATTAGGAATCAATTATAAAGATAAGTTGGAAGAAGTGTCAGTAGATTGGAGAAGTGGAGATGTAATTGGTAAAGAAAAGAGAAGAAATACGCATGAGGAAATGCACACACACACACACACACACACATATATATATATATATATATATATATATATACATATTTGTGTATACAAATGTACATATGCACTCACGCATGTTCACATTCATGTGGTACAACCGTTTATAATCAGTTCTAGAGTTGATATTTGTAAAACAGGTGATAGTATGACAAGGTGGACTGTCAATATGTACAAAAAGAAAAAAAAAAACTTGGATAGATGCTGAGACTAACAGACTGTAATTGTGGCTACAAAGATTTCAAACAAAACAAAAAAAATGAAAGGAAGAGATGGGTTATAAATAACAGGACTTTTCTTATAATCATTAATTGTGATATTATCATTTACTAACTTTAGTATTATAGGTTTTTTTTCTTTTCTTTTTACTATAATTTTTTCTTTTTATCATTATTTATTTAAATATTGATGACAAATATGATTTTGGGAGCTTGTGAACTCTCAATTTGTGTTTATACGTTTAATTGTGTATTTCATTTTTTTTTCTTTTCATTGTTGTGGAAAATCTTATTTAATAAGTGCAATGTACTAAGACAATACCTTTGTATGCAGTGTATATCTGTGGGAGGTCAGTAGAACGGCTTTCAGCATACTTGTTTTCCTCCACTTGGGCAGAGGTGCCCACTTGTTGGACGGTTAAGATTCTAGGATTTCTCCATAAGTGGCCAAAAACCTGAATCGTAGTATGGTTGAAGAGATGGTCCAGTCGGGCTGTGTAGCTTTAGCGATGGTACTGGTGATGCTGGTAGCATTGTTGTTGATGATGCTGATGGTGGTGGGGTTATTGTTGTTGTTGTTGTTGTCAGCGGTATCACTGGTGCTGGTGGTGGCAGTAGTGGCATAGCAAAGGGAATGGTGGCAGTGGTGGTTGTCAATAGTGATGGTAATAGTACTGTAGACAATGGTAAAACAGTCCCGCTTAGTGGATCAGCGACAAAAACCTATCACGATATTGATTCTGTAAAGTAGAATTACTGAGAAACGGTGTTGCAGGCGGGCAGGCGGGTGGGTAGGATAAGCAGTGGCAACCGCAAGAACGGTAGATACACATTGTTGCCTCTACCGCTGTTGCCGCTGCATCCGCAGCCAGTGCCGTTGCTGCCACTGCCACCATCATCTCTGGCAGTACCGCTGCCGTGTTGAATTCCTTGAAACGGAGGACGTTACTAATCAATAGAAAAACCAGGTCACCAGCAGCAGGAACACAACAGAGAGTAACACAGGCACCACCATAGCCGATGCCACCATCATAGGCAGCATTGGCATTGGCTCCTCCACCGGCACCAGCGGCAGTGGTTTGTATTAGCAATGGCAGAATCAGCCGCGATGATATTCACACGTGCATGCATGCGTGCGTGTGCACTGACAATATAGATATATACATATAGATATGTGTGTTTGCTTGCTTTAATGTTAGCATCCGTTTGTAATGATTTTACTCAATATTATAGCTTTGTGCGTGTGTGCGCGTATGAGTGTGTGCAGGTGTTCATTTGTGTGTGTGTTTGTAGGTGTATACGTGTGTGCATGTGTGTATGTGTGCATGTGTGCGTGTGTACATGTGTGTGTATGTGTGTGCGTGTGCGTGTGTGTGTGTAATGTATAAGTGTATATGCTTTAGCATCCATTGGTAATGAGTCTCCTTTAGGTTGATGATCTTTTTGGCTTCTTTCACAGAGGTAGGAAGAATAACAACAACAACACCTACAATGTCAGGGATATTGTCAACAATAACAGTAGTAGCAGCAGTGGTGATTATAGTTTTCCTGATGCCCATTTACCCTTGTCCTAGTACTTATTGCTCTACATGGATATCAATCACCAAAACAAGGCAATGACGGGACTTTCTAACTATCTTCTCTTCTACCATCCCCATATCTTTCATTTTCAACAACACTATACCTGTTCATTTTTTTCAATAATTCACAGTTTTGGCTGTTACATACATACCTATATATATGTATGTGTGTATATTTATATAATATATATATATATATATATATATTTAGGGGTATGTGTGTATATTTATATATATATATATATATATATATATATATATATATATATATATATTTAGGGGTATGTGTGTATATTTATATATATATATATATATATATATATATATATATTTATTTAGGGGCATATATATATATATATATATATATATATATATATATATATATATATATATATATATTAGGTTGGTGCAAAAATAATGTCGTTTTTCTTTTAAAGTTGAACGTCAAAAACGACATTATTTTTGCACCAACCTAATATATATATATATATATATATATATATATATATATATAGGGGTAATGATGTATGGTGTGTGAATATGTATATGTGTATATATCTGCATCTACACAGAAATACGCTTTTCTATATGTGCACATGTATATATGTGGGTGTGCAAATACATGTCTTTACATATATATCCATACATACATACACATCCATGTATATGATGACATCTGTGTGTATATGCATATACTTTTGGCAGGTTTGTATATGTGTGGATACATCTCTCTTTCTCTTTCTCTTTCTATCTCTTTCTCTCTCTAAATATGTGTGTGTGTGTGTGTGCGTTTGCACAAGTATAGTGTGGCTATATGTATAGATTTCATTGCTTGTGTTTCTGTGTTCATGAGTATGTCTTTTATGTATATATATATACATATATGAATGCATATACCTATGCAATTTTATGTGTTTGTTAATATGTATGTACATTTTTTGGCATATTTCTATATGTCTGTACACTTGCATACATATATATTTGCATACATATATATATGAGCGTATATATTGTGGTGTGTATACACCTATATTTTTGTGTACAGTTGTATATGTGTATATATATAAATACAAGTAGGTCTATATATATATATATATATATATATATACAGATGTATAGTGTGAGTATATGTATTCAGTTCCTGCATGTATCTACATGTGCGTTTGTATATGTGTGTGTCCACAAATATATCTTTATATTTATGGATATGTAAATGTATGTGTATATCCATTTATATACAGATGTGGGTATGTATGCATGCATATTTCCTTGGCTGTATATATGTGTTCATGTGTGCTTACATATATGTATATCTTTTATGTCTATATATGTATGTAAATGCTGCATATATATGTGTGTATGTTCATGTCTTTCTGTAGGTTTGGATATATGTGTATACATCTGTATATATATATATAAATATATATATATATATATATATATATATATATATATATAGATAGATAGATAGATAGATAGATAGATAGATAGATAGATATGTGCGTATGTATGCACATATGTATATCTGAGTGAACATATATATTTCATGTGTGATTGCACAGGATTTTATTTCAGTGTCTTGGAGTGTATGCAAGTACATTTTTGCATATGTACATATCTCTTATGCACATACGCACATACACTCACATATATATATATATATATATATATATGCATGTATATACGTGCATGCTGTGCATATGTGTGCATGTATGTGTGTGTGTGTGTGTGTGTGTGCAAACTCAATAAGCAGGTACAGTTAGTGCCAGATTTACATATGTGCTAGGATGGGCTGTAGCTCTGGGTCTCCCAAGTCTAGAGAGACCTGCAAGAGCCCTCTTGTCTTGTGTCCTGGATAAAACTAAAAAAAATAAAGATAGATTAAAGAGGTGATTTGTTTGTTTTTATTCAATTTTAGTTAAATTGTTTAATGTTTTACACCAAAAAAGCATCATCTAAAAAAATATATATATTTTTACAGACATAGGGCAAATATACATAATGAAGAAGCCCTCAAATTCTATTAGCTAAAGGGCCTATTAAGGCCAAAATCCAATCCTGGGTACAATCATAACTTATTTTTAACTATGTGTATGTATATATTTTTTATCTCTTTAGAATAATCTATTCCATAACACTATTTGTTGGTATCTGATCTGTTTTCGTATTGGTTTAGTATAAAAGTTTTAAATCTTTTTACTAATTTATGTCCCTAACATTTTAAGTCATTTCTTTGGTATTGACGAAGAAAAGGTCTTAACATTGTACCCTATCATACCCTATCATATATGTACTGGTGTGTGTGTGTGCATGTCTGTATGCACACATGTGTCTGTACATCAAAAAATCTAAACATTATTAAAATTTGAATTAAATATGAAATTGTATGAATTTCACAAGGTAATATTTAAAAAAATACAAATTAGAAATAAAGTTCAAAATCTGTTTCTTGATAAGCACCTTTGATGTTAGCCATAACTGCTATCATTCCATCATCAAGGTAAGCTGCATCTTTGGTCAGTGTATTTCTTTCATATTGCTACATTTTACTACACAGATCGCTCTCATATCACAGTATTTTTTAACAATTACTAACAAAATGTCTCTTGTAATTTGTATTGAAAAAAATCAACTATTAATTTTTTTTAAAATAATGTATCGGTGTTTATCAGATCATTTATTTTGTTATAAAAAATATTCCTCATAATTCATTGTTTTATTAATTTCAAGATCAGACAGTTTGAATCAGGGAGTGTCATTTTTTTTAATTCTGATAGTCTTGCATTTTTGTTGAAGCACCCCCATGTATATATATATATATATATATATATATATATATCCAGGTAAAATGAGAACAAATGGAGTATGATTTCACTGTACGTAATATTTATATAATAATTTTATTATATATATTACTTCAAATGTAATTTTTAGTATATACCTGTATTTGAGTAGATGCTTTGCCTTTTTTAAACAGTTTATTTTGTCTACTGACTTGTGTACTCAAGAAAACTTAAAGAAAATGTATTCTCTAAACCTGTGTCCTCCTTTGCAGGAGAAACCACCATCTAATGTGACATACTTTGATTGCTCAGCTACAGAGAATTTAACAGTTAATCAAGGTTCTATTTGCCTTAAAGCACATTTACTCATTCAGATTTTCTTGAGAGCCTATCTGCTCATATTGAGTTTCATATTGAGAAATGTAAAGAAAGCAATTTCTAAATAATTAAAGGATTTTATTTTTAATATGTCATATTTTTACTACTTTAGACATTGTTTTTTAGCACATATTTAGTGAACAATTCACTAAATATCCACTAAAAATAACATCTGAAGTAATAATAATAATAATAAAAATGGTGCCTCCTTATTGATATGGCAGTTCCTGCTGACTGCAATGTATCTTTGAAGACATTCAAAAAGCTGTCAAAATACCTTGAAATAGAAATCTTGAAAATGTGGCATATGGGAACATCAACAATCCCTGTTGTAGATGGAGCCCTAGGACTGGTTGGAAAAGATTGCAGTAGACTAATTGAAGGGATTCCTGGAAGTCCATGCCTCAAGGAGATACAAAAAATTGTTCTGACAAATACAGCCCACACTTTACGAAGGGCTTTATCTATGTAATTTTTTTTTTTTTTTTTTTTTGTCAGTGGAAAGTATCATGCTGCCATTTCTAACCTTAGGTCACTGGGTGGGACCCAGAAAGAAATGTGTAAACGCCAGAAATCAAAGAAAATAATAATAATAATAATAATAATAATGATAATAATAATATATATATATATATATATATATATATATATATATATATATATGTGTGAAAAGTGTGTGTATATAAATATAAATAAATATATATATATAATTATTTATATATTATATGCGCTGTGCTTATTAGAAAGCGCTCACTATCAGAGATAGAGCTAACATCAATCCAACCAAATATATATATATATATATATATATATATATATATATATATATATTTATTTCTAAAGAATTAATGGATTTGTTTTTAATCCAACATTTTATTAATTCAAATGTTAATGTAATCGATCACTTTTAATTAGTAAACAGTGTGTATTATGACTATTCGTCTTTGTGTATGTGTGTGTGTATATATATATATATATATATATATATATATATATATAATACAACTGAAAATATATATAAATATTATGAGGGTTTAATGTATTATTAATTATTAAAAAGTGTGTATTATGACTATTGGTATTATATATAATACAACTGAAAAAAATATATAAATATTATGTATTTTTCAGGTTACCAGAATTTCTGCTAAAAAGCACTCAACAGATAATTAGAGCTATAATATTCATTAAATCAAGAAAGTTTAAGTGACTCATCTGAGTGACATACTCAAGAGTTTTATGTTGAAATGCTCATCAGAGTCAAACAAATATTTGATATATACTAATATAACCAATATATATATATATATATATATATATATATATATATATATATATATATATATATATATATAAAATACACACATAAAGCCAAAATATAGAACACTAGTCATTTCTAAATTCAATCATCATTCAATAATTAGAAATTAATGGTGGTCTTGTAAAATTAACTGCAAATTAAGTCAGATTATCTTATTTGGGCATTATACTGATGATGATATTGTTAAATTGATAAAGATTTGAGATTTTAATAAAATAATAATTAATAAGCTCAACCAATCTTTTCATACTTTCAATAAGTTTAAAATTATTTCTTTGCATAGAAATATAAATATGCAAAGGTTGTATTGCATTGCTGATTGTTCTAAACTGCTCTCTGGATAGCTCTCCTCAATACATAATATTGCTTTTCAATATTTATTAAGATTTGTTAATGCTTTGTAAAATCTTTTCCAGCATCATTAAGTTTTGCTTCATAATTTTTCAGTTTACTTTTTACAATGACTTCTTGGTTATTAGAATATGTATTAATTAGAATACAGTTTCAATTAAGATGTTTGCTATATTAAATTGTAGACATATACTATTTACTGGGCTTCCATCATTTATGTGCCATGTGTGATACATGCCTAGGCAAACATCTACCTTTCAATACATGACTGGCAAGGCAGATTTTTTTCCGGCAGTAGGTTGCAATTTCTTTCTGCAGTAGACCAGTTGCCATCCAAGGCTATAGAACCTGGACTGTCCTGCTATTTACCCATAGCTGGCAGGAGAAGAGGATTCATACTTTTCCCAAGGGTATTAGCACATAAGTGAATGTAATGGAATTTGAACTTGGCTCTCTGATACCTCAATCCAAGCCTCTATCCATTACTCCACCAAACCTCCTACTTTGGCTTCAGAAAATATAAAATATGTTTTATTAACATCATTATATTCTTTGTCGGCTGGTATAATCATAAATGCTCTATATTTCATTAATCAAAAGTGGAATAGAAAAAAATGGAAAGTGAAATAAAAAAAGATCTCTTTGTTATGTTAACAGTGCAACAGAATGTCTTCTTCTCATGGCTTTGCTTGTGATTACCTACAGTTAAAGTCTTGTATCTGTTTTTTCTTCTTAAAATTGTAAGAATGATGACATTCCTAATTTATGTACAGTGTAACCCGGATATAAGAGAAACCCGGATATAAGAGAGATTGTATCTGGTCCCAAATTAGAGCCCGTGTTAATGTAAACAAAATAGACCAAACCCGGATATAAGAGAAACCCGGATATAAGAGACTTCTTCTCCGGTCCCGACAACTCTCTTTCTTATCCGGGTTACACTGTATTTACCTTTCAATATATAGTAATCTTAGATTCAATTTGTAAAAAATGAGATTAGTAGAAGGAAATTATACCATTTTAATAAAATGATTCTATGCATTGATCAAACAAACTAGCAGAAAATACTATTCATTTATCAGTTTTAACCAGAATAATCAGGTGATTTAAATTAAAATAAAACTGCCACAATGATTATTATCTAATGGAATACTACCAATGTATTGCTTGCTCTTATCCAATCAACATCTGCACTTTTTCAGCTTGATCTGTGGTCAATTATATAGACTAACAACTGAATATGATTGGATGTAAAAGTAGAAAGAAAATTAGGATAAAATCAAGCTGATGTCCATTGACCAGACATTTACTTTTAAAAAGAAATTAGCTCACATGAAAGGCTACTTTATTTTCAAAATGTCATTTATACATTTAAGAAACATCATATGGTAAGTTATTAATTGAGTACCTAATGGATACATTGAGAGTAACTGAAATTGTATATCCATTTTGCATTTGTGTTTATGTGCTGAAATATGGAAATGAGATGCTTGCATCTGTAGTAGATCATATCTGTTTAGATTAGGTATTGCTTATTTATCTAAATTTGCCTTGTGGAACAGTCATCATCAGTAAAGATCTTACAGTCAGATGCAATATTTGCATTCTGGGTATGATGATAAACTACATCTAGCAGCAACTCCTATGACCAGGAGATTTTGAGGAGCTTGGAACCACCTCTTAATTGTTGTTTTTTCCTAGGACTAACCCCAACCTGAGGTGGTAGCACCTGTTAGAGTCCAAATTATGGGTAAATAGTTAACCCTCCAAACTGGGTCGAAACACTATGAAAGTATAAAAATACAATTTTATAATAAATATACCAGTAATATATTTGTATAAATAAATAAATATATTGTCAGCAATACATTTTTGTAAAAGAAATTACTAAAGCTCCTATAAAAATTATATTTCAGAATTAAATGGCCTATAAGGAGTTGATATGACATTAAACAAACAGATGCAATAGTTAAATATTTTTTCTATAGAGAAATACTGTATAGTAAATATGCCTTAGGAAAAAGGAAAGTAGTTTATATAATTTTGTACTCCACCCAATGAAAATGCAATAAATATTTTAATATATATGTAGATTATATATAAAAAATTTATAAAAATAGGGAAAATGCTTCTTTTTATTCTTAAATGTTTTGACCATGGTATAGGGTCTTTCTTTATAAAGTGTGTTACTTACATTATGTATCTCTTTTGTTCAAATATTTGTTGCATTTTGAAAATACTAAGTTAAATAGCATTAGGGGAATTTAGTTTTAACTAAGTTCACTCAATAAAATCACTCTTGATACTGTTATGACAAGAGATAAGAATACTGAGAAAAGTGTCATGTTTACTGATTCTAGCATTAAAGACAGAAGAAAATTAGCAGCATTTTGGGCACATTATGCTTTCCTGCTTAAAGTAAAGTAAAAATTCAGATTATTGTAGATTATTGTAGAAAAAGTACTGTGAGTGATTGAATAAATCAAAGGTCATTTGTGATGTTTCATATCTACTGGACTGTGTTTCCATGTGTAATTCACTATTTAATTATAATGAAAATATTTTGTTTTTGATACAAGAGGAGCTGAATACTGAAAAGTGAGTATTTATAACAATGTGGAACACAAGAGATCATGGAGTAAGTGAAAATAACCTACCAAAGGTGGATCTACATCCAAAGAAGGTGATGCCATATATATAGTCAGATTAGGAGGGAATTCTCTAATATGTGCTTTTTCCTCATAACCAAATAATTGGTTCAAACAAGTACAGTTTCTAATTAGGCAGCAATCCTCAAAAAGTGGCCAGTATTAATTATGAGAAAGGGCATAATATTTCATCATGATAATGTTTTTTTAGTGACAAGGCAAAAATTATTACAGTTGGAAGGGGCGTTTCAACTGAAATTGCAAATTTGTATTACTGCTTGTTGTGGTTATTAAAGAATTTTCATAATGAAAATGACATCTTGAAGAATGCTTTGCTGAGAAAGACAAACTGTTTTGAGATGATGGAAATTATGAAAGTGTCTGAAAGATGGCAGAAGATTGAAGAACAAAATAGTAAATATGTTTTTCAATAAAGTTAATGTCAAAAAATAAAATTCCGTTTTTTTATTATTTTCAATTTATAAACTGAACATATTTGTGAACAGCAAATATCTAATTTTCATAAATTTATAAATATCTCAAATGTATCCAATATCTTTTTGCTTTTATTGAAATAACTCTTATATGTGAAAAGGATATTATCATTTAAGATTGTCTCAAATCTATAAGAATGAAATATAGAAATGTTTATTATAGCTATCATATAAAAAGCAATAATATATCTGTACTACTTTTTCTGTGAATGAAGATAATGCAAAGTATTTGTAAGCTATTTCAGTTTCCATTCATAAAGAGTATTTGTAGCATTTTATGGCATCTTTGTATGTGTGCTTGACAAATAGTCTGTAAAGTATTACACAAGAATTATAGCCTCTGTTAAGGCAGCTTTCTGTATAAAAATGGCATATATTGTATATGCAATATCCAACATGGATGTTATAGATCTTTTGCCATCTATAAAAAATGATTTGTGGCACTTATAATGTGCTGAACATAGAAGCAGCAGAGAATGCTTTAAAACATTTTACATAAATTTATAAACCTTTCTAAGTTGGCCTTTTTAGAGGTTATTTTATCTCATACTGAATTTTTCTTCTGTTGAGTAAACTTGTGACCACAAATGTAGACAAATACAACTAGGAATAAAACCAAACACCTGAATGCATATAAAAATGTATTCCAGCAAAGTTTACTTTATTAAAGTAAGTTGACATGAGTCATTTGTAAACACATATACTGTACTATCCTGTCAAGTATTCTCCATTTACAAAATCTAAGCACACTGTGTATAGAAGAGTATATTCTATTTGTTATAGTAACCTGCATATAGGGAGATATGTTCCATCTATTTCTTCAAAAAACGTGGCATCAAATAACTGGAACCACATTTGCACCTATGCCACAAAAACATCATATGTGTGAAAATGCTTCCCAGTTCCAGTTATTTGGAGGTGCAAATAAGGATGAAGGAACCTGGAAAATTTACCAAATTGCAAAAATTAAAATAATGCCAGTTAAGAAATGAATAGTAACTGTGTTCTGGTATACAAGAAGTGTATTACTTGTAGACTTCCTACCACATAGACAGATGGTTAATGCAGTCAGATATAGTGAAACACTGAACAGACTGAGGACAGTTGTTCATAAAAAAATTTTGGTTGTTTGCATAATGGTCTTATCCTTCAGTATCTCCAATGACAGAAAAATGAATCCAGTTATATGGTAGGCATGTTTTACTGCATCCATCACATAATCTTGACTCTTTCAAATCATCATCTGTTAAGATCAATCAAATAATCAACCATTCACCCTTGCATGGAGTATTGCTACCATATATGGTCTGGGGCACCTTCTGTTTACCTCGGAGTTCTTGACAATATCCAGAAACAGATATGTAATATAATTAGCCCTGATCTGGCATCTTGTCTACAGTCACTCTCTCACAGACACGCCGTCGCCTCTCTCTGTCTTTTCTACAAATACTTTCATGGTAATTGCTCCGATGAGCTGCTCTCACTGGTTCCCAGACTCCATGAATTCAAGCGCCTTATGAGGCTGGCATCCTGCTCTCACCCTTACACTGTAGAAACATTTAAATGTAGCCATGTCTTCTACTCCAATAGCTTCATACCTCGCACCTCTTGCCTGTGGAACACCCTTCCCAATTACTGTTTTCCTGAGAGCTATAATCTCCAACTATTCAAATGTAATGTCAAGCAACACCTCCAGTTACCTTGATCTATTCACTATCCCTCTCCTCATCCTTTCTTCTATCGCTCCTATCTGCTCTTGCTCCAAATCTTCTGCAACCCCCTGCATCCTAGTGGCTTCACGCCTTGCTCGGGGCATAATGCTTAAAAAAAAACCCCCAAAAAAACCATTTATCTTGCAAGTAATTCTACACAGATGATTCTGTTTTTGCAAAGGTGTAAAGGTGGCTTCAGTCATTTGATGCCTCATTCTTTGAGAGCAACAATTATAAATGTTCTTCAAGTACAGTTAAGATTTCTCTGCTCTATAACTGCTGCAAGTGATAAATATGTATTTAATTGAAATACTATTTACCAACATTACTTCTTTTCTATCATACTAATTCAGTTCCCAAGTCCTATTTATTGAGTGTGAAACATTCCAAAATTATAAGTTCCTCTTCATCACTTAAGACAGTGAACTGACATTCTTTTATTTGCCATGTCTCCTCAGTACATAGATAATTATCTCTCCACAACCTCCTGTTTTTTAGGGCTCTAAGCAATGTCATTTGACTCTTTAGCATCCCTTTTTGTCCCTACTCTGCTATCTGTTCACACAAATCCATCAGGTAGATCATTCACTGTTTCTTTCTGGTCATCTTCCCTTCAGTATGTCTTGTGAGTTTTAAATTCTCTAAGCCCCCTTTTCTTATTATGCATCCTAGTAATTTCAACTATCTCTTTTTATGTATAGGTGCCCTTTTCTCCATTTTCTTTAAAACTTTCCTATTGATTGCATGTTCAGTTCCTGGTATTCTCAGTATCCATCTGCTGAACCACATCTCTATCATTTTGAGTCTCCTCTTCATATATAAGGAAATTGTCGAGTATTCACTACTATATAAAAGGATAGATGACAGAGCAGTTCAGCCCCCCTTTTTTTTTCTTTTTTTAATGAAATTTTTCTATTTCTTTAAACTTTGTTTAGTTTCTGGAAAGTATCTTCCACTATTCAAATGCATCTTTGGATTTCTGTATCCCATTTTCCATGATACTACATTGCCTAGATAATTAAATTTCTGTACTTGCATGATTTTGACATATTCACAATTTGAGCAGCCTCTCTTGTTGACAACCATACATTCTATCTTAAAGTTAAATTTTCTCCTCACTTACCTTTACCAGCTCACCTTGTTGCAGTTTTCTTCCCAAGTCTGCTATGAATATGCTGTCATCTGCAAATTATTATGGTTATGTCCACTAGTAATACTTGAATTTAAATGAGCTACCAGGCTGGCACCATGGTCCCACCCTTTCACTGTCAAAATGGTTAAATGTAAGCATCTCTTCTTCTCAAACAGCTTCTTCTCCTGCACTTCCCGTCAGTGGAACTTCCTTCCCCTTACTTGCTTCCCCGATGACTATAATCTTCAAATATTCAAGTGTAATGTCAATCAACATCTGACACCCAGAGCTTGTTCCCTATCCTTCTCTGTATCATTTCCTCAAACACGCCTCTTTACTTTTGTTCTCAATCCTCTGTAACCTCTTGCATGCTAGTGGCACTCTTGCCTTGTTTGGGGTGAATTGCTTTAAAAAAAATCTCACTGTGCAGGTTGAATAAATCCAGTGAGAAAATGCATCCTCTTCTTTTGTCTATTTGCTCAACTTGTCTTCTATCCACATACAGGTGGCTTCTTCCCACTAAATGTTATGGATTATTCTAATATTTTTCCTATATACATCATGTTTTCCTATTAGTTCAAATAGGTTTTTTTCTGTTGTGTTTTAAATGCTTTTGCACAATCTATGAAATATAGTTATATGTTTTTTTTTATTTGTAGTGCTGGCTTTGATAGTATTCTATTTATAAAGATACCATTTCATGTTCCAGTATCTCAAACAAAGCCATAGTGTTTTTGCTCTATTTCCAGTCGGATTCTGCTAGAAGTTCTCTTCATTAGAATTCTAATTATAAACTGAATTATGTGATTCATTAAACTGATTTGCACCTGACTTCTTTGGCATCATTGTAAAGATAGCCCTAGTGAGTTATATTGCCACTGTTGTATATTTCATTTATTATTTCTATAATCTTCTTAATTCCAAAATAATCTAAAGATGACAACAATTCTATTACAATCCTGATTGGACTAATGTTCAAAAATTATATATTCATCTCTGAATAAGTTTTTTTTTTAAAGACTCTATATCATTCAATGTGCAAGGCTGTTTTTTTGTTTTTAAAAGATAAATGTTATGACCTTTTTCATTGTCACTTAGGTTTTGAGTCTTCATGCTTTCCACTAAAAGATTTCCAAGAAAATATTTCCCTATTGTACATTTGCCAATGTCAGTGTATATTTTATTAAAAAATATATAAATACTGTCAATTAGTTAAAACCCAATCCAATTTCAGACATTAACCTCCAACATTTCCTACTGATCTCACTTGATCCAATTGGTAAATATAAATTTTCCAATATAAATGTACTTTTAATAAGCATGCAGTTACCATCTTGAGATATTTAATGGATTCTTTTTTTTTTTTTTTTTTATTTATCATCTTGCTCAAAAAATCTTTCTGGCACCCACTGCTAGGATTTCAAATTTTACAACAACCTCTTGTAAAAGAAGAAAAACCCAATTTTAAATGTTACTAGACCATCCATAAACTGTTGGTTTTCTTTTAAAAGCAGTTCATGTTATAAAATGATAAGGTAATAATATTATCAATTTTATTATTAATTACACATTTTGATTTGTATTTAAAGATGGTAAAAGAAGGTTTATTGTTCCACTGGGCTTCATAGTTAATACATTGCATGAACATTTGGAGTAATAGTTTAAAACAGATGTAGTCTTTCTTCAAAATAATAAGTATATTTTTTATTAATTATTAGTTAATAATAAGTAAATTTTTTCTGAACTGAAAATGAATGAAAAGCATCAAAAACGCCTTTGTGCAAATATATCCTGATTTAAAGTATGAAAATAAATTATATCAACAGATATATGTTATACTACTTTACATTAAAAGAGAAATTTCTTCTATAAAATGTATTTTGAATACAAAATTAATAATTATTACTAGAGACGGGAAAAGAAGGTTTATAGTTCCACTGAACTTATGGTAGAAAATAAAACTGGCTGCTAAAAATGGAAGCAACAAATGAATCCAGAAAGACTTAATGCAAATTTATGTTGATTTAAACTATGAAAATAAATTATTTTACAATATCAATAGATATGTTTGTAAGCGTTCTGAAAGCAAAGGAAGTATTTGTCACAGATTACTTCCACAACACAAAGAAAAATCACTGTAAGTCCAGACTCGTATATCAGGGGCAGAAAGAAATGCTGAAAACTCGATTCGCCGGTACTATCTCAAATCACAGTCAGAAAAATAACTCACTCTCTAACAAATGCCGAAGCCAAAAATGCCCGAATTTTGCACTCTCGAATCGAGAACACCAACTGCTTTTATCGGCAGAACCTATTTTTTTTTTCATTCGTCGACAGCTGGGATAGGATGTTCCGTAATTTGCATATCAAAATACTTTGATAGCGACTCCTGCGACGGACTTGTTTTTTCTTTAATTCAATTATTCCATTTTCAGCATATTATGCTGAATATGTGCCCTTCTGTTTGCTAAGTAATTTTCTTTTTCGCCACTTTTTCCGTCATAGAATACACGCGACACGCTGTTGCTTGGTTTGCCGAGGTAAGTCGCCGTTTTCTTCGCTATAATGTTTTACTTCTTTACATTAAAAGAGAAATTTCTTCTATAAAATCTATGTTGAATACAAAATTCATAATTAATGTTAAAGAAGGTTTATTGTTCCACTGAACTTCCTAGTTAACACATTGTGTGAAAATTTGGAGTAATAGTTTAAAACAGGTATTGTCATTTTCAAAATAATAAGTAAATTTTTATTATATAAACTTGTATCTTCCTCAAATTTATTTTGAAATACGTAATGACATTAAACCCATGAACATCTATTTATTTATTTACTATCAAGTCATATGACACATATAACCTGTAATATATTCTTTAAAAACAGAAATATAGCCCCAGCACATTAACACCTTGTCTAATTTTAATGAAATTTGGCATTGTACTTGGCAGGGGTTCAAGGTACAATTTGCACCTAAATTGGTTGGGGTATTATGTATTGTTTAAGCTGTATATAGGGAAAACACATGCATACTTACATACAATATTAGAGTTTTACTATTATATAGATCGAAACAACAAAGCTGGAAGTGGTGGTCTTAAAAAGCTATAACCTCCTATTTTACATTCATAGACAAAAACTACGTATTTAATAGAAGTCTTTTAAATCATTAATTTGTGTTTTTCAAATGGTCTTTTAATTGGTGTTTCTTCTTACCATTATCTGGCAAAGTGCCATTTTCATTCCTTTTTCAAGGGATCCTATAAAAAGACAATATAGTTCCATATCACATCATGTAAGAAAATGAAATCTGTAAAAATATTAAAAAAAAAAAAACTGGATTGGACTGCACTGTAAAATAAACAGGACCTTCAGCAATGACTTCTTATTCTTAAATTACCTTTTGGATAATTAAACTGGGACAAGACAAAGAAGTATTCAAAATAAGATTCAATTGAAATACAGCTGAATATCTTGATAAGCTTATGGAAAACTAATGTTTAAAATTTTCTTATTAGAATCAGGAATTTTCTAAAATTATTTGTTAAAAGGAAGCCAACCAAGCAAGATCTAGCTTGCAGCCATCAGCTTTATATTTGTCATTTTTCCAACTTTGCAACCATAGTAATTTACAACTAAATGATCCTTATGCTGAATTAAATTTGAGAAGCAGGTGTTAATATTAAATCCATTAGATTTGTTTACATGCATGTTTCATTTATTTAATCTATAATAAAATAAGTTTTGTTATTTTTTTTTGATCTGATATGTTAAGTTTACTTTTTCATATTTGTCCATAGCACTTTAAATCTGCCTATACTATTTTCATTAAATTTTATGTGTATTCATATAAATAAATTTAAAGTATGCATTAAATACTTGGAATTGTAAGGAAGTAATGGATTTTATTTAGGATCTGACATTATTTCTTATTACCATATATACTCAAGTCACCCTTTTTCCATCAAAATTTCATCAAAATAGAGAATCTGAAATAGAATTTGGCATATCAGTAGTCTAGGTGAGTACGCTGAGCTCAATCATAAATGAGAGCAAAGGAGAAAATTAATTTTTCTCGACATTTTAATTTTACACAACTATAGTACATCATACATTAAATAATAATGCTCAATCTGCATTGTTCACATAAAGATTATTATTTGAAAGTGATTTTAGGACTGAAGTAATTACTGGTATCTACATTTTTGCCAAAACAAAGCATCCCTGCACTTGATAAGTAACTATCATGCAATTACAACCAATCACTTTTCTAATGTTTTTATATATGTAAGCAAAGTTTTGAAATATTTGAAAATATTTAACAAATATTAATTATATTTAAATTAAAAAGAGTCAAGTAATTACCCAGATTATAGTGTGAAATATGTGCGCCAACTTCAAAGGTTGCATCTTTAATTTAGGTTTGTCAATCCACTGGTGCACCCTATACGTGAGTATATCTTATATATAAATTACAGTATATACTCAAAAATAAGTTACATTTTTTTCCCCAAAATTTTGATAAAAATCAGGAGTGTGACCTATCAACTTGACATCATAGAGAATTTGAAGTAGACTGTGCCATATCAGTAATTCAGGCAAGTATCCTGAGCTTAAACAAGAGCAAGGAAGAAAATGAATTTTTCCTGATATTTTGATTTTATGCAAACACCACTTCCAACAGTAACACATCACACATTGAATAAAAGCATTTGATCTGCACTGCTCATATTTATCATTTATTATCTGATTTACAGCAAAAGACTGTCATTTTCAAGTAATTTTAGAACTGAAGCAATTACCAGTATCCATATTTTCGGCTAAACAGAGCAGTCTCACACTTGATAAGTAAATACCACATAATTACAACCAATCACTTTTCTTATGTTTTAATATGTGTAAGCAAAGTTTTTACATAAAGGTGAATATTTGAAAATATTTAACAAATATTAGTTATATTTATATTAAAAAAGGGCCAAGTATTAGGTTGGTGCAAAAATAATGACGTAACAATGTCGTTTTTTGATGTTAAAAAATACGTCAAAAAACGACATTATTACGTCATTATTTTTGCACCAACCTAATAACTCCCCAGATTATAGTGTGACCTATCTGTGAGTCAACTGCAAATACCCACTTTGACAACCCCAAACTAATAGTGCAGCTTATACATGAATATATACTTTACTTTAAATATTATATCTACAAGAGGGACACAGGTTTCAAACCTGATGGAAAGCACTATTTCTTTATTATGACTATAGAATGCACAGGCCACTGAATTAAAAATAGGGATATCTATTCAAACCTGGGTGTCTACTAAATATAGCATTTATGTACTAGACTGAGATCAAGATTTCATCAATTTACAGTTGAGCTAGCTAGATGTAGCTTTAAGTTTCTTTTTTTTTTGCACCTCTCGCTTTTGGAATTCCCTTCTGGCTCCATGTTTTCCAGCCAACTTTAATCTACAAAAATTTAAATACAAAGTCAGTCAATACCTATTGTCCTCTTGATTATTCTTTTTTTTTTCCTGCTCATTAATGTTTCTGTTTCTAATTCTTTCACACCTTGTAACCCCCCTGTGTCTTAGTGGCTTTACTGTCTTGCTTGGGATGACATCAATTAAAAAAAAATTAAATTAACAAGGAAATATGTGTTTATCAGATTTATCTTCTTTTTTACATGTTTGACTGAAAACAAAAGCCAAATATTTCATCATTAATTTCTCTTATATAATCTTCTTGTATTGCATAGGGAAGGTTGCCATCATTGCCAGATTTACCTATAGCTTTAGAAAGCTGAAGCCTACAGTCTCAAAATCTAGGGGGCCTCCAGCCAAATTGCATAATACTTTTGACACTGTCATTGGCCTTTCTTACACATGCTGTAGACTCCAAATAACCCTTCAATAATCTTATATATCTGTCATCACCCTTGGCTTTACTGAAATTGTTTAATTTAGCATTTTTCCTTTTTCTTCTACTCGAGAGAATGCAGGATTTTGAGGGACCTCACAAGTGGAGTAGCCTAGGTCCTCCCTTCATTTAAGCCTGATCCTGGTTGTCATATAGCTATTTATAGTTGAAAATTTTTCAGTTATGTTAGAATATTGTTTTAATTTCACCCTACAACCCCTTTCTCGCAGAAGAAACATCGCAAGACTCTCACTGCTCTATCGCTATTTCCATGGAAAGTGTTCAGGTGAACTAAATTCCTTAGTTTCACCAGTTCTAATCTTCATGGCTAATACTCACCATGCCACGCACATTGTAGTGAACCATCCTCATTCCCTTCTTATTCCATTGGTAAGATGTAAGTTCCACTTGAGCAGCTTCTTCCCATGAACTACTGCTTTGTGGGACTAACTCCAAAGAGGATGCTTCCCCAATCACTGCAATCTTAACCTGTTCAAGTCTAGGGATAACCATTACCTTCCCCACATATCCGCATAAACTATGGTTTTTGCTCTGCAACACTCTACCTTAAGTGGCATTGTACAGAGTGAACATCATTGTAAAAAAAAAAAAAATATTATTTAGCTTATCTAGTTTAGTGCATCTATTTAACAAAAGTTTGTTGTTATTAGTGATGTGATCCGAAACACAGACATTTAATTATGCATTAGTGTCTTTGACAGTTAACTTTGTACTTTATTAAATCTTTGAGATAGTATTATTCACGACCTCATTTTTTCCATTTTTTTGATTGTTATATTCAACTACTGCACTACTGCTCTTGTGAAATTTGTTATTCTTTAATTATCAGCATTTTCTTTTTCTCTCTTTCTACCAGCAGCAAAATTGTTATATTCCATGCTAATAGGAATATATACTCGAAAAACAAAATGGGTAAAATAAGTAAAAGTTTATTGTAAAAAGCCAATACAATAAGAATAAAGGTAACAGTTATGCACAAGGTCATCGCAAGTCAATCCAGTAGTGATTGCTGCTATTGGAAGGTCGGTAGTTCTCACGTAAATCTGAATTGTATTCAACAGATCCCAGCTAGTAATATTTATTGTATAAAGCATACAATTATGGCACAAGGCCAAAAATGGGATAGGGATCCCAGCTAGAGTCTGTAGTCCAATATAGGTAGTTACTATGTATAGTGTAGTCACTCATGGAGGTGACAGGTTATTCCATTACATCAAGCATAAAACAAGAATACATGAATCAATAAAGTTGACATTAATGATCAAGTAAAGAATAGTCATGATCAAAGACATCTATCATGCTAATTTCTATTGTGACATCACCAAGTTTCAGTAATGTTCAATTATCTACAAATGTTAATCAATGTTTTTATTTTGTAATATTATTTTCATGCAGCACAAGACCACAAGAAAGGTTGGTTGTCAATGACTATCCTACACCTAGTTAATCTGGTTCACAACCTATTCATTCATTAAAATTTATTCATAAACCACAAGAACTCATTCATTGCCATTCAATCCAAAACATACCATAATACTGCCTATTCACAAGGATCCTACTAAAACACCCATGACATGAAAATATAATTGTTTTTTAAAATTTAAAAAAAATTTTTTTTTTAATTATATAAATACATAAAATTATGACATGAAATGCAGTGGGTGGAGGGGATGTACCCAATAACAAAATTAAAATATAACAAAACATTTAAAACAAAATTAAAATATGTTAGTAGAACCTATCCACACCAGAAAAAAATAAGAGAACCCACTGTATTCTGCCATTAAGCAGAATCAAGCAAATCAGTGTTGTTACCATATGATGTTGATAACAAATAGTCTGATAACTCAGCTTTATCTTTGTCATTTTTCCAACTTTGCAACTAGAGTAATTTACAGCTAAATGATCCTTATGCTGAATTAAATTAAAATTATTCAATGAAGGGGGTCAGGGTTGGATTAAACTACTAATATGGGGTCTTTAGTATATGTTATAAAGGGATCCTAAATTTAAAAATAAATATAAATATTAAATCATAAATTATTTACTAGGATAGTGATAGTGTTTAGAAAACAGGTAAATGTTTAATTTTATTAAGATGATAAACAAACATTATAAACAAATCCAGAAAAATATGAGGCAAATGATTCTGATGACATTCTTTTTAATTATTTCATCCTAAGTAAGGCAATAAAGATATAGTGGGTTACTGAAAAGAGAAAAAACTGTAAAAAAACATTATTTAGGAGAAAGGCCAATAGGCAATCTTTAATTTTTGTGCCTGTAAAAAACAGTTTGTTAAAAATGGATGGTCTTACCTTTGACACCACTATTATTTTAACTACCTTCACTCCTCGGCAATATTTATTGTCTTAAAAAGTCATGATTAAAATTGTAATAAGAACAAAGAAAATGTATAAATTCACTTTCATATGTTTAAGTTTTATTAAAATTCTGATCTGATTTAAAACAATAAACATTACCAAGGAGTGAAGGTAGTTAAAATAATAGCAGTGTCAAGGGAAAAAGATCCTTTTAATGCACTGTTTTATATGAGCATAAAGGTTAAAGATTACCTACTGTCTTTTTGACTCAATAATGTTTTCTCAGTTTCTTTTATAATAGCAGTGTCAAGAAAAAAACATCTTTTTGACACACTGTTTTTTTTGCAGGCATGAAGGTTAAAGATTGCCAAACAATAAACAAACAGGGTTCAAAAAGACTTAAGATGATGACTGACATTGCATTTAAATCTTTGGAGATCATAGTTGACAGGAAAGTAAGAAGCTGGAAGGGAGTTCCACAGTTGAAAATTGTGATAGAAGAAACTATTAGAATAGAGCTTATGGTTACAGCTAATAATTTCAATAGTAAAATGGTGAGACCTAGCTGCCAATCTAGTACTATATTTAAATTCATCAAGTTGAGGAATGTTCATCAGAACAATTGCTAGGAAAATATTTATAGAAAAGATGGCCATTAGGGTACCTCTAAACTTGAAAAAAAATCACATACCATCGACCAAATTTATATTTATCTCATTTCAGCAGTAGGAAAGTGATTGAAGCTGAGATATCAGGCCAGGACCAATGACATTGTAAGTTCTTCTTTAGGTTTTGTCAAGAGTCTTTAGATACATAGCAGAAGCAACAGACCGGATGTGGCTATAATATTCAATGCATGGGACAGCTTTGATATAATGTTACCAGAAATGATGAATAATTAAAGATGCAGATCACCTGATATGTAAATGTTAACATTACAAGATTGTCAGGTGCATATTTTACCAGACAATTGACAATATTTAATGTGTGGGCTCACAAGAATGTAGGGGCCTCAAAAATGCAAGGCCTTTAGCATTTACTACTTTTGCTACTAGGTTAATCTAGCATTGTAAAGGGCAGTTGGGATGCCATCCAAATCTCTAAATCTATAAAACGCAGGATGTGTGTGTGTGTAACGAATGCACGACCACAATTTTTGACAGATTTCCACCAAAATTTACATGCACATGCTCCAAGTTAGTGAGAAGGCCAAGACCAACTTTGCATTTCCCAACTCCCATTGATAGTGGAAATAATTGATTTTTTTCATGCTTCTATGGCAGTTTTCATGTAGTTTGTGGCCGTTTTGTACTGGCCAGAGTGAGAGCCAATAGCTGGCTGCCACAAATAGGCAGGAAGATTCTATTGGCTAGCGTGAGAGCCAACAGCTGACTGACATGAATGTTAACTAGCATGCTAGCATGCAAAAAAAAATTTTTAAAGCTGATTGTTTTGTGTTCATTTTGTTTAGTTCTTTTTCATAACAGATTTAATGTTTAGTATAGAGCTTAGAAAAAATTTGCAGTGTGAGATAGGCAAGAAGTAAGGCATGTAGCAACATCAGCACAGCAAAGGGCACTCCTTTAAAGGCAAGGTAGGGCAAAAATATTTTAAGTCAAGTGATAGTGATTGCTGTATGAGTTGTACGATTTTTGAATCAAGCACAGGCAATGCCGGGCCATGCTGCTAGTGTAACATATTACAAGAAATTTTTTCATCAGCTTTGATCCTTTTTATGGGATTATTACAAGACGTTTCTTCATTATCTTTTATTCTGCAAGATTCTTTTGAATGTCTGG
This sequence comes from Acanthosepion lycidas, assembly GCA_963932145.1. Taxonomy (NCBI): domain Eukaryota; kingdom Metazoa; phylum Mollusca; class Cephalopoda; order Sepiida; family Sepiidae; genus Acanthosepion; species Acanthosepion lycidas. The sequence continues at coordinate 44,706,372 of OZ010599.1, read as the reverse complement.
TTCACACTCTTCCCCCACCTTTTGAACAGGAGTAGTGGTTTATCCCATATTTCCTTTTTAGGAATTTGGCTTCCAGTTCCTTGTAAATTCTACTTCAACTCTATACTTTTAATGTCTTTGCTTGAAATCTGAAATTTATACTATTATTGGGTATCTGGTTCCTTCTAAAGTCTTTTCCTTCTCTTTGACTTCCAGTCATCCCTTGTATCTTAGTGGGGTTATCACCTTGCTTGTGGTGAATTGATTAAAAAAAATGGCACCTTTTATTTAGCTATGTTAATGTACAGATTTTGCTTTGGAGTTAAGTAAGTAGCTATTACTAACATTCAGTACTTATACAGATACAAGCATATATGCATATATACATTTCAGCAATGAAAATAACTACAAGTGTGTGTTTAAAATTATACAGCTACTAAATTGCATTCTTGAGTTTATGTGAACAAATATCCAAATCTCCAGGACTTGAATCTTTATAATCTTTATACATTCAAGTAAAAGCTTACTACTCTATCGCAAAAGTTAATATTAGGAGCTGTTCTTTTATCCTTATAGATGAATGTAGTTCTACGAAAGGTTACTGAGATTACCATGGTATGGACATGTGAGCAACAACTTTGAACTTCTGCACTTATATGTATATTTATTATGAAACTTGTTGAAATGAACTTTAAATAATTTAGACTCTTTGTATCAAGATTTTCAAATTTGATAGTTCATCTTCTTCTATGTACCATTGTCCCTTCAGGACATTAACAATCATGGCTCTCCACACTTTCTTTTCCTTTGTAACTCTTAATAAATTTTGTCTTTTTGTTATCCCTCCTAAAACTTCTTCCACCATCCATTTGCACACACTTGCTAGGTAGGTTTTGCATTGTTTTTCTCTCTTCCTTTTGCCTTTAATCTATTCTGTGAGTATCAAATTTTTCAAGACCTTTTTCCTTATGTGCCCAAGAAATTTTAACTTTCTCTTCCTGATTTTAAGTATAAGTGTAATTTTTATTTCCATTTTCTCTAAAACGTTATCATTAATCACATGTTTGGTCCATGGTATTCTCAGCATCCTTCTGTAGAACCGCATTTCTGTTGCTTCAAATCTCTTCTTCATCTATGATTGTCCAGCATTCACTACCATATATATCATTATTACATAACAGTTGTTTGTTTCTAACGACTTTTTTTCCTTCTTAATACTTTGCTTAGCATTTGAATGGCATCTTTGGCTATCCCAATGCACCTTAGAATTTTAACGTTGCACTTTCTGTCCTCTGTTAAAACACTTCCCAGATACTTTAATTGTACTTATTTGATTTTGGTATCTCCAATTTGTAATTTTCATGTTGGGCTGGTCCTTTTGCTAACAACCATGCATTCTATTTTCTTACAATTGATGTTTAGTCTTCTTGCTTTCCTTCACTATCTTCTGTAGGATTTCTTGTAGTTTATTTTTTATGTCTACTATCACCACTGTATCGCCTGCATATCTTAAGATATGAAGTTAAGATTCTGGCCGCCAATATTGAATCCTGGTATGACTTCTAATTCCTTCACTGTATAGGTTGAATAAGTCTGGTGATGAGACACATCCTTGTCTTACACCCCTTTCTATCTTTGTATATCTGCTGCATAGGTACGGTGGAGTAATGGATAGCAGCTCGGATTGAGGAATCAGAGTACTGAGTTCAAATTCCAGTTGAATCCATTACATTCACTTACGTGCTAATACCCTTGGGAAAGGTATGGATCCTCATCTTCTCCTGCCAGCTTTGGGTAAATAGCAGGACAGACCAAGTTCTATAGCTATGGATGGCAACTGGTCTACTGCAGAAAGAAATGGCAACCTACTGCAGGAAAAAATCTGCTTCGTCAGTCATGTATTGAAAGATACATGTTTAGGCAAACTGATATCTGCTGAACTCATTTTCTATCCATATGCAGGTGGTTTACTGCCAGTAGAGGTTCTGGATTATTCAAATATTAGCAATTCCAACAATTCTTTGTGATGTACTTTATCAAACATTTTTACATAATCTATAAAACACAATTACGCATCATTCTGCATTTGTATTGTTTACCTTAGAGAATAATATTTGCAAAATTTTCTTCAACTGCATGTAATCTTTTTGCTTCCTGAAATCTGTTTATTTTCTGAACAACTGAATTTCTCTGTCATTCCTATTTCACAAATGAAATGGTATTGACCAGGTACAATGGCAACTAATTTTGATAATAACCAAGTAAGAAATATCTAAGGCATACTTTGGTTACAGTAAAGCTCAGACAATAAGTTTAAGCTTAATAGTGTACCTCTGCTTGATTCAAAGAGTTAGTAATATTGATAAACTGATAGTTATATGGTTATAAGCCTCTGGCTTATCAACAAGCTCTAAGTCATGCCAAGTAATCAACCAGCAAATAACAGTGGATATAAATCAGGTGATTTCATGCCACAATTCAATTATGGTCAGTAAAATAAGTTGCCATACAGGATCACAGCTGATAATCCTTATGCTATTCAAATGATCAGTTTACATAATAACAAGTCAGGGATGCTGAGATATCTATTAGCTAATAATGATCGGATATCTATTAACTAATAATAATAAGTTACTTATACTACCACAAAAAGTTTTTTACTACAGTTTCCCTGATACAAGGCTTGAGAGTTACTCAAAGTAGACTGATACTGAATAAGGTGTGTGATATGAATGAAAGAGGAGATGATAGGATTGAATGATTTGTTTTTTATGGCTTTTCAACCTTTTGCAAGTTATTTAAAGTCAGAAAATATCTTTAGAGTGTAAGAACTTTTTACAGATAATAATGACTTACTGATACATGTCCCACTAATTAACTCATAGTTGGGAGGGGGGTAGTGGATTCATGCCTTTCCCAAGGGTATTTGCATGTAAGGGAATATAATGAACTCAGCTGTAATTGGAACTCAGCTCTCCAATTTCCAATTCTGAGCTGTTGTCCATTATACCAGCTTCACATCCAAACTTACAGCACATGTTATATGTTATTCCCAAGTGGTCACCCATCTGGGTACTGACCAGGCTTGACATTGCTTAACTTTGGTGAAAAAGGTTGTCTCCCCCTACTTAAAAGTAGAAAACCTCATAACAGCTACTGAGGTTCACAAATGGACTGGTGTAAAGGATAGATACTCACACATGTACCTGGGACCAACTCCAGATAAAGGGAATCACAGACCTCTTCTGATGAAATGGGTACAAGTTATCTGTGTCAACAACGGACTGCTCTGGTAAGTCACACCACACATTCTATGTAGAGGAGGACCATGCCTGTATTAACTATTTTTAATAATAATAACAAATATTGTTATCATTATAATTTTTAGCTTAATCTATACACTCCAGTACAAGGTTACAGAACCTGGTATTCTCAATTGGTCACTCATCAATGTACTGACCAAGTTCAACATTTCTTAACTTTATGAGAACCTGTGTTTTAACAAGATATGGCAATAAGGCTAGGAGATGGTAGGAAGTGAAGAATATAAGAATGAGGAGGATAGATGAAGACTGCCATGCATGAGTCTGTTACATAAGGTGATAGTTCTTGGAGAAAAAGCCATCTCAGTAGAACTTTTTTCTTACTAGAATTTTTGGCATGTTGAAATCCTCACAATATGCAGTATTGTTGAAGTTATTGCGAACATTTTTTTGAGATTTTCAAATGCTGTTTCATTCAATTTTGCAAACCAGTCAATGAAATTTGAATGAGCAGATTTGTTTAGGAAAATACTTTGACAAAAACCCTACTTAGCAGCTTAAGCACCCTAGTAAAACCAATTGTACTTTGTACTCCCTTACCTGTTTGCATTTCTCCCCAAAATTTGGTTTCAATCAGTCAATGTATGGCCATTTTAGAAGGTGGGATGGACAGACTAATAGAAGTCACAGAATTTTATATATAGATTTTTTTGGGACACAATGGAAATGAAGTATGATATGCCCTAACTGTAAAGGTCTAATTTGGTGGAACTAACAGTAAACAGGCTGTTAATCTATATAGGGTTGTTGAAAAATAAGAATTTCATTTATTTGTTAATTCTATAAAAATTTGGGAAACTGTTCAATGGCTAGAGTGTTAGATTCAAGATTATAAGTTTTGCAATCAAGTATAATGGTATTATCATAGTGATTTATATGCTATTTAAAATCGGATTGGACATCAAGTGTACTGTTTGAGAGAGTATATTAACAGTATTAATCATTATTTTTTATATTCATTACATTTGATTGGATTGCTAGAATATTGTCATAGAATATTGTCATAGTACATTTATCATGAGATATTATTAGCTTATTAAAATAAAGCAACTGTCTTTCTGGTAGTCTAAAAGAGTAATCTGTTCAGCTATTGCTAACATTCATTGTTCAGTGTCGCTCAATCCATCTTTTAAATGCTTTTTACCACTAGTCCTGTCATTAGAGCAGAGCTGTCCCCCAGAAAAGCATTCCCCACATCTGTGAAAATGATGTGAACTAATTTTAATGTGCAAATACTTACTTGTGGAGCCTCTGACTTAAATGTTGTCTCCCTATTGAAAACTCACTGGCAACAGGTCTGATTACCAGTCACTATTCTTTTAGTTGCTAAGTGATACATGGATGAGGACTCTGTTCCACTCATTCATCATAGATAAAGGGTAGATCTTTTATTTAATTACAGTGTATCAGAAATTTAGCATTACAGTTGCAAATTTGAATTTTATCCAATTTAATTCCCTGGGGACCTAAAATAATTTGAACATTACAAAAATAAATTCTTCTGATCTTTTAGAAATAGAAAATTTAAAAGAAAAATTACTACTATTCTATTTTGGCAACATTTTGAATACTTACTAAAACATTTTACTACATGAAATTTATTATATTTTTTAATTTTATTTGATGAATTTTTGATTTTTAATTTTTGTAAAATCATGTTATCAATTTTTTTGTAGCATATCTGTTTAAATTGCAAAAATAAACATGGCTGGTTTGAGAATTAGGGGCAGAAAGAAACCGAACTAATCACAGTTTATGTAAATGGAGGGCAGAACAAAAAGTGGTAGGGATAATAAAAAGACAAACATTGCTAAGATCTACAAAGGATAGGAAGTTGTGAAGAGCCATGATCAGCCACAACCAGAAGAAAATTGACATAAAGTAACTAAATTAAAAAAAAAATGATTAAGCAATATATATATATCAATTTTAAAATTATGATGAATTTGAACTCCTAATCAAGATTTTTATTGTTATCAGATAGGCAGTGGGCCAAAATAATAATAATAATAATAATAATAATAATAATAATAATAATTATAATAATGATGATGATGATCTTCAACCCTACATATATGTAGATGTTAAAAACTTCAAGCAGTGAACATTATAATAAAAGCAATGGAAGATTGGTAAGTGAAACTAACCACAATATCAGACAGGGATCAAAATGAAAGAGGCATCTTCCAAGCAGACTCATTTTCCCTGGTACTATTCATCATAGCACTAATTATCTTGAGCTGTACATATATATATATATATATATATATATATATATATATATATATATATATATATCAAGGTTATAAACTTACAATGTCTCAACAAAAGATTAATTCTCATGCACAAAGATGACCAAAAGATTTTGCCAAGAAGAAGCAAGAAGTGGAAACTCTCATAGAAACAGTCGGAATTTTCAGCTGAGATAAAGGTATGGATACTTACATTATTTTTATTATTCAGACCTGTTATCCTTATCTTCATTACCATATTCACAACGTTTTGGCCTTTGTATGCTTCAGCCTTCTTCAAGTGATTGGAATTTCAAACAAAACCCTTTATTCCATTCATTTGAGTAGATTGTTTTAGTTCCACATACCATACCTCTTCCAGATGTCTGAGTTATTTCCCTTTAACTCAACTCTCCAAGTTTTGGTTCACCACTGCTGTAGCCTGGTATTGAACTCACAACTCTTTGGGTCTAGTCACTGGATCTAACCAATGCCACTGGGCCATGTGGATAAAAGGCATTGGTTAGATCCACTGACTAGAAATGTTGTGAATATGGCAATGAATATGAGGCGTCCAAATACGTAAATAATGTCAGTAATTATAATACCTTATCACAGAGATATAGACAGATAATAAAGGAATGGAATTTGGCTTTGAAAAATGTACAAAGGAAAAAGAGGAACAGCAGATGGAATTGAATTACCCAACCAGGAACTCAGAAGGAAATATTGACAACACGTATCTGTGTACTGTGGAAGTGGGAATCATCAAAAAGTCAGATATGAAGAAACATATAAAGAAATACCTCAGAAAAGTAAATTTCAGCAGCAGAAAATTAAAGGAATATATACCTGGGCAATTTCCATTGTGAGATAATCTGAACCTTTCTTAAAGTGGACAAGAGTGGGGCTCAAAATCCTGAACCACAAAACAAACAAAATGATGAAAATGTATACTATATCTGAGAGATGATGTTGACAGTTTTTACATTATAAAAACATGGAAGGAGAAGATTATTCAGCAGTGAAGATTGAAACAACTCCAAAATTGTCAAACACAAGGCAGCAAAGAAAGATTACTTGTAACATCAAAAACTGCATTAAAATGAACAGAAATCCTAGAAACAACACAAAAATAAGCAAAAAAAAACAAAACAAAAAAAAACCTCAAAACAATTATATCAGTTATTTCAGAAGAGAACTCAAAAGAATGTCATAAAAAGTAACATGTCCCTAGCTACATAGACGAAACCATAAGAGAGAAACCAAGTCACTGTTAATAGTGGTTCAAAATAATGCTATAAGAACCAACTATTAGGTTGGTGCAAAAATAATGACGTAATAATGTCGTTTTTTGACATATTTCTTAAGGTCAAAAAACGACATTATTACGTCATTATTTTTGCACCAACCTAATATATAAAGGTTTAACACAATAAATAAAATTGAGAATGATGATTTTTCTTTTTATTGATTGGGTGTTTGCAATGAATAGGCATTTCCCAGCTCAGTATCACATGTCAATCATGTCATATGCTCAGCATGGCCCACAACATTCTCAGAAAATGTGCCTGCTTTTATTGAGCCTAAAACATTAGCAATTGGCTAGAAAAACAATTCATTTGTATAACACCACTCAGCTCATTTTCCTATTTCATTGGGGAGCTGGTAGATATCTCATTACTTCATAACCAGACAACCTGTGGTTTGTACTAGTTCTGTTCTGGCTGAACAGGCATTTCCTTTCTTTTTATGGAGACAGCACACTAGACATTTTCTCTTTGGCTGACAGAGGTGGGTACCATTATCAGTAGTGGTAGGAAACTCATTCTGCATTTTGTTTCCACTACAGAAAATAAATAACATAGTGAATGGAGCAAATAAAACTAAAACAAATACAAGGATAGGCATAATTGGGTGAAGAAGGTGAACCACTGGGAATTCAAGTGACTCCATTTTGATCATACAAAACAATGGTATATGCATAGACTAGGTTCTGTACTTGAGAATGACATACATAAAAATCCTTTGAGACTTTAAGATTCAAGCAGCTCACCCAATCTAGGCCAGAAGTCTAAATTTAGTAATAGCTTTGTAGAAAGGACTGCTTTTGGGATGTTTTCTCAGTCACTATACTCTTGACCTATTTGAGTCTAGGGTTAACATTATCTTTCTTATATAGGCCAATGAACTTCACTTCTTGCTTTTTTTTATGCTCATACAACACAACACTGTACTGTGACCCTCTACCTTGAGTGACTCTTCAGATTGTATTAGGTGGGCATTAATATAAAAAATAATCAAGAAGTTTACTATTTCCATTCCAAAGTATATTTTGCTATTCCGGCAGACCACAAAGTAGATATGGAAAAAAAATGCAGAGGTTGAACATGAACGGAACAATCATGTCAAGTGTTATTAGGGTGCTGGAAATATTCCTGAAGAACTTAGGAAAATAATTGGAAGAACTAAAAATTATGGAAAGACTTGGAACCATCCAGATGATGACTTTAGTGAAAACAGCTGGAATAGTAAGAAGAGGCCTGATATATTAAAAAGAGTTGTTGTCACTTATTCTCCAGTGTAAACTACCAGTTACTCTTGGAGTGAAACTTCAGAGAAAATAAATAAGAAACATAATTGTTATTAATCTCTTCACTAATTCTATTATAAGTTTTTAATCACTTGTTCTTATCTGTTATTCTTGTGTTCCTCCAGTGAGCTGCTTTTGATATAAATTCTTTATGAACTTCAAAATTTATAAGACTTTGTGAATCAATATCTAGCTTTCAAATACGTGTCTAGAAATAATAAAAATATCTCATTGCAATATAATGAAAAAATATCTTGATTTTTATCTATGACTGTTTTATTTTTGCTTTTCAGGAGATTGAAAAATCAAGTCACGTTTATTTATATATAATATGATAGAAAATGTTTAGGTGGTTAGCTTGATTAAATTTAAATTTTCTATTTTAAATTGTCATAGAAAGTTTTCATTGCAGTACAAAATTTAATAACACAGAAATATTTAAAATCAGCGAATGCTGGACAATCTCCTTACAGATGAAGAAGAGACTCAAAACAAAATAAATGTAGTTCTACAGAAGGATCCTGAGAATATCATGGACAGAACATGTGAGCAACAATGAAGTTCTAGAGACAATGGAAACAAAAAAGGAGACTTATACACTTATAACATCAGGAAGAAAGAGTTGAAAGGGCACATAATGTGGAAGAAGGGCTTGGGAAATTTGATAATCACAGGACAGATTGAAGGTAACAGGATAGAGGAAAACAAAACATAACCTATCTGGTGAGCTTGAGTGATTAAATGATGGAGCAGGGTTTGGGAGAGATGACAAAAAGACAAAATTTATTGAGAGTTAAAAAGGACAGGAAGTTGTGGAGAGCAATTATCGCCAATGTGCTGAGGGGACATGGCATATAGAAGAAAAAATTAAAACAAGAGAAAAAATGACATTTAATATGAAAGAAAAGGAAAAATACAGGTTGTTTACTGGTTATCACTTCTCAGAAATTAATCAAGGAATAAAATAGTAAATATATATACTGAATAAAAAGATAAAGAAAAAACTAATACGCCATTAGTAGTAATATACTAAACACAGGATATCTGCAAGCATATTGCATTAAATCCTAAAACTAAGAAAAATATGTTGAACTTACAGTACAGGCAAAAAGTTTGAGACCACTTTGCATTTCTTTAAAAAAACGCCTTAAAATGAGATATTTTTGCATTTATTTATTTATAAAGCAAACTTAAAATTTCAGTAACTACAGTGTATTTGCTTTTTTGACAAAAATTATAAAAACTTATCATACAACAGCATCATATTTTGTTTCCATCAATAAAACCACTATCTGCCTTAATTGCTGCTTTACAAACTCTTGGCATTCTTACCAACAGTTTTTAAAAAAAGTAGATGGCAGACCTTTCCAAGCATTCTTCAAGCACTGAAAATACTCACTCTAACTCTTTGGGTATTCTCTTTGAAATCTCCTATCCAATTCATCCCATACTAATTCTGTGGGAGAGAGGCCAAGAGATTGGGGAGGCCATCCCATAATTTTCAAAATTGTCTTCCTGTTCTTTTGACATAATTTAGAAAAGTTTTTTTTATCATTGTCTTGTTGAAATGTGATTTTTTCCCAATTATGTGTAAAGCAGATGGTGTAGCATGTCTTTGCAAAATCGAATTATATTTTTCTGTTTTCATCATTACCTTGACCTGAATCAAATCTCCAGCCTTCTCTCTCAAAAACACCATAACAGACCCACAACCATGCTTAACTGATTGGAACCACACATTCATCATTCAGTATTTCTCCTGGCTTTCTATTCACATACACTCTACTCTTGCTACCAAAATGTTCAAATTTGGACTTATCTGTTCACAATACATTTTACTACTTTTTCAATGTTCCGTTCTTATGGTGTGTTTTTTTTGCCCATAACAGTCTTTTGTACTTATTCACCTTCCATAACAGGATTTTTTTCATGGCTTTTGCACTCAAAGTTGATATCGACACTGGTTGCTGCTGAGAGGAATTAAGTTCAGCTGTCAAATCTAGAGCAGTTTTTCTTCTATTTCTTTTACTCTCAATAATCAAGTGTTTATTTTTAGTGGCAGTTGTCACTTTTGGTGCTCCAGTTCTTTTTCTGTCAACATTTGCACCACTTTCTAACTGTCTTTGTAACAAATATTGCGCCCCATTTCTAGAAATCTTCAACTTCTTGGCAATTTGTATTTGAGAGTAACTGTCTTTGAATAAAATTTCAATTTGTACCCTTACCTCAGTGCTTAGTTGCTTTGATTTTGCCATTTTGTTCAAATTACTTAAAATTAAAGAATAAATAAAAGCTATGAAAATATTGTTGTAATGGCACAATCACTTTTTTTTAAACAGAGACAGTGACATATATTTACAATATATTACAATTAACATTTACAACCTGTATTATCATTTTACTTAGTTGAAAAGTCTACTGAGGGGTTAATGGTGAAAAACAAAATATAACACTTCTCATACAAAATATTCATAATTTAGCAAATGTATTGTGGACAGATAAATCCAAATTTGAACATTTTGGTAGTAAGAGGAGCCTAGAGAAAGATTGAAATATAAAAGCAAATACACTGTAGGTACTAAAATTTTATCTTTTACTTTAAAGAAATGTCACATTTTAAGGTGATTTTTTTTTAAAGAAATGCAGGTTGGCTCCAAACTTTTTGCCTCTAGTGTACTAAAACATATCTTTTATAATATGGTGAGCAATGGCAGACTGAGTCTAAAAATATTGGTCACCAGGAGTCAAAGTGGCGCCCACCCATATTACAATGCTATCATTTAATTTTCATAATGAATGAATGAAATTTTCAAAAAATACAAATGGGGAAAAAGGGAACAATTAAAATGTTTGTGAAAAAAATGTGTATTTCTTAGTAATTACAGTGTATATATACTGTACATATTACTTGCAGTAGGTATCAAATGTAATTACAGAATGTTATAAGTGAAATTTTTATTTATCTTGTTTAATTTTAATTTGTTGATATTTTTAGATGGTTTACTGTATAATTTACAGATTAACAGATAATCCAAAACAGAGTATTGTGTGACATCCACTATATTAAGAGCAATCATTTGTGTTCACTAGATGGATTGTCTGAATCTGCCAATAATTGTTTCTGTTACTCTAGCAATTTCTTTTCAATAGATAGCAACCATTCCAAATTCTCCTCAAACAACAATGTTCTTAACTTTGTCTTTATTATTTTTAGTTTTGAAAATGCCTTCTCACAGTATGCAGATGATTTTATAATGTTTCTTATTCCTTTTTATTACTAAAACAGTTGCCTATGTTTGTTTTTTATTGCATTTTATTGCAGTGGGCAAGCTGACACCCTAGCCAGTTCACCATTGATGGTGAATGGAAAGATAACTTAGTGTATTCTTGGTTAGTCTTGAGTTGGATTGAAAAATCTGAAAATTCAATCTAAAATTTAAAAAAAATTTACCTGACAAACCTAAAAAATAGGTAAATCAATAATATCATCCAAACTAAAGTATAGTTTGAAAGAAAGAAAGTGAGACTAAATTTGTTTCCAAGTTCCAGTGAAAGAAAAGTAGTTTTCTAAAAGAAAAGACAAAAAGCTTTTCTAGTGAAAGTAAATGTCATTTGCCCAAGCAAATAAAAAAACAAAATCTGGCTATAAACAGAATAAATGAGATGTACACAAGCAGTGTATAAAGCAAAATTTTGAATGAGAGCCTACATTGCCAGAAGGCAGCTTAGCTAGCAAGATAAGTTCATCTGTCTCTTTACAAGCTCTTCATACCGTTACTCTTGTATGGCAGCACTTGTTGCTATAGCTCAAGATTTCAAACACTATGTCACAGATTCTGTCCTTAATACCAGGTCATTGACACTTGCAAATACATATTGTCCAATCTGACAGAAAAATGTTGATTTAGACATCGATGTAGCATTTTAATATTGTGAAATGATAATATTTAAAAAGCAGACTTCTGTGTTTTCTCTGTTTGAAAGGTAACATTAGCCATTTCCTTATAAAGAAACATTTTGCATTCATTGACTGAGAAGCCAGTATTGCTGTCAGTTGAAATTTATAAAGTTTGTCTATTAAAACAATTTTTCATGAAAATAGGTTTCTCAAGTCCAGTAACTGCTATTGTTCTTTCCATTATTAATGGGAGATTCCTTCCTAACTTTTTGTTTTAAGTAGTGTGGAACATCAGCATATTGATTATGTTATTATTTTCTCTTCAAGTTACATATAACTCAATTTTAGTTGCTGCTGTTGTTGAACGTTTTCAAGTGATGTGCTTTCTGCTATTTGGTGGCATTCTTTGTTTGTGATTCTGTAGCACCAGTCAATGAATTTCAAAGGAAAATGGTCTTCACTAAGTCCTTACAGGCTTCATTTGCTTGAAGCCATTTTAAATATTTGTCATATAGGACATAAATGAATGAAATTGTCTGTTTATGTAAATAAGTGAAGTTAAGAAGAGTTGAGGAGAGTTAGCATTAGGTCCACTGCTAAGTGTACCTTCGTGTAGTAAACCTTCTATTTCATTACTTACCTATGAGTTTGTCTCCCTTATTTATTTCTCTCTGTTATCTTGAAAACACAAGATACAACAATCTTATAGATTTATAATGATTAAATACAAGGGGTTAAGTTATCTGTATGTAAAATATCTGTCAATTACCACACTTGCCAATATATAAAGTGTACATTTAAATCAAAATAATAACTACCTAACTACATTATTGACCTTAGTCAAGATGATAGAGTTTGTAGCCCTGCACTACAGTTAAATAAAATTATGTGAATTCCATAAACCTTTCCATGGTTTTATAGTATGTGTTTTGCTAAGGCTACCTACAGTTTTGAATTCAGAGTTTTTCCTTCTTCTAAATTGGTTGTCACTCATATCTAGAGAGCTCAGTTTCCTTTGCTTTTTAATCCATAGCTGGAGGAAAAAAGGTGAATTCATATCTTTCTGAAGAGTGTTTATGAAAAAGTTAATATAACGCATTCAATTGGATTTGGAATTCAACTTGTTCATTTCTCATTCCACTGTGCTAACCACTACACCATCTGCACATATTCAAAAAAAGAAAAATGAATACAAAAATATTACACTGTAGTGCTGGTATTAAGACTAAAAAGCCAGATACGAAAGCTAAAATGGATAGCTATAAGGCTTGGAAAAGTTGCAGGGAGTGGCAAAATACAATACCCTGCTCCTCTTCCCTTTCTTTCTCAGAAGAATCTTATCATTTATGAATATCCAATCCATCAAAATTCAGTTCTGTGAATAGTTCTCATTAAATTTACAGACCACTTAATGGTGTTAATATCTTTACCTGTAAAATATCACCTTCTCATCAACACTTTGTTGTAGAAACATAAAATATTTCAGTGAAAGCACTAACATATTTATAGGAACACTTTAATGCCAGTGTTTTTTTATAAGATTTTTTATGAAAGTCCATTTTTGTTTTGAAATGTTTTGCCATTAGTACTTGTGTATAAAAAAAGGAAGCAATCTTGTAAAATCCAGCATTTGTAATTTTTGTATATGATATAGTGTTATAATTTAAAAATTACCTGAAAATCCATCATGTATCTAACATTTTGAATAAAAAATCTTTTTTTTAAGAACATCTGTATCACTTATCGAAGCACTTGATCAATTATTATAGCTAGGTAGCTGTAAAAGAATCCCATCACACACAACAAAAGTCCATATTAAACCTAAATGATCATTGAAATATCAACCATATCAGAAATATTCAACCCTGAAGCAACATGGTCATTTAAAATGCTAACATCTTTATCAGAAAATCCATATTGATGATAGAATTAAAAATGTTGATTCCTTTGGGGCATCACACATTTTGAAGATTAATTATTAGAGACATGTGGTGCTTACAAGACTTGTGATATTTTCTTTTGACTTTGATAGAAATTGTGTATGTTTCTTCTGAAGCCATTCATGAGAAATAGTATCCCCAAAATTTCAACATCTATCTTAATGAGAATAAAAAATTTTTTAGATGATATTGATTTGCAATAAATAAATTCCTATGTCATATCATGAGTCATGTAACCCACTAGGGTTGTAAGGGTACAACATTCACTGCCTCCATAGCAGCAGTGGTGTTTCTAAGGCAAGATAACCTGACGGTATTCATCCCTGGGTTTAAATTCAGTATTTCTTCTCTGAGACTAGTTGCCATCTCAAGGCAAGAGGGCCCATCCTTCCCTGCTATTTAGCCCATAGTTGGAGAAAGATGAATTAATACCTTTTCCAAGGGTATTAGTGTGAAGTGAACCAAACAGTATCAAGTAAGAATTGAACTCTATATAATGAATTCACTTTCTGTGTCAATAACTGTTGTATTATCTGCTGTTCATTCACTCTTTTATTATACTAACATGTTTCATATATATGTATATGTAACAAAATGTTTTTATCAGCTTTAAAAAGAAAGAAAAATCCATAATTATTTTAGCAAATAGGAAAACTACACATATTTACAAACAAATAACTTTCAATGAATATATCCACAAAAATAACAAGTGAAATCAACATTGTAGTTCAAGAGTTCATTTTGACAGCTTGTCTACTGAATTTCTACATGGAATAAAAGCAGTAGAAACTGTTTGAAAAAAGATGAACTCTATTTCATGAAAGTGAAGTTAATGACTGTACTGCTCAAAAGTGGTTCTAGAGGTTTTCAACTGAAAATGAATCACTCAAAAATGCATCTCATAAAAGGAAAGCTGGTCAGTATTGATAGATGAATTATGTTGTATCTAATCTGTTACAAGGATATCCAATGTCAGCATTGTGTTCAATGCAAATGATGAAACTGCAGTGGATGGTGTTAAGGATGGTAGTGGATGCAGTTAATATTTGGTGCAGATGTGGGTGAGATAACTGTTAAATCTTGAAGACATCAAGATTTTAGTGATTGGGAAAATATCCTGCTGGAAGTCTGTTCCATAAAGCAGTAGTTCTTGGGAAAAAGCTGTCATACTCCATTTTTGGTCTGATCTTGATCTTGTTCTTGTAAAAGTAGAATATATCAGAAGGAATCAGATACTTACTGGATATATGAGTTCCATTTGAGTTCTGAGTGAAACTTATCAAAAGATGTGAAACATGTGTTCACCAGCAGAGATCAGAATCAGGAAAGAAAGCATTCATGGAATAAGCAGTCATGTGTGCTTGTGCACCATGTGGTTTAGTGAAATTAAGTAATTGGTTAGCCTGAGGACTCTCCAGTATGGAAGAGTCCTATGTTGTCACTACATTCTGGAGCAAAAAAAGAAAAAAAAAAAAGAGAGTAAACCTTTCTTTTTTATACCACTGATCACCATGCCACCTAGTGGCATTAAGTGAAGTCAATTGGTAGAGAAGGTGAGGTAATCTCATAAAACTATATATCTGAACCAGGGTTGAAGGGTGCATATATGCAATTTTAAAATAATATATGTATAATTTCTTACATGATAAATAATTTTTGTAATTATTGATAATTTTTACAATGCTCCTTGCACTTGTTTTTAAAATCTCCTAATCTTTCATTTCAGTGATATTAGTTGAGTAGTATAAGCAGAAAAGTTTCCTGCTTCCATATACCACTCCTGCATCACTTCTATGCACAGGCACAGAGAACTGTGGAAGAACTGAATGAAAGAAAATTTAAGGGTCAAGGTTGAGGGAGTGATAAAAGAAGAAAGAAAAAAAAGATGGAGTCAGCTATTTCTTCCTATTTTATCTAACTAAAATGTTAATCTTTCTAACAAAAACCTTAAGAACTTTGAACTGAAATGACTGCAAAAATAACAAATGTTTGTCTTTTCAGGACAGATGAGTTATTGTTAAATATTGAAATTTTAGCAAAAATAAAATAATCATTGAATTAAAATGATTTTATGAAAATTAGAGGCTTTTATCATTATTTATTAATTCTCTTCTTATTTTGCAAAAAATCCTACTTTTTGTTTAATAATTATTTTTATCAATGACGGTTAAATCTAATCAGTTGCAACATTGTTTTGTTCTAATTTTGGGGGTAATATTTAAATTTCTGAAAAGAATATTTATTTTAGTATTTGGATTTTTATTCAAGGAATGATCATTTCCCTGTACCCGTCCAAAAAGTAGCTGACTCCTCTTGCTATGCTCCACCTTTACAAGAGCCAGATCAGGCTGAAAATGGAATACTGTTGACATATATGTGCAGGAGCTATCCAATCTTCACCTTTCACTTTCAAAAGAGTCCTAAAGCGACTTCCTATCCTCATGGATGACAAATTATTTCCCACCCTACAACTCCTTGCTCACAGATAAAATGTTACAAACCTCTGCTCTTTTGCTATTTCCATTGAAAGTGTAAAGATAAATTATTTTCTTTAGTTTCGCCAGTTCTACTCTTCATGTTTAAGACCCGCCATGCTATGCACATTGTATAAAACTACACTCATTCTCTTTGTGTTCCAATGGTAGGATTAAGTTCCACTTGATCAACTTCTTCCCTCAAACTGCTGCCTTGTGAAAATGACTCCCACGAAGCTGCTTCCCTGATCACTATAATCTTAACCTGTTCAAATCTGGGGTTAACTGTTATCTTCCCAACATATCTGCATAAACTGTGACTCTTGCTCTGCAATCCTTTACCTTGAGAGGCTCTCGAGCCTTATAGAGGTTAAACAGCATTGTAAAAAAAAGTAATAATAATTGACATTTTTTAGAACTTTATATTAAAATTCGAAATTCAATATTGGTCCTCTGTTGTAGCATACCTATGGACGATAGTGGATATGTCCCCATTCACATAAATATGGTAGTAAATACTGTATGTTGATCAGCAGTTGGAGATTCATTGTGGAATTCACTTGACTCACTTCTAGCAGTTGACTATTTCTTCTATGTGCCACTAGTGAATCTTATATATGTTGTTCTTGTCCTAAGTACTATCATTCATTACCAACCTTCTTGTGATTATTCTATTCAGTAACCTTCCTTAGGTTACAACATCCTCAGAGGTAAAAAAAAAAAAATCACAATGAAAACAATATAAAAAATATTTAAAACTTTTTTTAAAGTTCTATAAAAAAAATTGTCAATAGTTTAAAGATCTTCAAGGGATATGAAATTGTTAATTTATATTCTTTTATTATCCTTTCTCTTCATTAATGTCTTCTCATTTTCTTTCACTCTCAGTAACACCTTGTATCATAGGAGTATTATCACCCTGCTTGGGGTGAAATTTTTAATAATAAAAAAAAAAAGGTTTTAAAAGCATATAAAAGAAAGCTTTTTTGGATATGTTGATATCAGTAAAGATAAAGGACCTATATCACTGACAGATCTGAAAATCAGTCAATGAATTAAAATTGTTGCCAACAACGAATCGCACAAACTTATGATGGAGCGAGCATGTTGTTTGGGCATTTGTATAGAGTACAGTCAATAGGAAAAGAGATGTTTGGTGTAAATGTTATATTTGTACATCGTTATGCATATTTACTAAATTTGGGGTCATCAGTCACAAGTATTTTTCCTCTAAGTTGATAACTCAAATACCAGTACGATATGAAATCTTGGAAGGCAATTTAAAAGTTATCTGAGACATACTGGAATTATTTGTCTTGACAAGTATCTATTTTGTTCAGCAAGATTGCTGAGTTTTCTGAGCTATTTTCAGCCATTTTAGAAAATCCCAAGGATTGGAGTCCTTCAGAATTAACACATGGAGATTCACTGCAATCCAAGAATATTTTCAGTTCAAAATTTATTAATAGTTTTTGAAAGCATACAGAGTGTCCTGGAGATTCTATCTTCAATTTTTTTTAAATATTCGATTGATATTTTGAGGTATCTTAATGAAATTGAGGACTTCAAAAACAATTGGTCAACAAGTTTGAAGTATTTTTACAGATGGATTCTATATGGTGTTTCATGTTGACTAGAATCTAATGACCAACATCAAGAACCAGAAGTTGGTTCAAGGAAATTGTTCAACATTTTGGATGAATTTATTTTTTACATAGTACAAAGATTTATAACAATATGGAAGTTTGGATTTCATAAACCCAAAGCTTTTTCATGTTTGCAGAAAAAAATCCTGATTGAAGCTTTTTTGTCTTTGTATGTGTATGAAAATAGATTGGATTTGAATTGATTGAAATGTTATCTGAAATCAGTTTATGTTGCAGATTTTGCAAAGCAATTGTCAAGCATCTAAGAAGTCACAGACATAATGCAGGAATTGAACTGAACCAAGCTCTCGAGGAAGAAACCAAATTACTACATCTGATTCTAACTGTACCTGCTACATCTGCTGCCTTTCTTCATTGAAGCAAGTAAATAATTATGTGTTCTCAAAATGAAGAGAGATTGTGTAATTTGGTTTCATTTCCTTGAATAAAGACCTTTTGAAGGAGATGAAGAAAGAACATAGTGCTGATACTTTTTACAACAAAGTGATTGATGAATTTGCCAAAAAAATAAAAGAACAAAGAATTGAATGAATTTATAAATTTTAAATATGTCATTATTTGTTGATTTTGTTATTTTCCTAGATTTCTCTCATAACCATTAATGGTCAACATTGACTGCAATGCCTTGGTTTCAGAGTCGTCCTTTAGTACTGGATCATGCAACAACACTTTAACGTACTTACAGGTCAAAGTTTTTTACTCAGAAAATTATACAAGAATCTTTGAGATATGTTACTATGTTGTCCAATAACATAGCAATTCGATGACCAAATCTATTAGGAATTGCAACACAATTATCATAATACTTGCACTTATTTTTATTGGATAATACTATTTGTTTTATGTTGATTTTTTTAAAACAGGGCTGTAATCTATAAGTGGACTTTCTGTAGCAAACAAGACTGTCATTTTGTTGTTTACCTAGAGTCAATAGACAACACAGAACAATTTTTCCTTCTAATGTAAATTTTTTGTAAGAACAAAGAAAGAATTTTAAGAAATATCAAATTGTAGATTAAGTGGTGAGCAATTTTACAAGAATTTTGTATTACAATTCTTTTTGTTAAATTTAAGGATGATTTCTCAAAGCCACAGTAGATTAAATAATCTGGTCTTCATTTCTTGAATGAAGACCTTTTGAAGAAGATGAAGGAAGAGCATAGTGCTGATACTATAACAAAGTGATTGATGAATTTGCCAAAAAGGAACAAAGAATTGATTGAATTTATAAATAAATAAATTTTAAATATATCATTATTTGTTGATTTTATCACTTTCTCATATTTCTCTCAACATGATTAACAGTCACTGCAGACTACATGTCCTTGTTTAAAAATCACCCTTCACCACTATTTTGCACCTGTATTAAATTGGAATATGCAAATTATGAAAATTATTACCTTACAAGAACAAGGTAAAAACATGATATCAATGAATTACAATAAAATTATTGCTTTCATGTGGAAAAAATGAACTGTTTTGCATTGATTATTAATTTGTGATGACAAAAGCAATCATATGCCTGGATATCTACAGGTGAAACTTACTTTTTCTGTATTATTTTTGTATCCTTCCATATAAGTCAAAATAAAACTACAAACATTTTGGTTATCTAATATCTTATTTTCTATTTGTTTCTACTTCAACATCTATAAAACATTATCTCATGGTTGAGACTCTTTATTTTTGGATGAATTCATTGTTAGCAGCTTATGAAGTCAGTGAAGCACTCTCTGACAGAATTCTTTAGTTTCTGTCTGAATTTTGGGGATGAAGAATTGCCATTATTCACAAGGGACACAGAACAGTAGCCTATAACCTAACTGATTAAAGAGTTAGTTCATGAATTTGGTGACAGTATTTGTATGTTCAATCTCTGGGCTGAGTAGTACAGACTTAGACCTAGTGGAAACAGGGCTAGCAATCAGTGAGCAGTAGTAAAAAGAAAAATAAATGTAAATATAGTAGAATGGGAAAAATCTGCCTCCATAGATTAAATAGAAGGTCCAGTTTGAAATTCCCCAAAGGTTAGCTGGATCAACAGATACCTGAAGAAGGCTGGAGATCACAATAATAATGGGGACATTAGCCAAATAGTAAATAATGTAAATAGACTCCTTTATTTGTAGATAATATCACTCCAGCAGTAATAATGGTTAACCCCTGTAGTATAGCTCTAAATAACAGTTACCCATAACAAATGACTTCTTAGTAGTTTAAGCATTCAGCTTTAATCGGTTCTCTCATGATTGATTTTTTAAAAATCATTTCACCCCAAGCAAAGCAATAAAGCCACTAAAATGTAAAGGGTTACTGGGAGTGAAAGAAAATGAGAAGACTTCAGGAGGAGAAAAGACAATAAAAGAAAATTAGGTGGTAGGGAAGCAAGAAACCGGAAATGAGTTACACAGGCAAGAAGTGCAAGAAAAGAAACTATTAGAATTGAATTTATGATTACATCTAGCTACTTCAAAAGTAAAATGATGAGACCTAATTGCCAATCTAGTAGTATGCTTAAATTCATGCAGTCAAGATACCAAGGAGGCGAGCTTATTAGAACAATTGACATGAAAATATTTATAGAAAAGATGGCCATTAGGGTGCCTCTAACCCTGAAAAAAAAAAAAAAATCAAATACCATGGACCAAATTTATATTTATATCAATTTTCCTTGAAAGCCTAAATCTTGCTTTCTTTTCTTCTTGCCCATATTTATTCCTGACAACTTATGAGACATGAAAGAAAAGTAACGCAGTGATCTCACTTCTCAGGAATAGGGACAAAGTTTACTATAGTCGTTCTCAGTTATGGCAAATAGGAAACCAAGTAAAATTTTCTCTTGATAGCAGCAATATACAAAAATAAGCAATACAGCTCCCATTATACAGTACTTGAGATTCTGAAATAGAATTTTTTTTCTTTTTTATTTACTTATAGTTCACTCAGTAAAAGGCCCAAGGGCCACTCAAGATAAAAGGTTAGTGAGTGAAGGGAGAAGTAAGTGAGTATTAGTAGGATAAATATCAGTTGTCCCTGGACATAAAGAAACCAAGACTGTAGTTGTTGGGGAAGCATTCTCTTGGTAGTCTGTTCCACAAAACAACAATTCTTGGGAAGAAGTTTTTTGATTGGAACTTGCTTTTTATCAAAGGAACATAAAAGGAATGATTTTGAGATGGTTTTCCACCATGAACACAGCATGGTGGGTCCTAGCTGTGGAGGTCTGAACTGGTGCCACTAAGGAATGTAACTTTTCTGAACATCTACCATGGTAATAGCAAAAGGATGGCAATCTTTCATTAGTAGGATAAGGGTTTCAAGGCCGCATAAGCACTTTTAAACTCTGTTATGGTTGAACAGTGAAGATTGAGCAGCAACAGATGTGGCAGCAATATTCCATTCTTGGTCTGATCAGACTCTTATATTGATAGAGCATGGCAGTGCAAGTTATATATTTTTTGGAGTCATGTTTGTTTTAAAGATGTGCAACACTGATTCAAACACTGTGACTTTTATAGTCTTTAATTAAATGACTATTTATATTGTGTTTTCCAAATCAGTCACTGTTGACTTTTAGCAAACAAACAGAAATCAGTATAAAAAAAAGATGTTTACATCTTTCTATATTGGGTTCTTTAACTCTGCATAGACAGTCTGGAAATACTGTTAACGGGTCAGTGAAAGTGCTTGAATGTCCGGTTAAGGTGATTCGATTACAGTATATAGTATTTTATGCATCAAATGTGTTGAAGGTCAGATGGTGAAAATTTTCAATTTATTACCACAATGTGAAAGGATTTATCATTGATCAGATTATATCTAAGAAAATAAGGTTTTAAGAGAAGGCTTGAAACTTGTTTGAAGCCTTTGATTTAGAAGATGCCAAGAACAATGCTTCTTGAAGCAAGAAAATCAGTGTTGAAGTGAAAGGTCAGCATATCCACTGGTTTGTTTGATTGGGTAATGTCATCAGTGACAATATCCACTGCAACGTGAATGGTGCTGATGTGTTCATGGCACATGTGTCTTGTATCACCAATGAAGACTATTTTTAACATTTCCATGTCACTTTTAACTATGGGTTGAATACTTTTATTTAAAGATGAACAATGAAGCAACTGTTAATTATATTTATAATATTTGTTTTTTTTCTTTGTCATGTTCCTTTAGGACTTGGGCAATCATGACTCTCCACAACTTCCTGTCCTTTGTAGCTCTTTGCAGTTTTTGCCTTTTTGCTATCTTTCTTAATCCATTGTTCTGCCAACCATTTGTACCAGCTTGTTGGGTAGGTTATTTGCTACTTTCCTCTGTCTCTTTTGCCTTCCACATATGTGAGTGTTAAGTTTTTTAAGCCCCCTTTTCTTCTTATCATTATACTCTAGAAATTTTAATCCTCTCTTTTTTATTCTAAGTATAAGTGTCATTTTTCTTTCAATTTTCTCCAAAACTGTGGTGTTTCTCACATGTGTTCAGTCCATGGTATTCTCAGCATCCTTCTGCAGAGACACATTTCTATGGCCTTAAGTCTCTTTATCTGTGAGGAGACCATCCAGCATTCACTGCTATATAGGAGGATTGATATTACAGTCAAGTACTCTTTTCTTTGTTTCTAGCAAAATTTTCCTGTTTCTTAATACTTTGCTTAACTTTTGGAAGGAATATTTCACTATTCTAATGCACCTTTGGATTTCAGTCTGGTACAAAGTTATGTTTACAGAGCACCTAGGAGAATGTTTTAAAACCCAGTCATAACAGTAACAGGCTTAGTTGAATTTGTAGTGTAAAAAAATATATCTTACGCAAGTATTTTTTGTGATTAACAAATCTTACAAGAAGGGTGCTGAAAAGTTCTTAGCCCAATGCCCTTCCTAAAATCAGATCAAATGACCAAACATCAGAATTTTAAAAAAATCCTTTCTTGGTTGGGCTAATAACTTTTCAGCACCTCTCATACCTTAAAAAGATGTATACTGACAAATGGGGAAATATTGATAAATAACTTCTAGTTGTTGGTGTGATCAATTTAGTCAAGTTAATGACACTTACTATGATATGTGCCTAATTGCAGATATAGTTATTTGTTTTGTACAATAATGTTCACTTCGTACAAGGCTCAAGAGCCACTCGAGGTAGAGGGTTACAGAGTAAGAGTTAAGAGGCCGAGTTTATGCGGATATTTGGGGAAGATAAAGGCCAATCCTAGATTTGAACAGGTTAAGACTGTAGTGATCAAGGAAGCATCTTCTTGGAAGTCAGTTACACAATAGCAGTTCATGAGAAGAAGCTGCTCAAGTGGAACTTACATCTCACAAATGGAATACAAAGGGAATGAGGCTGGTTCACTACAATGTGCACACAGCATATCAGTTGTTAGCCATGAAGATTATAATTGGTGTAACTAAGGAATGTAGTTTGTTTAAATCCTTTTAATGGAAATAGTGATTGAGTAGTATGAAGCTTGCAGCATTTCATCTGTAGGAAAGAGGCTGTATGGTTGAAAATAATTCATCACCCACAAGGCGGTGATGCTCTTGGACCCTATTGAGATTGGAAAGTGATAAAAAAATGGTATGTATGTTAAACTTTGCCCTTTTTTATGCAGTTAGAGTTATAAGAAAGTTTTGTTCAAGATTCTAGCAAGTGATATTTTATTAAGATATAAAACCTATTCTGCTCTACTTTGAAACTTCATAATTTTTCTTGACCTTAGGAACTGTGATGTAAACCTTTACTGAATACTTAATGCTTTAAATGCATAAATGGTCCCCCTTTAAAGTTTATTGGCATTATATTGTGTCACTATTTTAGTTCTTGTTTGGTTTTATATGTAAGTTATGTTTAAAATTTTCTTTGAGAATCCAATTTTGTTTATTGTTTATGCATTACCGAAACTTTTAACAAAAAACTAGTTTTTTTCATGAATTTTTGAAATGTGGAATTACAATACTATTACTAAACACTGATTTACTCAAACAAGTGTCGTCATCTTGGCTGTTATAGTCACAATATTCTGGTTGGTATAGCTTTTGGCCTTCTCTCCTAGTTGTCAAATTTACAGAATTTTAAACTGAACTCTTTATTCAATTCATGAGGGTACGTTGTTCTCATTCTACTGTCCATGCTAAAGCAAATCTCACATCAGTTGTTTCTTCCTGGTTAATTTAATGTTGCCATGTCACTTTATTTATCTCATCAACTGAACCAGAGTGTATATGACTTTGTGTAATATTCAATTGAGGAGCTGAATGCAAAACTGCTGGGGAACAAAATCAATTTAAACAATAATTTTATCAACAAGCTTATGTATCAAGTAGGAAAATATTGCAATGGAAACATGAAGACTTGAAGTTAATGCCACTAGTCTTTCTCTTCAAATGAACTAAAATATATAGAATTTTCAAGTCTTAGGCCCAATGTTCATTCTTTCTTAATTTGAAATTTCCTATATGGAATTCATTTCTATGCTAGGCCTACTGTGGAGGGTATTAGATTTGCATATATACTGATTCTTTGAATTGGCTTACAATGTTGTTCTATATTATTCTATTCAGGTTTAGCAATTTCACTTTTTCCTTCACACATGATCAGCTATACCTGATTTCATTACATCATCCTGGATTGGAGCTTTTTGATGTTTTACTGCTTTTTAGGAGGCAGATGGAACTTCTCCTCTCTCTATATAATGGAACAAAAATATTCTATATTATGTTCTTTTCTGAGGCACTAGTCTAAATCAATATATAATAAAAAAGTACACATCAACTCTATATTCATGAAAGACTAAATTTAACTAAATAACTAAAACCTTACACTAACTAAAGCTAAAATTTGACTTATTCTAATGATAAAAATTAATTCATTAGTCTTTTATGCATGTACAGAGCTAACATGTTTCTTTTTCTATTTGCTGTGTCCTTTCAGAAGTTGTCAATTATGGCTCCCCACAACTTCTTAACCTTTTCAGCTCTTAGCAATGTTTGTCTTTTTACTATCTCTCCCATTCCTTGTTCTACCATCCATTTACACAAACTCATTATGTAAATTATTCAACCAGGTCTCTACTATACATTTATAATGCTTATTTTTTTAAAACTAGATTTAAAAGTAGATATTGTCTTTTAGTTATATAAGATAATGAACGTCAAATATTACCTTTATTATTAAATTGTTTTCTTCATGCTTTTCATACTTCCAAATGAACATCATCATGAAGTTAATAAGTGTTAAAGTCCTCAGTAATTTAATGCTAAGTTTCCTAGTTTGTCACATGAAGGACTGGGGTTCAATTTCAGTAAAAAGAGGTGCACTCAGTTTTATACATTTGATTTCTGTGCATATATATATATATATAAAGGTATATATATAAAGAATAGATTTTTCTACATGTTTCAATGATCCATTTCCCTGTGTTCTCTTGAATCCATTTTTATGCTGGCAATCCATCAATATACATTCACCTTACAACACCAACTCATTTTCTCGTTCTTTCTTTCTTTCTTTCAAGAAGCTTTGTGGCCTTTCTGTTCTAAGCAGAAGCCAAGCTTTTATTCTTCACACTTGCAAGTAAACATCACTGGAATTAGGCTTTCACAGAGTGTTTATTTGGCTAAATCCTTGATAGCATGTGGAATAAAAGAGGATGCTGTTGATTTCCCTGCTCAAAAGCTGTAGTCCATTTAAACCTTTATTTTTCATGTGTGCATAAAAAATACATAGACAAACAAAAAGTAATTATTGCCTCAAATTGATATCGATGTGTCCTTGCCTCCTGAATTTGCACCAAACAAACGACCAAATAATGAAACAGGTGTTAAGATAATAAATAATGGGTAAAATTTATTTGAAAATTGGTTAAATTGTCTACAAAGTTTTCTTTCCAGTAACAAATCATGTAAAAGTTTAATTCTTTATATAGAAAGAGTTACAGAACTTTTATAAATAAGTATTCGTGATTTTATATATTATTTATTGTTTTATTTTATTTATGCTAATATTTTTATATTTGTTAAAGGTGCCTCTCAGCATTGGGTTAATATCTGCAAGGCTAGTTTGTTTGACCATTATAATTGAGTAGTGTGTTTGATCCTCATTAGCTGACACATTAAATTCAACAGCAAATAAATAAACAAGGTTTGACATATTGTTAAATCAACCAACCTAACCTAACCTTGGTGTCTCAATGTGCAATAATCATTAGCAAGGCTAGTCTGGTTGACCATTATATCTGAGTAGCAACTTTGATCCTCACTAGGTGACACATGCAAAATTTGACATTTAAGTAACCCAACAAAGGTTGACATGTCATAAAATCAACCTAGCCTTACCTTAAGTGCCTCAGCCTGGTAATATGGTTAGCAAGGCTAATCTGTTGGACCATTACAACTGAATAGTGAAGTTGATCTTCATTAAGTTCCTTATACAAAATTCCACATTAAACAACTCAACAAGCTGTTGGCGGATAAGTCAGATAAAATCAACCAAACTAACCGAACTTTATATTTATTAAGCTTCTTTCATTCTTTCAAGAAATACCAACTTTTGTTTTGTATTCTGAGTTTTATATTATGATTATCAATTATCACAAAATTGAACCATATTTAAGATAAGTTCATTTGAATATCACAAATGTCCAATTAAATTATTGATTAATTATTCATTCTGTAACTGATTTAGATTTTTGTTAAACTCTTTGTTGTATAGTTGAGGTGAATGATACACAGAGAAGAATGAGTGCTTAATATATTTATTCAGCACCAGTATCCGGTGCTAACAGATACATACAAAAAACACAGAACAATAAGTTACAAAACAATTAACAAGACAACTTACAAGGAATAGAGGAGGGTCAAATGCTGTATAGCCAAATGAAGTAAGATCAGTCCGAATATTAATCAGCTTAGTATCAACTTATTAATCACCTGTTGAAGTCCTTAATTGTAGACTATTTAAGGCTATGAGTCAGGCCATGTGGTAGAGTGCTGAAGGGGCGATAGCTACTCTACAACACTTTTAGAGTACAGACTTATATATGATGATATATTTTTTAGTGAAATCTGTGTAATAATATATTATGCAAATTAGGCATAAGAAGCTGCATCTTGGGAAATGTATTTTTCTATATGAAAAAGTTATAGCTATATTGATTCTGTACTCCATTTTGTTTTATTGTTCTTAATGTGAATACTACTTCTGAGGTACAAGTTGGATACTATTGCTGCTAATACTGTAGATACTACTCTTGATAATATTTATGAATACTTTTTTTTGCAATACCATGTCACTTTACGATGTAGGCACCCATGACTCTCCACAAATGTTTACTTATTTGTGATTTGCCTTCCATTTATGGGAAAGATAGTTTGAAATTCATAGATTTCCTTCTTTTAGATTGCTTGCCACCCAAAGCTAGGAATCCCAGTCTACCCAGCTATTTAATCCATATCTTGGGGAGAAAATACAGATTCCTGCTTTTACAAAGTGCACTTGTACAAAAGTGAATGCAATAAACTAGTGCCAAATTTACTGTTATTTCAGATAATCTAACGAACAAAGTAACAAGAATTTTGACTGCATGGAGCAATTTTAGACCTCATAACGATAAGACTAAACATCAAATAAATTCCTCCATTTCTTTGAATGGGTTACAGAAAATGATGTAAGCATAATTAGGTTTGTAAAATAAACTATATTTGGAACTTAAATGCAACTGCACTGTTCCGAATTATTCTTGAAGAATGTGTAACTTCTGTCAGTACTCTCTAGCATGCCATAAAGTTAGAACAATTCAAAACACTGAAGAATTGTTTAAATTTGATTTTTTTCAAAGCAAGCAATCAATGTATTACATGTCAATTCCATAGAATCACAGAGTAATATAAGAGCAAGAATTCATTCACTCTATACTCACTAATGTCATTTATGCCATGTTTAGCTTACATAACATCAATGTAGGAAGGTTAAAATATTTTGTATTCTTAAAATTATTTTTGACTGTATGGGTATAAAAAGTGCCCTAAACCTGCATGTTAAGTGCTTTCCAGTGTTGTTAGGCTTCTTAGCCTTGCCAAGTTCAGAGATGCAAGAAGCTCCAAAAATTTTACCCGTATCTGATAGCTATTCTTGTAATATAAATCATGTTATCAACAAAATAAAATGAGTTGTGAAGGTCAAAAAAAAACCCATAGCTTTTTTCAACTTAGTTAGTTTAGCATTCTTTCAGCAGTTGTGGCCTTTGGAAGCAGGTGGAATATTTATCTGCTTCTCAGACTTGAAAGGATTCAGATTGAGGAATCGTGAATCTTGGTATTTCAGATTTTATACACTAGTTGGTTATAAAAGGATGTATGGTGTGCAGTAACAGATAATAACTCAGAATGAGAAATCAGAAAGCTGAGTTTGAATTTCAGTCAGGTTCATTACAATCAGTTAAATACCCTTGCGAAAGGCATGAATCCATCTCCACTCCCCCATCTATAGATTGAATAGCAGGATCAACACGGTCCTATAGCCTTGTTTGGTAACCAGGTTACTGCAGAAAGAAATGGTAACCTACTGTGAGAATATCTTCTGTCTAGTTAGTCATGAATTAAAAGAGACATGCTGGCCAAGAGTGCATCACATACAGCACTTAACTGACTGAGATTATAAAAAGCTTGTTTTAATGCTTTTACAGTTGTTCTTCATTTTTAATCAAAATATAGAGATTAATATTATTTTGGTATAGTTTTGGTATAGTTTTGGTATAGTTTTGGTATAGTTGGATTTATCAGTTTCATTTATTTCTTCCACCTCTACTCCAACAGTTTCTTTTTTCACATTTCCTGCCTGTGGAACTTCCTTCTGTTGACTTGCTTCTCTGATAACTACAATCTTCAAAAATTTAAATGCAATGACAATTGCTAGATTCTGTCTTCTTGAATCCTGTTCATTTTTTGTTCTTTCCTCTATCCTCCCTATACTTAGTCTTTTCTTTCACTTTCACTCCCTTATGTACTAATGACATTTTTGCCTTGTTTGGGGTGAAATGATTAAAAAAAAAAAATCATTGAACTATGAAAAACATACTATGCTTTGATTACATCAAAAATTATCTACATTGTATTATTTTCATTATTATTATTGGCCATGTTTTTGCTTTTCGTTTCTATTCAGTTTGTTTAATCTATTATAACAGATTTAGTATAGAAGAGAAGGAAATTGAGAATCTTAACCTTCGTGCCTACAAAAAATGGTACGTCAAAACAATGTTTTTTTCTCTTCACTCTGCTATTACTTTAAACTACTGAGACTCCCTTGGCAACATTTATTTATATATTTACATGATTATAGAAATATGGGAACCAGGTACAATGTGATATTTATTATTTACTACTTTATAAAGATTTATTATTTTATAAAGAAATAAATTTGAAAACAGATCTTTTTATTCAAAAATTTATAAAAATCTACCAAATTTTTATTGAATTGTGTTTTTTGGAAATTTTGGCAAAACATCGGTGAATTGCCAATCAATTCAAACTTTAAAAAATGGTAAATTATAAAAATTTCATTATAGTTGGTTTGCATTTTTTTATGATCTAGTAAATTTATATAAATATATGAATAAAAATTTTTTTCATATTTAATTCTTTATAAATTGATAAATGATAAACATTGTATTGTATTTGTTGATTTGCATTTTTAGAATGTTTTAAATGTAGAATTATTATTGTAAATAAACAATCTAATAAATAAATACTGTTTAATATCTTTGTCATAAATTGTTGAACAACAAAGAAAGTGCATAAGTTAGCTTTCATATGTTTTAGTTTTATTAAAATTCTAATCATCACTTTTTAAAACAATAAATATTACTGAGGAAGTGAAGGTAATTCAAAATAATAGTGGTGTCAAAGAAAAACTGTTCTTTTGACACATTGCTTTATTGCAGGCATGAAAGTGTTAAACTTTGCTGGCAATTGAACATAGAATAAGTTGCATTAGAGGTAGTTTCATACAACACAAATTGCTACAAAACCAAAGCATCAACTACATAGTTGAGGCTTTGGTATTGTAGTAATTTGTGGTATTGTGTAAAACTACGTCTAGTTCAACCTATTCTATGTTATTATCTTAAATATCCCCATCAAATTGAGACTTTCATATGGATGCTATGCAGGGAGCCAAATTCATTCAAAAATATCTAAACTGTCAGCTGACAACTTTCTAAGATCATTGGTTAAAAATGGCTTTGAGTGAGTGAAGTCTATAGGTCGTGGTGAAAATCACACTTCAAATCATGTGGACTGAACCACAAACAAAGAATTGTGCCAAATAAAAAAAACAAGTCACTTGGGGACTATCAACAGCAGCAACAACTAAAAATAGATAGCACATGTAACTTGAAGAGAAAATAATGACATAATCAAGATGTTGACATTCCACACTACTTCAAATAAAAGGCTAGGAAGGAAACCCCCATCAATACTGGAAAGAGTGATAACAGCTACTGGATTCAAGAAACCTATTTTCTTGAAAAATTGTTTTAAGAGAAAGATTTTATAAATTTCAGCCAGTAGTAGTACTGACTACCCAGTCAATAAATGCCAAATGTTTCCTTATAAGGAAACAGCTAATATTACCATTGCCATTTTAATACAAAAGGTGCACACAAAAAACTTCTTAAATCCCCCAAACGTCAAGAACTGATTTCACGTTTTGATTTGTTTTTCTATATCTATGGATGGAGTGAGTAAGCAACAAAGAAGTCTTACAGAAAATGGCAACAGAAAGAACATTTATACTCAGCAAAAGACAGCTCAAATTCCTTGGATACATAATGAGGAGGAAAGGCTTGGAAAATGAATGATTCCTTATAAGGAAAATCTAATATTAGCATTAACAATATTTTCCATCTCAGTATTCGCAATATTCAAATAAGGATTACCAAAATTAAGTCACTAACTGGTTCATGAAAAACTATTTGGGACCAGGCAGCAGTTAAAAATCTTGCTAGTTAAGAGCATCATTTTGAAGCTGAGCAATGCCAAGTAACCTTGATAGAATAAAATGAATGTTGACTGTACACAATTAATAAGAGTTTTACTTTTTCATTCTGTTGGCAAATCAGAGCTATAGGATCTTGTTTAATCAGCCTAGAGTAACTTCTGTAAGAGGAACAACTTAAGCTTATATTTAGACTTGATGTAGGAACATGAATTCTGAACAAGCCTATATTTTCTTCTACCTTGCCTTATGTTTTGCTTTTGTCATTGTAAAATACTTGCTGTTTTTTCTGTATATGAAGAGATAAGAATATGACCTTTAGGCAGCCATTACTTGCATTGCTAAGATGATGCCAAACAGTATCAGAGCTTTGCTTCTTTGTTAAACCTATCATCAGATTCTTTTCCTTGTTACTGGTGAGCATTACCCGACCCAATCCTGAATTTCATGCGCCTTTTTCATGATTATTTCTCTATTAGAGACTGCATCTCAATTGTCGATACAAAATATGTTATCATTATCTGTTTCGTTAGATAGGTTTTTAATACATAGTATCAAACAACCCTTATGTATCTGATTACGTGGTCTACGTATCTGGTTATAAGGTCTATAAAGGTTCGTGTTTGATCACCAGAGTTAAGCAACGTCGACCCTGGTCAGTACCTAGATGGTGACTGTTTAGGAATACCAGGTGCTGCAAGCTTGGATGTGTCAGTGGTGTAATGGATAATGCCTCTGAATCGGAAATTGGATAGCCCAGTTGTTCATTATATTCACTTACATGCAAATACCCTTGGGAATTGTATGAATCCACCTCTTCTCCTCCCTAAGTATGGGTTAATTAGTAGGATTTGTATCTGTAAATCAATATTATCTTCAAAATATTTTTTTTAAAAAAACAAAATTTTGATAAGACATAAAACAAATCAGTCAATCAATATGGTCTATGTATCATATTATATGGTTTCAATGCCAAAACACTAATATGTATAATAATCTAATGGTTATTTTTTCAATCACTTCACCTCAAGCAAGTCAATAAAGCCTCTAAGATGCAAGGGGTTACTGGGTCTGAGAGAATGTAAGAAAAAGAAAACATTATTAAGGGGTGTGTACAATATAAAACAGAAATTAAGAAGACAGAAGATAACGCTTGACATTGCATTTAAACTTTTGAAGATCAAAGTTGACAGGGAAGCAAGAAACCAGAAGAGTATTCCACAAGCAAGAAGTGTGTGAGAGAAGAAACTGTCAGCATTGAACTAAATTATATCTAGTCATTTCAATTGTAAAATTGCCATCAATCTAGTACTATACTGAAATTCATAAAGTTTAAGTACAGTAGAAGAAAGTTCATCCAAGCAATTACCATGAAATTACCATGAATTACTATAATGTATAACTTCAAATTAATTACTGTATATAACAATACAAGTTGTATGCTGAATTTCTTATATAAAATCCTAGAACAAAACTTTGTTTAAGTGAAATGTACACACATTTAAAATAATCATATTGCATTTTCCCCAGTATAATATTTTGATTATACAGGGTGTGCCAGAAATACCTCTTACATAATGGTAAGATATTAGGTAGATGAAAACATATTTTTTCATTGATATATTTAATAAAGTAATGTCTTTCTTCTTAAGTGAAAAATATACTTCAGCATAAATATATGTTAATATTTGATGAAAAAATTGTGTATTCAAGGAATTATAAAATACATTATTAGCCTTAAGTACATTGTCAGTGATTTTGTTTGTAGCATAAAACATTCTCCTGCAGGCAGCACTGAACACAAAATGATAGTCTGTTTGAATTTTGCAGTTGTATTGTCATGTCCTACTATGGCAACAGAAAATATCCTTAACTGAAATCAGCAACTGAACTACAACAGTTGAGAGACATTGAAAAAGAATGCAGTAAAAATAGACTATTTATGAATAATAGTGTACTAAAGGTTAATACAACCACTTCTGATTTAATGACTTACTTGTTTAATGACCTTGGATTTACAATCTGCTACAAAACCTCATAAAATTAAAAATAAAATTAATCCAACTTGTCGGTATTGAATGTTGTATGGAAACTTTGATTGTGACTGTTTTCTCTTTTTACAAAATGAATTAAAATAAATAAAATGAATGGCGTGAAAAATAAATAAAAATTTACTTATACTGTAAGTAAAGTACACAATATAGAACCGATTTTTTGATTTGCTTATTAATTTTACTGTTCAGTACATTATATTTTGCTTTTTTTTTCACAACAACCAAGGGGATAATGCAACTAGAATGCAGGGGGTTACAGGAAATGAAAATGGGAAGACTGAAAATGGGGAGGACTGAGAAAAGGAAGAAAATGAGAGTTGGCGATTGACATTACACTTAAATTTTCAAAGATTGTAGTTATGAGGGAAGTAAGAAATTGAAAGGTGGTGCAGTTGGTGGTGCAATAAAAGAAACTGTTAGAGTAGAAGTAGCTGTTGCATTTAGCTAGTTCAACAGTAAAACAGTGAGACCTAGTTGCCAATCTAGTAGCACACTTAAATTCACGTAGTTAGGGCATCAAAGGAACAAAAGGTCATCAAAACAATTGTCATGAAAATATTTGTAGAAAAGAAAGAAGGAAGTCATGTCACATCAGTAAAAAAGTGACTGAAGTCAAGATGCCTGGTCAGGATTGATTACATTATAGACCCTTCTTTGGATTTTGTCAAGAATCTCAAGATCTACAGCAGAAAGCTTAGAAATGTTACAAATGATGCAAAATAGACATTAAATCTGTTATATAGGAATAAAGTGTTGCTGCTGGCACTTGAGTTTGAACATAGAGCATCAGTGAGCAAACACGGGTGATCCCATTATTAAATTAAGTAGACCATGTAACCATAGAGGAAACACATCTGATTGATCATCATTTCTAGTCTATCCTCTATTACTATTTGGATAGTTATTTCTTCTCTATTACTATATGGACCACTATTCTCTACTCTATTCACTAAAATAATTTTCTTTTTGGATCACTATACAGATTACTTTTCGAGCGAGTATTATTGAGCAAGTATACTATTATTGCGAGTGCAATTTGAAGGTGTATGACACATGTATTGTTCAATAGCATACTATAATTGTATCTGCGATTACAAAGTCTCTACTACAAAGAGCATTACAAAAGTGACAATGAGTATACATCATACAAAAAGCTATCTGAAGCTGGTTGACGCAAACCCATTACATGCATCCTATGCCTGAAATAGTGTTCAGTCATAACTTTCTCCCTTAGTAACCAGGTTGTTCAAACAGAATCCAATTGTTAAGTAAGAAGTAGCTGTGTAAATTTGAGCAAATCGCCTTTTACTATCCACTTATCTTACTACATATATGAGTTGTTGTGTGTGTGTTCCATCAGAACATATCAAATCATTAAGTGCTGTTACAGATACCAGTTTGTTGGGATCTATCTACCCAGGTTTTGTTGCTGAATGTTGGCATTCCAAACATTTAACAGCAACAACATATCTAAATGAAACATATAAAAGGTTATTTTCTGGAGGAAAAGGAGAAGCAGAATGTCAGTTGAAATAACATTTATATATTCTCTTCATAAATATACAATAGCAACAAAATGTTCAATTTTCTTCTTGCAGTGAAGTTTGTTTTATAAAGTAATTAAGTGCTCATAGTGCAGTGTGAAATGTGTGGATGAACTTACTTTATGATGGTAGGCCTAATGTGTTTGTGTGTTCACAGACAAAAGGCTTAGTTGGCAGATGCTGGTTAATCGCTTCTATTGTGTGCATGGGCAAGGTCTTAGTCAGTGGACTGTCTTTCTTCTATTGTGTGCATGGGCAAGGTCTTAGTCAGTGGACTGTCTTTCTTCTATTGTGTGCATGTGTGTTGGTGCATGTGTGTGTACATACATGTAGCTCAAACTGGCTTCCAGATTAATTTGAATCTCTTTTCTTCATTTGATAAGCTGCTACAGTCTGTTTTTACCAACAATGCACTGTATGTGTGGCCTTCTTAGTTGTCTTTTGGAAAAGAACATAATGTGGAATTGGTCGCTCAAATGCCAGTTTGCTTTTAACAAAGTTGAATCTTTACTTAGTTCTGAATTACTGATCACACATTTCAATTCAGCTAGGAAAATTATGGTTGCTTCAAATGACTCTGGAATTGGAACCACTATTTCACACATTTTCGTAATGAAAGCATAAAAGCAATATGCTCATGCAGTCAGATCCTTAATACCTATTAAGTGTAGTTATGTCCTTATTGAAAAAGAAGCCCATCCATAATATGCTATATTGGTGCCATGTAACCCTTATTACCAATTACAAGCATCTTCTCAGTATTTTTGCATTCAAGAAAGGTCTCAAAGTCTATACAGTTATCTATCTGCAATGCTGGGCCACAATGCTTTTTGGATTATGACATTTCCATCAAATTGGCCATCATTATTTGATTCTAGTTGATTAATAAGTGTCTGGAAGTACTTACCATGAATTGCACTACTTTCTTTGAAACCATTATAAAACTATGGCAAGTGTTTAGAGTCCCAAATATTTTGGTCTCCAATAAAGGCAGGTCATTTACCTCAATAGAATTTTTAGCCTTTTGCCAAAAAAATAAAAGAAACAATATTCAACACACTGGGTTACTAGTATTCCAACCACAATCAAAAAGCTATGTGTTACTTTCTGTAGACAGATTGAAGAGTTCACTGTTAAAACTCAAAGTGGATAAAACTGTATATGGATGTTATTATGACATTTCTATTGAGTTATAGAGCAACATCACAACCAATTATACTGAACAGAAGCACTGATGAACCAAAAGAAGATATACCTCAGCATTGATATCATCTGTCTTGTTCTATGTCATTCCTTCGGTAGAAATACAATTATGGAAGAACCGTTTAACCAGCAGTGATGGTACTGGGTAGCATGGCTTTGTGTCAATTTTATGCTTGCCAAAAACTATTGTGGTGGTGTTGAAAATAGACACAAATACATACTGTATGATGAATCAGATATGTTATGTATGATGTTGATATACAGTTCTCTGTTTGGATCTGACATACAATCTATGCTATTGTAGGGACACAGTAGGTGCTTATCTTCCTTTGGTGAAGATAAGTCACATGAGTCACATGATGGCTGCTTAATCACATCACTCCATACAGTGTCAAAAGTGGCAGTCAAATTTAGTTTGTTTATAGCAGCCAAACTAAAAGGTTGCTTTCGTTAGCCAGAGACTCCCATGGGTTGGACAGAAATTAAATCTTCCTCTCCAACAGCTTACAAGACAAAGGGCCATTTCCCTTTGGGGATATATCTTTCCCTTATATAGAAAAAAAAACAGTCCTCAATTTGGGAAAACCCAAGACTCTCTGTGTCCTGTATAGTAGATGAAACTGGCCTGTTTGAATCTAGAGTCCTAAACATGGCTTCTCCAGATGCAGGAGTGTCTCCATATTATATATAACACCCTTACACTCTGATTTGCTATATAGATATATGTGATATATTATTCTCCACATGGAACATGTGTATATATGTATATACAGTTTGTGTATGTCTTAGCAGTATAAAGGTTTCTTTGAGAAAAAAGCATGTTTGTGATTCTTTTTTGTTTCAACCAATCTATTCATCCATGAACTACAGTGTTGTTATATCATAGATATAATAATTGGGCACATGGTTGAGTGGTTAGAATGTTTGCTTTCTGACAATGAGACCCGGGTTTGAATCTCACCAGAGTCAATTTGTCAGGAAGGAGATTTCCTGATGTTATCAGTCTGAAGTGGGACAATCCAAGCATGCGACAACTTTGGAAAGTGCCTGTAAACCATATCACAGGTTGACCCAAGCCTTGTGAGTGAAACTGGGTAGACAGAACACTTGGGGCCATCAACAGGTGTGCTAGCACAAAGTCACAAGTCATTGTGATCGAGGGTTTGAGTGTGCTGGTGTTCAGATTATTGATTATTCTAGATAACATGCTCTCTCCCAGAAACTCTAACTAAGGTTTGCTTGGAATAGTTGCAGTATAAACCACAGGTTGGCTCTGTGGGTGTTGAACAAACAAAAAATGTGCCTGAGCGAGAGTCTGCAATAGGGATTGGCTAGCCACCCTAGTAGACATATATTCTTGAATATGAGTGGCCAGTTATTATTATTATTATTATTATTATTATAATGCACATAACAAGAGAAATACATATGGGAGAATAAATCTTTCTTCCCTAGCTCTCTGTATTTTTTTCTCCTTTCAGAGAGTAATTTGATCCAGTCCTTCCCTTTGATTTTTGTTACACATCTTTAGCCTCAGAGTTTTCAATCTGTTAAAATACTCAAAAAGGCTCATCCCTAGAAGGATAGTTTGCCTTTAGAAGCAAGTTAAACCCTTACAGATCAACCTGCACCAACTGTCATATGAACATATACTCCAAAAGCTAGATGTTAGAGGGGACTATCACCAGTGAACATGTTTTGGGTGTTAACTAAATGGTGGTTTAAGTAGTTTGTATGCATGTTTGTGTACTCTCCTGTTTCTTTTAGGTGGAACTTGCTATCTCTCATATATACAAGTTGGCAAAGACAACCAGAAGAACAAGAACTAACCAACAAACTAAGATGCCATATTGAACAACCAACCAGGAAATGAACAACAGATGATTGTCTAAGAAGTGAAGCACTATGACACAATTCTTGTTTATAAGTACATAACTTAAGTTCATTGTAAAAGTTGTCTGGTATGTGACAATTTATAATATTTTTTATAAATTATTCTATGTAAATTATTTAAATACCAGTTTACCTTTAGCATAAAAATATGATGATGGCAATAGTTAAGTTTTTGATATTTAATATTACAAAATTACTGTACATTTATCTGTAAAGTAAAAATAATCTGTTCAATAAAATTACTTTAAGATCTAAATAATTATAGTGTTTTATTTGCCAAATTTA
Organism: Acanthosepion lycidas; assembly: GCA_963932145.1. Taxonomy (NCBI): domain Eukaryota; kingdom Metazoa; phylum Mollusca; class Cephalopoda; order Sepiida; family Sepiidae; genus Acanthosepion; species Acanthosepion lycidas. The sequence continues at coordinate 44,668,301 of OZ010599.1, read as the reverse complement.
AAATGAAATAAAATTATATTTTTTCTATGTCTTCAGAAGAGTTCATTGCATGGCAATGACTGAATTGTTTATTGTCACCATATTTTTCTTTTTTGAATCAATATTGAAATATCCTCCATATGCACATATACAAAAAAATTATATATATATATATATATATATATATATATATATATATATATATATATATTCAATAAGTTATTCAATAAAAGTATTCTCAGCCTCAAGAACAGTGTTGATGTTTCCAATGTTGCCCATCACATGATACCAGCCTCCAATGAGTTCTTGGTTTTGTGGAGTTGCAGGTTGATCTTCTCAACAGGAGAGAGAGCAGGTATGATGAATGTGAAAATACTTGGTTATCTATTTCTGGGTTATATAGTACATGTGAGAAGAACCAGGGTTCTGTTGGAATAAGTACAGCCTCCTCTGTACCACCCCCTCAACCCAAAGTTTGATCACCATGTCCAGTACTACAATATAAACTGTGGCATTGATCCTGAGGCCTTGTAGGAAGAAGTAGGGTGGTATGACATGACCTTCATTGCACTCAATCCATAAACCCATCAAAGATTATGTGAATTTGCTGTACATCTCTGTGGATACCTCCATGAGATCCATGCAGAACTATCTTTCATTCTTTCTGTTCCCATTTTGGTCCTGCTCAAAATTCAGAGTCAGATCATGCTGACCTCCTTGGAATGTTTGTGCTTGTTTATCAAGATGTTTCAATCATGGTTCTCCCAGATCTTAAGCTGTCTTTTCCTGATTATATAGAACTTGTACCTGATGTTCTGAGGCACTACATATCTGAGAGTGAACTCCATCATCTTCAGCTGCTCAGTGATACCCCTTATCGACTTGCTCGGATTATAATTGACATTGTCCTAGACCTGTTGGATGAACTTTATTCTTATGATCTTTGGCCACTTAGAATATTTCTTCTTCATCACCACAGATAACACATTCCTGCTAGAGGCCTCCAGCTAATTCCTGACATTGAGCACAAATGACCAGGCCGCTTTCAGAAGCTGGCTATCTCCGAGTCCCTGTGGTTGCCAATTAGTGCCACAAGCATAGCATGTCTTTCCATTTCCTGTATCAGATTGGACATTGCAATTCTAATGTACTTGATAATTCTGAAAGAGAATTGAGAATGTTAAAATCTAACATATGCCATATAACATTATGTTAGGTTGTTTCCCATTTATGACTTCATAAAGGCATGTTCTCAGGTAATTAGTACACCTGTATATATGAATGCACATATGTTGCTTTCCTAAATATCAAATATTCTGCCCCCTCCCTCTATGAAAAATTGACAAATAACACTCAAATTATCCTTGAAAAATTATGGAGTTTTATTTAGCAAGTTCAATATGGGAAATTATATAATTTGAATGCACATGGCTTTTTATAATCTGTGAATTCTGTGCTTGTATTTTGCATATAAACAATAAAATTATAACTTTTTGTAACAAGATTATCCTTTTGTAGAAAAATGAATTTCATTTATTTGTAGAAAAATTGAAATTTGTATGATTGAGAAATCTGGAGCAATTTCAACTAGTTCTTTTTGATTTTTCTGTTTCATTTTGAAGTGACATCTTCATGCAGTTTTCTGTTAATGTAGTAAAATTATGCTCATCAAAATTCTTCAGTATTCTTCAAAATATTATTTTATTTATATACTTTGCAGTTTCCAGATAACTAGATATTTGACATGTCCCGGAAAGAGATATATTTGTTCGAAGTAGCAAAGTGGTTTTGGACTACTGTAACCGGGTAGAACAATCTAGCAGGTAACCGTAATGGACTGGTCCTTATCGTAGTGGTAGGCAATAGGCGTAGGCAATAGGCAAAGACAATAGGCATAGCACATGTACCTCCACATCAGTCTGTATTTATGGCTGACACCAGCCAATCATATTACTGTGAGGGGGAACTGAAGTGTATGCATATTCATTACATCAATATTATTTTTAAGATTTGCTAAATCTTAAAAAATAATATCCAATTATTTGAAAACTGTAAAGTATATAAATGAGATAATATTTTGAAGCAAGTAACAAAATCGTTTACGTGATTTACATTCAGTCTAATGTCCTCATCTTTATCACATCTTTAGAATGTTTCAACCATTGTGCTTGACAAGTGTCTGTCAACCCAGGTAGCCTTTGGAGAATTTTGAACTGAACCTTTATTTAATCTATGGGGGTAGAGTGTTCTTGTTTCAATGTCCACATCTTGGGATATCTTATCTTGTTTTCTTTTTAGTACAGCTCAAATATTGTTTGCTCTAAGTCTACTAGGCCCTATAGGCCCCCTACTTGTGTCTTAAGGGCATACAATCAAGGAGTTGTCCAAACCTCTGCACACCACTGCCACTAGGCTAGTAATTGTGAGTTCAATCCCTAGGCTGTGTAGTACAAACTAAGTGGAAACAGGACAAGTAATAACTGAGCAGTCCTAAAAAGAAGACAAGATATTCTTAAACTTAGACAGCAGAAGGACAACCTGCTCCCATTGAATAAATGAAGGGTTCAATTTGAAATTCTCTGATGTTTATCTAAATTGACAGACACCTGAAGAAGTCTGGAAATCACAAGAATTGAAACATTGTGATAATAACAACAAAGAAAGAGATGTTAGTCTGAATATAAATAATCTACATGATAACTTGCCTTCCCAGAAATCGAGACAAAAAGAAATAGAATGTTATTAAACGCTGATGGTTTTACATGGAACTTGTTTTGTTGTCTATTTTATTCCACAAAGACAAACGTGAATATGCAGGTACACACACAAGCACACACAGATATATATATATATATATATATATATATATATATATATATATATATATATATATATATATATATATGTGTGTGTGTGTGTGTGTACATATTTATTTTTATCAGCACTTATGATGTGTAGCTTCATCTTTATTTACAGCATGTCACTTTTTATATAATCTTGTTTTTTACCTTTTAACTATTTATAGTCCATTCTCGCAATATTCTAAATTGACAGGTTGTCACTTCGGTAACTATTTCTGTCCACTTGTATAAGTTCATCTGCAAAGAAGTTTCTATTTCTTTTTCTTGTTTACTGCTGTTGGCCTTTCCCTTATCTCCTGTCTGGCCTTTTACATGTGGCTGACCATTACATTGGAGAAGTGGACTGCTTAGCCCCTCAAGTTCTGTGAACTTTGTTAGAAATTTGATCATACCTACATGGCCTAGCATATCTCAAACAGATGCCATTTAGATTGTATGGAATCTGCTTACTGTGAATATTTTTTTTTCTTTTTCTTCTTCTTGCCATATTTGTATTTTGCTTTCTTTCCTCTTTGGTGTATCATGTAACAGGATTGGCCACAATTACAACTGCCTTTATTAGAAGGTCACTAACAGCAAAACTGACCTCACACTTGCCATCCAAGCACAAATGTCTTTGCATTCTTAAATGGAAGGATAATTGTAACTCATTTTGTTTTTATACTTGTCACCCTGATGTTGTTATATGTCTAATATAGAGCCTCATTTAATCATACACAGTTAACACATAACATCTGTGTTGCCATTGGCTTTAAATTTGATCTTGCAGAATAAGAATAAAAAGCAAGTATAAAGAAGCACAAATCACCTTTCTGATAATCTACTTGACAACTATATATATATATATATATATATATATATATATATATATATATATATATATATATAATCTTTTTTAATTATTTCACTCTAAGCAAGGCAATAAAGCCACTAAGGCATAAGGGGTTGCTGAGTATGTAAAATATGAGAAAAAAAATCATATTAAGGAGAGAGAATAATAAAAAACAGAAATTAAGAAGAGAGAAGATAACAATTGACATTGCATTCAAATTTTTTAAGAGTATATAAATATATATATCTGTGTGTGTGTCTATGTATGTGGTTGTATATATATGTATGTATGTTGTGAATTTTGAGTTTTAAGCGAATTTGTTTGTTGTCTGTGTGTGATATTGTTCATTGCAAGATTTTGGCTTCAGAATTGGAAACAGTGTTTTTAAAGCGTAACATTCTTACAATTTCTGTGTTTTGGTTATTGGTGAGTATTTCTTGGTGTTTGAGATCCTCTGCACATGTGAAGAGGTAGTCATGGATGTGTTTGTGGAAGATAGCATTAGTGCTATGTAGCAGTCTAAAAGTACTCCTTAGAATGACTCTTTTGGCAATGCAATTAAGTAGGAAATTCTTTCTGTTGTGTAGGGAAGTAACTGGATAGTAGAAGTTTCTTGTAGGTGGAAATATAATGTTTTCCCTGTCTCTTTTCTGCAGTTTCTATGTTCAGACAAAATTATTTGAAGAACAAATGTAGATCAGATATGGATAGGAATCCGACAAGGTGATAAAATAAAATGAAGAACAAGTAGGAAATGTATCTCAATCTGACATGTCTCACTTTTATTGAAGCTTCATCAGAGATCAAAATAGAAATGAAAAAAGCAAAGTGACAGAGTACTGATATGTTAAGATTTTTGCTTAGTTTTTATTGGTCACATATGTGTTGCATGTATAAATGCAATAGATAATATATAAATATGTGTGAGGAACATTTTGGACATTAAAATGAGTGACAGTGTAAGAGTGTGGATGTAAAGAAACGCTTGTGTGTCTAGGTGTATATTGGATGGTAACGTTACTTCATGCATGTGTATAAATGTGTGCGTGAGGAATGTCTATAGATGTCACCTTCGTTTATGTCAGTGAAAATGTAGCCAGATGTTGCAATATTGTATTCGGTTAGATTTTTATATTCTCATCTATGTGTATATATAATTATTCTCATGTATGTATATATATAATTATTAGTTTGTATTGCATTAATTATGAAACAGCATTGAAATCAGTGATTTTTTATTTGAATTAATATTCACACCAGACATATGTAAAATATTTATAAATATCATCAGCAAACACTTCCTAAAATCAAGCAAATTCTATAAAATATTCAGAAGGAACACTTTAAAATTCAGTTATAGATACACTTAAAACATAGTTAGTATAAAAATAAGATATAATAAAATAAAATAATTAAATAAAATGTCATGACAAACAATGATCTACAAACATTATCCATAGCCAAAAAACACTGGGTAAAACATTTCCTCCCTCTTTTTTTGTTCCCATGAACTACTAGTGACCTGTAAGTAGAGCCTGCACAGAGAGAAGTAATACATGCTTAAAGTGTGAAAACGTTGGTCACCAAGCAGTATTGCTTCCTATGTTAACACTCAATTATATAGGGTGCGATGGATAAATTGTCGTTTAAATTACAAAAAATGCAAATAATATTGACACCACATTTTAACAGATATACTTGCAAAATTACACAAAAATATCATGAAATACTAAAAAGGAAGCTTCGAGACAACTTCGGAATCTCTTCATCTCTTCTGGATGGCCCCCTAGTTTAAGTTGGTGATTGCTGCCATCAACCTAGCCTTCAGTTCATCTTTTTTGTTACAAGGAGTTTTATTGATCTTTCACTCAACTGTGCCCCACACATAATAATCAAGGAGTTGCACCCTGGAGAATGTGGATATAAACTAAATAATGAGATATTATCAACTGTTTATACCTATGTATATATACATGCACACACACACACACACACACACATATATATATATATATATATATATATGAATAATGATATACTCTATCTGAAATGTTTACTCATATATGTATATATATATATATATATATATATATATACACATATAAAGATATACGCTGTATATATATATATATATATATATATATATATATATATATATATATATACACACATCTAAAGATATACGCTATATATATATATACACATATATACACATATAAAGATATACGCTATCAGAAATTTTTACACACACACATATATATATATATAGCTGTATGGTTAAGTTTGAAATCATTTATACTACTGTAAAATTTGTGATTCTTTAAAACTATTTTCATTAAAAGAATTATTTTTTCTGATGCAAATTGACATATAAAGAAATAAATGTGAAAGAAACAATATAAGAGAAGTATGGAGATAAGCTAAATTTTATTGAAATATTATTTGCATTTTGATCCATAAAAGCCTTTTCAAAATTATTCATACCCATATGATAATAACTCATTGCAAAGCCTGTAATCTGTTCTTATACTTCATCACCAGATTCCAGCAAGATTCAATGATGATTTTGACCTAATCTTCTTTTTCAGGTCTCTATGAAGACTTCCTTGCCATTACTCATGTCTTCTGCTTTCTCCACAAATTCTCATTAGGCTTAAGATCTGGACTTTAGTTTGACTGCTCTAGAACATTGACATTGTTGTCTATAAATCATCAGGAACATTAGAGTCATCCTTGATCATCTTCCATGGAGGTCAGCTTTATCCAAAGTTCAATGAAGTGTCTACTGAGATATTTTAATACCAGAATCATTGAAATTGGTTCAAATATCCTTAGTGGTGATCTTCAGATTGTTTTTGATATCTCTGAGGATTTGTCACACAATGTGATACATTGGGTTTGAACTGTTTCATAATGTGGACATTATTGTGTTTGAGGATGTGGGCATTATTGGATTTCTTGATAATGAATCAAACTATTGGAATTGGAACTTAAAATTGCTTGGATATTGCATTTTCCCTCATTATGATCAGTCAAAATCTTGAGCCAGAAGTCTTCATTAAGTTCTTTAATTTAAGCCGTAGTGACTGATTTCTTTCTGCGGAGAAATGTTGAAAATTGCAGATGCTACTATCTAACTACAAGTGCAGTGACTGATAATTCAGTACTGTACTAACCTTATTTATATTCATTTTGAAGTAAATAAAGAACTCACTAATAAAAGAGAAAACTCAAATCCATTTCTATATCAGTTATTTCCATTCTATTAAGATATGAATGTTTTTGAATATATCTTTTGTAATCAAACTGCAAATAATACTTCAATAAAATACAGTTTTTCATTATATTCCTCACTTCACTCATCCTTTTTTTATATGCCAATTTGAGTTTGAAAAATGTATCCATTTAATGGGGATATTAAAAAACTCACAAATTTTGAAGGGTTATAAATAGGTTCTGGACTGACTATATATATATATATATATATATATATATATATATATATATAGCCAAGACCAGTAGAAATGTTGTGAATATTATTTTTTTCATAATCAAAATTTCACAAACCTTTGGTTAACAGTTTATTTATGCAGTTTCCTACACTAAATCCTCACTAAAAAGGATTGAGCTATTTCAGATTTTATAAGCAGATAAGTAATATCTATATTAAATGAGTTACAGGATGGTGTTGTACCACTCTCACCATGGAATACAAGGTATATAACATTCAATTTAAAATCTAGCCTTATCTACATCCAAATATTGTCTCGTAGCATCACCGTAAGTCATACTGTCAACCCTATGCTCAAAAGATTGTCTCAAAGCAGAGACTGGCAGTGGACATCATTATTTTTGACAAGTCCTGCTTTACAATTTTGCATTTTTTTTTTTTTCACATAAAGAATTTTTTCTTAGAATTCACAAAAATATCTGACATTATGCTTATGTTTTTTTTCTATCAAATCAGGAAGATGAATATATCATAAAACATCTATTTGCCTATATTTTAGATTGAAAATCATAAAGCCATGTTTTGCTGATATATTTTTAGCTTCTTCTATCATTGATTTGTTGGCTCATGTTGCTATAGTTCTTACGTTAGTAAAGCTGGTTTCAAAAGTATATGCATTGATATTTTTAGAGATTTTGCACCCCGTCTTCTGACTTTATTTGTTAACATTTTGAAAAAGCATGCTTTTGAATTATAAAACATTTATTATCAGTTATGTAAATATTTTGGCAACAAACCATTTTTTTTAATCATTTCCCTCAAAGCAAGGTGATAAAGTCACAAAGGGTTACTGAAGATGCAAGACAACAGAGTGAAGAAAACTGAGAAAACATTACTGAGTAGAAAGAACAATAAAAAAAAGAACAGAATTCAAGGAGACAAATGATGATGGTTGATGCTGTGTTTAAATTTTTGAAGATTTTAAGAGGAAAGCAAGAAGCTGGAAGAGAGTTCAAGAGAAGAAACTATTAAAATAGAAATTACATAGCATTTAGCAATTTCAACAGTAAAATGATAAGACCTAGCTGCCAATGTAGTACCATACTTAAATTTATGAAGTCAAGGTACCAAAGAGGAAAGTTCATTAGAACAGTCGCCATGAAAACATTTGTAGAATTATTTAATGAAAAATATAACTGTATAACACTTGTTACTTTATCTATTATTTGCATGATCATTTTATAATTCTTGAGTATTTATTTAGTAAACAAACAGGGAGGTTTTCATATTTTCCAATATTTGATGGTAATGAGTGTCATTTACCAGTCCATAACCAACATCAATCTTGTTAATCACTTAGCAAGTATACATAATAATGTACCTAAAAAGTCATATACATTACTGAGGATGAACAGAAACATTAAAAGTGTTATGGCGGAGCAGAATAAAAGTAATACAAAAAAATCTTTACATAAGCTATACTAACTGCAATCAATGGTAATTGTCAGATATAGGTAAGGTAATGTCTGGGTTGGGAAAATATAGTTTTCTTAAGAAAATATTATTAAGACTTTAGGTTGTTGGGACATGTAATGTCTTATATATTGTTGAATGTACCTTGCAGTTTGGGATTTATAAGCTGAATATTAAATACTCACATATAGGGTTTTTTTGGTAGGGAGGCTCATTTTGAAATACATTACTCTTAAGTTGATATCTACAATAAGAATGATTTTAGTAAGATGGTGGAGGACTACTAATAATGTTTTGATATTTTTTGTGTCAATTGTTACACTTCATAAAAAAGAATACAGAATCATCATCATCATGGCTGTGTTTTTTGTCGAGGCAGGAATGGTATTAATCTTGCAGAAAGCAAGGTGGATCCTGCCTGACACAGGATCTCAGTGTACCCCTCCACATATGCCTGTGAATATACTGAGACATCATATTTTGAAATAAGGTTTTTAGAAGAACAGATGCTCTTCTTGATATCCAACTCAGACACTGATGGTAGTCCAAGTACAACAAGTGTTTTCATCAAGACACCATCTCTAGGAAGGCTGTCATTCAAGGTTTGAGACCCTTTCACATATATAAAAATAACCTAAAGAAACTTGCCTTATTCCAGTTTTTATTCCAGTTTATTTTTTCTGTACCCCCCACCCATTTTCTGACAATGATTTTCCAAAAGGATTCTTTAATCCGTTTTTTGTAGCATTTCTTTCATTTTTTTTCTATTTTATTTTATTTTTATTGCCTTGTTACTCTCTGATCCTATTTTGGTACACAACGCATCTATTTTTATGTTTTTTCATATTATCATTATTTTTAGTATCTGTCTATATTTCTGAGATGAGGTATTATGGGCACTATTTACATTATTCGGACTATTGTCATCATCTCTGTTGCCATATTTATTACAATGTTTTGGTCGTTGTATGCTCCAGCTTTCTTCAGGTGGTTGGAATGTCAAACTGAACCCTTTATTTCACTCACTGGGGTAGACTGTTCTAGTTTCATGTGCCAATGGTGAATATATACATGGAATACTTTGAAGAAATGGCATTAGAATCTATATCTCTAAAGCCATCTCTATGGTTAAGGTACGTAGATGACACCTTCATACTCTGGCCACACTAGGAAGATGTTCAGGTTCTACTGGACCATGTGAACTCAATAAGATACAGTTCACGATGGAGAAAGAGAGTAACAACACACTCCCATTCCTGGATGTTCTAATATCTTGAACAGAGTATGTGTTCAAGATATCTGTATACCGTAAACTGACATTCACCAGACAGTACCTCAATTTCAACTTCCACCATCCATACAGCATAAAGAAAGGGATCGTCTGCTGCTTACAACACCGAGCAAAAGTCATAAGTGGCGACCCAGAGACATTAGATAAAGAATTGGTCAGTATAAGTAGTAACTTATAATGTAACAACTACCCTGGGTACATGGCAGCAGCCCAAAAAACTGAGATAGGTGGGTACAAGAGGAGAACAACAACACTCAGAAAACAGTCTGCCTGTCTTATATGAAAGGGTTATCAGAGAAAATACAAAGGATCTGCGGTCCATATAACATCAGAACAACCTTCAAAAGCTGGACGGCACTTTGCAGTTATCTCTCCTGAGTAAGACCCCCCCCCATAGAGGAGAACATGACTATAGAGTGTATGTACACTATCACATGCAGCTGCGGAAAGAAATATAAAGGGGAGACAGTCCATCCCCTTAAGGTAAGGCTTCAAGAACACCAGAAAGCTGTAACATGAGGGGAAGTGGAAAAATTAGGTGTGGCTGACCACATATGGAGAGAAAAGGGAGATTACCACCCTTTGTGGGATCATAGACAAAGAACACCATTTGAAAATTCGTAAACGTAAGGAATCAGCACATATGGTAGGCCACAAAAATCTCCTGAGCTAACCAAGCATAGAAATGAATACAATATGAGAACCAGTAACAAGGAGCACCAGAGAAAAGTGATAACAGCAACAAAAATTGCAATATGAGCTCTGTGAAAAACATGAAATTATAACAACAAAACTGCAATATGAGAACTGGTAAAAAATGGTCGCTGAAGACATTAGGTTTATAATACCCAGAAATTCATACACAGATATCCCCAAGGGCACATGACACAGAGGATAAAGGACCTAAAGAGTGTGAGTTCAATACTTGGTTAAGGCAGTGGATAACTTGGAGAGGGGACTTAACAGTAGATAACTGATAACTGATAACTGACATCCATTAGACATGGCATGTGGAACTAGAACCGTCTACCCCAGTGAGTGAAATAAAGGGTTCAGTTTGACATTTTTTATTTTTAGTATTATTTTTTATTCTTTTATTTTTTCAGTTTATTTTTTCCACACCCCCATTGTCTAACAATGATATTCCTAAAAGAATTCCTTTTTTTTGCTATTTCTTTCATCTTTCACATTTTTCTTTTCCTCTTTCATTTTACTTTTTGTGACAATCTCACTATGTTTCCAGACTGATCCTAATTCACAAAAAATAAAATATTTCAACACTAATACCGCACCCACCCCTGGTCCTACAATCCATTTTTCCCCCCTATGTTTAACATCTCACTCCCCTACCACCCATCACTAATCACAATTTTTAAATCTGAGGTTATTTTCACATTAAATTTCGCACAGTGAGAAATCAAACAGGGAACAGATTTTTTCTAATAATTCCACCTACAAGTGGATTCTACCCACCTCAAAAAACTAATGTTGGATAGTTTCCACCTTCACTCTGTTTATTTCCTACATCTGCTGATGGAGAACACTGGCATGTTCAAAAATTCAGAACTTGGAACCTCAATCTCTGTGCTTCATTTTTGTCACCTGTTATTATTAATAAATATTTTTTGTACTGATTTCATCAGTACCCTTTCATTTGACTTTGTTCCCTTGACCAACTTATCTACTCTACTAAATATATATATATATATATATATATATATATATATGTATGTTCGTTGGGATTTATCTCACACAAAGCTAGGTGAGTCCTGTCTGACCAAGGATCTCCTGTCATAATGATTCAAGGCAATATTTAACAAGGTTGGATGTTCTTTATGATACGCAACTCAGACACTCATAGTAGTCCAAATACACCAAGTGCTTTTACCAAGACACCATCTCTGGGAAGGTCGCCATTCAAGGCTTGAGACCCACTCCTAGCATTATATATATATATATATATATATATATATATATATATATATATATATATATGTGATGACATGACACTCTCCTCAGCAGTAAAAAAGCTATTGGGAGAGCTGGTTTAGATGCCAACCACCCGTCCATGTGGCAGATTATACTGGGTTTCATGTTACCAGATGCAGGCCCGAAGTGTAATTATACTGTAAAAATATTACTTAGCTTACATTAAAATATAGTATCTATTCCTTTTGTAATTCTGAAAATAGTGCAAATTTAATCTGAATTTTAGAACCTCAAAATATTTCAATTAAAAAAGAACTGATAAATTTATCAATTATTGACTGTTTGTTAAGCATATAATCATTATTAGTTAATTTATAGTAACTTAATTGTGCCCTTTTAAAGATATTTTAGTTTTTTCTTGGAGCACCAAAGTGGATTAATATGAGAATATCTTTATCTATTCCTTTTGCAATTCTGAAAATGTGTAGAGCATTTTTTAATCTGAATTTTAAAACCTTACAATATTCCAGTTAATTAAAAAAGAACATGTTACACATGAAAAGTTTGTTAGAAGTTTCATGTGTGTAGTATGTACAGTTTGGGAATTATTTTAGTGATAGACAAACTGATGTTGTCTTTAATTCTTCAAGATAGTCACGTTCTAAGTTACCATTGGCTGCTCGGAAGATTAGCTTTGTGAAACTGACTTTGACACTCATATCAGAACAATTTCCTTCACCTTCATTTCACAGACTCATTGTTTCTCTTCCTTTCAATCTCTTTTCCTTTATAATAGCAACTTTCAATTTTGCCATGTCTTTTGTGAATGTCACTAATAAGGATAATAACAAACTGATTGTAATCATCTTGGCTGGAATTCAAATAATTGAATTCATAAAACTCTAGCAGTAAACAAAGTAGAGTCTAATTCCGGCCTGCTTTGCAAAAGGCAGCCTGTGGTTGCTCTAATGAAGCACTTATCACTGGAACCATTTCAAGAAATGCCTGCTGGAATTTTGCCAAATAATTTTAATAATGACTACAAACTTGAACTCTGTCAATCTGTGGTTGTTTAGGATATCTATTCTTAGAATATATGAGAGTCATGTCAACATTCTACACCACATTCAACTTGCTTTCTGGTGGTGTGGGAGTTTAAGGGTTTAGTAATTTAAATACAGATCACAGATATGTGATTCCAGTTTCCTTACCTGTAAGAGAGAAATATTTAAAGTGTGGCAGAGATCAAGCTTGATGTTATTCATTAGAACTAAATTTATTTATCTAGTGAAACTTTTAAAAAGTTGTTGATTAAACTCTGTATACTTGGAAAGAGATTATCAGAGTTGATAGCAAACATAAAAGTAAACTACAAGAGCTCCTACAAAAGCTAGTGAAAGAAAGTAAAAAGAAAGGACTAAGCATCAATTACAGGAAGACTGAATATTTTACTATTACACATTATATCCCTGACTAGTATTTTATGCTCCTTAAATAAATCTCATTTTCCTACTGTTTTTTGATGTATTTTGAATAACTAGAATTTTATGCTCTTTAAGAAAATCTCATTTTTCCTATGGATTTTGATGTATTTTGAATAAGTAGTATTTTATGCTCTTTAAGTAAATCTCATTTTTCCTATGGTTTTTTATGTATTTTGAATGATTCTGAACTTTGGTAGGGTTAGGGGGATGGGTGTAATTGTAAAGATTTACCTGAAGATAGAGTGATCTGTTGTTAGCAAAAGGAACAGCCCAACAGTCAAATTATAAATTGGAAATGCCAAAATCAAACAAGTATGACAATTTAAGTATCTACGAAGGGTTTTAACAGAGGATGGAAACTGTGACACTGGAAGATGCATTGGGATAATGAAAGTTATTTTCCGAAAGCTAAGCAGAGTTTTAAGAAGCAGAAAAATTTTGTTAGAAACAAAGAAAAGAGTACTGGACTGTTATGTAAAATCAGTGCTCCTATATGGCAGTGAATGCTAGACAATCACCTCACAGATGAAGAAGACACTTTAAGTAACAGAAATGTGGTTCAACAGAAAGATGCTGAACATGTGAGCATTTTAGAGAAAAAGAAACATGTGAACATTTTAGAGAAAATAGAAACAAAAAGGACACTTATATTTAACGTCAGGAAGAATGCTGAATTTTCTAAGGCACATAATGAGGAAAGAGGGCTTGGAAAATTTGATATGCACAGAACAGATTGAATGAAAGAAGGCTAGAAGAAAACACGTAACCTAACAAGCTCGAGTGAATGGATGGCAGAGCAAGCTCGAGTGAATGGATGGCAGAGCAAGGTTTAGAAGAGATAAGAAAAAGATAAAATTTATTAAGAGCTACAAAAGACAGGAAATTGTGGTGAGCCATGATTCCCTGTCTTGTAGGGACATGACACATAGAAGAAGAAGGCTACAAACTTATTGATATACTTACATATACCACCTGTCTCTAGGCAGTGGTCTATCTATTTTTTTATATGGGTACTATATACATTCTCAATTAATATTTATTATAAATAGCATTTAAGAGTTGGGATCAATATAGTTATATTGCATTAAAACCAATGTTTGTATTTTTTATCAATTTCAAACTCTTACAAAAGGGCATTATTCTTAACAGCCAATGATAAAAAATATATGTTGAACTTTAGATTTCAAGTAAATGGTTTAAATGCTAGTTTATGGTGAAATAATTTAGAATAAAAACCCGAGTTCCAAATTAGTCTTTTTTCTCACTTCTTTATCAGTTATCAATTATGTATGTACAAACATCCATAATCTCCACATTTTATGAATGTCTATAACTAGCTTCAGCCAGGTTTTGACAATTCCTTAGTATCTGTTAACAGGTCATTGGAAAGGAGTTTGTTTTTTTCTTTCTTAGTGAGTATAAGTAATTAAAAAAATAGATAATAAAGAATTTTAAACTAGTCATGTTCTTAAGATGTCTCATCAGGTCAAGACTTTAATATACAGGGTGTGATAGATAAATTGTCACCTAAATTATATAAAAATGAAAATAACACTGACACCTCATTTTAACAGATGTATTTATTAAAATTACACAAAAATATATTGAAATACTAAAGAATAAATTTATTCAATAAAATAACCATTGGTTTCAACCATGGCCTCCAGATGATTTTGGAATCTCCTGCATCACTTCTGGGTGGTCTCCATGTTTAAGTTGGTGAATGCTGACATAATCCTTGCCTTCAGTTCATCTTTGGTTTTATAAGGAGTTTTGTTGGTCTCTCGTTCAACTGCACCCCACACATAATAAGCAAGGGGGTTGCAGTTTAGGGAGTTAGGTGAGCACATGTAAGGGTTGATATGGTCACAGAAATTGTCTGACAACCATGACTGGGTTCTCCTGCTTGTGTGGCATGGTGCAGAGTCCTGTTGACAGATATAGTGTGTTCCAGCAGCCACCCTCTTGACCCAGAGCAGCACTACATCCTCAAGGCACTTGATGTAGGCCTCTGGGTTGAGTCTGAGGCCCTCACAAAAAAATTTGGGAGTTCTTTTCTTATAAGAATGATTAGAGTTTTCCTTTATAATCACCATTAGATTTATCCAACTCTTTCCGAATCCTCTGCACTGTTCTCAGATCAACACACAAACACTCTGAAATGTTTGTATTGATACTTCCAGTGCAAATGCTGATTCCAAATTTCTGGCAGAGTGAATTTCGTTATGGTTCTCTTTTTCTCACAGATAGTTCCCAACTGAGTCTACTATAATGTGCAGTCAGCAAAATAAAAACAAACAACTTGCATGCATGAAATAAAAAATATAAAATAGTGGTAATTTACACATTGCACCCTGTAGAAGTTATGCATGACACCAAACCCATTCAGAAATATCTAAACTGTCATTCTCAGATCAATGGCTTTGAGTGAGTCAAGACTGTTGATTTTGGTGAAGGCCATCCTTCTTTGAACCTTGTGGACACAGAATTGCAACAACAAACTGTACCAGACAATAGAAACTACTTCACTTGAGGATTTTCAACAGCAGCAACAACTACAAAGTAACTTGAAGAGCAAATAATGACATAATCAAGGTGTTTACATTCCACACTACTTCAAATAAAAGTTTAGGAAGGAAACCCTCATCAATACTGGAAAGAGTGATAACAGCTATTGGACTTGAGAAACCTATTTAAACTTTTTTCAATAGTAGTACTGCCTGCTCAGTCGATGAATGCAAAGGATTCCTTATATGGAAATGTTTAATATTACCATTAAACACAGTATATTTGGCAATACGGGGAGTGTATTATAGCAAAATTGTCTCAAAATAAAACTCATGATCATTAAAAGTACCTCTTATTCAAAATAAAATTTACTGGGCAGGTTCATGTCAAATAGATTCTAGAACATTCTAGTTTCTTTATGTTTTAACAAAATCAACAAACATTTTAGAAATTCTTTTATTGCATTCACAGAAACTTGACTCATTAATTAAATTTATTGATAATATAAATTTATCAGTTATTGGATTTTTATTAAGCATAAAATCATTATTAGTTTATTCTTATTTATATTCTTATTATTTTTTAATATTCATTAATATTTTCATTATGTCATTTTAGAGACATTTTATTTTTTTCTTGGTTCCTCATAGAAGGGTAATGTTTTTATTCACCTTATATTATAATTTCGCTAACTGGCAAAATGAAGATTTATGTGGCAGCAAGCATTGCATGAGAAACTTAAATTTTTCTGCACCCAACCCCAAACTGAAACCATTGGGTAAGCTTAATATGGAGTAATGTGGTTGAATGCATTCATTAGTATAAGGCTGGTAAAAGAATATGGAAAAATTATTACATTATACATGGAAAGGAAATTATTACATTATACATGGAAAGGAAATTATTACATTATACATGGAAAGGAAATTATTACATTATACATGGAAAGGAAATTATTACATTATACATGGAAAGAAAATTATTACATTATACATGGAAAGGAAATTATTACATTATACATGGAAAGGAAACTATATATATATATATATATATGTATATATATATATATATATATATACATATATATATATATATATATATATATATATATGTATATATATGTATATATATATATATATATAGCATAAAATCTTAACAATCAAAGATATTATATGATAAAAAATAAAAGTGTTCAATGTATAACAAAGCAATATTTCTC
Source organism: Acanthosepion lycidas (assembly GCA_963932145.1). Classification (NCBI taxonomy): domain Eukaryota; kingdom Metazoa; phylum Mollusca; class Cephalopoda; order Sepiida; family Sepiidae; genus Acanthosepion; species Acanthosepion lycidas. The sequence goes on along the minus strand of OZ010599.1, from coordinate 44,651,274 downwards.
TTTTTTTCCCTGGATGTGCAGTTAATGTAATGGTTAGTAGTATGGAACAAGTAATCAGCATGCCAAATTCAAATTCCAGTCAAGTTTGTTACATTCAATTTCATACAAATACACTTGTGAAAGGTTTGAATCAATCTCTTCTCCCCCACCAGCTATGGGTTAAATAACAGAGTAAATGCTAGTTGGCAACCAGACTAGGAGAAGGATAATTCTGAAGTTCAAATCTGAGCAAGGCTGTTTGGAGACAATTTGTCACGCTGTATACAAGTTTTTTTGTTATAACATTTTCTAAAAAGTGTGGCTGGTTCTGCACAAGTCCTCACCACTGTAATCAAATTATATGTGCAGGTAGTTTGGTGGTTTGGTTCTAAAAACTGAATTATTAGACCCTCATACATTGTAATTGACAGGAAAGATCTGGCATGATATATATATATATATATATATATATATATATATATATATATATATATATATATATATGCATATAATTCCACCAACCTAAAACTGCCAGAATCTATTCAAGTAAAATTTGCAATTTGCTTACCATATTAATAACAACTGTTATTAATTGACAATGACTGTGATAGTCAAAATATAATCTTTAATATAACAAAGGAAAAATATAAACATTGGATAATTTATAGCAATCTCGATTAAGTACAACACCTCATTCAAAAAATTGAAAGATATAATAAAATGCTGAATAGATAGAACTTTATGAAATTTTGGATGAATTCTTGCTGCCTAAATATACATGCACCATGCCACACAAGCAGGAGAACCCAGTCATGGCTTTCAGACAATCTCTGTGACCACATCAACCCTTATATCTGGCCAGTTAACTAACCCAGACTGAAACCCCTTTGATTATTATATGTGGGGCGCAGTTGAGTAAAAGACTCCTTGTAACACGAAAGATGAACTGAAGGCAAGGATTATTGCAGAATTCAGCAACTTAAACAAGGAAACAATCCAGAAGAGTTGCAGGAGATTCTGAAGTCGTCTGGAGGCCATGGTTGAAGCCAATGGCGATTTTATTGAATAGATTTACTCTTTAGTATTTCAAGATATTTTTGTGAAATTTTAATATATCTGTTAAAAATGAGATGTCAGTGTTATTTTCATTTTTGCATAATTTAGATGCCAATTTATCTTTTGCACCCTGTATATATATATATATATATATATATATATATATATATATATATATGCATGAAACAGCCTGTCACCTCTGAGTGTTGACGTCAATGTTCACTTTTATATTTACATACGTACTATCTCTGATATTAAGCACTTTATCCCATAAATATAGCACACCTTAAAACTATATTTCTTCATATATATATATATATATATATATATATATATATATATATGGGTGCATAGCCAAATGCTTACAATGTTCGCTTTCTGACCATGAGACATGGGTTTGAATCTCATCATGGCTGATTTGTTAGGAAGGAGACTTCCTGATGTTATTGGTCTGGGGGGTGGGTTGATCCCAGTGTGCAGCACCTTTGGTAAGTGTCAGAAAATCATACCACAGGTTGACCCAAGCCCTGTGAGTGAAATTGGGTAGAGAGAACACTTGGGGCCATCAATAGGTGTGCTAGCATGATATCACCAGTCATCGTGACCGAGGGTTTGAGTGTGCTGGTGTTTTTCAGATTGTTGATCATGCTCTCTCCCAAAAACTGTAACTAAGGTCTGCTCAGCATAAATGCAGTATAAATCACAGGTGGGCTCTGTGGGTGTTGAATAAACACAAATGTGCCTGAGTGAATATCTGCAATACGAATTGACCAGCCACCCTAGTAGATGGGCATCCTCGAATACTAGCTATCATATATATATATATATATATATATATATATATATATATATATATATACAGTGGGGGGAAATAAATATTCGTACACTTGAAAAATTGTATTTTTATAAATGTAAAAGCCTTAAATAAAACAAATCTCAGCACATTTTATGTATAAAGACACATACTATTAAAAAATAATAATAAACTTAATTCTTATTCTAACAGAAATTAATGCATTTTTTAAATTCTAACTGGGGAAAAAAAGTATTTGTACAAATCAATTATTAGAATTAAAATAATCAATTAATTATGAAAAAAGTATATTCTAGAATGTTCCAGTAATGTTATCAGTAATTATAGTTAACACTATTAGCCATTATCAGAGCATTCTGCAATTTCTAGTCTTACGAGAAGGTTCTAATAATGCCTAAAGGTAAAGAATTGACTATTTCACAAAACCAACACATTTTGTCTCTTTGGAAAGATGGGAAGAGTTACAGAACGATTTCTAAGAACCTGAATATTCCTTTTACTACAATTGCTTCGTTCATTGCAAGGTTTAGAACTCGTAACAGCATCGAAAACCAAAGATGAACAGGTGCTCCGAGGAATATTTCTCTAAGATCGGAAAGAATATTAGGATGCCAGATCCAACAAAATCCACAGGTTACCCGAGAAGAGCTGCAGGAACATCTGCATGCATTAGGGATTAAAGTAACCAAGCGTACAATAAGTAATGAACTACACAAAAACAGTCTGAAATCACGCATCCCAAGGAAGACTCCACTCCTCTTGAAACGACACAGAGATGCTAGGCTAAAATTCATTAGAAAGCATAAGGATAAAGAATATTCATTTTGGAAAAAAGTACTATGGACAGATGAAACTAAAATAGAGTTGTTTGGTCATAATTATCGAAATCATGTGTGGAGGAAGAACGGTGAAGCCTACTTACCAAAGAACACGTTGCCAACTGTAAAGTTTGGTGGTGGCAGTATCATGATCTGTGGCTGTTTTTCTGCAAAAGGTGTTGGCAGAATATCAATAATAGATGGCAAGATGAATGCCGAAAGATACTAGAAAATCCTGCAAGACAATTTAATGCGTTCTGTTGAGAGACTTCGGCTACCTCCTGATTGGGTTTTCCAACTGGATAATGATCCTAAGCATACCGCTAGATCTACAAGGAAATGGTTAGCTGAAAGTAATGTTGATGTCTTGCAATGGGCAAGTCAGTCCCCAGACTTGAACCCAATCAAGAATTTATCACGATATTTGAAAATTGAAATTGGGAAAAGTGCACCAACAAATATCAAGAATTTGAAGACAATATGCCAAGAAGAATGGGACAAAATACCACTTAATGTGTGCAAATCATTAGTTGAGACGTACAGGAATAGACTGGTAGCTGTTGAACTCAATAAAGGTTATTCCACAAAGTAATAAATTAAGTTAATATGCTTTTTTTTGTTTTGTACAAATACTTTTTTCATCAGTTAAAATGAAAAAAAATGCATTAATTTCTGTTAGAATAAGAATTAATTAAGTTTATTACTATTTTTTAATAAAATGTATCTTTACATATAAAATGTATAAAAATTTGTTTTAGTACTACATTTTACATTTATAAAAATACAATTTTTCATGTGTACGAATATTTATTTCCCCCCACTTTATATATATATATATATATCTGTTTATGTCTGAGGATTGGCTTATGCATGAAACTTTGAATAGCATTATGCGATAAGGATCATTATAAATTTTAAAAATATGTATCTTTGCTCTTTTCTTTTCCAACCACCTGCACTCACTGTGCACTAATATTATATATATATATATATATATATATATATATATATATATATATATGCGTGTGTGTGTGTGTTTCTATTATAGAAACAGAACATGTTGAAATACTAAAAAACTCTTTATTTTTGGGCAGAACTGGATCCCTATTAAATACAACTACTGTATTGTTATTATTGTCAAGATCTTTTTTTATGGGTAACAAATCATTTTATCCATGCAAACTTAATTGTTTTATTACATCTATATATAAAAACAAGAAGCAATAAATAAACCAATCATATAATGATAGTATACACCTCCAAAGTTGTCAATTCTTTTCTTGTTATATTTACTTCATCTTGAAATCCATCAATTTCACATGATTTATGCTTGGTAATATAAACAATGAAAACTATTAGGTTGGTGCAAAAAATAATGACGTAATAATGTCGTTTTTTAACGTATTTTTTAACGTCAAAAAACGACATTATTACGTCATTATTTTTGCACCAACCTAATATATAGTTTCCTAGTTTTGATTCAAACATTAACGGAAAGTTGTGCAAACAGTACAAACAGGTAACTTTCTGACAAGTATATATCCCAAAGTCAACATGGCCTGTGTTATGTAATGAGTTGCTCTTCTTAAACTTCCTCAATAATAAATGTTCTCTTTATGATTCTATTGATCCAGTAATCAATTCCTTTTCTATTCTTTTGAATGTCAGTTTTGATTGTGATTTGAAGTTTAGAGGTAATCATTAATCCTTTCTCTTTCTTTTATTGTTTTTCTTTCTCTCCTGCACATCCATCCCATCATCTCCAACACTACAGCTGCTGCTGCTGCTGCAGCATGAGCACATGCAACTGCACCCAGTTGACTCTGGGAAACAAAGAAATAAGTGCAGCAGTTAAACAATAAGAGTGCACTGACATTTTGCAAAGCATTTGAGTGCAAAACACTTATGGGACCCTTTTTTTTTTATTGCTCTGCCCTGGAGATTCAGCCTTTGTTAACAGACTTTAGCAGAGGAAAGAGACAAGGAGCATAAACCTCGTTACATTTCCAGTTCTCTTTTGCTTGTAAAATGCAATTTTAGCTGATTTTTGTTTTCGTGCAAATCTTTGCTTGAACAACAGCTATTCAGCAGTTTTGCTGGCCATTAGCCAAAATCACTGCAGAACTTAGGTGCTCACTTTTTTCAACCTTGTGTCAAACTAAGCTAAGCTTAATAAATAATAACCATTGAAGAAATTGCATTAAACTGAGAAAAGGTGAATGATGAATCTTTTTTAGTTATACTTTCATTATTTGGTTCATTATTGGTGTGTTATGGTCTAATTTGTATTTGGTTAGTATTTATTTTCCTCACGATAACAATCGTGTATAGCCTGAACAAAACATAAGAAGGTGAACTTTTTCTTGTCAATGTATAATGCTGATCAGTCAATTTAAATCCAATATTAAAGTATTAAGAAGGCTTGCACTTTCACTGACATTTGTTCTTACTCTCTGATTAAAATAACACAATAATTACAGGAGAATAGCCTAGCATTTGTATATTTGGTGATGTTATCTGTCTTGGAGGAGTGATCCTAGCATGTGACAACTGTAAAACTGTACCATGAGTCAACCCATGCGTTGTGAGTGAAATTGGGTAGATGGAACTATTTGGGAGCAGTCATCCATTGTGCTAACAAAAAAGTCACCAGTCATCATGACCAAAGATGCAGACTGTTGATCACGCTAGAAAATGGGCTCTCTCACAGAAACTGCAACTAAGGTCCACTCAGCATAGTTTCAGTATAAACTACCAGGTAGACTCTGTGTATGCTGAATAAACACAAATGTGCCTGAGCAGACGTCTGCAATAGGGATTGGTTAGCTGCCTTAGTAGACTAGCATCCACAGATACAAGTGGCCAGCCAAAAATATATATATATATATAGTACACTAAAAACATTAATTTCAAGTGGAAATTTTAAGTAATTTCATTAGTTGTCTGAAATAAATCCATCAATATTTATGATTTTTGGTGATGTCTCATTTTATAAACACTGTGTAATAGTAAATAGTTTGGCAGTGATCATGAATTGTTTTTATATATCAGAAGATAAAATGGATTTATTGACATTATGAATATGGCAATGAAGATGAGGACAACAGTCTGAACAATGTAAATAGTGTAAATAGTTACAATACCTAAAATTAGACTTAGTTTTATAGCAATTTAGATACAAAAGTTATCTTCTGTGGGTCATTGAATATAGATGAAAATTTCGTGTTTTTGTAGATATTTTTCTCATATTTTATCTTTTTCCAGTGACATTAAGTATTGCATGCACAAACCATATGTCAGGCATTGACTAACATTTGAATTACTTTTCTTTCTCTTAGATTGATACTAAAGGAAGAAGTAACTCTAAATGCTTACCAATCCTAACATAAGGACTGTCAGAGCAAAAATCCCAGGATTCAGGTTTCATATTGCCTAATAGTACTTAAGTGATCTGTTCATGTCATTATAAAAGTAAATAAAAAAAGTAGGTACAAAATATCATGAGCAAGGCTATACTAAGTAAAGCATTTCAAAATGGCTGTTTTTATTCTTATGGTGCATTGGTGAATATTTTTGTAAAAGTTCAAATCACTTTCTGATTAATTTATATAGCTACATTTTCTCTACTTTCTGATTGATAAGAAATAATAACTGATTCCTAGTATTAATTATAGTTGTTAAATAGTTAATTAGCTAATTAATGGGGATCACTAACAAGACCCTTGCTAAAAACGTTCAAAATAATTGTAGGTTACTTAGCCATTTAGGGCTAATATACTTGCCTCTAGTCAGAGACACAAGTTGTGTGGATGTTAGGCCTTTACTTGTGAAAACCTTGCATGTGGGGCATAAATCATAAAAGAATTTTCTATGATGAACTGATTATAGAGGTCATCTAAAGATGATGATTGAGTAAGTATGGGGATATATCTGAAGTAAAAGATTTATGGAAATATATCCTGATATACAGAATTAGCAGAATCCAGAGTTGAACTTTGAAGTATTAGTTGTATTCCGGTTGTTGAAAGGGAGCAGTTTATACAATTTTTTGCCATTTCAATAAGATATTAATGTTTTATTTATGACACCATCTCTTTTCACTTTGATTTGACAAGTTGGAAATAGGATATTTAATATATATCACTATTTATTGTCTTAGTGATTTTTCAAAAATCTGAGTAACAACACTCAAATTTATCAGCATCTTCTATTAGGTTGGTGCAAAAATAATGTCGGTTTTTGACGTTAAAAACCGACATTAATTTTGCACCAACCTAATAGTTTATGTTTTAACAAAATCAACAAAAATTTAAGAAATACCTTTATTACATTCATATAAACTTGACTCATGAATTAGAGTAACTGACATTAAAAATTTATCAGTTCTTGGAGTTTAAGTATATAATTATTATTAGTTTATTTTCATTTATAATAAATTCATTATGTCCTTTTAAATTTTTTAAAAGCCACTAAGACACAATTAGGAGCAGAAACATTATTAATGAGCAGGAAGAGAAAAGAGTAATCAGGACAGTAGATAATGATTGATATTGCATTTAAATTTTTGCAGATTAAAATTGGCTGGAAAGCATGGACCTGTAAGGGAGTTCCACAAGTGTGAGAAAAGAAATAGAATTTACATCTAGTCAACTCTACTGTAAATTGATTAGATCTTGATGTCAGTCTAGTACTGCACTTAAATTCATTAAATACATTTTAATTTCATTCTCGATTCCCCATAGAGAAGAAATGTTTTTATTGCCATTGCTGCAGATTCTATAAGCAAACTCTCCAAAAGTGAAAACCTTTTTTTAATTTCTTAAATTGGCTCCTACAAAGCGAAATAAAAAAAAGAATTGTTTGAATATTTTAATTTTTTAAGTCAGTATTTTAATTTCAGAATTGGGATATATTTTATCATGAATCTAGGAATTTTAAGACAGATAATCATCATCGTCATCATCATTATTTTTTTTATCACAACCTTTTATCTATATTCTTTTAGATCATCTTTAGGTGTCATGAGAATTAAGAGATTATTCTGACACGAGGAATGCCGTGTTTTCTTATCTTGTCTCTCAACAATTTAAAACATTTAAGTTTCAAATTATTTTAGTGTCCTTGCTTCTACACTATCAGTTGCTTCTGGCTATGAATCTGGTAAGTCTGATTATAAAATCTGGTCAGACTGAATTCCTAGCCTTTATTGATGGCATCTAACTTTTTATTAAATTATATATCTTTTGGCTATGTTTTATCAGATGAAGAGGGGACTTGAAGATGATGAGATGTGGTTCTACAGGAGAATGTTGCAAATACAATAGCTGCAGCATGTGAACAATGGGGAAATTGAAAGGAAAATGGGAACAAAAAGGACACTTATACTTAGAATCAGAAAGAGACAAGCATCAGAAATGTGGTTCTACAGAAGGATGTTGAGAATACCATGGACGGAGCATGTGAGCCATGAGGAAGTTTTAAAGAAAATGGGAACAAAAAGGAACTTATACTTAGAATCAGAAAGAGACAAGCAACAGAAATGTGGTTCTACAGAAGGATGTTGAGAATACCATGGACAGAGCATGTGAATAATGAGGAAGTTTTAAGGAAAATGGAAACAAAAAGGACACTTATACTTAGAATCAGAATGAGACAAGCAACAAAAATGTGGTTCTACAGAAGGATGTTGAGAATACCATGGATGGAGCATGTGAATAATGGGGAAGTTTTAAGGAAAATGGAAACAAAAAGGACACTTATACTTAGAATCAGAGACACTTGAAATTTTTGGTATACATAATAAGGAAGGAAGTCTTGGAAAATTTGACACTGACAGAATATATTGAAGACAAGAAGGAGAGAGAGGGACAGAGTAAATACCTTCAATACTTTGTGTAAATGGACATTAGAACAGAGTAGGAGATATTGAAAAAAATAAACATTGCTGAGAGCATCAAAGAAAATAGGATTTGTGATGAACCATGATTGCCCAGGTTCTATATATCTATATAAGTTCTATATGTCATATACATATAAAAAAAGAAGTTTTATTATTGGGATCTCTTACTTATCGTTGTGGCCTGTTTAGGGGCCAGAAAGAAAGACACGGAAGACAAAGGTAGGTTGAAAAAGTATATTGAAGATATATACAAAACAATAGTGTTAGTAATAAGTAGATTAGCACTGCGTCTACTACTCCACTTCACACTCTCCACCCTTCTCATCCGACTCTTGCAGTTTGTATTTATGAGTGGAGGAAGAGTTCATTATACTGTAAGAGGGTTTATCACAACACTTATACAATATCTTTTACATTTAGGAATCCATGGTTTCCATGAGACATCATATGTATGTATCAGTCAGTTATATGCAATGTGTAATACACACAGGCAATCATGTATCTTTTGATACATGACTGATGAAGCAGATTTTATCCTACAGTAGATTGCCATTTCTTTCTGAAATAAACCAGTTGACATCCAAGGATATAGAACCTGGTCTGTCCTGCTATTTAACCATAGCTGTGGGGAGAAGAAGAGGATCCATACCTTTCTCAAGGGTATTAGCATGTAAGTGAATGTAATGGATTCACTGACATTTGAACTCTGCTTTCCGATTCCTCAATCCATTACTCTGCCGTGTCTCCAGATTCATGTATAACAGGTATTATACTGAATCATTTGCTTCTTTCCTCTATTATTCTATCCAAAGTGTTAAGTACTGCAAAAGGACAGCTAAAGTAACTTCATAATAAAAAAAGCCCCAGAGATGAAATAAAACAAGGTTCAAGCACATTTTGCAATCCTTGGATTAAAATCAAGTTAACTTTTGAAAAAATAATTATTTCTCCTATTATTTATTAAGGTTACATTTCAAGAATGAGGTTGAAGCAAGTAATATCCAAATATTTATCTTGGAGAACACATAACATTGATTTTGGATCAAAGAAATGAATACATTATATATATATATATATATATATATATATATATATATATATATATATATATATAAAGAAATATAGTCTTAAGGTGTGCTATATTTATGGAATAAAGTGCTCAATATCAGAGATAGAGCGTGTGTAAATATAAAAGTGAACATAGAAGTTGACTTCTATGTTCACTTTTATATTTATATATATATATATATATATATATATATATATATATATATATATATCATACTCTTCTTCTTTTCCTATGCATCATGTCACTTCAGGATGTGTACGATTATGTCTCTATACAATTTCCTGTCTTTTGTAGTTCTTTGTCAATTTTGTCTTTTGCTATCTCTTCTAAACCATGTTCTGCCATACATTTACACAAGCTCATTAAGTAGCTTATATGGTGCTTTCCTCTATCCCCCTTTCTTTCACTACATCTTGTGAGTATCAAATTTTCCAAGCCCTCTTTCTGCATTATGTGCCTTAGTAATTTCAACTATCTCTTTCTAATGTTAACTATAAGTGTCCTTTTTGTCATCATTTTCTCTAAAACTTGGTTGTTGCTCACATGTTTGGTCTATGATATTCTCAGCATCCTTCCGCAGTAACACACTTCTGTTACTTTTTCTTCATCTGTAAGAAGATTGTCCAGCATTCACTGCATATAAGCAGTGAATGACATTACATAACAGTCTAGTATTCTTTTCTTTGTTTCTAACAAACTTTTTCTGTTTCTTAATACTCTTCTTAGCTTTTGAAATGCATCTTTGGCTATTCTGATGTGCCTTCAGATTTCGATCTTGCACTTTCTGGTCTCTGTTAAAACACTTTCCAGATATTTAAATTGTTGTACTTGCTTGATTTTGGTATTTTGCATGTTGGGCTGTTTCATTTGATGACAGCCATATATTCTGACATATTTAAAATTGTCCTTTCTGCCTACTTTCTTTCACTACTTTCTGCAAAAATTTTAACAGTTCTATATTTGTATGTAGATATGTGGAATTTCATGTAGTGAAAAATGAGTGCTTGATAACAACACAATGCTACTTGTGACATTAAAAACATCTGTTTACCTTCCATTATACGTCATTGATAATGGTCACTACGAGTGTGTTGTGTTTTGTTTAATGATCAAATGTAAATGCTTTTATTGAACACAGCTGAAAATCTGACTTGCAGTTTAATAAAAATTGCAGAGACTGACACGTCTACACCAAAAAACAATATCATGTCTGATAGAAAAAAAAAAACTGCTGGTGGTGCCAGGGGTGGCATTACTACCTTAGCTACTGAAACTGTGTTACCTCTTCTGGTTGGTGGCTGATGATGGCAGGGTATTGTGCATGATTTCACATATTGTATCTAGAAAATTGAGATTTCTCTCTACCAATGTCATATAATCATTTTTAGAAACAATACTCAGGTGTATTGTTAATTTTGGGTACCTGAGCAATAATCTATAACTCATCTTTGTAGGTTTAATTTACGATTAGTTTATATGAACTGAAATGTCCTAGTAATTATCTTGAGTATTGGGCTTGATGAAGTAAGTAGACTTCTGAGAGTTCATTTCATCAACAGCTATTTATGTGCAGAAAGCACATATATTTTGGTAGGATTTTTGCCAAGAATAAAGTCAATAAAAATAATGCTGATTTTAAGGCATATTTATATTAACCTGCTGTCTAAAATCTGGACAAAATATACTGTCTTATTACAAGTATATAATTCTCAACTGCCATAGACATTTCTCTTATATGGGAATTGTAGTTATTTTTTCTGATGAGATTTTCTAAACTGGTGTAGCCAATTTTTTGTCTGTACAAAATGTCACTATCTATTTTTAATCTTAAATCTTGTATAGCTTCAAATGTTATTATAGTTGATACATGTATTTGAAATAGCTGCCCCATTTTTATTTTTGTTTTAAACAGTGTGCATTTGACAGAATCCTCATAAAGAAAATTTTCTCTGCAGCAGGGACCGAAGGTGCATTCCCTTTTTAGGAAAAATGACCATTTGACCAGTGTGATTTACTCCTCAACTACAAAGAACATCACAGTAAAACAAGGCTCTTTTTACCCTTTGTAAGGAAAGCACACTTCCTCATTTAGCTTATTTTTCTCAAAAGTCCATATTTGCTCAGTGTCATATCTAAATGTAAACAAATTTCATGGAAGTCAATAATATATATTTTGTTTGCAGAATCATAACATATAATATTATGTTTCTTTCTGATTGATATTTTTTTTATTATTTTCATATTAAGATTTTGACACTGTACATTTTCAAGCATCATACATTACAAGGGGTTCATTTGAGCATAAAACAAAAGATCAAAAAGCAATATTTTTTCATATCAGGGAAAATTTGGGGGTAAATTATTGAAGGGTACAAAATAGGATATCTGATGAAGAACGTAGTAAAATAAATATATATCATAGATTTTAATTGAATTGACTCATTATAAATTGCAATTTACATTAAATTTTACAGTTGAAAAGTAATACAAAAGTATTGATAAAATTCACTATGAATGATTCCAAAATGTTGTATATTTTATCTAAGAATATAGGGAAATGTTTGGTTTTTATATAGTAAAGAAATCTTTGTTACATTTAGTGAAATGAAAGTTAAGTGTAACAATTAATTTTAATCATGTATTCTGTTTTTGACCACCTTTTTCTGTTGATTTGGAATAAAACTATTGCTAAAAACAAGCATTAATATGCTCTTAAAGTTTATAATTAATCTTCGTTATTAAATTTAAGTTTGGCATGAATAGTTATTTTATGTTTTTTTTTTAACTATTCTATTAATATTAGTAAAACAAGTACACACAGCTTATATTTTTGTGTTGACACTTTGGAAATCAACTTGGTTTTAGTCATTTCACCCCAAGCAAGGCAATAAAGCCACTAAGGTGAAAGGAGTTATTGAGTGTGAGAAAATATGAGAAAACAATATCAAGAGAGAACAACAAAAAGAACAAGAATTAAGAAGACAGCAGTAAATGACTGACATTACATTTAAATTTTTGAAGATCAAAATTAACTGGAAAACAAGAAACCGGAAGAGAGTTTGACAAGTGAGTATCATAGAACTTACAATTACATGTAGCCATTTCAACTGCAAAATGATGAAACCTTGCTGCCAATCTAGTACTGTGCTTAAATTTTTAAAGTCTAGGTACCATAGATGAAAGTTCATCAGAATAATTACCATGAAAATATTTATGGAAAAGGCAAAGGCCAGCTTCATTACAGTGATTGGAAAGTGACTGTTAATAACATTGCAGATTCTTTTGTGTATTTTATCAAGAATATTTTATCAGTTATCAATGATGTAAACTTTGATTTATTTCTTCCTAAAAAAAAATCAAGATTAATAATCTACTGTTTATTTTTAAAATATTTTTGGAAAAATGTTTCAGCTTGCTAAATCAAATATTTTATTTGTATACTTATTTTACGTTTTTGACAAAACTATTTTTGTCACATAAAAAAAGAGTGAATAGATGAAGAATGGCATTTCTGGCAACTTCTGGTAAGTATTCTTACTTATCTATTATATGTTTATGACAGGCATGGGTATTTGAAAGCTCAGTCAAAAATAGGAGCTTGTTAGTTCTTCTAAAAATGGGTACCATGTCTGAATCAAATGTGTCTTGTTTTCTTTTTTACTTCTCATTCTTTTTATTATTTTTTTGGCATATTATGAAGATTTGCTTTTCTGTGTATAAGTGTGTTCACTTATTTAAACATAAATAAGAGAGCATATATTTTATTTTATTTGGATGTATATTCTTACCAATTAGATATTTTAGGTAAAGAGTTTGAAAATATCACCTTCTTGCTACATCTTTTGATCATAGTTATCACTTTTAACTGAAAAATAATTTACTATGCTTCTATAATATAAATGATCTTTGGCTACTTTTATTTGAATATCTGTGTTTATGAACTCTCCAGTAAATATATTATCTTTGTAAATATACAGAGATATGTGTGCGTGAATGTGTGTGTGTGTATATATATATATATATATATATATATATATATATATATATTAATAAATATACATATTTTCCTCACTGGTACCACAACTCAAGCACTATTTTATCAACACCAGCACTCAATGTGCTGTGCAATATTATATATTTATATTTCATATATTTGTGTGTGTGTGTGTGTGTGTGAGAGCATATGTGGCCATGCACACACCCACACATGTATCCAGAAACTATAATGAGAAAACTCCACCTCTTGTGTGTCTTTACATCTTTTTTTTGCATTTTTTTTCCTGATTGATACTTGTTTGATATGTAAGCATCCACTCCAAGAATATACACTCTAATGCACACAAGATTTTATACATGAAAACTACAGATTGGGTGATCAATATGAAAACAAATAGTTTATATGAGTGTTATTAAAACAGTGTTCACTGTCCTTTCCACCCTCTTTCCTTTATTTTATCTCTGTCCAAAACTTCAGCTTTCTTTTCATATATATATATATATATATATATATATATATATATATATATATATATATATCATTTGCCTGGGTAAAATCAATCAGAGAATGAAATGCATTGGCTAAGAAAATTTTTCCTTTTGTTTTTATCCATCTATATATATATATATATATATATATATATATATATATATATATATATATATATATATATATTATATATATATATGTGATAAGATAAGGAACAAATAGGAAACATTTATAAATCTAACATGTTTCACTTTTATTAAAGTTTCATCAGGAAATTAAATATGAAGGAAAAAAAAAAAGAAAAAGAAAATTCAGGCATTTTTAATTTGTGTCTGTATGTGTGTGTGTGCTTATATGATAAAAATATAGTTTCAGGATATGCCATATTTATGGGTAAAAGTGCTCAATATCAGGGATAGAGCATATGTAAATAGAAAAGTGTACACTGAAGTTAAAACTACATAGTGGCAGTTTGTTTCATGCTTGAACACAAACTTCATGGACTAAAGATTGCATTTAAGTATTAAACAAAACTTTGCCATTCAGTATTGACAAGAGTCTCCACTTATATATATATATATATATATATATAGTCTTCCACAGACTGTTTCACTGTATCACAGCTCATCAGTGTGGCTAGACATCTGATTTTTTCAAGCCAGAATTGACACCTGACCAATTTGGCATCAGTCAGAGTTTCTACCCCCAAGCTATCACCTCACAGCAGAAAGAATAATACATTTTAATGTTTTTACTATATGAAAGACATCACTGGCTAGGAGTGCTCAATTCTAGTTGAAGAGCCTTGCATTAACAGCAGTAGCCGCTGTTTATAAAATCAGCCCATCCTCTCTGAGAGCTCAATCTAATTATTTTGAGAGCATAAATAATATATATATATATATATATATGAAAAGTGTGTGTATATAAATAAATATATATATGTATAATTATTTATATATTATATGCGCGGTACTTATTAGAAAGCACTCAATATCAGAGATAGAGCTAACATATTTGGTTGGATAGATGGGAGTTTGTGACCCTGGGTTTCATGCTTTAGCAATCGTCAGACAAACACCTGACGATCGCTAAAGCATGGAACCCAGGGTCACAAACTCACATCTATCCAACCAAATATATATATATATATATATATATATATATATATATATATATATATATATATAATGTTACTTGAAGATAGTAGGGATAATTTCAAGGAGTATATAAATCCAGAGAGGGCTTAATGTAAGAACAGAGCAATACAATAATGAATACAGTATCCTTAAAAAAACATTCAGTCAGGTGATAATTTATTTCATGAATTTCAGAAGTCCATCTTTTCAGACCTGTTTTAAGACTGGTGTGAAGAGATGGAATATGTACAGTTATTTTTTATTCAAATTTCCTTTATATTTCTCTATAAATAAAGATATTCCATGTCTGCCATTGTTTAAAAATTTTCTGTTCATTACATTTCTACTGTATGTTTAATGATTTAGAGCTAGGAACATTTATGCTGATTGTATTAATTTTGGCACAAAGTAATCATGGTGTCAATAGAATCTGCACCATAAACACATGTCATCAAAAAAAATGAAAAAGGCTTTTATGATGTGAAGACTGAGAAGCAAATAAGGAGAAAATGAAAACATTTCTTGTTAAGTATCTCTCTTTTTTTTTTTGAGATGAGGTGTTATGTACACTATTTACATTGTTTGGACTATCGTCCTCATCTTTGTGGCCACATTTATCACAACGTTTCAGCTGCTGAATGCTCTGGCCTTCTTCAGGTGGTTGGAATGTCGAGATGAACCCTTTATTTCACTCGCTGGGGTAGACTGTTCTAGTTCCACATGACATGTCTAATGGATGTCAGTTATCAGTTATCTCCTGTTAATTCCTCTCTCCAACTTCTCCACTGCCTTAACCAGGTATTGAACTCACACTCTTTGGGTCCTGTCACTGGATCTAACTAACGCCTTTATCCACTTTGCCATGTATCCTTGATAACTGACATCCATTAGACATGGCATGTGGAACTAGAACAGTCTACCCCAGTGAGTGAAATAAAGGGTTCAGTTCGACATTCCAACCACCTGAAGAAGGCTGGAGCATACAATGATCAAAACGTTGTGATAAATATTTCTTGTTAAATAAAGATTTTAGATTCATGTAGCCTAGATGATGTCAAAATAATCAATTGCATTCTCTCAATATAAACTGAAATTAAAAGAATTCACATTATTATATGGAAGTAACATATCAAATATATTAACACCATGCTAGTTTTCAGTTTGAACTTTTGAATTTCATTAGAAAACTACTCATTTATACATTCTTTTTATCTTTAAAAACAGTTATGTTTGCTATGTAATATTTTTTTATATTTTCCCAATGCCTTTTCTATAAATACCTTCATGGTAAAATGTTCTGATGAACTTTACTTCAGGGTACCTAGACTTTGTCAATTTAAGTGCAGTAGTAGATTGGTGGCAAGGTCCCATCAATTTACATTTAAAATGGCTAGATGTAATCATAAGTTCTATGCTAACAGTTCTTGCATTTCTTGCCATAGAACTCTCTTCTGGCTTCTTGTTTTCCAGTCAACTTTGATCTTCAGAAATTTAAATTCAATGCCAACTGTTATGATCTGTATTCTTGATTCATTTTTTTTTATTTATTTCCATCCTTAGTATTGTTCTTTTTTTCATAATCTCTCACACTCAGTAACCCCTTGTGTCTCAGTGGCTTTATCATCTTGCTTGGAGTGAAATGATTAAAAAATATATTCATTATGTAATATTCTGTCTTCACTAAAAGAGTTTAAAACTATCAAAACAGGTGAGCAGTGGCTAGAAAATCAACCTCCTCTATCAAGTGTTCCAAGAAATAAGACTCAAGTAAACTTTTCCAAAATGGAAAATATGATCTTGAATTGGAAAGAAAGCAGTAATGGCACATACTCTGAATCCATCATAAAAATTCAGGATGTAGAATTAGTATATACTAATTCTACAATACTAAAACATTAACCTGAAAACTTGGTTCATGTTCATAAATATCTAAACTGTCAACTATACAGAATCATTTTCTAAAATCAGTGGTCAAAAATGACTTTGAGTGAGTGAAACTTGTGGGTCTTGGTGAAGAGCACACTTCTTCAAACCTTGTGGACTGATGCTACAGAATCACAAACAAAGAACTGTGCCAAATAAAAGAAACCCCATCATTTGAGGACTACCAACAACAGCAACAACTAAAATAGATAGCACATGTAATTCAAAGAGAAAATAATAACGTAATCATGATGTTGACATTCCACACTAATCCAAATAAAAGTTCAGGAAGGAAATCTTCCTCAATACTGGAAGAAGTGATAACAGCTACTTGTTTTGGGAAATCTATTTTCCTGAAAAATTGTTTTCGGAGAAAGATTTTATAAATTTCACTGGCAGTATTACTGGTTGCCTGGTCAATAAATGCCAAATGTTTCCTTATAAGGAAATGGCTAATATTACCATTGCCATTTCAGTGCAAAAGGCATACACAAAAAAAAAAACTTCTTAAATCCTCCAAATGTCAAGAACTGACATTACGTTTTGACTTGTTTTTCTAAATGATTTACTAGATCTATAGACAGAGCGAGTAAACAACAAGGAAGCCTTAAAGAAAATGGTAGCAGAAAGAATACTTATACTCAGGAAGAGACAGCTGAAATTTCTTGGACACATAATGAAGAGGAAGGGCTTGGAAAACTTGACCCTCATAGAGCATAGTGAGGGCAAGAGAGATAGGGAGAGGCAGCAAATGACTTACCTGACAAGCTTGTGTGAATGGATGGCAGAATGGCAGGCAGGGTGCTTAGCAAAGCAGGAAAAACTGCTAAGTGCCACACAAGATAGGAAGTTGTAGAGCGCCATGATTGCCTGTGTCCTGAGGGTATGCATTGTATAGAAGAAGGTCTAATAAGTTTGATCTTATTGCTGTACCTTTTCTAGCCTGTCATTAAAGCTGATATGATCCCATTCTACATTCCATTTTCTACAGGGAGGAAACTTTTGATTGTAATAAATTAAATATTCAATTCATATCTTATTTTGTCAACTCCAGAAAAAATGTCTAAAGAAAATAATACTTAATATAGTACAATATATTTGGCTGCTAAAAATCATATTTATATTCAAAGAATCAATTAGTAGGAAGAATATCTATTTCTGAAAGCACTGTACTGTATTCATGATAAAATTTGACTGAAAGCTCAAATGGGATCAACTTCATACTAATTTCTTCAGTTTTAAATGGTTACATTCTTATACAACTACTGTATTTCTTCTATGTCAGCACAATTGTTCATGACAAATTTTATTATGATTGCTTGCAAAATTATCTCTTGATAATTAAGCCATCTGAAATAGTTGATTCAATTTTCTTATTGGTTCATTCGTTTAATGGCTTCCCTTCCAATTTAGTGGGTGTTTAGGTGCTAACTTTAGTGACAGCCTAACTTTTATTGACTTTTGCATGATGACCTCTCACCTTTCTTCTTCTGATTCTAATTCTGCTAAGATTGCTTTTTCTTTAGAATACCTAGTTATCCTGAAATAATTCTTTTGTTCACATTTTGTTTGAAGACATTTAGTATTTACTTTATAATTATGTAATGAATATGTCTAATTTTAAAATATTTCTGTATTATTATTCTTTGAATTGTCTTCTTTTTCTATGTGCCATGTCCCTTCAGGACATTGGCGATTATGGCTCTCTATAATCTCTAAAATTGTTATTTCTCCTAATCCTTGCTCCACCATCTATTTATTCAGGCTTGCTAGGTAAGTTATTCATTGTTTTCCCCTGTCCGTCTTGCCTTCAATCTATCCTGTGAGTATCAAATTTTCTAAACTCTCTTTCCTCATTATGTGCTCTAGAAATTTCAACATTTTCTTCCTGATTTTAAGTATAAAATTTTTTTGTTGCCATGTTTTCTAGAACTTTGTCATTGCTTACAGGCTCAGTCCATGATATTCTCCTTCTGCTGAACCACATTTCTGTTGCTTCAAGTCTCTTCTTCATCTCTGAGGAGATTGTTCAGCATTCACTGCCATATAGAAGGAATGATATTACATAACCATTCAGTACCCTTTTCTTTGTTTCTAATGAAATTTTTTTTCTGGTTCTCAATACTTTACTTAGGTTTTGGAAGGCATCATTTACTCTCCCAATGCACCTTTGGATTTCAGTGTCACACTTTCCAAATTGTCTTAGTAAATATGTTCAGAGAATCTTTTGTTCATGGTGGTTAGAAGCTTTTAACTCAGGTACTGTATTGCCACATGTCTCATGTCAAAGCTATCCATTAAAGACTTATATATGTGTTGTTTGTATCATGGAATTTTGTTTTTATTTATGTTCCTTACATTTGCTTTTTATGGTTTGGTGAGGATTATTTATGTTGTAAAAAACTGTAAATAAGTTATATTTGCAATAAAGTATATGCATATACAACCATGTATATAAAAATTCAGATATAAATAAATCAGATATTTCTATAAAAAGACAGTATGATTGCACTATTCACACACAAACAGACATATATATATATATATATATATATATATATATATATAAAGATAATAATAAAGTAAATGATAAGGATGTTACAAATACATATATATATATATATATATATATATATATATATATATATATAAAGACATTTTTATGTTTATACATTCTTTTTATAGATGTCTTAAAATAATTGTCGGACTTTGTCCATTTCATAATATATATATATATATATTAGACATATGTGTACATAAAATTTCAGATATAACTGTGGTTACATCTCTAAAAAAGTAATATAAATAAAGACAAAAACACATTTACTTTGATAAAGTCCATCAGAGCTAGAAATGTGTAGGTTAAGATAAGTTTTCTTTTTGTTTTATTTATATACCATCTTCATTATTTACTTTATTAAACTATATATATATATATATATATATATATATATATATATATATATATATATATAGTTTAATAAAGTAAATAATGAAGATGCTATAAAAACACAGTGCTTGATATATATATATATATATATATATATATATATATATATATATATTAGGTTGGTGCAAAAATAATATCGTTTTCTTACATAGTAACATATGTGAGAAAACGACATTAATTTTGCACCAA
Source organism: Acanthosepion lycidas (assembly GCA_963932145.1). Lineage (NCBI taxonomy): Eukaryota > Metazoa > Mollusca > Cephalopoda > Sepiida > Sepiidae > Acanthosepion > Acanthosepion lycidas. The sequence goes on along the minus strand of OZ010599.1, from coordinate 44,630,952 downwards.
CCTAATATATATATATATATATATATATATATATATATATATATATATATACAAAATATAATATATGCAAAGTGATACTTAAATTTCAGTGCTTTTCCACAACTTTAAGTTTCATGTGCACATGCTGCTTATTTGTTAGCAGTTGAAAAGGATACTCCATTCTGGTACAGAATATATAAATATACTTTATAAGTTAAATACTCACTATGGAGTGAAAAATAGACATTCAAAAGAAAAAATGTGCTCAATGCCTCATGGCAGAGGAAATATATTAATTTCAAAAAAGATGTCTCTTCTAACCAGTTGGTGGCCAATACTGTTTGATATTTTGCTAATTCTATACACCCACCACAGTGAACCAAAAATGTAAAGTAGTCAGCATATTAACCAAATTCACCATAGTGTGTACAGATATGCCTGATAGATAACAGTCTCAGGCATTATATCAGCACAAACATATACATATATACTGTATGCTGTTCAATAAAAGTGACTCACCTGATTTTTTTTACTAAAAATATTTTTTGTCTATTGTTTTTGGGTTTAAAATAATTTTTATTCTTACTAATATAAAGACCCCTTTCCGACCACCTAGAAAAAAAGTTTACTCACCCTAAGGTATTCTATTGATAATTATAAATTTGGATATAAATGAGATTCAGGAAAAAACTCTAATGATGGAATTAACAGCCAAAGAAGTTTTTCAGGGTTTCTTTTACATGAATAACTGGTTAAAAGATTATTATAATTTCTGACCTGTTTCAAATAAAAAAATATTGTTATAAAATAATTGTCTTTCTTATTTTTTTCAAACTTATTTGAGGTGTAAATACAAATACATTGGGGTGTGTATTGTTTCAAAATCCATTAATCACTTAAGGATAACATAATGAATAATGATATCTCAAAGATTGTACTAAATGTATGTGCAAGTTAATGTCTTTAAGAGATTAATTACAGTGCTGTTCAATAAAACTGACTCACCTGATCTTTTTTACTAAAAATATTTTTTGTCTACTGTTTTTGGGTTTAAAATAATTTTTAATCTTACTAATATAAAGACCCCTTCCCACAGTTTGAAAAACCTTGTGATAGGGTATACAAAAACACACACACAATAGGTATTACATTTAGAAAGTAAACTGAAGGTCTTGTAGGTTACGCCAAGAGATTTGGTCATTGAGATTTGGGAAAAAACTCTATGCAAAAAAAGTGACTCAGATATTGCATTCTATTGATTAAACTGGTAAATTTAAAGAGCTTTTGACAAAATATTGAAAACTATTTTACAATACACTCAGAACAATATTCTAGAGAATTCTAGAACAGCTTAAATTAAATCTAGAGTATTCCAGAATATTCCAGAAAGCCTCATACAGTATAAAAACAGCTTGAAATAGCCCACTCAGAACCACATAAGGCATCTATTATTGCCCTCTCAAAAGCAGGCAAGTCTACGAGAGAAATTGCAGAAATTGCTATAACCTCACAATCAACTGTTTCTTGAGTGCTTAGGGCACATAATAATGCCACTCCTGCTCCAAGGAAGGAAACAAGGGGACAAAAGAAAAAGATTGATGATAGAACTGGCAGGGTAATCAGGAGAGAAGTTGCAAAGAATAGGACTATAACTAGCCAAGAAATTGCAGCCAGTCTATGTGAAGAGCAAGGTGTTAGTCTTGCCTCTTCAACAGTCCATCAGTGGCTGTTAGAACAAGGCTACAAATGTTGTACACGAAGGTTTAAGCTGCTAATAAGCAAAGTCAACAAATCCAAGAGACTTGAATGGGCTCACTATTACAAAAATTTCACCGTAGAAGACTGGAAGAATGTTCTCTTCTCTGATGAAACAAAAGTTGAACTAAATTCAAAGGATAAGCAATCTAAAATTCGAAGAAGAAGCTTTGAAAGCTCTTTGAATTTAGCAGTAAGTACTGTCAAGCATCTGTTCAGTATAATGCTCTGGAGATGCTTTTCTTTTCATGGAACTGATTTCTTAAAACCTATTGAAAAGACCCTCAGGAGCGAGCAGTACAAGAGAATTTTAGAATCTTGTCTGCTCCCTTCTGCTGAAAGGGTGCAAATCAACCCCACCAAGCTCATTTTTATGCAGGATAATGCTCCCTGTCACAAATCAAAATTGATGAAGGAATACTTTGATGAGAAGCAGGTGAGTGTTATGACATAGCCGCCCCAATCTCCTGACCTCAACCCCATAGAAAACTTATGGAGCATTATAAAGTACAGGCTCTCAAGAAAGCAGTTGAGCAACAGAGAGGATTTGATTATGAATTTCATATCCGAATGGAATTCAATGCTTGGAGATGAGATTTGCCAGAACCTAATCAAGTCAATGCTAATAAGAATTGAAAAGGTTATTCAAAATAAAGGAGAACCCATAGATTATGAAATATTTCGAACAATATTACCTATTATAAATAAATTATACCTCTATTATTCTTTATTTAAAGCTGTTTGGTTATGTTTCTATTGATTACAAGTTGCAGGAAATAAGTGAGTCACTTTTTTTGCACAGTTTTTCCCTAAATTTCATTTATATCCTAAATTATAATTATCAATAGAATACTTTAGGGTGAGTAAACTTTTTTACTAGGTGGTCAGGAAGAGGTCTTTATATTAGTAAGATTAAAAATTAGTTTGACCCCAAAAACAATAGGCGAAAAAAATTTTAAGTAAAAAAAATCATGTGCGTCACTTTTATCAAACGGCACTGCATATATATATAATATTCATTCAAAAATTATAACAAAAATTTTATAACATCACCACAAAAATAGACATTTTGTTTCAACACTTCTGCTGTCATATCAATCAATACCATCACTTATTATTTCTGTTATAATTTTTTAATAAATTTGCTCTACTCTGTCACTCTTTTATGAATAATGTTTTTGGTTATTGGAATTTTATTCCGTCTACACTAATCCTATACTTGTATATATATATATATATATATATATATATATATATATATATACAAATTTAAATAGAATATAAAGTAAGCAACTCCTAAGGTGTATGCTACAGAGGCACACTGGAAAAAAAGAGTTCAATGCATATATAGAATAACAGGGATTTAATAATTCTAAATAAATAAAAGAGGTAAGTTCATCAGGACAATTATGAAAATATTTATTGAAAAAGCATAGGCAAATATGCATTATATCAATGGGAATGTGATTGAAACTGAGATACCACGTCAGTAGCAATAATATTGCAGTTTCTTCTTTGGATTAAAAATTAAAGGAAAACGGTTAAATTCAAGCTCTATTATTTTAAATAAATAATGCATAAGTTAGCCTCAAACTAAAATAATATAAATAATTACATAATAAAATAGTCAATTAAAATATGTACTCAATTTTGTTAAACAGACATTAAATTACATCACTTAGCATCTTCCATAGTTTATCTTGACTTTCAGCTAGCCTGAAGTATATTTATGAGTATTTTTAAATTTAAAAATTCTTAAAAATCTAATGACATTTTTACTTCTGTTTATAAATACTTGTAGCAAAACTTTATATCTTTCCATTTTATTCATATTGTTGTAAACCTCAGACTTGCTGCTAGTGCTGTCAGTGATTTCATTGGATGATTAATCATTTTCCTTTGGTTTACTCATGCTGTTTTTATTGGTCCAGTTGCCGATATTTGCAATAGTCATGTTTATAATTATTATTTATATTATTCAGTAAATACTATGTTTGTAGCAAGCGGACTGAAAAATAGAACACTGAAAACATTGTGAAAAGCAAAAACTATGAAAATGTGGATAATTCTAAAAAAGTAAATACAGAAATCTCACAACAAAATATTTGTGTGTATCAAAAGTATGTTCATTTTGTTTTAATCATGAGGAAGTTCTTAAGACCTCTTGTATGCTTTTTGAAGCTTAGGGTACATAATGAGAAAAGAGGAAAACAATGCACTACTTACCTAGTGAGCTTGAGTAAATGAATGACAGAAAAGTTTAGGAGAAATATAAAAATGACAAAATTTATTAAGAGCTAAAAAGGACAAGATATCATGAAAAGCCATGATTGCCAATGACCTGAAGGGACATGGCACACAGAAGAAGAAGAAGATGTAATGCTCTGTAGAACATATTTTTCAGTGAAGGAAGCATTTTTGAAAGTTTATGAGTGCTGGTGGTTAGGTTCTCTTGTAGTTTGCATTTTAAAGCATCATAATCAATAAATAATGGCTATCTAATTCTGAGTTTCATTTTAAAAGACAAATACTTAAATCAGTTTTGGACAATATGATCAAATATTGTTTCATTTCCTTCCACATCTGGATTTGAGACCCATTTTAAAATAATATCTTAAATTTTCCAGAATCTCAATACATGTATCTGCTATAATAATATCAGAAACAAAAGCTATAAATGATGATGATGATGATGATGATGATGATGATGAATGAACACCACCCAGATTCGGTTACGGTGATAGGACCTGTTACAATTCTATGGGACTACACAATACACACTGACAGAACAATCAGAGCCAACCACCCAGATATTGTTATTAAAGACCACAAACAAAAAAAGTGCTTCCTTATTGATATATTAGTCCCTGCTGACTGCAATGTATCGTTGGATATTCAAAAAGCTGTCAAAATACAATGACCTTGAAATAGAAATCTCAAAAATGTGGCATATGGGAAAATCAACAATCCCTGTTGTAGATGGAGCCCTAGGACTGGTAGGAAAAGATTGCAGTAGACTAATTGAGGGAATTCCTGGAAGTCCATGCCTCAAGGAGATGCAAAAAACTGTTCTGACAAGTACAGCCCACACTTTACGAAGGGCTTTATCTATGTAATTTTTTTTTTTTTGTCAGTGGAAAGTGTCATGATACCATTTCTAACCTTAGGTCCTTGGGCGGGACCTGGAAAAAAATGTGTAAATCAAAGAAAATAATAATAATAATAATAATAATAATAATAATAATAATAATAATAATAATAATAATAATAAACATGATGATAATGATGATGATGATAATAATAATAAAACAAAAAACTTGGAAATATTCCCAAATTGCATCAACAGGATTCTATGAGGCTAGCATCAACTCCCCAATACACAACAGTTCTTTAAAGAACATCTACTAAAAACCCTAGTTAAGCAAATTACCAGCCTCTGTTGTTGTTAAGTGCACTGTAGCTAGATGTTCCAAACACCATTCTTCTAGATATGTCATTTGTACATTGATGTCTCCTGTATTTTCAAATATCAGTAGGCTTCAATAAAAATGAAATATAACATTTTATCCATTTAAATTGGCTATTGAATAATTAAACTATAGATAATATTTCTGCATTTTAATTCATCATTCTTATTCCCCATATCATTGTTTCAATTTAGTTCTTTTGAGATAAGCTTAATTCTTTCTATTTAACTCTTTATAGATTTTTATTAATATTTTCCTTATATGATAAAATTCCATTTTTCATATTATTGCTTTTAAAGTAATAACACATTGCATCTACATTCTAAACTAATAATACTTTGCAATTATCCTGTGATTTAGAATGTTAACTGTTAGTATTTAATATTCAAAATTAGTGTTAATCACTAAACAAACCAATTAAATTTTGAATAAACAGTTACATTTTTTGTTAATATTTTTATTTAATATTACAATTATAATTGCTTATATTTGGACTTTACTACAACTCTGTCATACTTATAAATCATTTTCTCTCTGCAAATCTATTGCCTGAGTTTGTAAGTAATTAATGCAGTATTTAATTTTAGTTCTGAAATCCTTTTGTCAGTCAATAGATTGGAAAATCTTCCAAACTGGCAAGTCCTTAAAAAATGCCCATCTGCCAAGTGACCAATGATGAATTCTCCCACTTCCTGCATAGATCCACCCCAACCACCACAAAAAAAAAAACATTCAGCTTTCTCAACTTAATTTATGTGTCTTTCCTATTATAACTTTTCTTCCAATGTCATGTTTTTCTCTTTTTGTCTTCTTCTCTATTGTAAGTTTCTCTTCAGTTTTGCTCTTAGATTTCTCTTTTTCACTCAAGTATTCAGAATGTTTGTAGGCTCATTTCAGAAAGATTGCCTTTAAAAAGTGCAAATGAAACCTGAGAATTATTTTAAGAAGGAAAAAATAAACAAGTAACCGTAATTGTTTTTTTGTCTTGCATTTTTCCAACTTTTATTTCCTTATTTCTTGATTTTTTGCTTTTAGCTCTTTTGCTACTTAAAATTTCATCTGGACTCCCCCCACCACCCATTTATCTGTTGACTGGCTATCTTACTCTTTTATATTTTCTCTCTTTCCACACTTACTTTAATCTCTTTATTCTTTTCATTCCTATTTACTTTTTGCTATTTGTGATTTATTTTTCCCTTCTTCATTATATTCTTTTGTTTCTTCATTCATAATTGTTGCTAATTCTTTCTATTCTTTTTTCTGGCTCATACCTAATTTCGTTTATTGTGTTATTATAATTTTTGATTCCTTTTCCTTTAAATATTCCTTTCTTTTCATCTTTATTCTAGCTTACCTGTTATGTTCATTTTTTAACAATTCCATTTTATCTGTCTTTATTCTTAATTCTTACTTTCTTTGCCATCCATTTAGATATTTGTGCACTCATATATTTTGCTTTCATATTTGCAAATGTATGCTAAAAGAAATTTGAGAGCAACTGAAAAATTGTCTTCAGAAACTAATCCAACAAAACTACAAAACCATTGATAGCATTTTATCTTGGACACCTTTACTTTTTCTGCATTCTCCCCCATTAGTCTGTACTTTTTCATAAATAAATAAAAAAACATCCATTTCAAGATTTTCCTTTTTTGATTACTTTTTGCTTGTTTCTTTCTTTCATCCCTTTTCCTTTATTTATTTCTTTTGTTAATTTGGTTGATAAATTATTCATCTGGAGTTTCTATCTTCACTTTTCAATGGTGTATATTTTCTTGCATGAACATAATGGCTGCGGACTTATTAGTAACTGAGATTTAAACTTACCAACCAAGATTCACTGAAATAATTAATTTTATTGCTTATATATTATTTTATGCACATATATATGCCTGAAAATTTGTTCATTTGTATATAAATGCATTTGATTGGTATGTTTGTATCTTGATATGTGCTATATTTGAATATACCTATATATCTTGTGTATATATATATTACTATATTTATTGGTATAAATATAAATATGCCCATGTAAGAGTTTATACATGAGTAAAGTGTGTATGTATAGATTAAAAAGAATATATCTATTTTAATATATATATATATATATATATATATATATATATATATATATATATATATATATATATGTTTTAATCAGTTTCACCCCATACAAGGTAGTAAAGCCACTAAAACACAGGGGTTACTGGGTGTAGAAGAATTAGCAGTGAGAAGAGAAAAGAATAATCAGGGGGACGCTAGATAGTGATTGACATTGCAAAAATAAATAAAAAAATAAGTAAAATAAATAAATCTATGGACAGCAGATCATCATTTGGTCGTAATCCCTTGTACTCTGTGAATTTATTAAGAAAATAGAAAATTCAATGACAATTCTCAAGTTTGTTTATTACACACTTTACTTTTACCAGTTTTGGGGGGAATTAAATACTGTAATTTTAATGTAAAAGAGAATTGTTAGAAAGACAAGAATCAGTTGTTTTATAAATATTCCACTGATGGTCTATTTTCTATGAAATTCTGAAAAATTACACTGAAACAATTTTATTCTTACATTTCATTGATAAAAAAAAGTTCATGATCATCACAACTTCCATAATAGAGGCACCACATGTACTGTACCTGCAGTAGCAGTGATGTGTCTTTGACAAGTTAGCCTGATGAAGCCCAACCCTCTCCAGGTTGATTTTGAATTCAGAGTTGTCCTAACTGGTTGCCATTCAAAGCTATAGGACCCAGTCTGTCCTGCTATTTTACCCAAAGCTGGAGTGATAAGAGAGGAATTCATACATTTTCTTAGTGATATAGATCTGAAATTGAAGTTAACACAACATTCTGAATATCAAGTTTTGGTCAGGACAATCCTTCTCTATGGCAGAGAGACTTGGTTAGTTAGAGCTGGGGGTCTTTACAAGTTCAAGGTGTTTGATGACTTCTATCTGCACTGAATTCTCTGTGGCTGCTGGTAACACTTCATCTTAAACATCATTATCGGCACTCACTGGCAAATTGGCTCTCTTCAACAAGTTCTGCTTTCAAGGTGACTTTGGTGGTTTGACCATGTTTTTTCTTTAACAACAGATGAATTAATCTGTAAGGCAATTGCTCTGAATGTCCCCTACTAAAGTTGGTGGAAGCAGCATGGTGGACAGCTAAAAACATGGCTTAAGGTGGTTAAAGAGAACGTTAAATTATTTTAGCGTTTGCACAAGTTCAGGACTCGCCATTGTAATCATGATTCGTCAGGCCTTACTGGCTCAATTGCATTCAACCACAAAGCTTGGTCAGCTTTCATTTAGGATATGGCAAATTCATTTGAAGAAACCAGCTCAACCAATCCTGGGCGAATTCTGTGAAAAGTACAAGCACTGGGATATTAGCCTGTAAGTAAATGTAATGAATTTGACTGGAATTCGAACTTGGATCCCCAATTGCTCAATCTAAGCCACTATCATTTACTCCATCCTTACTTCTTCCTTGTAAAGTTGGGTATATACATATAATTTCAGAAAAAATAGCAAACATTTTTTTCAGCTGACTTTCAAGCTTACATAGCATTTGTGGTGAAAAAGACATTTCATTTATGGTGAAACGGACCACACCAACTTGGCTGGGTCATCTGTCATTTTGTAAAATTCAGACAATTTTTTCTTATAGCTTATCATGTTATATTTACCTAATTAGAAAGAAGATGTATGTAAATAGCTCTCTATATTTCAGACAAGAGGGTGTTAGTAGACATACTCAACAGTAAATATCTCAGATTCACATAAGTCATATTCATGTAAATTCCCTCTCATTTTTCTGACACAATGCAAAATCATATTCATCTTGCTTTTGCATCTCAATAAAATTTAAATCTGAAGTTCAACAATCTAACTAACACAGTCTTTTTCTCAAACTCATTCTCCCTTCTCTGAAGAAATAAAAATTTCTTGGACTCTTTTTAGACTCATATCTATTTCCATTTGGCATAAATATCACTGATTCTTTCCAAGTCAGTCCATAATGGTAGTTTTTGGTAAGACTTGTCTGTAGTTAGTAACAAAATAGATTATCACTCAGATGATTTAACTGTTGAAGAATATCCCAACTGCACAAGATATTGAAGATCAAATGAACTTGAGACATTATTCATTACACCACCCATACACTCAAGCTTACAGTACCTGGTATTCTCAAGTGGTCGCCTATCTCAGTACTGACCAGGATCAATGTTGCTTAACTGGTGAGCATACAAGAACCAATGTTTCAACATAATAGCGATATAAGCCCATAAGTTAAAGATACATTATATTCTTGATTGTCATTTTAGAGCAAAATCAGTTAAAACATATAATTATGCATATTTACTTTAATTTAGACATAGAGAGATTTATAAACAAACACTTTTCTATTAAAATTGTCTGAAAAATAAACAATATATTCTGCTAGGAAAAAAAACTGGAAAAAAGAATATCTGAGTTTTAAAAAATGATGAACATCTAATGTTGCTAGCAGGACATTGTAAATGACCTAATGATTCACAGTGTTGGGTCATGTGATCTGATCTGATATGCACTGGCTGTTATGATGTACTGATAGTGATGCAGGTTTTTGAGTTCATTTGTTAATGGCTAAGCCAGAGAGAAATAGCATGTCAAGCTTATCAGTCAAAGGATCTTTCTTATTCAACAATGAGAATAACCTGCATCCAGTTAGCTGAAAAGACAACAGTACACACATAAAAAGTGACCTACTCTACAACCTATTTATGCAAGTATGACATGCAACATTTGTTGAGAAAGTGTCAGGACAAATTACATAAAGAGCTTTTTTTATTTAAGATGGAGAAGGAGATGATCAACTGATATTGTTTGAAGTGTCCTTATACCTAACCTTATTCAAGTATAGTTAAATTGAATTGTTTGTATTTGGGATCAGCATGGTTCTTTACTTGCTATTTTAAGCCCTAGTCACAGTCAACATTTTTCAAATAACTCAGAAAACTATGAATTTTCTTTAGTATTTTTGTATTCATAAAATCCACAATGCTTAATATTATAAACAAAATCCACCTAAGATATAGAAATCTCCAATTCAGAATCATACAAATTAGAGTCCTTAAGATAGAGTATTTACCCAACAAGTAAAGGCTTGTTTAGCAGACACAAAATATGTTTACTTTCAAATCAAGAAGCCAGGTTTTGAATGCTTCTGGAAAAGTCACTTAACTGGTACAACTTAGTCAACATCTGACCTGGACTATTTTGTTTGCATTGCTGTAGCATACATACATAGCCATATTTTTTTTTTTGTTGAAGTAGGGCTGGGTTTAATCTCACACAAAGCAAGATGGAGCCTACCTGACAAAGGATTTGTCATAATAATTTGAGGCAGATTTTTCATTTTTTGGTGGGGGTGGGGGAGTGATTTCCAATACAAATATTTCCAGTAAAACATCTAATGATAGTACAGTGTAACCCGGATATAAGAGAGTTGGGACCGGAGAAGAAGTCTCTTATATCCGGGTTTGGTCTATTATATATACATTAACACAGGCTCTAAATTTGGGACCAGATAAAATATCTCTTATATCCGGGTTTCTCTTATATACGGGTTACACTGTATTGATAGATTAATTGACTGATTACAGCTTATGAACCTTTTTCAGGTTATTTAAAACCAGAAAATATTTTTAGATTCTAAAAACATTTTGGGAGATAATAATGATTTACTTATACAAATTCTACTAATTAAACTCTAGCTAGGAGGAGAAGATGTGGATTCATGCCTTTCCCAAGAGTCTTTACACATAAATGAATATAATGAATCTAACTGGAATTGGAACTCGGCTATCTGATATCCAATTTTGAACCATTATCCATTACACTACCCACACATCCAAGCTTACAATACCTGGTATCCTCAAGTGGTCACCCATCTCAGTACTGACCAGGATCAATATTGCTTAAATTCAGTGATCTTATGAGAACCAGTGTTTCAATATCACAAACCCTCTAGTGTTAGTAGTATTGCTATTTTTGTCTGGAGTTTTACTTGGTAATAGTTGAGGTTCATTGATAAACCATATCCTAGATGGATTCTCAACTTGCATCTCATAGAGTATAGCTGCCTGGTATCAGTTGACCATTTCTTGTATGATTTCTTTCATTGGGTCTCTTAAATTAGCTACTTTGATCATCATAGCTATAATCAGTAGTACATGAATAATCTGAAAATAAATACTTTTTTTTAACTTTGGTTCAGTGATAATAACAATGACCATGTGTTCAGCTTCAGTTGACTGTAAACCCATAAGAAATGACAGAGTGTTTGCCTAGCTGAAATTATTGGTTAACCTGTAATTGAATTTGAAGTTATAACACGGAAGAGTTCTTGCCTAATGTTGCAGTCTCTATTAATGATGTAAAATGATATACCCGTTTTGGAACTAAAAATAGCCAACAACAATTTTTTGATCAGTTAGAAGCTTGAAAAATAGTTTGTACAGTAAAAATAATTGCCAGTGTCCTGTTTTTATTTTGAGTCATTGTTTTCTTGGTGAGCTTTACTGACCTAATTGCATATGTGATCACTTTTTTTCTGGAATATCTGAAAATATATGAGAGATCACTGCTCCACTACAATGACCCAAATCATCTGAGGCAACCACTATTTACATTGATGAATTAAAATGAGTTAAGAGCAGGTTTGAGGGAAGCAACCACTCATTTAAATAGCACTCTAGGTACTATTGTTGGATTACCACACCCTGATTATAATCACACGTGGCAGGATATTTCAAAAGCTCTTCCTATTTTGCCTTTGATTTTTGGAGTGGCAACATGTTTCCTTTTACTCTGATAGGCACAAGGTATGTAAGTACTACAGACACACAGGCTGAAGATTGTATTGAACTGTTTATAATTTCAGCTTTGTTTCTTTCTTTATCCTTCTATAACAGCTCTCATTAAAAATTTATTAATTGCTGTTTGTTTGAATTCTATGTTTTGTGACCTTTCTTTATCTGGACTCATTATGAGTTCAGCAAATTTTGTTTGTGGGACAAATGTACCAGGAAGTATAAAATGATAATTTCCATCATTCATGCTTTGAAACTTTTGGGGGCAGACAATTGAGAAGTCTCTTCTCACTGTGAACCACAAACAAAAAGATATACTGTAATGACATGTATAGCTGAGAAAAGAATAGTATAAGGAGATTTGATAGTAAAAGCATTTACTGAATCACTTCAATGATGGCAGGGTCTGGCTGATTATCATTTGTGTCATTATAGATAGAAGATATTTGATACATTGCATCATAAAGTTATGTTTCTCAACATTAGACAAAAAACACTACAGTAACATATAGTATATTTAAATATCTGGTTTAACAGAGGACAGAAAGTGTGACATTGAAATCCAAAAGGCACATTGAGATAGGGAAATATGCCTTCCAAAAGCTAAGCAAAGTATTAAGAAAGAGAAAAAAATTTTTAAAAAGAAAAGATTACTACACTGTTATGTAATATCAATCCTCCTATGAATGCTGGACAATTTCCTCACAGAGAAAGAAAAGATTCTCTGAACATATTTACTAAGACAATTTGGAAAGTGTGACACTGAAATTGAAATTGAACAATGCCTTCCAAAAGCTAAGTAAAGTATTAAGAAACAGAAAAAAATTCATTAGAAACAAAGAAAAGGGTACTGAATGGTTATGTAACATCATTCCTTCTATATGGCAGTGAATGCTGAACAATCTCCTCATAGATGAAGAAGAGACTTGAAGCAACAGAAATGTGGTTCAGCAAAAAGATGCTGAGAATACCATAGACTGAACATGTGAGCAATGACAAAGATTTAGAGAAAATGAAATGAAATTAAAAATACTTATATGTAGCATCAGAAAAAGATAGTTGAAATTTTAGGGCATATAAAGAGGAAAGAGGGCTTGGAGAATTTGATACTCACAGGATATATTGGAAGCAAGAGGTATAGCGAGAAACAGTGCATAACCTACCTAACGAGATTGTGTAAATAGTGTTTAGAGGAGATAGTGAAAAGACAAAAATAAAGGACAGGACGTTGTGAAGAGCCATGATTGCCAATGTTCTGAAGGGACATGGAACATAGAAAACAAATCTGTAAAATCATCTATATTTGAATTTTATGATACAATTTTTGGACAAGTCTTAAGGTGTCACCAAATGCAATTTTCTCCTTGTGCTTTGGAAGAACTAATTTGAACATTCCAATCATATGAAAAGATAACTTGAAAAAAGACATGATATCCAACTGGGAGTAAAGTTGTACACCATTAAATACTCATTAAAATATATTTTATCTTAGAAACAGCATCAACCTTGAAGATGTCTGTCATTTCTATGGATTGTCGAGACATTGATTTTGATTGACCTGTCACCTCTTGTTTGTTTCATCTTGAGCACCAGTGAAGATGTCATCAATCTTCTTTATGGCCTTTTCTACTGAATATGCCCATCTGTATATTTTGTACAGAAGACATCTTGTTCAAAATATCATTCTTTACAGTGCCAGCAAGCTTCTAACAACCTTTATTGTAGCCTCATTTTATATTTGTATCTTCTTGTATGTTCTATTGGCATAGATGGTGTAAGCTGTTGGATTATCAGCAAATCATTTTAAGTTTAATATTCACTGAAATACTGCAGTTAGTATTTTCATATATCCAAAATCATCTGGCTAATATGTCCTTTCCAGATGTAGGTGGAGATCATAATTCTTCACAACTTCCTATCCATTTTAATTACCTCCTTCTAATTCTAATTATACTTTTTGTTTCCATTTTCCCTGAAACTTTCTTATTAATTTCTCATCACTCATGGTGAATGGTATTCACAGCATTCTTCTGTAGAACCACCTTTCTGTTGCTTCAAGTTTCTACTTCATCTGTGAGAAAATCATCCCGCATTCACCGTTATATAGGAGGACTGATATTACATAACAGTTCTGCACTCCTTTCTTTATTTCTAATGAATTTTTTTTTCCTTTTTATTAATAGTTTACTGAGTTTTAGGAAATCATTTTTTGCTATTCCAATATATCTTCAGATTTTGAATTCATATTTTCTGTCTTCCATGAAAACCATTCCTAGATATTACTTTGATTTTGACTATTCCATTTTATAGGAGATATCTTGGGTTGTTTCATTTGCCAACAACAATACATCCTGTCTTTTTCCTGAATCATCTTGTGATTGTAATATACAAATAAAGATGAGGCATTTGAATTGATCCTTAGTCATGCTATGAAGTGTTCAGATTACTGATTTATTCTCTCTGTATACAGTACAAAAACATTAGATACATTTTTCACCAATTCTAAACACTAATATTGTCTGCTAAAAAGAAAGATAGAAAGATAGAACTTAAGATGAGGAGGTTTTGAGGAGCATAGACCCACCTGTTAATTATTGTTGTTCCAGGGTGGTAGTACCTGTTAGGGTCCCAGCTATGGGCAAATAGTTACCCCCACCACCAAACTGGGATCAAAATATGAAAGTATAAAAATATATTAGAAAAAATTATTAATAGATAATTTTTATAGTAAAAATTAAAAAAATTACCAGCAATACCTTTTTGGAAAAATTAATTACCAATGCTCACAAGAAAATAAAATTTCAGCATTAAATGACCCATAAAGAGTTGATATGCTGTTAAACAAACAAACCAAACAAAAATCAATCCTCTGTTACTAGAGTAATTTAGTTAGCATATGTATTACATCCTGCCATTATCTCAGATAAGTAATGGACCATTCCATTTTGAGTGAAAGACAAGAAAATATATATATATATAAGAGATTCTCTTTGGTTTAAGGGATAAAAAAAAGAAATGGAATATAAAGGAGGTGATAGCACTCTCATGTATTTACTGTCTGCTTCAGTAAAATGGAAAACTTTGTCAAATTTGAATATTTTCATTTTCTTATTTCTTTAAATAATGACCTGCATTAAATCTATCCTATCACAAAGCAAAACTCTTTTGGCTTGGTTGACCTGAATGAGATTCAGTCTTTTATTGCCTTCATTAGTGAATTGTATAATTATTTGGTTAATAAAAGTAGAGTTCCTGATTTCAATGCTGTTTCATTTGACATTTAGATTAACCAGCAATCTGTCTGCCTCCTTTTAAGATTTGTCTATTTCCAGGATCCTTGAGGAGGAAGCATTGAAACACCATATTATAATTCTGCTTACTTCTCTGTTATGCTTTGCCATTACCTCAAATAAATAATAGACCATTCAGTTTTGATTGCAACGAAAGACAGCAAAAAATATATATCAGAAATGCTACTTGGTTTTAGGGAATTGAAAAGAAGAGAAGAAAAGTGAAGAGAAATAAAGGAAGATAGGAAAAATAGAGAGGGTGATAACACTCATGTGTTCAACGTCTGCTCAGTGAAATGGAATACCTTATCAAATCTGAATCTTTTTATTGGTACACTCTTAGTTCTTTAAATAATGATCTATGTTCTAATGTATGATTGTTATTGCAATATTTTTAAGTTGTTAAGCTCAAATATTTAATGTGGCAATAGGGGAATAGTTGCCATGTGGTTACTCAATCATTAACTTGATTATGATTTATCAGAAAATTCAAATAGAAAAACCATGAATTTTCTCTCAGGTAGTGTTAGTGAAAAAGTAAAAGCTACTAATGATATAAATGGATGTCTCCAATTCTAGCCTGAAACTATAAATCCAAGATATTCAGCTTGTTCTTACATCTCATAGCCTACTCATAGATTTACTCATATTTTTAAAGGGTGTTATGTTCGAATTGCATCTATACAGACATCTGTCTAATACAGATCAAAATATTACTATTCATAAAATGTATAACAAAACTGATTCAACCAATAAGAATAAAGTTGCTGACTGTTTGAAACTATTTCCTTTCAGGAGAGTCTTGAAAGCAATGTAATTCCAACTGTTTGCCTGTGAGTGAGTGAATGACAATCAGTTAATCCTGCTACAATATCAACAGAAGTAATAAGAAGGGCAAAGGCAGCTGATTATTGGATGAAGTTTATAACTGATGTGCCTGTCAAAGCAAAGCCATAACTCATATTACATTACTAAAGAAGGCTTAGGTTTCTCACATTTACTGATCTTTAGCTGTGATAAGAAGTAACTTAAACTGCAAAATGAGGCAAGGCTGCCAAGAAGATTACCAGTCTTATTGACCTCTGTTCGATGACAATGATAGAAGAACTTGTTTAAGAGTGTATTGCTGTATAAGTTGATGTTTGATGAGAGCAGACAATCTCTTTTGGAGATTTGTACTGATTATAATATCTTGATTTCTCTATTGTTTATTAATACCTAAGCAAAAAGGCAAAAATGATACATCTACTTGTGCAGTGAAGCATTGCAAGTTGGCACATAAGCATGTTTCTGAAATCTGCAATTAGCAAGAAGTTAAATATTAATGTTTCTTAACTAGCCTATTGAAAGGGAATTATAGAAATATATATTGTATGAGGAGTTGTAGAAAATATTAGTGATGTTTATTGGAAAGATAGACACAAAATGATTTGTAGTGAAAGATATATAATAAATAATATATTTTTATTTATTTGCTTTAGACTGAGTCCTTTCATATTCAGTGTCACAAAAATGTTTGTTTATAAGGTAGTAGTTTGGAGAAATGCTAAGGTTAGTAGTAATATTAGAAATAGGTCAGTGTCAATCTACTGTATTTTTCTCAGCCCTAGGCAGGCCAGAAATATCATTAGCAGATTACCTCTTAACTACTACTTCACCCATTACACATGACTGGTTTCTCTGGCAGTAGCGTCTTTTGTTCCATCCTCTTCTGCTGTCCTCTTTCTTCTAACTCAGAGGTGTCAGCATATATCCTTTTGACCAGGCTCTGAGATTCTGGCAGGAACTTTGGTTTCAGCTAACATCAAAAGTCTCTTTGTATTAATTTTTTTGATTGGCCAAAATTATTTTATTTTCCTGCATTCTTTTTTTACATTGTTTTATAACAGATGTTATGTGTGGAGCCTCCCTAATTTTCATTAGTTTTCAGTCACAAATAAGTAGGCTCTGAATTTTCCAACTTCTGGTGTTTTTTGGCTGAGTTTGGTCTTTTCTTCTTCTTCCTCTGTTTCATTTGAAGCTTGCCTTCTCGTTAGTTTAGAGAGAAGTATATATAGAGAAGATTAGAGAGAGAGAGAGAGAAAGAAAGAGATAATGGTTTTAAAGGAAAGCACAAATGCCTTATTTTAATTTGAATCCTTTTTATTTTTTGTTTATATATTTTATTTTATTTGGTTTTGACTCACTACAGCATGACAAAAAATTTGGAAGAGGTAAGAACTTTCTGTTGCAATTGAAAGTTTCAATGGCATTTAACTTTAACTGCATGAAAACTGTTATGCAGATTATTATTACTTTTTTACAGATAAATAAGATGAAAGAAATACTTGTAAAAAATTAATAATAATGACAATGCTTCATCTAAAAATATTAAAACGGTTACATCTGATAATTCTTCTTCTTCTTCTTCTTCTTCTTCTTCTTCTTCTTCTTCTTCTTCTTCTTCTTCTAGTGTTGTGTACCCTCAGGATGTTAGTGATCATGGTTCTCAACAATTTACTGTCTTTTTTAACTTTTAATAACTTTTATATTTTTGCCATCTCTCCCAAAGTCTGCTCCACCAGCCATTCACTCAAACTCACCAAGTAGGTTATGCATTGCTTTCCTCTGTCTTTTTACCTTCAATCTGTCCTGTGAGTATCAAATTTTCTAAGCCCTCCTCCCCCATTATGTGCATCATAAATTTCAGTTAATTTCATAGAATAATGATCTGAAAGTTTTGATAAAATACAAGAGAAATTAAATGAAAGAAAGCATAGTCAAAAATGACTTATAATGGCAATGTCTTATCAAAGAAACTTGAAGATTATTATATCTAATACAACTAGTGTTGTGAATATGTTAAGCTTTGTACATAAAGATACAATAAACCTATATACCTTACAGAGGTTGATAAACTGTTATGTTCTAATGATGGAATTAACAGCCAAAGAAGTTTGCAGAGTTTCTTTTTCATGAATAACTGGTTAAAAGTTTATTATAATTTCTAACCTGTTTCAAATAAAAAAAATATTGTTATAAAATAATTGTCTTTCTTTGTCTTTTTTTACTAAAAATATTTTTTGTCTGTTGTTTTTGGGTTTAAAATAATTTTAATCTTACTAATATAAAGACCCCTTCCCACAGTTTGAAAAACCTTGTGATAGGGTATACAAAAACACACACACACAATAGGTATTACATTTAGAAAGTAAACTGAAGGTCTTGTAGGTTCCGCCAAGAGATTTGGTCATTGAGATTTGGGAAAAAACTCTGCAAAAAAAGTGACTCAGATATTGCATAATAATGATTAAACTGGTAAATTTAAATTTTGACAAAATATTGAAAACTATTTTACAATACACTCAGAACAATATTCTAGAGAATTCTAGAACAGCTTAAATTAAATCTAGAGTATTCCAGAATATTCCAGAAAGCCTCATACAGTATAAAAACAGCTTGAAATAGCCCACTCAGAACCACTTAAGACATTTATTATTGCCCTCTCAAAAGCAGGCAAGTCTACGAGAGAAATTGCAGAAATTGCTATAACCTCACAATCAACTGTTTCTTGAGTGCTTAGGGCACATAATGCTGCCACTCCTGCTCCAAGGAAGGAAACAAGGGGACAAAAGAAAAAGATTGATGATAGAACTGGCAGGGTAATCAGGAGAGAAGTTGCGAAGAATAGGACTATAACTAGCCAAGAAATTGCAGCCAGTCTATGTGAAGAGCAAGGTGTTAGTCTTGCTTCTTCAACAGTCCATCAGTGGCTGTTAGAACAAGGCTACAAATGTTGTACACGAAGGTTTAAGTTGCTAATAAGCAAAGCCAACAAAGCCAAGAGACTTGAATGGGCTCACTATTACAAAAATTTCACCGTAGAAGACTGGAAGAATGTTCTCTTCTCTGATGAAACAAAAGTTGAGCTAAATTCAAAGGATAAGCGATCTAAAATTCGAAGAAGAAGATTTGAAAGCTCTTTGAATTTAGCAGTAAGTACTGTCAAGCATCCGTTCAGTATAATGTTCTGGAGATGCTTTTCTTTTCATGGTACTGATTTCTTAAAACCTATTGAAAAGACCCTCAGGAGCAAGCAGTACAAGAGAATTTTAGAATCTTGTCTGCTCCCTTCTGCTGAAAGGGTGCAAATCAACCCCACCAAGCTCATTTTTATGCAGGATAATGCTCCCTGGCACAAATCAAAATTGATGAAGGAATACTTTGATGAGAAGCAGGTGAGTGTTATGACATGGCCGCCCCAATCTCCTGACCTCAACCCCATAGAAAACTTATGGAGCATTATAAAGTACAGGCTCTCAAGAAAGCAGTTGAGCAACAAAGAGGATTTGATTATGAATTTCATATCCGAATGGAATTCAATGCTTGGAGATGAGATTTGCCAGAACCTAATCAAGTCAATGCCAATAAGGATTGAAAAGGTTATTCAAAATAAAGGAGAACCCATAGATTATGAAATATTTCAAACAATATTACCTATTATAAATAAATTATACCTCTATTATTCTTTATTTAAAGCTGTTTGGTTATGTTTCTATTGATTACAAGTTGCAGGAAATAAGTGAGTCACTTTTTTTGCACAGGGTTTTTCCCTAAATCTCATTTATAACCAAATTTATAATTATCTATAGAATACCTTAGGGTGAATAAACTTTTTTACTAGGTGGTCGGGAAGGGGTCTTTATATTAGTAAGATTAAAAATTAGTTTGACTCCAAAAACAATAGGCGAAAAAATCTTTAAGTAAAAAAAATCAGGTGAGTCACTTTTATCGAACAGCACTGTATATTGGTAACTGAAACCATAACATCAAGTTAATAATCAAATGCATCATTATAATGACACGTCTGTGATTTCTTCATTCTTTAATATTAAACATGTATTGTTGCATGAGAACAAACAAAAACAACAAAGAACTGCTGGTGGGGCAGAATGAAAAGAAGAACATATGTTAAAATAAAATTCTTTGTATTGTCGATATAGAGGATCGAAAAAGAAAGTCTCCTTGTGGGTGGGGGAAACATCCTGGAGGATGAGGAGAGTCTATAGTGTCTGGTGTTGATGCTTGTGTTGGGTCAGTTGACTAGTGGTGACCGTGACAACCTTTCTGCTCGTTTGCAACTAATCTTCAGTGTTGCAAACAGGTCCTTTTAAGCATTCAGGGTGGATACATAATTCAACATTTTTTGTCATGCTTTTGCTTTAGTAGCAACATCTGTGATTGGCTCCTTTTAAATTGTATTTTATATTTTAGGGGGGGATTTGTTTTATGAGACAGATGTGATGTTTTGTGAGCCTCTGCACCAAGAACAACATTTTTAATTTTATTTTTGTAGCATCCACACGCAGTCAACAGGTTTTGATGTGCAGTGAATCAGAAAGGGATCTAATTTGAAGCAGAGTATGACAAGAGTAAATAAATGATACCAGTGTGCCTGAAAGTCAGTCCAACAGTTGAATCAAGCCTTGTGGGTGAAATTGGGTAGAATTAACTATTCAGAAGCCATTGATTGTTGTGGTAGCAGTGTAAGCAATCTGGGATTGCAAAGGAAATGTTTGTCGCAGATTATTTCCACGTCACCGAGAATAAATCACTAAGTTCAGACTCGAACATCGGGGACAGAAAGGAATGCCTAAAACTCGATTCGCAAGTACTATTTCACAAATCACAATGCACACAACCAGTCAGAAAAATAACTCACTTGCCAACCCACGTGGCAGCCAAAATAGCCAAATTTTTCTCCCTGATTCGAGAACACCAACTGTTTTTATCGGCCGAACATTTTTTCCATTCGTCGACAGCTGTGAGAGGATGTTCAGTAATTTGCATATCAACATACTGCGACGGACTTATTTTTTAATTCAAATATTCCATCTTCACCATGTCATGTGGAATATGTACACTTTTGCTTGGTAAGTAATATTTTTTGCCACATTTTCTGTTGTTTTCTTCACTATAAGCAGAAAGTCATAAATCTTTGTGAGTAAGATTTTGAACATATTGGCTTGTGGGAAACTGATGATCCCTCCAAATTATGCACTCTCTCTCTCAGAAACTGTAACTAAGGTCTGCTCTGCATAGTTGTATTATAAATGAAAGGTGGGATCTTTGGGTGTTGAACAAATGAAAATGCATCCTAGCAGGTATCTGTAACAGGGATTGACTAGTTGCCCTAGATGGATGTGCTTAGAAAATGAATAGCAGGTCATTGATGCTAAATATATAAACTACCTATAAAGTAATCTGGTTATTATACCAAACAAAGAAGTTTATTAAGTTTCAAATTTTTATTGCTTTAAAAAAATCCAATTGTTATTTCCATCAATTAACATGTAAGCAAAGATATTAGAAGCAATCTTTGTCATTTATTGACTTTTGCTACCAGATAAACATAGTCCTGATTAATATCGCTTTTCTGCAGGTCAAAACAAAAGAGAAACAGATTCTACAATGTTTTTACTGTTTAATTTACAATGTGGAACAATGTTAAAGAAGAAATGCTGCTTTCATTATCACAGAGACAAGACAACACCTATGAGTTTTTTAATCAATGAATTTTCTATTTTACACTCACATTACACCTTATTTAACCAGTTCTAAATTTTAAAGCTAATTCTGAACAGTTATCAAACAACACTTTTTTTAGCAATGGCAATCAATGTATTTCCAGCCATGTCCTCATAAGCATCCTTTGTTTTTTCTTTTGCCAAGTTTACTTAGAATTGTTAGGTCTTTAATTTGAATCTTACATTTCAATTAGCATCTCTATATAAACTACAGCTTTCTGTAGCACAAACAACCCAATGACCAAATCTCTTGGCTGAACCTACAAGAGCTTCAGTTTACTTTCTAAATGTAATATCTATTGTGTGTGTGTGTGTGTGTGTGTTTGTATACCCTATGACAAGGTTTTTCAAACTGTGGGTCCTGACCTTTCAGTGGGTCGTGAGATTAAATAAAATGTGTCACAACAAAAAAGAAAGTAAGAAAAATATGCAAGTGAGACAGAATATAAACAACTCTAAATGTTGCACAGCACTAATAAATCATCCCTAGTTTTTCACTGAGGTAATCTCGTATTATATTTTATTTTTTTAAACATATATATATATATATATATATATATATATCTGCTCTACTTTGTATTGAGCACTCTTTTAAGAATAGTAATTGTTGGTTATTGGAATTCATTCCATATACACCAATCATATACTTCGGTATATATATATATATATATATATATATATATATATATATATATAGTTTGTTCTCATTGTTTACATATCTTGTTCATCAAACTCGCGCCAGACTGAGTGACATCAGTTCTCTTTCACAAAGAAACCTTGTGCCTAAACTTAGCTATGAAGATGTGCAGTACATTCATCTTTGTGGCTTGTGAAAGCTGTTAAAATAGTTGAATAATTCAGTTGCATCTAAACTCAAGGCTAAAAGTGAATTTCCTGACTCAATATTGAAGTCTAATAATGCTACATTCTTTCTGTGGTAGTAAGATGATGTGTTGTTTTCATTTGAAGTCTCAGAATTTTCAGTGAGTTGTAGTTTTAGCGAAATTTAAGAACAGGCTATTTTTTAAAAGTAATAATTTTATATTCATACAAATAGATAATGAAAATAGATAAATGCAATTCCAATATGTGCAGATCATAAGAAATATAATATAAATTGTTGATGTTAAATAAATGACCCAAGTGAACAGTGATTACCTTTGATTTATTACGCATAGGTATAATGGGCTGTAATACAAAATGTGGCTCCTTTTGTGGGTTGCAGTAAAAAAAAGGTTTGAAAAATGCTGCCCTATCACATCCTATGAATGTATAGTCAAGGAAGGTAACTAATTATAAATAAGAGTAGGTGTTGAAATTTTTTTAGTCTATCCAAAAAGGGACTTTTTAAAAGATTCTGCTGTTTGGTCAGATTTTTGAGAAGTGGATCAGTCCAAAACTTCTTTGGCACACTTCATAAACAATGCATTTAATGCCATGCACAAATATTCACCAGTAAAAATGTGACTAAAATAAAATTACTTGTCTATTTGTTCAATTAAATTTAAGCTACAAAATTAAAGGGATATATGATTTATAAAAAGAATGAATTTTCTAAACTTACATCCACCACAAGGAGTGTAGGCATTGCACATCATTTTTTGTATTCTTTTTTTAACTTTCTCTCTCTCTTTCTCTCTCTCTCATATATATATATTCATCTATAACCATGCATACAAACCCTTGTTCATACACATATAAATTAAACATTTTCATTTAATATATAATATATATTTAATATATATCATGGCTCCTATTCTGTCAAGAATTTGATATAAGTACTGATAAACTTAGTAACATTTTAGATTTTGTCTGGGTTCATTATAAAGGGTGGGGCCTAAGTGAAAGAAAGTTGTTCTTTGATGATTGGGTTTTGTTACTGATGTCTTATTTGTTTTTATTTTACCTTTTGACTTTTTTCAGCTTGTCATATCAGTTTTTTCCTTTGCCAATAAATCTGCATTGATTAGAGCTTGGTGCAAGACTAGGCTCAAAGGACAAAAGTTGGAAAGGAGGGTAGAGGCAAAGGGAACAAAAGAAAAAATAGATTTTGGATTTTGGCCAAATTGAATAAGAGCATTAAAAGATATCAAATTCAATATGGCTGACAGGAGCTGAGAGGCCCTCAAATTTTTTCACTTTATTACTTCCTTTGCTTACTGCTTTTTCATTCAACCATATTTTTTTTGTTTGGTTTTGTATATATTTCTTTCAGAAACAAAAGGAGTTAGCTTATTTGGTTGTAATTAAAATTCATCTTACTGCTTTAATCTTTAGCTTTCAGCTAACATATTTGCATAATTTAATACATGTGGTTTGTACTGTATTTGTAGCATTCTTTTTTTTGTTGTACAGAAATTGGCTTATTTTGTTAAAGATACATTTACATATGCATACATATATACCTGTATAACTAAAGAAAGCAGCAGGAATTTTAGGGGATATTTTTGTTAGTCACTAAAATCTAAAAACAAAACAAGAGAAATATAGAAGACTCATATGTACACCAATCTGCCAATGTGCATGTACATATTCAAATATACATAAAATCTGAAAGTAACTCCAGAAAGTATAATCAATATTTGAATATCAAATAAAGTGTTATTGATTTTGCTAATATTTTGATGTTTATTCACATAATCTTCAGCACAATATCAAAAGAAATAAGATATAGGGTCACCCCAAAAAATGGGTACTTTTTAACAATCCAATAAAACAAAGAGTGATGAAAGAAAATTATTTTATTCATAGTGAATGAAACATTAAAGCATGCCATTTAAGAAACAATGATGGAATTTTCATTTTTTTAAAATGATGTCCTGTAGATGGCGTCCTCCTGTACGAATGCATTCTTGAAATCTGTTGTTGAGATTCCTCATTGACTGCTGCAACATCTCAGCTGGGATGTGAATTTCATCTTGAATTCTAAACGGTGAAATGTTTACTTCCTCAAGGTCACTGTCTCACAGTGTTGCCACTTGCTCATGTCTGGCAATACGCATTTAAAAAATTCCCATTTTTTTGGGTCACCCTGTATAGTGTTCTTTCATAATAAATAAATTCAATAAGATAATATGAACTAAAAGAACTATGACCAGAAACAAGATAAATATATTTATCAAAAAATAAAAAATAAGAACAAACTATGTGAAAGGAAAACAAGTAGACCATTAAATTCTAGAGACAGTGTAGCAAAATGGAGATGTACAGGTTTAATTGCTGACAAAATACATGATTTTTTCATTGGAATTTGGCATTTGATCATTTATTTTGAATTTACCATTGTATAAATATTCATTGTAAGAGCTGTGGATTGATGGTCAAGAATCTACTTTAGCAAAGACTTCAAAAGGTTAATTCATTTTTTTGCTTGTAATTGTCAATAAATGCTTTGACTTACATGAAATAATGGCATCCCACATTTCCAGAGATCGGTGCTATCAAAGCAGGTAATCCTTAGAAACCTATTCTGCTTATTTTCTTTTCAATCTGAGAATGGAAACAAATCACTTTATAGTATCAAAAAGAATTAAACCATTTTTATAATTTATTAGAAAACATTTATTTATTATAATATTTCCAGATAGAAATTCTGTTCTCATCATATTCAGAAGTATGGATGCTTTTTGACTCTAGTGTCATTATCTGTGTTATGGTTTCTTAGCTGCATTCAAACTGAATCGCTGCAATCCCAAAGATCCAATGGAAGACCTATTAAATTTATTAATTAATTTTGAAGATTTGCCACATTTTTAACTTCAAGAACATTTCTTTTGTCAGAATAAATTGTGTTCATCACAGAAAATCCTCTTTCAGCCTCTGCAGAACTTACAGAAATGGTATTAATTATATTTTTAGCTATTATATATCAGCTATTATTATATAAGATTATTTTCAGATAATCCAACAACCAGTTTAGTAGGTATTTATAATTTTAAGAATTAGTTTGTGCAAACTGGTAGGATGCCACCACTGCTTACATAGTATATATTTAAAATGATTTTGTAGGAGAGCTAAGGGTTATTTTCTTTTATACCTTCTGAGCTTAATATAAATCACTATAAGTGGCTTGGATTGAGAAATTGAAGAGCGGAGTTCGAATTCCAGTCAAATCCATTATATTCACTTCCATGCTAATACCTTTGGAAAAAGTATGAATCCTCTTCTTCTCTCCCTCAGCTATGGGTAAATAGTAGTACAGACCGGGTTCTATAGTCTTGGATGGCAACTGTTCTACTGCAGAAAGAAATGGCAATGTTCTGTGGGAAAAAATCTGCATCATCAGTCATGTATCAAAAGATACATGATCGCCTATGCATGTATCACGCAAGGCACTGATTGATATAAGGTTTTACTATAAACTTCCTTTCAACATGATTGCAAAATCCAAATATCTAAGTATTTTACACATTTTTGGAAAATATTTTGCTGCCAATTTTCATAGAGTATTTTAGAATTCTGGTCACGATTGTTCCATTTACTTTCATACAAAGACCCCTGGGAAAGTTATGAATCCATTTCCCATGCTCCCCCACTCTCGCCACTAGCTTTAGGTTAAATAGCAGGGCAAACTGGGTTCTTTAGCTATGGTTGCCAACCAGTTCAGGGAAAGGACAAATCTGAATTCCAAACTCAGCCACCTGATTCTGTATTATTATGGTTACACATTGGATGCAAATATTACATCTATAAAACAAAGAAAAAAAAATATGATAGATTTCAATAATTTGAATAATCCCACTGGAGGGTGATTATCCAGAATGTTGTTGACATCAATGGACACTGGACCCAAAGAAGATGTCATTTCATAACTCTTAAAGTTATTTATAGGTATAGTAAAATACTTTTACAAAATTTCCTATCAAATATTATACAAAGTATGTATACAGTCTGATAAGTGAATTCCAATAAGTTATTAGGTTGGTGCAAAAATAATATCTTGACGTTAAAAAATACGTCAAAAAACGATATTATTTTTGCACCAACCTAATACCATATCAGCAATACTCACACATTCAATGGTATTATATATATTTTGTTTTATATGCTTATATATTTTGTTTTGTACATTTTTATATATTTTGTTTTATACATGTTTATATATTTTGTTTAAAACAAGTTAATATATTTTGTTTTATACATGTTTTTACATTTATAAACAAAACTAGTTTGTCTTATAAGAATCTGAAAACTGATATGAAAATTAAAATGTAGCTTTATATGACAATTGATTGAATTCTGCAGCTTCATTTTTGCTGTAATAATCTCTCTAGTAATAATTTCTTACTATCCATTGTTGTTATTACCTTCTATGTTATTTTGTCATTGCCTTGTTTACTGTTGTTGTGGTGGCAAAACAAAAATTACAAGATTTATTTGACCTTTTCTAACACAGAGTTCTTTGTAATAAGATTAGGATCTTTGACCTAATATCCTAGTGAGAATAGTGTGAAAGAGTAAAAATTTGTAGAGAAGTTCATCTGAAAATTTATAAAAATTATATTGTATTTTTGGCAGCTCTTCCACACAGTGTCACAATGCTACTGATATCCCATTCACCCCACTTTATAATCCCAATTTCTCTCACTAAGCAAAACTCTTTGGTAATTACTGCATTATCCAATGCACCAAAATAATATTTTGAACAGTCGTTTTCTGTTTCTTTTTGTTTTTGCTTTATTATTTGATTTTTTTTTCTTACCTTTATCTTCTTTTATTCATTTTGTCTTTTTTTTTTTATGCCACTCATTATACAGCTGTGTTGTCAGCACAAGTATCAGTTGGTGGCTCCTAACTTCTTCCCCAATCCTCTTAATTTTTTTTTCTCTCTCTCTTTGTTCTGTTTTGCCCCCATTTCCTTCTTAACTTTGGTAGTGATCAGTTATGAATTATTCATTTCGAATTCACTAGCCTTCTCAATTTCACTAGGTTCCTTTTCCCATCTATCCCCACACCTTTCTCTCTATACTCTATACATACATACACACTTGCATAGAGCATGTAAATTATTGCTATATATATGTGTGTGTGTGTGTGTGTATGTATATATATATATATATATATATATATATATATATATATATATTATATATATATATATATATATAAATATATATATATACATACACACACATATATATATACATACACACACACATATATAACAATAATTTACATATATATATATATATATATATATATATATATATATTACTTATGTTGTACAGACTGTATCTGTATACATACATTGTTTATATTTTCTGCTTATGTGCCTACAAACATACATACAAATTATACATATATTAATGACTATGTGTATGTATGTGTATATTCAATCGGTTACCTGGTTTTGCCTAGGTTAAAACATATTCCCAAGATCATCATTAACTTTTCTGGCTTAATTTTATTTTGCCTGATATAAATTTAAAATATGTTTCGATGGTTGATTGACTATGACACTCACTGTTATATCACCTCTGTCCACTTAGGTTTGGCTGAAGGCCATGGCTATATAAATGGTTGTCAGCTCTGTAACATCAGTGATTCTCAACTTGGTGAGTCAAGTCAAAGTTAGGAGTGGCAAGTAGTTGAAGATATATGGTAATGGTAATATTAGCTGTTTCCTTATAAGGAAACACTTAGCATTCATTGACTGAGGAGTCAATGTTGCTGCTGTTGGTTGAAACTTATAAAATCTTTCTGCTTACAGCCATATCTCATTGAAACACTGGTTCCCATATGATTACTGAAGTTAAGCAATGTCAAGCCTGGTTAGTACCTAGATGGGTGACTGCTTGATAATACCAAGTGCTATAAGCTTGGATGTGTAGATTGAGTAATGGATAATAACTCAGAATTGTTAATTGGAGAGCCGAGTTCCAATTCCAGTTGGGTTTGTTACATTTACTTATGTATAAATACCCTTGGGAAAGGTATAAATCCACCACTTCTCTCTCTGTTATGGGATAATTAATAAAACTTGTACACTAAGACAATATTATCTCCAAAACAAATTCTTACAATATAAATACTAAAATATTATCTGGCTTTAAATAACCTGCAAAAGGTTGATAAGTCCAAAAAAATCAAACCAATTAATTAATCAATAAAATTTTTTACCTAAAACAATTTAAAAATAGGTTTCTCAAGTTCAGTAGCGGTTAATGCTTTTTCCAGTATTGTTGGCAACTTCTTTCTTTGCCTTTTCTTTGGAGTAAGGTGGAATGTTAGCATCTTGATTATGTCATTATTCTCTGAGTTACATATGTAGATTCTTCTATTTAGTACAGTTCTTTAATTATGATTCTGTAATGCCAGTCCACAAGGTTAAAAGAATGATGGTCCTCACTGAGGCCTACAAGGCTTCACTCATTCAAAGCCATTTTAAAGCATCAATCTCAGAAAGTGCTTATATACAGCTGATGGTTTTGATATATCTGAATGAAATTGGTGCCATTCATGGCACCATATCAAAATCTTGATCTAACTAGACTATTTAAAATCATGACTCTAGTTTTTAGGTTAATGTTTTGGTTTTGTAGTAGCTTGTGGTGTTAGGTGATATTATGGCTCAAATAATGCAAAGTCTTTCTTACATTATCATTTGGATACAAAAACATTTATGTGGAGCTAATAAGTGTTGTTTAGTCTACACTGCGAACAGTTCATTATTTTATAACTTCTCACACATTCACAATATCTATATCTATATATATAAATATATATATAAATATATATATATATAATATATATATATCGTAATGGTACCTTAAAGTGGTTTGTTTTTCATTACATTATATATATAAATATATATATATATATTATGAAATGGACAAAGTCTGACAATTATTTTTTAAGACATTTTTTATGTTTATATGTTCTTTTTATAGATGCAAATATTTAAGTAAATGCTCTGTTTATAATAAACACTATTAACAACATTTACCGGCCTGAATGTCCAAGAAATTTTCATAGAAAATAAGTATACTCCAATAGGAATCGAACCTGTATCCTATACAGAACCGTCACATAGCCTGACATGCCTTAACCGATTGGGCCACAGAGGAGCGTTCGGTTAGCAAGGTCGATTTTACTGTTTTTGAAGCACAATTCTCTATGATTTTATCTCATACATTTATATCTGCTCAATATGTATCCAAATGTATAAAAACAAAAAAAAATTAAAAACATCTATGTAAACAAAACAAGATGTCATCTTTAACAGTGAACATCTCTGTTGTAAAGTTCAAATAACCACTTTGATGATGACTTATGTGGGCTGAAAGCATAGATCAATGTACAACATAATAAGAAAATACCCAAATGTTGGACAGTTTTTGTCTTTATTTTCTCCTGAAACTATACCCATTATACGAAGCTTGGAACGGCTCATAATGAAACATAATAGACATTCATTGCCTGATATATTTAACAATATATGTCTGAATATATATATATATATATATATATATATATATATATATATATATATATATATATTGAATAGAAACAAAATCAGCAATTGTAATAATATACAGAGTGATCTATTTGTTTTCATGAAGATACATTGAAGTTATTCTTGGATATGCTGTAAGGCTAGTTCTCTTATGTACTAGAGAAATTTCAAGAATCAAACTTTCTATCTATTTTTATACTAGATTTCGCCCAATGTAAGGCTTCAAAGCCACTCAAGGTAGAGGGTTACTAAATGAAGTGTGTTATATGAACATAAAAGGAGATTTATAAGAAGTGAAAATTATGAGGATAAGACGGAGAGATGGTGATATTAGTATGCTACTTTTGTTAGCTATAGAAAATGGCTATTGTACTAATTTAAAAATCACCTTGTATCAGACTTTGCACTTGAAAATCAAAAGAATAATTGATTTGAGAACTATTTTATTAGTCATTCATATCTTTTTGTTCATTGCTTTTCTTACCCCCATCTATCTGTTTACAGCCTCCTCTCATTCTGATGACTAAATCTCCTTTTTTGGTTTTTCTTTGTACCATGACATTTTTCTCTAACAAACCACTACTTTGTGGTACCAACCCCCAAGAGGATGTTTCCCTAATTATTACAATTTTGATCTATTCATGTCTAGCATTATCTGTTATCTTCTACACACATCCACATGAACTGTGCCTTGAGTGACTCTTGGGCTTTGTACAGGGTGAATATCATTGTAAAAAAATATGCAGGTGGTTTACTCTGAGTAATATGTGCATAAATATATTTATCAGGGAGGGACATTTGAAATTTTTGGGGCACATAATGAGGAAAGAAGACTTGGTAAATTATATAGTCACAAAAGAGATTAAAATCAAGAGGGACAGAGGAAAACAACATATAACCTAACTAGCAAGATTGAGTAAATAGATGTCAGAAGAAAAAAAAATTATTTTATTAGTAATTCATATCTTTTTGTTCATTGCTTTTCTTACTCCCATCTGTCTGTTTACAGTCTCCTCTCATTCTGATGACTAAATCTCTTTTTTTTTTTTGGTCTTTCTTTGTACCATGTCATTTTTCTCAAAATTTTTGCCTGATTTACTTGAAATATTTAATTAGAATATTTATATTTTAACAAGCTGAAATTAAATTCTTACTCACCAATTAGCCTTTGACAGAACCTTCTTGCTTTTGATATATAAATGGCGATGTGTAAGTAGACAGATGACTTGATCGATATGAATAGGATGTTGAAAGATAGGTAAATGATTAGATAAAATTGAAGCAGTTGAAATTGCTGGCTATATTGGCTAGATAAGATGGTCTATCATTTGAACACTGTAAAGAATATTAGATGAGATATTACAGATATAAAACTGAGGGTTAACTATCAGGTTAGTTAGATAAGTTGGTAGATAAGATAGGAAAACGATAGCAAAGATAGATCAATACAAACTAGATTAGATACAAATGAATGGGATAAGATTGTTGGACAGGGGGATCAATGGCTTTATAGATATGAAAATTAGAGATTTGAACAGGATAGGGAAATGTGAGCTAGTTATAAACTTGTCTTGTAGGTAGATAGGAATAGGCTGGTACTGATAAATGGATAGATAGGAAAAGACCAAGAAGAATCGATCTATTTATTTATTATGCCCTATGAAAGACATTGGGGTGTTGTTATCTGCTTACAATGGTTGGGCTGTGGATGACTAGGATTTCATGCACTTTGTTACTGAAGGAGTATTGGCTCGACAAAAGCTGGGATAGGAAACTTTCTTTTTTTGCCTGACCAACTGAATCATGTGTTAGATGTGTAGTCAAATTCTAGTTTTGTCTAGTAGCCATGCCGAACATACAATAAATTATTGAATTCACTTTTTTCTTTCTACTAATGCTGGCCTTTGCTGGTCGGAAACTGATTGACCACTAAACAGTAAAATGTCTAACCATCCTTTTCTACTGATTAATGATTCTAACTTTGCGTGGTGATCAGGAAATCTAACTTTCTTCTAAAATCCATGAAATATTTAACTGGTGTTTTTGTTAGTTTTCAAATAATCAATGAAATTATCATATATTTCATCCTTAAATTTTTGTAAGACATTAATTGTGGATTATTTTACATTGTTGTTGTTGATGATGAAGATGAAGAAGAGGAAGAAAACTACAGCCTGAATGTACTAACTATAGTTTCCATAGCAAATAGGGGTTTTTATGAGGCGAAATTGTTAGCTCCCAACACCTAGCCAGTTTTGAATTCAGAGTTGCCATTCTTCTAGAATGTTTTTTATCACCCCATGCAAGACAAAAAAGCCACTAAGACACAAGTGGTTACAGGGTGTGGAAGAATTACAGTAGATAGTGATTGACATTGCATTTAAATGTCTGCAGATTAAAGTTGGCTGGAAAGCATGGAGCTGAAAGGAAGTTCCACAAGTGAGAAGAAGCTGTTAGCATAGAATTTATGGCTACATCTAGCCAGCTCAACTGTAAATTGATGAGATCTCGATGCCAGTTGCCATCCAAAGCTAAAGAGTTCAGTTTACCTTGCTACTTATCCCTAGAAAAAGAAGAGACAGATTAATACTTTTATAGGGCCATTTGTGTGAAAGTGAAAGTGAAAGCAACAGCCGAGGTTAGAATTTGAAATTGACACAGCAATTTCACTTTCTGTGCCAATAACTGTTATGCTACATGCATAAATATTGGTTTTACTATAGTATTTTATAATTAATAATTTTGCTATAAACAATTTTAATATACTCAGTACTATTTTGTCAAATTGATACCATCTAGATAAATGAAGTTGTTAAATTATGGTTGAAGAAGTTATTTAAATATTAATTAAATAAAGCAATAAATCAAATGTTAAGTGTTCATTCAGAAGATGTATAGATAGTATAATGGTTATCAGGACAGAAAGTGGAATTATTGAGCTGAGTTCAAATTCCAGTCTAGTTTGTTGCATTCACTTTTACACAAATGTTCTTGAGAAAGATATGAATCTATCTCCTCTCCTCCAGCTACGGGTTAAATATCAAGCTAGACTGGGCTTTCCAGCATTTGATGGCAACCACTCTAAGAGAAGGAAAACTGAATTCCAAGCCATGGAGAAAGCAACAGGAAACAGCTCCACTATCTTTCCCAAGAAGTTATTGTAATTTTCAGATATTGAAGAAAAAGAAACTGTGGAGAGCCATGATGAATGTGCATGTGTTTAAAAAATGTTTAGTTTGTAAGGTGATGGTCAAAGACTCATTTAAGTAGAGTAAAATTGATTTTCTTTAAGACAATATTAGAATTCAAATCCATATCACTATGTGTATCTTTATGTGCAAAAAACTGAGATATGAACAGATATATCTGCAAAAATAGATGATATTAATAGAAATACATAACAACAGGAAAATTTAGTTTTGCAATGTGTCTTCTTCCTTTAGGAAAACTTCATCAAAGACAAATGCAGAAATTTACAGAGAAAAACCTGTAACTATACACACAGAAAAAGTATTGCTGAAAAAAAAAATAACATTCAAGTTCCAATATTATTGAAAAAACTCTCTATGCTATAGAAAGGAAAAGAAACTATGGAGGGTGCTAAGTGATGTAACTTTGACATGCTGCTAAATGAAAGTGAATTAATGTTGTTGCTGTTATTATTTTTTTAAATATGCAATGAGTCAACCATTTTCCTTATTGTTTGAATGTTTTTATCGTATATAAATACGGTTGTTTTTTGAAATATTTTTTTTACATTATTTCTTTTTAATTTAAATGTTATTTTTAGTGGGTATATGTGTTTGAGTTGCTATGCCTGTTTTTTATTTTATTAAACAAGGAAATTAATAACAACCGATGCAGATAAAAAGTCCTACTGAAGAAAAAATTGTGCCTCCAACAGGAATCGAACCTGTATCCCTTTTGCCCATCAATTGAATTACTATACTTTTTTTTATTAAACAGGGAGATTAATAACCACCAGTGTAGATGAGAAGTCCTACTAAAGAAAAATTGTGCCTCCAACAAAAATCGAATCTGTATCCCTTTTGCCCATTAGTGAAATTACTATACTTTTTTTTATTAAACAGGGAAATTAATAACAACCAGTGTAGATGAGAAGTCCTACTAAAGAAAAATTGTGCCTCCAACAGGAATCGAACCTATATCCCTTTTTTCATGGTAGCTTTGGCTAGAAAGTGGTTTCCCTGAAGGAAAAAAGGATGTCAAGTTGGAGCCACAATTTTCCTTTAGTAGGACATCACAATCTAGGCCAGTTGTTATTAATTCCATTGTTTAAGAAAACAAAGAATGGGGATAGTAACTCAAATACATGTACTGACCATAAATAACATTTATAGTAATAAGAAAAAATATGGTTATCTATAAATACCTTTATGGACATATATTGTGTGTAACAGCAAAATTGTCCAAATGGTGTAACATCAAAATTGTCCATTTGTTAGATTAAGCTTTTAACTGGTGTATCTTAGATATGACTAAATATATCTTACTGGAATTCTCCAAGGTTTTTATAACCCTATTGAACTCTACTTTGAGCAATAAGAATGTTTAATTATTTTCCACTGCTTAACAAAAGAATCATGATGAAGTTCATCATTAATTAATCATAACTAAGGATTGGAAGCTCATGAAGGATTGAAATTAAGTTCAAATATATATATATATATATATATGTATATATATATATATATATATTTGGTTGGATTGATGTGAGTTTATATGTTAGCTCTATCTCTGATATTGAGTGCTTTCTAATAAGTACCGCACATATACTATATAAATAATTATATATATATCTATATATTTATTTATATTTATATACACACACTTTTCACATATATATATACATATATATATATATATATATATATATATATATATATATATATATATATATATATATATATATATAATATTAGTGGTAAATATACACATACATATGTAAAATATATAAATATATATACATACATGCATACACATACATATATATTTTGTATAAAAAAAATTCAAAGAGGATAGAATCCAGGTAGAATTCAATGTCCAGGACTGAGTAAGGATATAATAAAAAGGCTTAAACACTAATATATATATATATATATATATATATATATATATATATATATATATCATTCAAGGATAATTTTCTAACTTATTCAAGATGATCTTCACCCTCTCTAACCTTCTAACTTTCTGTCCTAGACTGACATGGTGCCTGACAGGTTTCACATTTGATTACATTTCAATTTCTTTTTCACTGCTCTTTGGACTATCATAGTTGAAACCTCTCTCTCACATACCAAAAGTCTTATGAATTGAGTTGGCTCTTTTTTAATTGATATCTTTAGCACTATGTTGAAATGATGATCTCTATTTCTGTTATGACCTACTGATCCAATTGTCCTCTTTTTTTTAAACTTATTCACCATTCTCTTGATGGTTCTTGAATGGACTTTGAATATGGAAGCCAGGGTATGAATGTTGGCATCATTACTGAAGACCTGAATGATCTTTTACCTCTTACCATTGCTCAGTTAGGAAGGCAGTGGGTCTGACACAAAACAATTTCAACCTGTTCTCTTTCTACCTGAATGACTCAAAGTATTTCTCAGTTATTCTCATGACAAATGGTGTCAAGATGTCTTATCTGAAAACCTGGAAAAAAGAAACTCAGTTTAGTGGCTTTTTAGATATTAAACATTTTGTGGGATGGACAATTATGCTGTTACATGATTTGGACAATTTTCCTGTTACACCTGGTATAAATATATTTATGCAAAATATAGAAAAAAAAAGAAAAGAGTAGGAATGGATTGAATAGAGATGCAGAAGAAAGAAGCAAAATGGATATTTCTGATATAGGTCAGCAAAAAGTTCCAGGTGAATATATTACTGAGGGAAAGAGGGGAAAAAAATTGTAAAAAGTCCAGGTTAATCAGGTGCCTGAAAGTAGCTTAACATGGATGCATGTATCACTCAAAATACTTCTAAAATATTATTTACAATGAGCAAATTTCACCTTTATTGACTGATGCATAAAATGTATGAACATAGTTTTTTGTGTTGAAATCCTTCCTCAGCTTTCTTCTGGTATCAGACTGTGACAACCAACATGAAGTCATGCAAGTTAGCGTTTAGAGATAACATTTTTCTTTATCACCATGATTTTGATTTGAATGTAAAGTACAAGGTGGATGGAAAGAAACTATCTATTTAAAATTCTTACTAACTTTATTAATTATTGGTTGATTTTCATTAAAACATCTTTTATTTTGAACAGTATATTGGTAGAAATACAGTATAGTGCTAAAATTCTACCTTTTGCACATTTTCTTCCAATCTGGATGTTGAAGAACAATATTTCTGTGGGTATCTACCACATATCCTGTATTCATCAGCTTGGAATGAAAATTGTTGTAATGGAATGTCCCACACTCCCTATCGCCTATATGGGCTGACTATTTTGGTAGATATATATAGTGTGCACAGGACATACCTGGTGGACTTGCTTCAGGAATTACTAGCTTGCTAACTGATTCCCTGTCTTTCAGTAGTGTATTCTCTTTTACAATAAACCTCTCTTCTTTCATCTACATGCATGTTGCTATTCCTTTCACTTGAGTACAAGATTTGTCTGTTTGTAACCTCTTTAAGGATACAACTACAATTTAAGATGGTTTTTGGCATCACTGAAGCAGAAGGTCCTTGAACACTGGGATGCCGTCTCTGCACTTGTACCACAGATTGCCACACTTTGTAAGAAGATGCTAGCTGTGCATGTTCACACAGTGTCAGGCACTGTGTCATTCTGGGCTACATTTGTCACTCTGAAATAAAAGCAGGAAATAGTAATGAAATTCTAACTCTTATGGGATCTCAATATATTATGCGTCATGAAAATGTGGTGATATTAACATATATTATAAGTAATTTTCAAATGGAAGTTTCTTTACACCCACCCCCTCTATGTATTAAAATTTTATTAAATTTATCAAATATTAAAATGAAGTAAATATGAACAGTTTAACAATTAAATTGTATGTCTTCCTCATTTAGTGGCAGAACACAATGTAGCATTGAAACTAAAGGAAAATGCACTGTTTAGGAGAATGCAAGATAGCCTACAGCATGTATTAGTGCAAAAATGAGATTTTTACTGATGCATATTCATTGAATTTCTTCTTAAAACTGAAAAAACTTACAAGATTTTCCTGCTTGCTTGGAGCACTTTACAGCACAAATTGATTAGAATAATTAATTAATTTTAATTTCATGTTTTAATGTATTGTAATTTTAGTTGATCTGACTCAGTTTAGATTCTATGGAAATTGAGAATATTTCAGGATTAATTCACTTTAGGTAATTAACAACATAAACTACCTGTAGAAGGATATTATATGACTAAAGAGGATGAATATAGCTATATATGAATCTATGTTCACACACATATGTAAACACACATATGCACATATACACACATTCACACAGATATGTTCACACACGTACATACACACACATGCACATATACACACATTCACACTGATATAAACACATGCATGTACATACACACACATGTACATACACACACATGCACATATACATGCATAAACACAGATGTGCTCACACATATACAAAAAATGCACATACACACAAATGTTCATACATATGCATATATACATGCATATGTGCATATATACACATATGCACACGCTCATACACACACGTGCTCTCTTTCTCTCTGTCTCACATACACACATACACAAGAAGACCCACGCACACACACACCTGACAATTTTTATTTGGATTTCAGAAAGGAATAATTTCAGTACACAGAATAATGAGGAAATTTGAAAAAAATAACAGATATATTATTAACACAAACAAATGACAAACAACATTTAGACTAAAATTTCAAACATTTTATATATTGTAGCAAATTATTTTTTATGAAACCTGCAAATATAAGGAATCTCTATATTATAATTCTCTGCTAACAGCTGATTAAATTTATATAAATATACACACACACACACATATATATATATATATATATATATATATATATATTGATTGCATTTTATAGCTTATCAACCTTTTTTACAGGTTTTTTAAAGCCAGAAAAATATTTTAAATTGTAAGAAATTTTTTCTTTGGAGATAATAATGATTTACTGATACAGGTCCTACTAATTGACACATAGCTTTCGATTTTCATTCGTCCCCTTTTCAAATGTACTTGCATGTAAGTGAATATAATGAACCTGAATGGAATTGGAACTCTGCTCTCTGATTCCCAATTATGTGTTGTTAACCATTACACCACCCACACATTCAAGCATACAGCACCTGGTATTCCCAAGCAGTCAGACATCTTGATACTGACCTGGTTCAATGTTGCTTAACCAGTAATCATACCAGAACCGTTGTTTCAATGTGATATGGCTGTAAGCCCATATATATATATATATATATATATATATATATATATATATATATATATATATATATATATATAACCTAAGAAAGAGAAAGAACAGATGGAGTTAGAATTCACAGTTCTTAGCATTTACTTTTTAAAAAGTGCTCAATGCAACATAGAGCAAAATATTATTAAAATATTTTTACTAGAATAGATTACAATAAAACATTTTACATTGCTACACAAACATGAAAGTTTTTTTGTAGTGATGTAAAATGTTTTTATTGTAATCTATTATAATAAAAATATTTTAATAATATATATATATATAATATTTTTAATAATATATATATATATATATATATGGCCTGAAGACTGCGTTCAACCATGAAGCAGACTGTTTCCACTTGATGTTGACCTCAATGTCCATTTTTAGATTTTTATATCTACATATGCTCTATCTCCAATATTGTGTATATTTATCCATAAATATCACACACCTTAAAACTATATTTTTATCATACTATATGTATATTAAAAATGAATTATAGTATTAATTGAATCCTAGAATCATTATTATAATACTAGTAATACTAGTGTAATACTTACAGTACTTTCTTTTGCAGTACCCTGTATATATATATATATATATATATATAT
This sequence comes from Acanthosepion lycidas, assembly GCA_963932145.1. Lineage (NCBI taxonomy): Eukaryota > Metazoa > Mollusca > Cephalopoda > Sepiida > Sepiidae > Acanthosepion > Acanthosepion lycidas. The sequence goes on along the minus strand of OZ010599.1, from coordinate 44,591,476 downwards.
ATATATATATATATATATAGAGAGAGAGAGAGAGAGAGAGAGAGAGAGAGAGAGAGACAGATAGAGAGAAATAGAGAGAGTAGGAGAGTGAGAGAGAGAGAGAAAAAATATAAAAATTAATAGATGCCTCTATTTTCAAACAAGAGCCATTATTCAATGATCATACCATTAGCTAAATTTAAAGTTTTCATCAAATTCAGCAAATTTACTCTCTTTTCTGTGATATTCAACTTGACTGTATTCAAAACATGAATCAAATTTTCTTATGCTGACGGTTTTCTTTACAGCCTGATCCAAAATAGCTTAGACATGTTCAATTGGATTTATGTCAACAAATTGACTTGACCATGAGAGATGCTTAATACCTTTTTGAACCTGCCATTCTAAAGTTCTTCCCAAAGAATAAATATGTATTTTTCAGAATTGTTATTACACATACATTGCAAAAGTTTGGTCCGATGAGTACTCGAAATTGAATTACCTAGCACAATAGAAAATCTACCATATTTGAACATGTGGTTAAAACAAGTTCTTTTTAGGCACTCCTCAGACATATACTCAGTTAAAACACTAAGTTAAGGAGGACTTATTTAAAAATATAATATGCCAGAAACTTTATTTCAGTTACTCATTGCTTTATCTGCTGAATCTGCTTGCATCAGTCTGCACTGATGAAAATAGTTAGGCTGGTGCAGTTATACTTTGCTGCTTTGCAATGAATTATCTTTTTAAATTTTGCATCTCATTGCACAAAGATAACTTTGAATGGCCTAGTGGCATGAATTATATGCCATGCTTTTAATTGTAAATTGCATAATCAAGTCACTGAAAATAGAATTATCAATTTCAGTACTAATATCTGGCCTTTGAAATCTGATGTTTCCATATTTCCAAAATATAAAGCATTGTAAAAAGGATTGTGCAATTATTTCTCTCATGTTTTTTTAGTAAATTAATTTCTGTCTGAATTTCTGGGACAAGGAGTTAGCATTATATAAACTATTCACATTTGGACTATTGTCCTCATCTTTGTTGTTGTTATCGCAATGTTTTGACCAGGATTGCACTCACAATTACTATATCACCAAATTCATGCATTGATGCTTTAATCCACTGTCCAGTAGGACTCAGCAAAAACAAGATGAGCAGTATTAAGAATTATAACTAAACAAAATATCCCTAGACATGAGCAGTGGAATGAAAACAGTCTACCCCCATAGATTAAATAAAGGACTCAGTTTGGAATTATCTGTAAGTTACCTGTATTGATATACACCTGATGAAGGCTGAAATGTTGTGATAAGCACAACAGATGTGAGGACAATAGTCTGAATGTAAATAACGTAAATAGTAAATGGATTTTTAATGATTACATATTTATTAAGTGTTACATTGAATAAAACTCTCTGTTTATTTACATTGTTTTTCTGTACATCTGAATACATGTACCTTTATATTAAACATGTTTTATTGACAGTAACCTTTTGTAACTTTTTAATTATCTTTCATAATCCTGTGCATTGAATTTCATCATCATCATCATTATCATCATTCACATGACCAAATCTGATTGTAGGGTCACTGTGCAACTGAGCACCTGACCAGCTCTCTTTGCATGTCTTGCATACCAGGTTGTGTCAAAAGTTTTTCTGATTTTTGTTGGTAACTTGTATCTCCATATTATATGATTCATTTTATACAACTTGTTGTCTAATCATTTCTGAATTGTTTATTCATTATTTTCATATATAACATATAATCATTAATTATTTATTCTCTATTTTACAGCTTTGATAAGGAGTTGTGAATAAATTGCAATTAGAGCCATTTTATGCTACTTGTAGAAAAAAGACTGAGTGTAAAAGCGGCAACAAAAAATTAATTATGTTGAAGGCCCAGGAACTGTCAACAAACATGTGGCACAAAACTGGTTCAGATATTTCAAGGAAGGTAACACCAGCCTCAAAGATAAACCAAAGTCAAGGAGACCATATGTTCTGGAAGATGAGGCCTTGCTTGAAATCCAAGGCCTCATCTTCTAGAACAGCCAAGCACAAGTAATCATACATTGTCAGAAGAAATTGGTTATTTACAAAGCACTATCAATTGACATATTTATAAGCTTGACCTTGTAAATACATTCTGTTGAGAAATTCCTCATGAACTGACCAATAACCAGGCTCAATGATGAGTGAACATTTGCAAACAACAACTGGCCAATCCTCAAGCTGCCCATTTTGGGGCATTTTTGCTTGCTCTGTCTCTACCAAGTCCAAGTACACACTGCCCAGCCCAGCAAACCAACACTTTAATCTACTAGGCTACTGGCCTGTTTTCTGACCAGTGGGCCACATGAAATATGGCTTACTGTGGGGTCACACAACTACAAAAATTAAAAGAAATTTTTTTGTTGATAGTATCTCAGCAATTGTCAATTTTTGCCTATAGTTTTGTTTTTTTTATTTGGGTGGGTGAGAAAAGATTTTTACTATAATAAAAAAATCTTGGTCTATTATTATCACTGATGATAGTTTGATTAACACATGCTTTAGCATGTGATTTGTTTCTAATTTATTCATTTACAAAAAACAACAAAAAAAAATTTAAATAAAAAATATATATTTCTTCTGCAGTGCAAAAATGATCATGTACATGTCCTATTTCTAAAACAAAAGATGTTTACATAGTAGAAATCAGCAATGATTTAAAATGAAGAAAATGTAAATTTTTTTTGCTATCTTTTAATCATTTCAGAAAAGTACAGGAATTAAGAAGACAGATGATAATAATTGACATTGCATTTAATAAATTGGTTACTTGTGGGAAGAAACTGGTTAGCATAGAACTCATGGTTACATCAAGCAAGTTCAGCTGTAAAAAGATGAGACCTAGCTGCCAGTTTAATTCATAAAGTAAATTCATAAAGTCAAGGTACCAAAGAGTAATGCTTATCAGAACAATTACCATGAAAATATTTATAGAAAAGGCACAGAGAAATTATGTTATGGCAATTGAAAAGAGACTGAAGCTGAGATGCCAGGCCAAGATCTTAAATGAAAGGTTTACAAAATCCAAGAAACATTGTACTTAATCATTGTTTACATATATGGTTATGTATAAGAGTGTGTGAGTGAACAAGTGAGAATGAAACGAAACAGACAAAATTTTATTAAATGCTATTTACCTCATGAAATTAGGCAGGCTTTTCAGAAAGCCAAACGGGTTGCAGTTTGCCCAAGACTGGTTTATATCATCATTACAGACCCCTAAACTGAGGCACAGAGTAAGCATATTTACTGAAACGTTCAGTTTTATTGTTATTGACAGCTTTGTGAATTCAAAGACAATTCTCCAAGTTCTGATTTCAAACTTAGGAAGATGTTTGCTTTTTAGCAACTAATTATTATACACCTAATGCAAACCAAGTGTAAACAGACAAAACATTGTGATATCAACAACAAAGACTTGAATGCAAATAGTGTAATAATGACAACTCCTCATCACAGAAATTCAAACAAAAAAACTAATTATTAATTGTAAAACCAGATAATCTTTGATATTACACAGATATGAAAATTGTACTCAAGAATTGTCAGGTCAGGCTTAGGCCTGCTACTGACAATGTATAACCGAGTACAACCTGCTGCATAAATGGATGGTTAGCATCTAAACCAGCTCCTCCACTTCTACTGATGAGAAGGGTGGCATGTCACCCAACAGGATGAAAAACAAGACATGTCAAAGGCAGATGAGTTTCCAACATGTATATACAGAGTACAATGGGTAATTTGTTGCCATTTTATATTTGTAATTTTGTGCATACGCATTGTTTGTTTTTGATTTTGTTGACTGACACACTATAGTAGGGCCAGTTAGGCACTGTTTGTGAGAAAAAGAGCACCATGATGCAATTCACTCTGCCAGATATTTGGAAACGGCAGGCTGTACTGTTTGGTATTTTCACTGGTATCTTCAATACAAACATTTCAGAGTGTTTTGGTGTCAACCCGAGGACAGTGCAGAGGATTTGGAAAGAGTTGGATGAATCTAATGGTGATTACAAAGGTGCAGCAGCTCGGGAAACTAACTCTGATCATTCTGATAAGAAAAGAACATCTGAATTTGTTGGAGAGGGAATCAGATTCAACACCAAGGCCTACATCAAGTGCCTTGAGGAGGTAGTGCTGTCCTGGGTCAAGAGAGTGGCTGCTAGAAGACCCTATGTCTAGCAACAGGACTTTGCATCACACACACTCACACACACACACACCCACACCTAACATCTCGCCATCTAACTCTCCAGACTGCAACCCCCTTCATTATTATGTGTTGGGCACAATTGAGCGAGAGATCAACAAAACTCCTTATAACACCAAAGATGAATTGAAAGCAAGGATTATGGCAGCATTCACCTACTTAAACAAAGTCATCTGGAGGCCGTGGTTGAAGCCAATGGTGATTTTATTGAATAAATTTATTCTTTAGTATTTCAAGATATTTTTGTGTAATTTTGGTAAAAATATCAGTTAAAATGAGATATCAGTGTTATTTTCATTTTTGCATAATTTAGGCAACAATTTATCCATTGCATCTTATATATATATATATATATATATATATATATATATATATATATATATATATATATATATATTTGGTTTGGTTTGAACTATGATAGTGGATATTTATTTTTGTGTCTGTATTTTGTGATTATTTTGGATCCTTGCTTTACGAATTTTTTTTTTTTTTTGTTGTGTGTAGTGTTTATTGCCATTTTTCTTGTTGGCAATGTAATTTTCCAGGTTATGTTTGGTGTTATGTTTTCGTCTTTTAGTTGCCATATGTATTTGGAGAGTGTGGTGCTGTTGGAGTATTTTCTGTTGGTGAATGAGAGGTCATGCATGTATTTTCTTTGTTTGAATGTCCCTTCTGTGTCCCCAATATAGTATAATAAACTATCTTTTACATAATTTTGTTAAAACAAAATTATAACAACTCCATCTCTCTTCCACCCTCCCCCCTATCTCTCTCTTTACCATAAGACTCACTTGTATACATTTTCTACAATTCATTTCCGTTTTATTAACCATCTAAAGAGGTCAAGGTTCTGTCACTCCTCCTACTCCAATATAAAACATACTTAAGAGAGAGATAAAATTAACCCCTCCCTATACTTTATATTGTCTGTTTAACTACCACTCTCAACCCCCTCTATTAAATTACAAAGATTACACTACCCACCAATTTCTAATCCCATTTTTTTTCTCAATTCGTTGTTGGAAGTTTTACCTGATGATCCTGAATCCTTAAAAAAGGATTTAGGTGAAATAAATTATCGTAATGGTACATTAAAGTGGTTTGTTTTTCATTACATATTAGCTCTGTCCTAACATTGAGCTCTCAGGATTTCATCCTCTTTGGATTTACCAATTCGGTTTACCAAGTTCCTTATAACTTATATATATATATATATATATATATATATATATATATATATATATATATATATATTATCCATCACACCCTGTATATATGGGCAATACTAATAGCCAATAAAAGTCTAGTGCACTAATGACTGATCATCAGTTTTAATTAATCTATTTGAAATTTTGTAAAAATCAATCTAGAGCTGTTTCTAATGAATCAAATTTGATCAACACCTGCAGGAAGAGAAAAATTCCAATAGTTTTTATAAGTGTCAACAGAGACATCTTTTTGTTTTATTACTTATATTCGCTAAAAACTGAACTCTTGTCTCAACAGACAGATTTTTTGAATTAGTTGTAAAGAGATTTTAATAGTATAATGTAAATAATTTAATGTGAATAATGTAAATCATTGCTCTTACAGAGGATTTATACTGGAAGAGGTTACAACTGACTAGTGAGTTCGATATTGAAGCAAATACAATTTTAGCTTTTTACTTTATTAAATGCAAAGTCATGTACCTGAACCTTGGGCCATATCCTTAGAAACACCAGAGTTCTAATAAATTTACAAGGATAATCCAATATTAGATAGGATGTAATTGTACTATTTCTCATACTAGAATTCTTTTGCAACATGCTGCTGTGTGTGGAAATCCTCACTGTATTTAGTACTGTTGATGTTATTGCTAACATTTTTTGTCAAGATTTACAAACTCCACGTTTCGTTCAATTTTGCAAATCAATCAATGAAATTTGAATAAGCTGATTTTTTTAGAAAAATGCTTTGAAAAAAACCATACTTCACGGTTTGTACACACCCTAGTAAAAGCAACTGTACTTTGTGCTCCCTTACCTGTTTGCACTTATCCCCAAAATTTAGTTTGATCAGTCAATGTATGGTTATTTTAGAGAGTGTGACAGACAAATGGACAGACGGACAGAAGTCACAGAATTTTATATATAGTTGTTTAAATTAATATATCCAATTTTATGGTTACATAACATGCTTTTTTTATTTTATTATTCATCATAAAAAAACTAGGGTGTATAAAATACTTAAAAGATCCAATTATCTCTCATTAAAAAAATTTCCCAATGCATACCAGTATGAGAATTATTTACATGCTGTATGTTTGTGTGTCTGTGTGTGTGTGCATGCACATGTATGAGTGTATGTATATGTGTGTCTATGTGTGTGCAAGAGATTGAGGATGGTGTGCAAGTTTCTTCTCCCGTGCTACCTAGTAATAATTGACAAGTAAGTAACTAGTTGTTTCAATGGAACCATACTGAATCCAAGTTCATTCTATAGATTATGAAATGAAATTGATTACTCTTGATTTTGCTTTCTTCTTACTGTGGATTATATTGTAAATATATCTTTTGGAAACTAATGCCTGCATTACAGATATTGTTGAAAATAAATTTGAAATGCATTTTAATCAACAGCAAAATATTGTAATGGTCATATACAACATGGACCAAAGGATGTATTTCATAATCAGTATTAACAACCAATGTACAAAAAGTGATTGTAATGTGACATAGATTATAATCTATACCTACTTATATATCAGGCCTATTGAAAGAGTGCTTTGAAGTGTAGGGGGCTTAAGCAGGTTTTGAGCAGGGATTTACTTGATTGATTGATTTGCTTTTATGGCTTATCAACCTTTCATAGGTTATTTGAAGCCAAAAATTATTTTCAAATCATAAGAAATATTTGGCGATAATAATGATTTTTTTTTTTTTTTTTTTAAGCTTAGCTCCCCGAGCAAGGAATGAAGCCACTGGGGTGCAGGGGGATTGCAGAAGATTTGTAGCTAGAGCAGATAGGAGTGATAGAAGAAAGGATAAAGGGAAGGGTAGTGTGTAGATCAAGGTAACTGGAGATGTCGATTGACATTACATTTGAATAGTTGGAGATTATAGCTATCAGGGAAACAGTAATTGGGAAGGGTGTTCCACAGGCGAGAGGGGCGAGGTATGAAGCTACTGGAGTAGAAGAGATGGCTACATTTTAAAGTTTCTACAGTGTAAGGGTGAGAGCAGGATGCCAGCCTCGTAAGTCGCTTGTATTCATGGAGACTGGGGACCAGGGAAAGCAGCTCATTGGAGCAATTGCCATGAAAGTATTTGTAGAAGAGACAGAGAGAGGTGACGGCGCGTCTGTGAGATAGTGGCTGCAGGCGGGATGCCAGATCAGGGCCAATCACATTACATATCCGTCTCTGGATCTTGTCAAGAACTCCGAGGTAAACAGAAGGTGCCCCAGACCATATATGGCAGCAATACTCCATGCAAGGGCGAATGGTCGTTTTGTATATTTGAAGTATCGATTCAGGGCAGAAAAATTTCCTGGCGTGGCACAGAGAGCCAACTTTCCTCGCGGTGGACAATGCAATTGACTCAATGTATTTGTTCTATCTCAGGTCAGCAGTCAATGTGAGACCGAGCAGATCCAGGGAGTCACTCTCAAGAAGTTGACTATCAGACATTCTAATGGGGGGGCAGGTAAGGATATCTATGGTGGTTAATGGAGAGTAGTTAGTTTTTGAGGCGTTAAATTTGACCATCCAATTGTTGCCCCAGTTAACAACCGATTGGAGGTCCATTTCAAGTCGTGCGGCCAGGTTAGTTTTGACCGCGACACTAGATTTGGTTTTGAGGCAGGAGTAAATTGTAGTGTCATCCGTGTAGATGCCAACTTGGGAACCTATGGCGTCAGGAAGGTCATTGATGAAAATAAGGAAAAGTGTGGGGCCAAGGATGGAGCCTTGGGGAACACCTGCATTCGTGGGATAGGAACTGGAGGAGAAACCGTTGAGAGCGACCTTCAATTCTCGATTTGATAGGAATGATTGTATCAGATCAAACAGTCGACCAGTAATACTGTAACCCTGGAGCTTACGAAGAAGGCCAGCATGCCAAACCCTATCAAACGCTTTGGAAAGGTCTAGGGCCACGGCACGAACCTCACCATTATTTTGAAGTGCTATTATTTATCATATATATATATATATATATATATATATATATATATATATATGAAAATATATAGAAAATAGGAAAGAACTGGTTAGGTAAATAATCCAAAGTTTTTCAGTATTTTTGTTATTATTTTTTAAAAAATAGTGCTCGATACAAAAGTAGAGCATAAATATAATTATTTATTTAAAAATATGATTCCAACATGCTACATAAGAGTTCTCATGTTTCAAAACAAGAGCCGAAAACTTCAATATAATTATTTGAATTAAATTGAATTAAAGTAAGCTCTGTTCCATCTTCAAGCGAAATTTTTTGGGGAATAACTTATTTCTGAAATTTACGTGTTTTAATAGCATATTCATTATTGAAATCAAAATTTCCATGGTAATGCCCAGCGCGATTGTTCATATAGAAAGGGGCGCAGGGTGTTAATAATTTGTATCAGTATAGAGTTACATTCATAGATGTCAAGTCAGGGTAAGGTTGGGGTGTCTAAATTTAAAACGGAAGATGATTTCGTCTAGTCTGGTTTACGTGTCTATGGAGATTTATTTATTTTTTTATTTTATTTTTTCTGAAAGGGTTTTGTGTATATAAAAAAAACTGCCGTAACATTTGTTTTTTGACGACTTCATAAAGGGTTATATAGGGAATGTTGAAAAGTTTGTGACCAACCAAGAAGCCCTTCCTAAAAAATATGATGTTTTGATATTTGATCAGATTTTGGGAAGTATGTAGATATATTTAGAATGGTACAAGGCCATTGAATATGAGAGAAAAGAAATGTTTATCACAAGGATACCACTCAGTGAATATGACCTTATGTCATTCTAAGAGTGTGTGTGTTCATGCATATATATATATATATATATATATATATATATAATGATAGATAAAGATAGAAGGAGAGAGAGAGAAAGAAAAAGAGAAAGAGGAGGAAAGAAAGAAGACACAATGTATACATACACACGATATGTATGATATCAATATAAAGATATATAAAGTATATATAAAGAGAGGAAAAGAAATTTTATATTTAGGCAGTAAGATTTTCTTTTGGATTGTTTAAAGGTTTTTAGTACAAAGAAATATGGCCTAAAATATATGTAGACATCCATGCACAAAGCACACACTGATGCACACAAAGTATGTGCATCTTTGACACAAACTATAAAAGCCTTATTAAAACAAACACCAGCAAAGCAAGCTGAAGCTGTAACGTAAACAGAGCATCAAGCTGTGTTATGCAGCCCTCGCCGTATATCAAGGCTTATGAGAGGCACAATGGATGCATACACACACGCAAAACAGAATGCAGTGCAATTAGGTGCACATGTCCTGAGCACTTCTCATGCACTACACAACATTACGCAGGTCAGCGTAGTACCAGCTCAAGCTCATACACACGCACAAGCGCATTAGCATGCAAATGCATGTACCTTTCAGTGCACGTGTCCTACAAAATTTGCTCCACCCTAGTACAAGACTGAAGGGTTTATAATGCAAGAAAAAAACACATAGACACTCTGCCAAAATACTACAATTGATGGTAAAAATCAAAGGTAGGGTCTATAACTCAGCTCGTAAAAACATCCCTATTTTGCCTAACTCGCTTAGGAGCAAGCCTAAGAATGAACATCAAAAAGTTACACTCTTCCCATGATATCAAATTTATCACTCTTTATTGATATATGATTACTAGTGTGAGAATATGAGATATAAATTTCTATATATCAGAACAATGTTGGGTAATTGATTGACAAAATGTCATTCAATTACCCATACCATGTTCTCTGCAATCAGTTTGCTACATATATATATATATATATATATATATATATATATATATATATATATATATATATGTTATTATTTCCAAAGAAAGGGATGGATTATTTATGAATTAATTTGATGGATTTCATTACTTAAATATTATTTTTAGTGTATACTTGTATTTAAGCAGACACTGTAATAACTTAGAGGAATATATGTCGGAGAGAACATATTTTCCTCTAATAAGATTTCTCAAATATTCAGGCTGGTAGACAAAAATAAATAAATATATTTTTGGTGCAAAAATAATGACGTAATAATGGCGTTTTTGACGTTAAAAAACACGTGCAAAAAACGACATTATTACGTCATTATTTTTGCACCAACCTAATACTAAATAAAGTGTCTATTCAAATATGAGTATCCACTAAAAAATAATGTTTAAGTAATAAAATACACATACACACACATTTATATATTTATATATATATATATATATATATATATATATATATATTTATATATATATATATATAATAAAAGCCCTTTTAAAAAGTATTTTAATTAGAGTATTCATATATACATAAAAAAGGAATATACAAATCATATATATATATATATATATATATATATATATATATTCATATATGTTACCAAAATTAATGACAAAATAGGAAAAAATGTCTTTGATGCATTCCTTAGAACTTCATTGAACCAAAGTGATGTTTACATTGATGTAAGTACACATGCACATAAGGAGAGGGGATGATGAAATTTTAAAATTTAAACTTAGTTTTTAAATATATGTTTGGGTATCTATTCCAGCCAATTTCATTTAGTTTCAATTTTTTGTTTCTGTTTTTATCACTTTCATTATTAAGTATCCCACATAGAAGATCTGCCTACATCTTTTCTGTCTCTCTCTTACACACACACACACACACACATACATATATATTAGGTTGGTGCAAAAATAATGACGTAATAATGTTGTTTTTTGACGTATTTTGTAACGTCAAAAAAGGACATTATTACGTCATTATTTTAGTTAGATAGGAGAGTCCATTATACATAAGATAGGAGGTTACTCTTCAATCACCCTGTATATATATATATATATTAGGTTGGTGCAAAAATAATGACGTAATAATGTTGTTTTTTGACATATTTTTTAACGTCAAAAAACGACATTATTATGTCATTATTTTTGCACCAACCTAATATATATATATTGTCTGTGGATGACATTATATATATCTGTATATATATATATATATGTGTGTGTGTATGTATATATATAATCAAATTGATAATATATAACCAATGTTAAATAACAGACATATTTAATATATTTAAATATACATAATACTCTACATTGATTGCACAACTCAGTGTTTCATGCATCTACAATCTTCATTCCTCTGCAACATATATATATATATATATATATATATATATATATATATATATATATATAAACATACACAGTGCCTAGTTTGGGGTGAAATGTTCACAAAAAATATATCTTATATTATATATATATATATATATATATATATATATATATATATCTTATATTTATAAAATTCTTGCAATCTTTACAAATAATAAGTTTCTATTAATTTATTATTATCATTTCCATTTTAGAGTGCAATTCTCCACCATAGTTAAATTTTCTGATACCCAACAACAGTCGTCAATTATGTGCTTATATTTTATAAGAGAGGTGCTGAAAAGTTCTCAGCCTGGTTAATAAAAATAAAATTCTGATGCTTGATTATTATTTGGAAAGTAGATTGGAGCAAGAACTTTTGAGAAGTTCTTTGTATATATAATAGTTATAAATACCTACCTTTATGCTACAGTTTAGGATGTGTGAGTGATGTAATGTATAGTGTCTTGGTCTAAGAAATTGGAGAGCCGAGTTTGAATTTCAGTTAGATTGGTTACATTCCTTTATGTGCAAATACCCTTGGGAAAAGTATAAATCCATCTCCTCCCCCAGCCATGGGTTAAATAGTAGGACTTATATTTGGAAAAGTTATTGTTATTGTCAAAAAATTGTTAATTCAATATTCAGACTCAAAAAATGTTTCAGCTTTAAATAATCCACAAATGATTGATAAGCTGGAAAAACAAAATCAATTATATTACAGTTAAAACACTGAAATAGTCTTTAAACATATGTCTATATATCTGAGACGAGATATAGTAACTATTTACAATATTTACATTGCTTGAACTATTGTCCTCATTTTTATTGTTATATTTATTATGTATATCACCTGAAGAAGGCCAGAGCATACAACAGCCGAAACATTGTGAATATGACAATAAAGATGAGGACAATAGTTCAAACAATGTAAATAATGTAAATAGCCTTTAAACCTTTGGGCAATTTTTTATGTCTCATATATATTGCCATCAGCTTTGTGCTTGTAAAATATTTAATATTTACGCACATATAAATATCTGTTATATAACATGAGTATTGGACGATATTTACAATGGCTCTTTCCAATAAAAAAGAAAATAGATAAATATATTCTCATTGCTTTAAAAAATGAGGAAAAATGATCCACTTTGCGGGTAATTCCAAAATTAGATAAATATCCTCTCTTTTGTCGATACTATAAATTAATCAGTTTCTGTGGACATTGTGTGTATCATGCCTGCATTTCAAAATGGCTGAATATGATTTGATGAAATTAGGGGAAAATAAACTTTTAAAACTGAACTAACTGAAAAACTCAAAAGGAGGAAACACAAATCTCTTGCTTATGCTAAACAATTTAACTTCATTGTAAATGACAATAGAGACCACACAGAAACTTATTGTTTTTGCTTCTAATACTACTGCTTATAAAGTCCAGTGATTATTCACTTGTGGTATCCAACTGCAAGTGTGTAATAACTTATTCAAAGTTATCATTTAGCTATAATACTGGAACTACAGAATATCAGCACATTTCACAGGTTTCACAACCTTTGTTTTACAACAGTTAGTTTTGTACTATTATATTATTTTTCTTTTGCAAAAATATTTTTGTGGCAACTCTTCTAATAAGCTTTTCACTTTGGTACATCAACCTCAGGAATTTAAGCATAGTAATAGATTTGCAAATAAGTCTCATCATTTTACCGTTAAAATAGCAAGATGTAAGTTCTATTATAAATGTTTCTTCTCTTGCATTTTTCGCCTGTGGAACTCTCTTCTGGCTTCTTGCTTTCCTGTCAATTACAATCTTCAAACATTTGAATGCAACATCAATTGCTATTTTCTGCCTATTTGAACACTGTTCTTTTAGTGTTCTTTCTTGGCAGTAACATTTTCTCAGTCTCCTTCACTTTCAGTAGTGTCCTGGGTATGATGATAAACTACATCTGGTAGCAAGGCCTCTGATTGGGAGATTGGAGGTTTTGTGGAGCATGGAACCACTTCTTAGCTGCTGTTGTTCTCTGGTCCACCCTGATCCCGGGTGGTAGCACTTGTTAGGATCCCAGATATGGGTAAATAGTGAACCCCCAAGCAAAAATCAACAGTACATTTTTATAATAAAGTTACCAACAATATATTTTTATAGAAAAATGACAATCGATGCAACACTAAAAAAAATATAAAAATACATTTTGATAGTAAAATTACCAAAAATACATTTTATGATCTTCAAAATATATATATATATATATATATTATATATATATATATATATTGAAGATCATAAAATATATATATATATCTTTTACCCTAAAAGCATAAAATTACATTCAAAATGTTTAAATTTCAGCATTAAATAACTCATTGTGGTTGATATGCCACAAAACAATATCAACCAAACAACAATATTTATAGTAAAATTGCCAAAAACACATATTTAAAGCAAAATGACCAACAATACATTTCATCTGTAGTTGAAGGCATACAATTGCATTCAAAATGTATTTCATTGAAGCTAAAAAATTGTGTTCAAAAATTTAGATTTTGGCATTAAATAAACCATAGAGGTTGATATGCTGCTAAACAAAATCAACCAACCACTCTCAGTAACCCCTTGTGCCTTAGTAGATTTATAACCTTGCTTAGGGTGAAATGATTAAAAAAAGAGAAAAAAATGTCAAGTATTTTAATTAATATAATAGAGATGTTGAATGTGTAATGAACCACAACTATGGACAGGAAACTAGACTCTATGGGAAAAGTTACATTCCATTCAGTTTTGATTGTTAAACATGCAACTCATATTGAGTGGTCTTCTTTTTCTTATTGTGTTTTGTCTTTGCATTGTGTATTACAGTTGCCCCAATTCTCAACTAGAGACTTCAAGTAATAAGATTTTTTGTATCAGAAGATGCAAACAGATGAGTAGCCATGCAATCAGAGAGAAAAAATATAATTGTGGTCACTGCATGAAGAGAAATCTCAGCAAGATATAAGAAGTAGCCATGAGTATGATTTTTCTGCAGTTGATATATTTTAGGACTACCATGGATTTGATCCACATATTCGCATACTTCTTTTGTTATACTTCCCAAAGACCCAGTAACAACAGATGATATTATTATTATTATTATAACTTATTTTTATTATTATTATTATTATTATTTTTATGATTATGTTTTTAGAAATTATGTTTTCTTTCACAGTGCAAGTTTTTGAATATACTGGGCACATTAAGTTATCTGTCAAGTCACAACAAGGACCTCAAACAGACAATATTTTCCACAAAATGTGTGCAGTGCCTAAAAGTTTTAGGAATTATTATTATGATTTCCTTTGATTTCTTTTCTATACTCATTTCCTCCTGGGTCCCAACCAGAGACTTAAGGTCAGAAATCATATCATGTCATTTTCCACTTAACCTTTTTGTAGAAAAACCAAAGAAAAAAGACAACCTAAGATCTTACACATGGATAAAGCCCTTCGTAAGATGTGAGCTGTACTTGTCAGTACAAATTTTTTTGTATTTTTCTAAGGCATAGGCTGCCAGGGATCCCTTCAATGAATCTGTTGGAACCTTTTCTAGTCAAACCAAGTGCTTCAACTACCACTGGAATTATTGATATCTTCGTATTATTATTATTATTAATATTATTGTAATATAGTAACAACTCTAAGTAGAAGTTTATAAAGCTTTATTTGATTAATTCAGCTATAATGCTAAAAAAAATTTATTTTATTGTGATGGATGGTTACAAGTGAGAGGGGAGATGGGATGTGTTAATTTATTACAACAATTATTATTATTATTATTATTATTATTACAACTACTACTATTATTGTTATCTGTAACATTACTAATCAAAATCATTATTGGAGTTCACAATAAGCATTTAGACCTCAGGCAATTTTTCATTGAAGTTTATTTTTTGTAGAAAACATAGTTTAATAAATCATAAAGAGTATAAAAATTTACAATCAAAATCAGCACCAATTTTAGACACAAATTCTTTGCCTTTCAAGTGTTTCATTTTTCAGATATGTCTGTAGATTTTCTATGGTATTAAAGTTCCTATTTTATTTTTAGTTAGCTTTCTTATTGTTGCAGCTAATAAAAATAAATATAGAAAAGTCCAACTCTAACCCTTACACTAACCTAAAATTAACATTACATTTATAATTTAGAGAGACTGCTAATTTCTACAGAGGATTTATTTCTTAATACCAAGTTAGTAAAGATCATTAAAATATGATCACCAAGGAAACGCAATTATTATTCACACATGTTTGAAAAATTGCTTTCCTTCTGTTATAATCAGTTTTTTTTCTTGTGAAATTTACAATACCAAAATAGAATAAATAACTACAACTACGACAGACAAGTCATAAGTATTTTGATAACACTGATCTTTTAATCATATGGCTGTGATTCAAGTCCACTTGGATACTGATCTTGTTTTTCCAACCCCATGTTCAATGGGTCAGTCTCTTTCTGGTAAAACGGTCAAAATCCGTGTGCTATAAATATCTGCAAGCAGCTGTTGCTGTGGCCATTTTATTTTGATCATTATCGATCTTGTGCCCACAACCGCTGATACATCACCTGGCAATGATCAGAGAAAACACGCAGAGAAATCTGTCAAAAATATACATTTCATCAAATGAATTATATACTCATGTGCAACAAACATCTATTCATATAACTCAATGAAGCCGAATATATAGACTGGAGTTGGTACAGACTAAGCTTAGGAAATCACTCTGTCCTTTTACTGATAATGACAGTATTTTTAATGATATTTTACATGCATTTTGTATTATATTTTGTATATTGCATTTGCTGTATTATAAATCAGTTTATCCTACTTTTATTTTCCTTTGCTACTTATGCTTTTATTTGCTATTAAAATTGAAATAAGATATTTCTATTATATTTTGCAGTTCTAAAAAAGGCACAAATATTAAGCAGTTTTTATTCAATATATTGCATAAAAATTTATATTATAAAAAAAAATTTAGAATTATTTAAAATTTGTTTAAGGGTAAATAAAAAAAATAACACAATAGACTAGTTTTATTTATTACATTTTCTTTTAAGGGGAGTCTTTGAAAAAAACATTTATTAAAATAAGAAAGTTATTAACATGTATTCTTTAAATAAAAACTGCTAGACAGTAAAAAAAAAATGGCTTGAATAAAATTTGGTGAGTAAACTTTGTCTAAGGCTCAAATTGATGTAAAAGAACCACCAAAATGAAACCTGACAGTTTATAAAAAAAGATACATGTATAAAATTAGGTATTCAAAAATTTGTAAAAAAAAAGAGGCTCAAATTTGATGGCCTCAAAACCCACCTAAATAAAGTTTGCAAACAAGTGGAGTTTAAAGAGATACATACTGTGATTTTTTAACCAATGAGGAAAGTAAGTTATGAACACATAGTATTAAATTTTTGATTTTATTCAGAATCGGAGATCTCTTATTTTAGAAAATTCAATTCCATGGAAGACGACAGAAAACATCAAGAACACTTTTTTAAGTGGCCTAAAAGATGGCAGAAAATGGTAAATGTGTTGTTTAATAAGGTTAAAAATAATAAAAAAATGATTTTATTTTATTTAACAAACTAAATGCACTTTTTAAATGACCAAATATTTTTGACTCAATAAAATTGACTTGTTGGATGTTCCGTCATAAACCTACAGAATGACTTAGTTTTGATGCCTATTGTTTCCAAGTATAGTACTGAGGACAGGTCAATAAAATACCTTTGAAAATTAAAGTTCTCCCCTTTTAAGATACCAGGTCAAATTATGACAAATTGTAGCATGTTACCCACCTTATTGGCTATGGTAAGGAACCTACTGTTAGTATTTACTAAGCTTATTAAATCTGAAGACAAACAGTGTATGGCACCCAGTGAGGATTAAACCCAACTACTGTAGTAATTATCTGTAAGACTAGCTTACTAAACTACATTGCAAATGTGAAGAAAAAGAGTTTGTTTTGATTTATTGAAAACTTTCTTGTGAATTAGGAAAAAGTCTTACAACATTTTTAATAGAAAAAAACTTGTAATGTATGAAGAACAAGATTTAGGAGAGATAACAAAAAGACAAAATTTACTAAGAGCTACAAAAGACAGGAAATTGTAAAGAGCAATGATTGCCAATGTCTTGAAGGTACACAGTAGATGAAAGAAGAGGAAGAATGTATGAATGGTAAGTATAGACTGTAAATTTAGAGCAAATTCTGGTTCTGAAATGCTGTCCTAATTATCTTAGAAATTATCTTACCTACATAAAAATAATGTAGCACAATTAATTTCAGATAAACATATATATATATATTTTCCTTTTTTTTCCTTTGCATATTTTATTTTTTTCCCATACGGGTGATATTCACAAGTTTTTCCATTGCTCTTTGTGAGTTAGGTATATATTTTGTGATTTATTTTTCTATATTACTTCTCATAACTATCTGAAGATTGCTTTTTAGCATGAAACTTCTAATTACAGTAAAGTAGCATCTAATGTCTTTATAATTTGGGCTTATATATATATATATATATATATATATATATATATATATATATAGTAGTGGCATCTTACCAGTTTGCACTGGTTTACACAAACCAATTCTTAAAATTGTAAAAGCTTAGCTAACCAGTTGTTGGATTATCTGAAAATAATCTTATATATTAACAGTCAATATATAATAGCTAAAAATATAATTAATACCATTGCTGTAAGGAGGCTAAAAAGGGTTTTCTCTGATAAACATAATTTCTTCCAACAAAAGAAATGGTCTTGAAGTTAAAAATGTGGCAAATCTTCTAGTAATAAATTTCATAGGTCTTCCATTGGATCTTTGGGAGTGCAGCGATTCATCTTGAATGTGGCTAAGAAAGCATAACACAGCTGATGCCACAAGAATCAAAAAGCATCATAATCCTGATCAGAAATAAGATGAGAACAGAATTTCAATCTGGAAATATCTCAATAACTAAATGTTTTCTATTAAATTACCAAATTGGTTTAATTCTGTATGAATATATATATACACTACTTATATATTTAATGCAGTTTACATTAAAATATTTCAGTATTTCTCTAGCCTAAAAATCAATGAGAAGGCAATTTTAATTAAAAACAGGTTTTGTATAAACTGATTCTGTAATATTTTGATTAGATTATTGCCAGTATAAATTTGTAAGCAATCCAGTGCAACTTACAGACAAAATATGATATACACAACAAATGTATGAACTTTTTCTTTTAGAAAAACTCACATCTGTTTGTATATTTGCATGAATGACTTGAATGACCAATGAGTTTATAACCATTCATCTACTCTGAACATGTGATTGGGAAGAGCGTGCTGAAGCAATTTATCAGTGGGCAGCAAGGCTAATGGAAACAAAAATGAGACTTATATGTAACATCAAAAAGTGTTTATATTTCTATGGAACATACTGAAGAAAGAGGGCTTGGAAAATTTGGCACTAATAGGATATATGGAAGGCAAGGTAGATAGATAGATAGATAGATAGATAGATAGATAGATAGATAGAGTGATAGAGAGTCAAAGAAAGCATAACCTACCTAACAAGCTTATGAATATGGTTGGCAGAACAGGGATTAGGACAGAGAGTGAAAAGACAAAATATACTAAGAGCTACAAAGAACAGGAAATTGTGGAGAGCCATGATTGCCCACATCCAGAAGAACAAGAAGAAAAAAACGTGCTATCTGTGCCAGCAGCAGATTGAACTCAGCTTGCTGATTTCGCTTTGTGAGCCACTGTTATGTAACTTGCAAATAAGTTTTTATGTCTAGTATCAAATACCAGCTAACCTGAGAATATTGCAATTCAAGAGGCAATTTAGTGGTACTTCTTACCATATTCTTGTCTGAATTTTTTTTGCAGAGTATTTTAATTATTGTATGTTGACCTCTATCATATCCTTTAACCTGTATTTAAAAGGTTCTTTTCTTTTGATCTTGTACTAGAAAAAATATTAGGTTGGTGCAAAAATAATGACGTAATAATGTCGTTTTTTGACGTTAAAAAATACGTCAAAAAACGACATTATTACGTCATTCATTTTGCACCAACCTAATATGTAGGACTTAAGGATGTGTATATGTTTTTATTATTGCTTGTCTAGTATTTGCCTGTAACATTGTAGGAATTAATATAGTTGTTTGAAAATGGAATTAGCAAAGACATTTTATGTTCTAGTTACATTGCACCATGTCCCATAATCAATCATCTATGTTATTGTCACAAATAATTCCCAAACAAGAAGAGATTGAGGGCAGTGCTGTGTAAGTATTATGTATCTTAATCCACAATATGCTTAAATCTTCGGATTGATGTCAGATTTGAAAACTGTTTATCACCTTATACATAGAACTGTATATTTGTACCCCAACTCTCTCTCTTTCTCCTGCTTTCTTTATCTCTCATATTAAACATATCACTTCAGAAATACACACACATCAATGCCATGGCCTTTAATTCAAGCTGGATAACTTTTATCTCAAGGGCTATGAATTGTTATCAGATATACACTTATTTTGTGAAAAAGCTAAAACTTGTCATGAAACCAAAATAAAAGAAAAATCTCTTTTGTGATTTATATTTATTTACTTTATAATAATCTGATTGTGAAATGTCTTCTCAAATGTAATTACTATATGACTTACTACCTGTGATTATATACAGGTGAACTGTCAGATGAGATCATAGCAACAAAATAGCCAGTGATGGGACTCAAACCTCTAACCTGCTGTTGCAACTTCCCTCTCATATAGTTGTAGTTAACTGCCTCAAGTCATATCAACCATGAAGTCAGGTCTCTCATTCAAAAGATCTATTGCGTGCTCCGTTTCTTTTGGTCAACTGGGTCATCTGATCGTTCATTTAAATCCAACCACTGTGTAGCTGTTCATTTTACATATAAACACACAGAAATAACTAAGTGATACAAAAGCGTT
>OZ010599.1:44430843-44558343 GCA_963932145.1 Acanthosepion lycidas | reverse complement strand
CATTATATGTCCAAAAGAATTCTGTTATCTTTTTCTGATTCTAAGTGTCCTTTTTGTTTCCATTTTTTTTTTAGACTTTGTTGTAGCTTACATACATCTATGGTATTTTCTGTAGAAACACAATTATGTTACTTCCAGTTTTCTCTTCATCTGTTAGGAGATTGTCCAGCATTCACTTCCTATAAAGAGGATATTCGATAACAGTTCAACACTCTTTTTGGTGTTTCTAACAAAAGTTTTCAAATTCTGAATACTTTGTTTAGCTTTTTAATTGTATCTTTTGCTAATCCAATGCATGTCTGGGTTTCAGTGCCACATTTTCTCTGTTAAAACACTTCCCAGATATTTAAACTTCTGTACTTGTTTGATATTCACATCTCCAATTTGTAGTTCACACCTTGGCCTTTTTCTTTTGCTGACAGTCATACTTTCTGTTTTCTTACAGTTGATGTTAGTCCATTCTTCTTGCTTTCGTTCACTACCCTGTTTAGAAGTTCCTATAGTTTGCTTTCTGTATCTGCTATCAGCACAGGGTCATCTGCATATCTTATATAATTAACATTATGCCTACTAATGATAAATCCTGGCAGAATCTCCATCTCCTTTAGGATAATCTTTCTGAACAAATCTGCTGATAAGATACATCCTTGTTTTTATTCCACTTTCTCAGTACAGTGTTAAGTTCCTCGTTGGCTTTATCTCATATCCAAGAATTTAATTTTGTCTTTGCTGATCGCTTCCTTTATGATGATAATGGCACTGATGACTAAATTCACCACAAACACACAAGTTCCAGGCTAGAAGATTCCATTTTCACCAAAATCTGCTCCTGTCATACATTCCTTATTGCTGTTTAACTTTGCAAAATTTGATTGGAGGTGAAGCAAAATCAGAGTAGAAGCCATGAATGTATTTAAAGTGAATCTCAACTTGCCAGGAAGTGACCTACACACTTGATTTCATGACCTTCCTCTGTGGCACATATGGAATGAGACATGCAGAATCCAGTTATGAAACTGCAATCAATCTGTTATTATTTTGAGTGGCTCCTTCTGTAACATGTTCATCATGCATAATTCTCTTCATCTGCTGGTTCAACTGCTGAGTTCATCATTCACTTGCTCCATCATTGGAGCCTTTGTTTACAATTATATATGCATTTATATGGCAGTATTACTGTATTTATGTGCTGTGCAACAATTGGCAAATAAAAATAAAAGTGCTGGTTTAATACAATAGTGACATTGGTGACCTATTACACGTTCTTAGCAACTCAATGTTAAATAATGATACTAAAAAATAAATATAAATTCTCATTAATTTTATGTTTTTATTAGTGCTACGGTTCAAGTTCCTTGTACCACGGTGATGGTCCAAGGTTAGAACCAATGAAAGAATAACACAAACACAGGTATAGAATACAAAGACATATTACAACAGAAATATAATACAAAGAAGTAGAAGTATTAGTAATGACTATCAGATTTGGTTGGAGTGAACTATGTTGTCTCGACAAGTATCACTATATCAATGTCCTTACAATATGCTCTCAATTATCTCTTCTCATCTTACAACATCCTCATACCTCTTGAGAGGTGCAGTATTATAATGTCAGGAATAGTCCATTATTATTATGGGTAAGTTCCCATAATAATTAGTAATATGATGATATTTTTTTTTTTACTCAGTATTTGAACAGTAAATTATAGAGCTGTAAATTTCTTTGATCAACCTGCAGCCCATTATTAAGAATGATAGAGTTTTAATTTTAAATGGGAATTATCAGTTTGGAAAATACATATCTCTATTCTGCAAAAGTAACTTTAATTAATATTCCCTGATGACTATTTCAACAAAAAACATATTTTTCATGAAAGTTGGTGTCATGTATACTCCATTCTAATACTTAAATAGGTTAGAATACTAGATTTATTCAGCTTAAAAGAAAATGTGTATAGATATATGCATATTTACACTTGACTATATTATCTGAATTATTCCCTCATAAATTATCTATAAATGTAGCTTTGTGCAAAATTTGCCTTAATTCAAATATGTACATAAATTATTTTTGATGCAATATCTTCCTTATATTCCTCAGTACATCATCATAGCAGCATAGTTGATTAATTAATGATTTATTATTGATTTCTTCATTAGTTTAATTGGTGTACTTGCTGAACAAAGTACCTCTTGAAAGTTGGGATGAGAATTATTGTCAATTTTAAATTTTATAACATAATGAAGCTGACAATCCAATATGTTTGTCTCTTCTCAGAATAAACTGTCAATTGTTTTTTGTTAATAAAGTTATTAAATTTTAAATAAATAAATTAGATTTTGGCCAGATGCCCAATTAGCCCTCCACAAGACTAAGTTTAAAAGTCCACATGGAGTT
This sequence comes from Acanthosepion lycidas, assembly GCA_963932145.1. Taxonomy (NCBI): domain Eukaryota; kingdom Metazoa; phylum Mollusca; class Cephalopoda; order Sepiida; family Sepiidae; genus Acanthosepion; species Acanthosepion lycidas. The sequence continues at coordinate 44,555,945 of OZ010599.1, read as the reverse complement.
GCGCTTTTAAGCTAAGTTATAAATAAAAGACACCTATCAAGAATGGGACATTTTCAGTTTTGAACAGGGATTAACCTTTCAAAAAATGCATAACTCTTTTCTGTAAGAACTTCTCTCAATATTTCCAATTGGTTATTAAATTTGAAATAAATAAATTAGATTTTGGCCAGAGGCCCAATTAACCCTCCACAAGAGTTAGTTTAAAAGTTCACATGGAGTTGAGCTTTTAAGCTAAGTTATAAATAAAACACACCTATCAAGAATAGGACATTTTCAGTTTTGAACAGGGATTAATCTTTCAAAAAATCCATAACTCTTTTCTGTAAGAACTTCTCTCAATATTTCCTATTGGTTATTGAGACAAAAACCTTTTTTCATGACCAATGCATTCTTGTTCTATATTGGATCATTTTGAAATCAGGAAAATATCAAAAAACATCTTACAAAAAAATTTGTTTATGTTTTGAATACAAGCAGGAGAAGAATTCTTGAAAGCATCAACACTTTCAAATCTGTTAATGATAAATTCACTGAATTTCAATTTACATACTAACTTTTTATTAAAGGCTCTTCTTTGAAAATGGTAGTTATTAACTTTTGTTTTGTCTCTGTCTAAGAAATTATTTGACTATTTATACTTGTATTTTTGGTTTGAGAGCACAATATACTTTAGCATTTTCAGTCCTCAAAAGATTTTGGTCACTATTCTTATTTAATGAGACAAAGCACAAGGACATAATGATGTGTATGTAGTGAAAAAGAAAGTTCCAAGCAGTGATTTGCCTAAATTGCCAACTATTAGGTTGGTGCAAAAAATAATGACGTAATAATGTCGTTTTTTGATGTATTTTTTAACGTCAAAAAACGACATTATTACGTCATTATTTTTGCACCAACCTAATATTATACAAAAAAAAATTCCTCCAATAAAAATGCAAGTCAGTCAGTCACTCTCTGTCTCTCTATCACACACGCATACACACACACACACACACACACACACACATATATATATATATATATATATATGTATATATATATATATATATATATATATATCCCAGTCTGAGCCACTATCCATTACTCCAGTTATAGGTAAATTGAAGGACAAAGTGGTTCTTATAGTTTTGGGTGGCAATCAGTCTAGGAGGACAATTCTGAATTCAAAACCTGCAGAATGTTGTTTGGGGAATTTGTAGCATACTGTGCACTAATTCTCTATATTTGATTCTTCCAAAAAGTCTGGTTGGCTCAACACAAACCTTCACCCCTATAATCAAATGATATATATGAGTAGTCTGGCTGTTGGTTCTAAGAACTGAACTGCTGCTTGATCTATTCCAAAGAATCCAGTATATATATATATATATATATATATATATATATATATATATATATATATATATATATATATATATATATACCATCCTCATCCCTAATAGTAATGGTCCACTAACAGTGAAATTACAAAAGAAAATTATCAGGCCTTCAAATTCCTAGGGTTTAAGATTGAGATTTCCTCTAACCTTAAAATAGTTGACTACCTAGATATCACCCTTAACCTTAATGATAAAACCTTTAAACTTTAGCATAGAGAATGAAACCCCCAACTATATTAATATTGGTTCTAACCTCCCCAATGCAATCCTAAGCCAAATAACCACTACCATTTGTACCAGGATGGTGGTTTAAAAAATAAGCTGTCTTACACAGTAATTAGTAATATTGATACACGAAAAGTCGGATGTAGGTGGAAAAATAGGAAAAGAAAAATCACTTGGTTCAACCCACACTTCAGCAAACTGTCAAGTATCAACATTGGACAGTACTTTCTAAATTTAATTACTAAACACTTCAACAAAAAAACCTCAAATAAGATATTCAACAGGAAGACAATCAAAATAAGGTACTCCTGCACTAATATATACCAAATTATTAATTCCCATAACAATTACATTTTAAGTAAATTCCATGGGAAAAAACAAATCTAACATGGAAACCCCCTGTAATTTTAGAATTAAGAAAAACTGCCCATTAGAGGGCAAATGTAGATCCACTAGGGTAGTATACCAGACAACCATTACCCCTAAAGAAAATACGACAAACCATTATATTTAAAATGACATTTCTGCAGGAGAATTTAAAAAGAGAATCAATACACATAGACATTCATTTACTAATCCAAAATTAAAACACCAAACTGGCCTTTCAAAAAAAAAATTGGGGAATTGAAGGAAAAGGGTCTGAATCTTCAAATAAATTGGAAAATTTTAGATTTTGCAAACACCCCCAATAGGTGCAATAGGTGTTTAGAAGAAAAATCAATGCAAACAATTAAATCAACAGAGAGAACTAATCACAGAATGTAGACATAGAAACAGATTCAAAATTACATAAGAATACATGGGTATATATGTGGGGGTATATATATGTGTATAGTGGCATATATGTATAGATATGTAAATGCACATAGATGAAGATATGTACACATATAAGTATGTTGGACAGCATGATTTATTCTATTGGGTGCTTGGGTATTACCCACAATCTATAAATCTATAATTCAACTAATTTACATTAATCTTAACAGGTTTAATTTTAAATCCCCCATCACTTATTAATAATATTGGACCCTTGTAGTACAAAAACTATTTACTGTGAATCCCAAGCAAACATCCTTGGAGCTTGTATAAGAAATGCCACCTAGTAGGAACCGATATTTAGTTATAAACAACAACATGCTGTAGCCATAAATAAACTCCAACTCCAGACTGCTTCTGCCAGAATAAGATACCTTACACCCTCATCAACTCGGTAAGACAAGCCCCTTCTTATTAACAAGGCATCTACCAGAGGAGGACTGACACTGAAAATAAATTTAAATCAATGATCCAAGACAGACACATAGGAGCTGATGATAAACCTCGTACAAACATGCTTGAAATAGACTATTCCCATGTTGAGGTAATATTTGTTTTTTGCTGTAAAAAATTTATATATGTGTATATATATATATATATATATATATCCCAGTCTTTTGAATAGGAGTAACATTTTCCTGTTTAGGATTGGGTTTCTATTTCCTTCTAATGTCTTTTCATTCTCTTTCACCCCCAGCAGCCAATTGCACCTTACTGGTTTTATCACCTTGCTTGAGGTGAATTGATTAACATTATATATATATATATATATATATATATATATATATATATATATATGTGTGTGTGTGTGTGTGTGTGTATGGGGGATAACAATATATAAATTTTTTACTTATCAAGAAAACTTTCTGGGGAAATATGTAAGACAAAGTGGAAAAAAGTTTGTCATGTGTTTCATTCAACAAACAAATTTAGTACTAATATATATATATATATATATATATATATATATATATATATATATATATATATATGCAGTATCATTTCTTAAACATTTGTGTTAATATTTTACATACAGAAGCTTTAGACATCTTGGTTAAATTTTATGTTGAGTAACCTTCAATTTCAAGGTCAATTTGACTTCCAGTTGGGAATTTTAAGCTTCCATTTTCTTTTTAATCTTAATTGCAACATTGATGGCAATTTTCCATTCTCTTGGCTAGTCTACTGGGTTTGTGTAAATTTAGACATTGCTTTATATAAAAAAAACAAAAAAACACAAAAGCAATCAATTTATTTCCAAACAAAAATTTACATATTTCTCTTCAAAGAGATCATGATATTTTATGTATTTCTTTTCATTTGAACTGAGCTGGAGAAATACAAATTGTGGGAGAAGCTGTTTTTAGCATTGTTATCATTCATGAATTAATCTATTCTAATAGGTAAGTTGGAAATATAGTGAGTTAGAACAAAGAGAAGCTAAACCCAATATTAAAACATTACACATTGTACAATTTTTGCCAAACAGTTTTAATAGTAGATTTACTAAGATATATATATTAGGTTGGTGCAAAAATAATGACGAAATAATGTCGTTTTTTGACGTTAAAAAATACGTCAAAAAATGATATTATTGTCATTATTTTTGCACCAAACTAATATATATATATATATATATATATATATATATATATATATATATATATATATATATAATACAATTTCATTAAAAATGACTGTACTTCTGTTAAGTTTTTTTTTAATGTTTTTTGTTTGTGAACAAGATATTTCTTTTTATGTGTGTATACATTGTTTAACTGATTGTTTGTTTCAAGTACTTTTGACTAAAGAATTAGCCATTTTCTAGAATTTTGGTTGTCCTATTGTAAATGGCATATAAGTTGCTTTGAGGTAGATATATTTTTAATTCTTGAATATGGCTATTACATAGTGGCCATGTTCATAGGTAATGTTTATTTTTTATGTTGAGGGGTTTCTGTTATTTTTAAACATTTTTTTTTATTCTTAGAGGTGTGTATTATATTTTCATTTTCTTCTAAATGTTGATTGATTGTCTGATTTGTTTTCTATGGTTTATCAACCCTTTACAAGTTATTTAGAGCCAGAAAATATTTTTAGATTATAAGATTTTTTGTTTCTGGAAATAATAATTATTTAGTGATACAAGTCTTAATAATTAACCTATAGCCAAGGTTGAAGAGGTGGATTGATATCTTTGCCAATGGTATTTGCACATAAGGGAATATAATGAACTCAACTGGAATTGGGATTTGGCTCTCCAGTTAATGATTCTGAGCCATTATCTGTTACAACACACACACATCCAATCTTACAGCAACTAGTATTTCCAAGTGGTCATCCATCAATGTACTAACCAGGCTCAGCATTGCTTAACATTGGTGATTATACAGGAACTGGTTTAAATGTGTCTTATGAATCTGTGGCCCAAGAGATGTAGAAACTAACATAAAACAAAAAAACAAAATAATCCTTAACAACATGAACTACAAACATGGCCACAATATAGTGTACATATTCAGAAATTAAAAACATATCTATCTTTCAGCAAATTATACGCCATTTAAAACAATGAAATCGAAATCTTTGAAAATAGGTAAAGGATTAGTTAAAAGTGCTTAGAATAAACAATTATTTGGACAATTTCTGCACACACTAAGACCAAAAAAGTAATCTCTTGAAAATTAACAGAAGCTATTTTTTAATGAAATATCTATTAAAGAGGAAATGCAGCTCAAATACACACACACTCATATATACAGAGTGTCTTAAAAACTGTACACATATTTTGAAGTTTTCTCAAGAAATAATTCAAGTAACTAGAACCAACTACATCTAATTTAAATACTGCATTATAAATGCATGCTCTTAAGATTTTGTCATTACATGTTTTCAAATTGATGTCTGTTATGATCCAGACATTGCTGATGTTATACTCCATTGCAATTAGATCTCTTTCTGATTCATTCTGCATGCTGAGTGAATGCCATGAAGCCAGAGAACAAAATAAGAAATGTTGTTTTCTGTGCATAGGATCTGAGCATCACATCCAGTCTATGAAGCAAACCCTTGCAATGAAAACGACACTGGCCAGTCGTAAACGTTCCCACCAAAAAGGAGATATCCCTGGGGACTGCCAGATCTGCTTAAAAGCAGGTCTCCCATAATGACCAAAAGCATTTGTGAGCCAGCAGACCACCTGCCAACACACAGGGTACTGCTGCTGCTGCTGAACCAACATGACCACTCCTCTCAACAACTGTTACTACTCCCAGGCTTGACTAAACACTCAACTCTTCGCACATGGAATTCATAATATCATCTCAATGTCATCACCACCCTGCTACAAGTCTTCCTTGTCACCAATGAAGTCACCTCGGGAAACCCAACTCACTAAAGCAGCTGACTATCCAGCCTGGACACTGCCAAGCACAATATGCCAACTATTGTGATTGATAACATTCCAATGTCAATACCACCCAGCTATAAACCATCCTCATCACCAATGCTATCACCTCAGCAAATCTGGCGCTTTACAGTGGCTGACAATCTAGCTTCAACACCACCTGGCTCAAGATGGCAGCTGTCATGATTCATAACATCTCAATATCAACACTATGCAGCTATAAACCTTCTGCGTCACCAATGCTGTCAACTTGACAGACCTGACACACTAGCCTACTATCCAGCCTCAACCCCACCAGGCCCAAGATTCCGACCATCACAACTGATAACATTTCAACATTGACACCACCCAGCTTATTGCCAACGCCATCACCTCAGCACATCTAACTCTACAAACAAGCAACTCCAACTCGCAAGCAAGCGACTCCAATTCTGCAAGCAGCAACTCTGATTCCACTTGGGCTATCACTATCTCATAGAACACTGGTCAAAACAGCTACACCAACCTCATCACCTTGGCAACCCACTGCCATCACTTTGGCACCAACCTCATCACCTCTGCAAACAACTGCCATCACCTCAGCATACCGAACTCACTACAGGCATTCCCTTTGCAATTGTCACCACTGCCCTGTTTTATAAAACAGGCCTACCAGCTACACCGATCAAACGTTATCTTGACAACCAACAAATTGACCCATCACCATGATGTTGATTGACCAAAACATGCAAACGACTATATCCTGTGACCTCACTCAAACCAACACAAGAAATAAGTCAACTCTCAGAGCTACCCTTTTAAGTGATCACCATCCTGACAATCAGCAACAGAAACTGATATTTCACCAATTCTTCGACAACTCTGTAAGACACCCTATATACTAAACAAATACACATTGTTCAAAAACCTCATCCTTGTTATTCCTTTCTTCTCATGAACAAACTTTGAGATTGTAAGCCACACGGATGGATCTGAATAAAATTTTCTTTGATACCACCTTTGAACTTTAACTGCACTTTTGTACTTCAAGTAAAATTTCAGGTTAAAATTTCTTTGTTCAAAGCTAAATCTGGATGACATTAGTAATACTAATGTTTAAATCTGAAAAGAAAACAAGTTGACTAGAGCGATACACTATAAAAGAGTGTATATGTCATTTTTGAGACACTCTATATATATATATATATATATATATATGTATGTATATATATATATATATATATATATATATATATATATATATATATATATAATGTGCATTTTGACAGCAAATTCTCTTATATATATATTTCATTAAAGACTGCAGAAAGATTGATTTTAAGATTATGGTTTATCAAGGGTTATTTATTCTTGGTTATGGGTTATTTATTCTTGAGAATAACAATGATGTTTCCAGATACAAGTCCTACTATTTAACCCATACCTGAGGAGAGGAGGTGAAGTCATACCTTTCCTAAAGGTATTTGCAAATAATTGAAGAATGTAATGAACCCAACTAGAATTTGAACTTTACACTCCAATTTCTCATTCTGAGAATCCATTACACAATCCTCACATCCTTTTAAGAAGATTTTTAATTAATCTTTCATATTTTCTCAAAACTATTTTGATTGGTGGTTTAATATTATATATATTCTGTCATTGTTTCTAAAGTATTTTTATCCACTTTGACGGTCTTCAGGGAATAAAGTTGCTTTCAATCAGGGTAAGTCTTTGTTTTTTGTTTCATCTAATTTTGATTTTTTCTTTATGTTTTATTGCAGGTTATTTTAAGCCAGAAAATATTTTTTAGATTGTGAGAATTTTTTGAGATAATAATTTTTACTGGCGCAAGTTCTACTACTTAACCCATAGCTGGGGGAGAAGAGGTGAATTCTATCTTTCTCTTTTTTGCATGTAAGATGGATATAATGAACCTGACTCGAAATGGAACTTGGCTCTATGATATCCAATTCTGAACTGTTATCCATTACAATAACTGAACATTCAAGCTCCTGGCATTCCCATGTGGTCAAAAACTAGATACTGACAAGGCTTGATGATGTTTAATTTCAGTGATCAAAGAAGAAATGTTTTTTTTAAATGATATGGCCATAAACTGCATCAAATTTTGTTAGTTTTAATTGTAGCATTAATTGTAACATTAGCACAGTCCTAGACGGGCATTGAGATCTCATCAATTTACAGTTGAACTGGCAAGATGTAACCATAAATTCTGTGTTACAGTTTCTTTTCTCACACTTCTTGAGTGTGGAACTCCATTCTGGCTCCATACTTTCCAGCCAACTTTAATCTTGAAAAATTTAAATCCAACATCAATCACTATCAACTGTCCTCCTGATTAATCTTCTTTTAGTAATATTTCTATTCTTAATTCTTTCAAAACCAGTAACTTCTTGTGTTTTAGTGGCTTTACTGCTTTGCTTAGGGTGTATTTGATTAAAAAAATACTTGAATTTTATTTTTTTAAGTTATATTGTGATGTAATGTCTTCATTGTGAGTTTTCTCATCATTGTTCAAAGTGGTTGAAAGTGTGTTCTTAAAATGAATCTTTCTCTGTCCTTTAATGAAATACACACACACAAACCTGTGGGACGGTGTGTATGTGTGTATGTGCATGTATGTATGTATGTGTACAAATGATTTTACTAATTCCTTGTAGTAAGACAGTATATGTATGGAGGGGGAATATACGCATGCATATATACACGCATGCTGACAGACACACACGAAAATGGAAACAGATCTAAGAACGCACAGGGGTCAGTAAAACATTAAAAGATAATGCTGATAAGTAATTCATCATTTCTCTTGGACCAACCTTAATTGTTTTATGACTCTTTGCGCAGAACTCTTCACTGCCAATTCAAGAAAGACATTCGGATTACTAACACAAAAACAAAGAATGTCTCATATCGAGAATATTAACATTGAAAAACATACGGAAAAATTAATTATTTTTAATGATATGTGAAAATCTCCACCTTTTACCTGATGACGGTCGCGAGACCAGAAACACGTGTAGTAAAATTATGGAAAATAAAGCATAATATTTAAAAAAAAAAAAAAAATCCACATTACAACCAAAAACGTTAGTGGCACCTCTTTTCTCTTCTATATATATATATATATATATATATATATATATATATATATATATTATGGGCGCATGTCCGAATGGTTAGAACATTTGCTTTCTGACCAAGAGACCCAGGTTCGAATCTCACCATGGTTGATTTGTCAGGAAGGAGACTTCCTGATGTTATCAGTCTGGAGAGGGGATAATTCCAATGTGCGGCACCTTTGAAAAGTGACTGAAAACTATACCATGGGTTGACACAAGCCTTGTGAGTGAAATTGGGTAGAAGGAACATTTGAGGGCTGTCAGTAGCTGTGCTAACCCAAAGTCACAAGTCATTGTGACCAAGGGTTTGAGTGTGTTGGTGTTGTTCAGATTGTTGATCATTCTAGACAACACACTCTCTCCCAGAAACTGTAACTAAGGTCTGCTCAGCATAACTGCAGTATAAATCACAGGTTGGCTCTGTGGGTATTGAACAAACACAAATGTGCCTGAGTGAGAGTCTACAATAGGGATTGGCTAGCTTCCCTAGTAGATGGGTATCCTCAAATATGAGTGAACAGCTATTATATATATATATATATATATATATATATATATATATATAAACAGTTGTTGGTCAGAGTTTAATCAGACCAGGAGACAGTTATATTAAAAAGTGTTTAATACACAATCCCAAAAACTCAAACATGCATAGCTTTTAAATATTAAATATTAAAAAAATAGGAAGATTAACCTAGTTTATCAATTACAGGTCTATGCTTTCAACCATTGAGGTCTCGTTAAGTGGTAGAGGCTAATTAATTTCCTAATGCTTTATTTGCTTATTTTATGTGTGCACAAGAGGAAGTGTGACAGAAGGGGAGGGGTGAGGCAAGAGTGAGTAAACAGGATGGGATGGGGAGTAAAAAAAAATATACGTAATTTCATCCATATTTGTATAAACCCAAAATATACTTTTTAATGTGTCTACACCCTGACATGACTTCAGACCTCTCATTTAACAGCCCCTCTTGGTCCAGACACATTACCTCTTCAAATTGAGGAGGGCCTAATTTTCAAGTCACCACTTGTGAAAATAAACTAATCATTTTTTCCATTCACTGACAGGCTGTTCCAAGCAACCAAGCTTTTTGAAATGGCTCTATTTCCAAATCACAATTCAATATCTACAAGAATTTTTCCCATGTGTTCTGTACAAAACTCTAGTGCTCCAAAGAATACTGGTACTATTACTTTGTTTGTATGATCTTCCCAAATAATAATAATAATAATAATAATAATTATTATTATTAATTATATTATATAATTATTGTCAACAGCTTAACTGGGCAAACTTAATTATTATATCACTAGCTTGAACAAGTCATATTATTATTATACTTGTTGAGTTTCTGCAATACGCATGTCTACAATTTCATTGGGAATCAAGTGACAAGTTGAAACTTATTTATGGGCTGTATTTAATATTATTTCTAATTTTAGTAATGCTATTGTTTGAATGGTTTATATTATTCTCCGAATTTACATTTTTTTCATCCTTTAGACAAGACTTTATTATTATTCACAGTACATGATGGTTGGTAAAAAGATTATTTTCAGCTCAGCACTCAAGTTTTATGAAATAAACTGATCCTTTCTTCTTTTCACCGACAGGCAGTATCTAATACTTTCTGAAGTATTCTCACTGTTCTAAACAGGCAGGCTTTTTGTAATGTCTCTATTTCCAAATCCCAATCCAATATCTACAAATTCATTTCTGTATTTTTTTGTACAACAAACCAATGCTCCAATGATCTCTGGTACTTTATTTGCTTTCGTTGCTCGTCCTTCACAAACATTCAGAATTTCACATTTGAAATCATTTTAGTTGTCATTTTTTTTTTTTTTTTTTTTTTTTTGCTTTAAGTTATCATGTTAAATGAACAGATAAGCAAATCTCTTTCACTTTCTCCAACATGGCTACATCTGGGTTATTGTGCTCTAAAGTTGTCACTGTCTCTATCAGAATATCCCACAGGATTTTTGACTTTGCTATTTTTCAGCACCTTCTTCTCTTTTGTGACCACATGTTCATAATACTTGTTACACAACTTCCAATGAATAATGGCACTCACTTTATCATGCCTTCATTTCTTATATTCATTCTGAGCCATCACTTACATTCTGATACAATATGACAGTCTCATTGCTTTCTCAACTCATTCTGCATACCACCGAAGTGATGACCTTATCAACATTCATCTTTACCCAGTTTGTTTACAATGTCTGATCCTGAGTTGCCATTAATAATCCCTGTTTCTTTCTTCAAATAACATTATCTGATCCATATCCATGTTGCCCACACATCCCTTATCAAAAACTCAGTGAATTTTCATATCCATAAATTTGTTTTTCCTTTGCATATTAAATTCAGTCTTCATTTGTGTTTTGTTTCCTTGCAGTGCCCACAAATTATGCTTTCCATTTTATCTCACGTAGTTTTTCCTCAGTTATTTTTTCAATATAGGAGCACTTATATATTATTATTGTGGAATTAGTAAATACTAAACACTACAAATAACAGTGTGTGGATACAACAAATTTAGTATAGGAGACAAGGAAATTGAATGTAGAATAGGTTGTGCTAGGGGTAGTTTTGCCCAACACCTCAAGCCACTACAAAATCAAAACATCAACACAGAAACTAGAGTTATGTTCTTAAATAGTTTCTTCAGAGTGAGACTTTGATATGGATGCCATGCATGGTACCAATTTCATTCAGAAATATAAAAAACCGTGAGCTGTATACAATCACTTTCTCAGAATGATGCTTTAAAATGGCTTTGAATGAGTGAAGCCTTGTAGGCCTCAGTGAGGACCATCCTTCTTTTAACCTTGTGGACTGGCATTACAGAATCATAATTAAAGAACTGTACTAAATAGAAGAAACCACATCACTTGAGGACTTTCAACTGCATAAACAACTAAAATGGCTAGCACATCTAACTCAAAGAACAAATAATAACATAATAAAGATGTTGATGTTCCTCACTAATTCAATAAAAACGCAAGGAAAGAAACCCCTATCCATACTGGAAAGATCAATAACAGCTACTGGACTTGAGAAACCTGTTTTCTTGAAAAATTATTTTATGGGAAAGATTTTATAAATTTCAACCTAAAACAGTACTGACTGCTCAACCAATGTTTCCTTATAAGGAAACAGCTAATATTATTTTTACCATTATTATATCAAGTGTGGTATACACATTTTCTCATTATTAATTTTATTGTAAAATAAAAAACATTTAGGCTTTGGTTAATGAAAGTTTACAGGTAGAATGTTATATTTATATACAATACTAGCAGTAGAGCCCGGCGTTCACCGGGGATGTAACAGTAAGAGATAGATCAAGTATCGACCATCATAAAGACTGAAAAATAAAATTGACAAAGATTATTGTTTAAGGTTGACGGACATGCATGTCTTAATTAGATTTTTTTTTGTCTTTTTGTTTTTTGTTTTTTTTTACGAATTGGTCAAACCCAAACTCAAACAAAAACATTGTTTTCAATCGTTATGAGTCTACCGATTAAATAGAAGTTTATTATAAACATTTGTCTTGTAAATGGAATTTTTAAAGCATTCTGAATGTAAAAATAACGAAAAAAGTGTGCAAGACAATAAGAAACACTACCTGCCAAAAACAAAAAGTGAAGTTTTGTTGAAATCGGTTGAAAAATGTAGGAAATCCGATCCCATATATAAACGAACACACACACACACAAACAACCTGGGTTTTATAATAAGTATAACTCGATATGAGTTGTCCCCCTTTCATTCTCGTGATGCCTCTTAATCGTGTTTTAAAATTGATTTTGTGCAAAAACAATTGTGTTTTTCCCATTTTTGGCGCTGTCAGAACCACCGCAAGGTAATTTTACGTAGTCCTGTGAAGTTTTGTTGAAATCGGTTGAAAAATGTAGGAAATCCGATCCAATATATAAACGTACAGACACACACACACGCACAATCTGTGTTTTATAATAAGATTTTACATATATTTAAAATTCAAAATTACTACCTTTTGCTTTCAACATAGGCCTTAATCTCCTCTTAACTGAATGGTATGACTTTTTCACCACCTCCTTGCTCAAATTGTACCACTTTCAGATCTGACACATTTGTGTATGAGATATGTGAAACAACGTTCTTCCATATAGGCCATATCGCAAAGTCCATAGGATTAATGTCAGGGCTTGGTGGAGGTCAAATTCACTTGTCAAAAAAATGCTTCTTGCAACAGTTTTGTGTCAAATCGGTCATGTGTATGAGAACTCCATCTTCATTGAAAACATAGTGACTTCCAAATGTGGCTGACACCCATGGCAACACAACATTGGCCGGTGAATTCTACTATTTTCTTTTACTCTTTCTTCAATGAACACCAAGAGTGATCTCAAACTCTCAGAAGCCAAAACCATAACACCAGTTTTTTTCGGTCAATTGAAATTTATTCTGGCACTTTCAGGAATGTTGTCTGGTGAAGTGGCATAAACCCTATCATTTTGGTAGTTGACCACAACCTCCACAGTGAAAAACTTTGTCTGACCAAAAAAGGACTTTGTCTGTGGCACAGTGCATCTCCTCCAACATTTTCTTTCCTCTGCCAAGCCATTTTTGCTGTTGATACTTGTCCTTGTTGAATCTTGTATCGTTTTAACCCTAAATTCTCTTTCACAATCACCTTTAACAATATATCCGACTCTTTTGCCATCTTCCTCATGATTCTTTGTAGAATTCTCTTCAACCTCCTCTTGATGGCATCAATGACTCTCCTGGTTTCTTTCTGGAATTGGATTTGGTGAGGTGATCTGTTCTTTTCAAAACATAAAATTAATTTTTCTGCAAATATTCAACAGTTTTATCACTTCACAATTCAGCCATTTTCCATACGACAATTAAATCACCTTTTGTCTGAGCAGCCATATTTAATTAAACTGTAAATGATAAAACAAAAGAAATGCAAAATTTGAAATAAATTTTATGAATAGGTATATTTCATTAATTACACTATTTACACAGAAACTATTTCCCACATCTTTGTTGTTATCAAAATGTTTCAGCCTTTGTGTCCTTCATCGGGACAATAGCTTAGTGGATTAAAGCATTGGTGAGTTCAATCCTGAGGCCAGACAGTGTGTACGCAGACACAATGGAAATAAGGTGATCAATACTTGAGCAGTACTAAAAATAAGAACTTGATGAAAGATCCCTAGACATGGGCAGTGAAACAAGAAGAGTCTACACCCATAGATTAAATACAAGTTTCAGTTCAGATTTCCCTGTACGTTGATCTACATATACCTGATGAAGGCTGGAGGACACACAGGCCAAAACATTGTGATAACATCATCAAAGATGAGGACTATAGTATGCATGCAGATAGTGCAAATAATAACTGCTTATCCCAGAAATTCAGACAGGTATGTTTATATTGACCTCCACCAAGCCCTGACATTAATCCTATGGACTTTGCGATATGGCCTATATGGAAGAACGATGTTTTACATATCTCATACACAAATATGTCAGATCTGAAAGTGGTACAATTTGAGCAAGGAGGTGGTGAAAAAGTCATGCAATTCAGTTAAGAGGAGTTTAAGGCCTATGTTTAAAGCAAAAGGTAGGTATTATATTTTAATAATGGGTAAATATTTATACTGTACCTGTATATGTGTGTGCATGTGTATGTGTTTAGTAAGTTTTGATCAGTCTAGCACAAGGCTAAATGAAAAGAAATCTACAGTAGAAATGCATAGCAGCCTCAGCCACCAAATACATCTTGTGTGTATGTTCCTATATATGTTCATAGAATGCAATCAAAGGTAAAACTGTTCTGGTTTAAATTTATGTTTCTGCATGTGTGCATGTGTGTTCATAGATGTAGAGCATGAAGGCAACTCCTAAATCATTTAAGTCTATGTGGTAATGTAACTTTTAAGAAACCTCTTCAAAACTCAAGAACTAAGTTATAATTAAACTGTTTTTTTCAATGGGCAATGTGTACATACTTCAAGTACATCTGAATCGTTTTCTCTTCCACCCACAACTAAACAATGTCCCTGTCATTTGTCTCACAACAATAAGAGCTATAACAGCAGCTGATATACATCATACATGAAAGAAACAAAGAATTGTAGAAATGGCTGAGTTAGCGGTTTTTCTTCATATACTCACAACTGGAATGTAAACATTGACTGAGGAATTGAAAAAAAAATGAATTCTCAAAACAAACTTCCCTGTAGTTCAGTTACTTTTCCAGAACTGTTAATGATCGACCTCATAGCATGCAACAGTTTTCCCCTGTATATATTGACAGAATTGTCATCAAGAAAAGAAATGAAAGCTTTTTAAGGCAAGTTTAATATTGATCTGAGTGGTGAATGCTTCAGATAAAGCACTTGTCAGTTTTTTTCAACAGAGGTCAATATTTGAAAACTATCATATTAAAAATGTTCTTAAAATGTCATCTTTGGAATTGAAATTGCCTGCTTTCCAAAAATACTTGTTAAAAAGAAATTCATTTTAAATGGAACAGCACACAAGGTATTTAACCCAATACAAATTTCTCCTTATATAAAATTATCAAATATCTTGTTGCAAGCAAAATATTGTGAACTACATTCAGTAACATGCCATTTATTTCCAGTATCTCTGTATGATTCCTCCAAAGATATTTGTTTCTTTATCAACATCTTGCCTTCTATTATTTTTAATCTTTTTGTAGCTTTGACATTTCACATTTTAATACTCTGGCTATTTGGTTCACTGGTTTGCTAATTGATTCATTAAATTGATAGAACATTAAAGGAAAATAACCTTTTGTGCAAAGCTCACAAGGTTTCCAGGTAGATATCACGAACATCAGGAACAGTTTAAATTACACCAGATGATGAAAGGTAGTGAAGATGCTAATGCTGGTCTGAATAAAAGAATGTCATCCCAGTCATTCCTTATTAGAAATTATCAAGCTTTATTTAAATAAATTTTTTCTATAAGATTTAACTTAAGTAATGAAGCTGTTTCACCATAAATGCCTTCAAAATGCATCTTTGCATAAAACAATTATTTGTTGGATTTTACTTTTACTATTTGACTCTACACAATCTCTATTACTTATATGACACAATGAATCTTGAAATTGGGACAGAATTTAAAAAGGATAAACTGATATTTAAAAAGGATAAACTGATATTTTCTGCATAACATGATGGATATTTGAAGGATCCAATATAAAATCCACAATATATATATATATATGTGTGTGTGTGTGTGTGCTTGTATGCATGTGTGTGTTTAAAATAGTATATAGAATCCTGACAAAGTTTTTACGAAATTTGAAAAATGGAAAACATTTAATTGAAATTAGATTTGATTATGTATTTCACCTTTCTAGGCTTCATCAGATCCCAAAACGAAAGAAAGAAATGTGTATTCATTATTTAAGTATACGCACAAATAGACCGACACATACTACTTTCTTTCAGTTTTGGAATGATGAAGCCTAGAAAGGTGAAACATGTAATCAAACCTAGTTTCAATGAAACATTTTCCAACTGTCACACACACATATATATATACAATATATATATATATATATTTATATATATATATATATATATATATATATATATATAATATTAGTGGTCAGCAATATATATATATATATATATATATATATATATATATATATACATACATACATACATACATAAATAAATTTCCAAGAGGATAGAATCCAGGTAGAACTCAATGTCCAGGACAGAGTAAGAATATAATATAAAAGGCTCAAACACTAATATTCCTTGGTTATAATTTATTACATTGGAATCGTAATAACGATCCAATTCACCAGACCTACAAATTCAAAATATATATATATATATTTTTTAAGCCATTTTTATGTTTATACATTCTTTATATATATATATATATATATATATATAGTGTACCACAGATAAACCCAGAAAAAATTAATGGATAATAAAAACAGCATTTATTATATAAGAAATTAATATATTTCAATGTAACTTTATACAAAGTTAAGTACATATATAAAGTACAAAAATAACTTATGTGGCCACCATTGGCATCCACCACTTTCTCCAGACAGGACTGGAAGCTAGAGCAGGCCTTGGTGATGGTGCCCCTGTCCATGTTTGTCATGGTGTCCCTAATGGCTGTCTTGAGAGCTTTCTTGGTATTGCAGGGCCTACCATTCACATCCCTTTCCAAGATGCCTCACACAAAATAGTTGAGAGGCCTGCAGTGTGACGATAAGGGAACTGCAAGTCTGATGACTAGTGGTACAGTGTGCAAGAGGCGCTTCTTGAACACATATGATTTATAATCCAAGTCCTCCTTGACAATATGCCTGATTGTTCACCTGCTGGTGCCCATTTTCCTTGTAAACAAGTCTGAATTCAAAATCGGTATTGGTGTGGAAAACAACGCACGAGTGCCACCTGTCAGCAGGAATTTGGAATAAGAACATCTGCTGAACATACTTTATTATGATAATTTTTATGTTTTTGATGATTTATATATATATATATATATATATATATATATATATATATATATATATATATAATATTATTTTAAAATTTATTTAGATATGATTTTATGTGTTTATTGTTATTTTAGTGTTTTGATGTTTCTAATATTTTTAACAGCCAACATAAACTTGGGCAAAACAACATAAGGTAAGTTTTGTTTTTCCATATAATATCTAAGAAAAACCAACATATCTTTGAAAATGACTTAACTTGAAATGGCAAGGTATGGCTATATATATATATATATATATATATATATATATATATATATATTAAATAAAATAAAATAACCAATCTGAAGGGAGGATGCCACAAATGCATACTGGAGAAAAAGTGGTCAATGCAGCATTGACTGACATCCTTAATATTTATAAGTAAATTTCAAGGGATCAACAGTGGCTGACCACAACTAAAAGTTTCATGCATTTCATGCAATCATCTATGAATGAAAGTGTTGTGCAGTTTTGGTATTTGATATTGCTCAGTGTCATTTTGTGGTGGTAAAAACATGATTTCCAGCTGTTCTTGGTAGATCCAAAGTAATATTTACCATCATCATCTGTATTAATCCTAGCTCTGTATGTCATGCACTGGCCATTTAATGGGCAGTTTATGTTTTTATGGCAATTGCATTGATTTTTAGTAGGATTATTTTTTAGTGTTTTTGGGAGATTGCTTAATACATTATTGTTATGTTGGCATATGTAATTATCTATGTTTTTTGTACAGCAATAGCTTACCTTAATGTTAAATTTTTGGAGTTGAGTCACCAAAGAGGAAAGCACATCAGGACAGTTGTCATGAAAATACTTATAGAAAAGAGAGAGGGAAGTCATAGAAGTGGGGAAGTGACTAAAGTCATGATGCCAGGTTAGGATTGATTACATTACAAAGCCTTCTTTGGATTTTGTCAAGATTCTTGATATATATAGTCAGAGCATAAGACCAGATATGGTAGCTGTATTCAATCATAGATTTACAAATGTGCAAGATGGATACTGAGAAAAATGTGCAAGAAAAATTGTCTGGCACGACACAGTGAACCAACTTTCCTAGCAGTAGATCTAGCAATTGATTCAATATAGTCAATCCACTTCATACTAATGGAAAACATCAGTCCAAGAAGGTGAAGAACATATGGACTCAATAATTCTTGCAGCCAACAGAAGAGTTAAAACTGTATAGCTTGTTCCTAATTATACTACTTGATCTTGTACTTTTAAATGGATGCATTTTCCTGTAAAGAAAGTGTTCTCCATGTGATTCATCATAAATAGGCTAACAGAACACAGTAAAGCAAAAATAACAATCTTTTTTCTCTAGAGTTACTTTCATTCTTTATATGTTTGCATATACAAATATATAAACAGAGTGATAGTTATTTGTATTAGAAGTAGAAGTCAAATTTATTGTATTTTCTTTGGAAAAAACATGAATACATCTTTTCCTCTAGTTATCGGTTAAATAGTAAGTTTGTTATCTATATTATTTGCATGTGGATTATTGTCCTCATCTTTGTCATTATTATCCCAATGTTTCAGCTATTGTGCAGTCCAGTCTTCTTCAGGTGCTTGTCAAACTGGGTAAGTATTGTGGCTTTGTTAGAGCCAGAAATAAAGACACAAAGAGAGGAATTGAGTTAAACAAATATATTAACAGGAACAGTAATACAAATATATACAAATGAGAGTGCTACAGCAAGAATGTTCAGTCTGAATGTCAGTATTGACTGCTGGAAACTTTCCTCTCCAAAAGGCAGTACCTGCTCCTATTTATAGCTGGGAGAGTCCAAGCATGCATGGATAAATTACCATAGCAGCAACCTTTGAGGAATTTCAAACTGAACCCTTTATTTAATCTATAGATATAAATTGAATTCATTCTGCTGACCATGAGAGTGAAATTTTCTTATCTTATCATGTGTCAGTTCATGTTGTCATTTTGTTTTGTTTTTCTTTGACAGTTTATGTAGTACAGTGTTACTGACTCACATGAAGTAGTATGCACTCAACTGCCTGTAGCTATTTATAGTCTTTGTGACTTCCTGTATAGATGAGTCACCTCAATTTATATGAAAAATTATTCAAAATACATGAAAAATAAACAAAATATCATTAACAGCCCATAAGCCGAAGATGTGTTATAATGATGACCAGAAAGAATCACTGAATCTTGCCAACATCATTATAGATGACTGAGACTTTTACATCAATTATCATAGAACCTAGCAGAAGAAGGTTCATGATGGAAAGGTTGCTTTGGAGAGTTCTTGGATTGCAAAAGAAAAGCTGAAAAGAAATGTCTGAAAAGGTCTTGATGTAAAACTTCAAGACCTTATAGATGGCAGGCATCTTGTGATATAGTTGCATAACTACAATATGTCTGTGTGATATATGCGGGCGTTTTTATGTTTAACTTATAGTTTTAATTTATGTGAATAATAAACATAATAAGAAGTGAATCTTTACGATCTTATGTAAATATTTTGTGAGTATTAAAATAGATGAAGAAATTATTGGGAAGTGAGTTTAACATAAAAAATTAAAAGCAATAGATTAAAATTTCCCAACTCCAAGTCCCATTTATTTTCAGAACTGTAAACACACGCATGCACACCCATATATATATTATACTACTATTATTTTATTAACAACAGTACTCAGTGTCAGATATATATATATACATATATATATATATATATATATATATATATATATATCTGTATTTGGGCAGCAATCCGACTTTTATACAAATTTCATTAAATACAACTGACAAGGTACTGTGGTTAAGTTTTTTTATTTAATTTTTCTTGTGTTTATATAATTTTCTTCTTTTCTAGATATAAAATATGTTAAAATTGTCCAAATGTTTTGTATGTCTGAGCACTTTCTGCTGTACTTTTATCAGCATTGATAATGACTAAAAGTATAGCTGAAAGCAGACCTAAAAAACATTTGGACAATTTTGACATAATTTATGTTCAGAAAAGAAGAAAATTGTAAGAACACAAGAAAAATTAAATAAAAAACTGCAGTACCTTGTCAGTCATATTTAATGAAACTTGCATATATATATATATATATATATATATATATATATAATATTAGTGGTCAATATATATAAATATATATATATTTCCAAGAGGATAAAATCCAGGAAGAGCTCTATGTACAAGACAGTGCAAAAATTTTATATAAAAGGCTCAAACACTAATATTTCATGGTTATAATTTAAGCTATATTTATTTTTAGCTAGAAACTTTAACCATGAAATATTAGTGTTTGAGACTTATATATATATATATATATATATATATATATATATATATATATATATATATATATATTAGGTTGGTGCAAAAATAATTTCGTTTTCTAACATATGTTACTATGTGAGAAAACGAAATTATTTTTGCACCAACCTAATATATATATATATATATATATATATATATATATATATATATATATATATATATATATATGTATGTATATATATATATATATATGTATGTATATATATATATGTATATATATATATATATATTACATAACTCTTTTCACAAGATTTTTTAATTCCTTGTCAAAATTTAAATATCCACTTTACTAAAAATTTACCATACATAAATATCAGAAAACAGCAGTTGCCATAGATAAAGAATTTATTTCCAAGAAATGCTGAAGTGTCTGCATAGTATAGCATTTAGTTAAGCTGGTTACGGGTAGTGAGTTTGGTTTTTAATGAGTTCTCCTTGAAAGCAATCTTGAGCCAAACTTGACTTAATTCAAGTAAATTATTAGAAGCACAAATAAACTGATGTTTTTGATTTCTTGGTTTTGTTGAAAAGCTGTCTCATGAAGAAATTGGCATTTAATGTTTGCTTAAATGTACATTTTCTTTCAAATATTAAGTCGAAAAGTGTTTTATTTTTTATCTTCTGTGCAGCTGACATACAGACTTTAAATTATCCTGATTAAAAAAAAGTTATTTGAAAAAAAATGCTGGAAGTGTGCTTATAAGATTTCATCAAAAATGTTTTATACTTCATACAGTCTAATCTTACAGGTAAAGTAACAGACAGACATACATACATACTTCAACATAAAAGGATTTTTATGGTAGCCTATTTATCTATGCTAGGCTATAAGGACCACCTTAGTAGGCCTATCAAAGAAATAAATATGACACTGGAGCCATTAATAAAGAAGAAAGAGAATGACAGCAAGGCCTCAACAGCAGCAGTAAAGAGAAGCCACAGTGAATTCAGTCAAACATGACAAGCAGCAGATTAGGTTTAAGGCACAAACATTTTTACACAGGATTGTTCCTTCTTCTCTCAGTTGACTTTGTTGATGATATTTGACTGGAAATTTGACTGAAAATGTTTATATCTTGTTTACATGTTTCTTCTTCTCAAGAGAATTTTTATATGACAGAAAAAAATTAGACAAAAGAAGGTTCCTTAATGACTACTTTTATTACTTCAACTTGGAATTGGGAGGCTACCCAGGCTGTCACTTGGACTGCTACTTGGACTAACTACTTGGTACATTGTCTTTTATTTATACCCAGTGCATAGATATAGCAGTGAACACAAGAATGGCAAATACTTTCAAAATTTTTATCAAACTAGAATAAAAATATTAATTAAAAATTAAGATGTGCAGAAGTAAGTGAACCCTTGCATTTGATATTTGGTGACTCTGCCCTTTTTACTTGTACCACTCCACCCCTGAAGATGATCTTGGAAAAAGATCAAAAGTACTTGGGAAATGAAAATAAAAGAAATTTAAACAGCTATAGCACATTTCTCTCATCTTTTGACATCAATACACGGAAGGTTATTCATGAGTATGAATGGATTTTATTAAAAATTAGCAGACATAATATCTGTAATTTATTCAATCAGACATATATATATATATATATATATATATATATATATATATATATATATATAAAGAAATATAGTCTTAAGGTGTGCTATATTTATGGAATAAAGTCAGAGATAGAGCGTGTATAAATATAAAAGTGAACATAGAAGTCAACATTTAGAGGCGACAGTCTTTTTCATTCTATATGCAATCGCCTGGCCTGACGATTGCATATAGCATGAAACAGACTGTCGCCTCTAAGTGTTGACTTCTGTGTTCACTTTTATATATATATATATATATATATATATATATATATATATTAGAGTGTGCATGTGAATATCTGAGTAACTATCTCCCAGGCAAACAAAATTAAATAGGCTTCATGTTGAACATTAAAAGATTTATCAAAAGATATTCAAAGGGATGTAGATTTTATAAAACTTCACAAATGTTCAATATGCATACCACCTGTGATATGACACATGCCAAATCAGCAGTTCAGCTCCTGTCAAACATGCTGTAATTTTTCTTGCATAACATACTTCAGTGCCTCAATGATTCCTGTTTCTTCCTCTAGGCTTGTAGGAAGAGGGTTGGGGATATAAACCTGTTCTTTCACATAGACCCATAAAAAAAAGTTACAAGATGTCAAGTTAGGTGAATGTGGTGGCCATTTCAGCAACAGCACATAATCATTATCATTGGCACACCCGACCCATCTTCCTGGTAGATTGTCATTGAGATAAGCCCACATATATATATATATATATATATTACAATAATCATATGTTACTGCTTTCTATGACTAAAATAAGGGACCAAGTATCTTGCCCCTCTTACTGCCTGAGCATTCTGAGACAATGTAGCGATATCAGTGTCATCTGATATTTTATTAAATGGCAACATCTAAAAGATGTTACAGAAATTGTTTCATAAATTTATTGTCCTAATGATTATCAACTAAATGAAGTGGACCTCACAAGAAACATGTCAAACAATCTTGACAAAGAAGATAACTGAGTGGTATCTGAACTTGGGTTCTTGATAAATTACTTTTTTTAGCCAAACATGACAAAGAATGCTGTTCTCTGGAAGGCAGTGGTCACTAGCAGCCCCAAACAGAGAAAGCCATAGAGAGTGGGCAGAAAGGGACAAGAGACCACTTTTCATGACACAAAAAGGAAGACGTGTCCATTAGGCTGTTTCCCCATTCACCTCTGCTTCATCTCTACCTCGCATGTCTACAGCAGAAAGTTATAACTGAATAAAATTTACTTCCTGCTACAATTGGTGCATGGTTTTATTTCATGGGTAATAATCTGGCCAAAGAGTTATTTTTAAGCCATAAGCATTTGACTGGAAGAAGCTGCACCCTGAGATTGAACATTGTTTTCTGAGCTGCAATGCTACAAAAACAGTATCAACATCTAAGTGTTCACATTGATCACTGTCTTTATAGTGTCCCTGCTTTGGCTTTATTATACAATATATAAGTGAATGCTGAACAATCTCCTCATGGATGAAAAGAAAACATGAGATAAGAGAAATGGGATTCTAAAGGATGCTGGTATGGACCACATAAACAATAAAGGAGGCTTAAAGAAAATGAAGACAAAATGGATACTCAGCATACACAGAATAAGAAAAATAGATGAAATTTCTTGGATATTAAATAAGGGAGGATGGCTTGGAGAATTTGATACTAACAGGGCATATCGAGAACTAGAGAAAGGCAGTGGTTAAACTACCTGGTAAGTTTCTGTGAATGAATAGCAGAATGAGGGAGGCATAATGCATGGCAAAGGAAAAAACTTTGCAAAGACTACAAGAGATAGGAGGTTGTGGAGAGTCATGATTGCCCACATTCTGAAAGGACACACTACATCAAAGATGAAGTTTGTATACAAAAGTCCATCAGCAGCTAATTAACAATGAAATCTGTTGCCATTGTTTGTTGGAAAAGCAGAGAGGAAGAACTGCAGATGATGAGAATGGTTAAGAATGCTGGCATGAAATTGAATGGAACTAAATTGAAACTGGCCTACAAAACTGAAGGTGGAGGATATGGAATCTTTTGTTGGGCAAATAAGTATGCAAAACTGCTTACCGATCCCCCCCCCTCACCTTTCCTGCCTTCTGCTACACTATTGCCACCATTGTCTCTCAACTCTTGTGTCTATCAGTGTGTCGCTTCTTTGATTCAGCTGTCAATCATTCTTAGCCAACCTTTTTTTGGCTGCCAATAGCTTGCCTGGCCACTATCTTTCAATTGACCACTGCCAACCTTTACTTTTTTTCTTTTACTTCCCCATACCCTGCAGGTTCTCTTCCATCTACCCTGGCCATCATCTATTGACTTACTGTACTGGCTGCCATGTGCAAGCCAGCATCCCTTTACAATCCAATAACTATTTTATCGATTGATCCACTAGAAAAAGCGTCTAACTCATTAATGAAATTCTTGACCTATCCCCACTCCTTATCACTCCATTCCCTACCATCTTCTCCAAAGTTGCCTACCTTTCTTGATGATGAGCATGTATTTGTTTCTTTCTTACTGACTGTCCACCATTTCTTTATACTTCTGCTTTCCTTATTCATCCATACATTTCTCTTTTGTTCATCCATACTTAACTTCCTTTTCTTGTTCTCCCTTCTTTGCTTTTGCCTTTCTATCACTCTCCCTTCCTATGTGCAATTTATACTTTTTCTTTTTGCATCTCTCTGTTTTTATTCTTCTGTTACAATCATTTTTTCTTCTTTACTTTCATCTTTTTCCTTTCCTTATACTCATCTTTACAATCCTTATTTGTCTGACAACCTTATACACTCTGTGTATCAGTGTTTGCCTTTTATCTTTCTATCACTCTGTCTTCCTATACACAATCTATGCTCTTTTCTATTTTTATTTTTTATTTCTCTGTTTTTATTCTTCTGTTAGCACCATTTTTTCTTCTTCGTTATATCGTTTTACTTTCTCTTTCTACTTTCACTTTTGTTCTCTAATTTTCTGGCAACTCTATACACTATAGCCAGTGTTCCTGTGTGTTTCAAATTGGGAGTCCTCTTTTTCAACTGCATTTGCACCTTTTGCTGAAAATTTCCACAAAAAGTATATCAAAGCTAACATTTTATGCATAAAGTTAATCTCACTTTAGAGCAAACACTCTCTCTATTTCATTTCTTTCTCACATGAATATCTACACGTATTTGTTTGTGCAGAAATTAGAATGCAATGCATTTATCACATGAAATGTTTTTAATTATTTGAAACCTATAAAAGAAAACGTGTTTAATTATACACTTCATTTGTCTACAGTGTAAAATGCTATTATACAAGTCAATGTTTTCGAAATAACATTGGTATTTTTTGCTAACCAGACAATGTCGGAAACATTTTCTGAATATAGTTATATCAGCCATATATACTATGAGATTTACCTTATAATATCTATCCTTATTTTTTTTTTAAATTCTGATGAAAAATTTTTAGGAGAAAAAGTCTTTATTATATAATATGTATTTTTATTTATAAATAAAAAAAAAATGAAATTCATACCAAATTTACTTTATGCACACTTTACCATTTTTATCAGACATCATAAAAATTTACTTGCAAGCACCAAAAAAAAGCCACAATAAACAAACCATTCAAACCAAGAAAACATCTTTTGACAGACTGGCTTAGAATAGCATTTACTTGTGATAATAAGTGACACAATAAACAATTATATCCTGTTTGTGTTCTATATTCAAATTTCGGTTATTTACCCTTTGTATATTGCAATTAAATATTGGTATTAGTAACTGCTATTAACTGATTAAATACTGGCATATATATATATATATATATATATATATATATATATATATATATATATATATTTATATATGTGTGTGTGTGTGTAAAACATATTTTTAAATAAATAATTATATATATATATATATTCAAATTTATAACATATGCATGTTATGAAGTCATTATAAAATTTGCAATTTTGTTTTGACTCTTCTGGTGTCTTAAGTGATGATGTTGAATGGAAAAATCATTATATATATATCGTGGCTGTCCTCTCGGTTTCGAGCGTGACCACCTCCTTTATTTCATGTCCTCACCCCCTCCCACTTCCCTCAAATTCTATGTATTCGCAGGTGACTCTTCAGGCCAGTCAAACTGCGACAAATTTTGCCACAGAATTGGCATACCCGATCAGTTTTGTTTACAGTGACATTATTCGGGTGCACAGTAGGTTTTGCACATTTACGCAAATGGCTTTTGAAACCGGCAAAAGATAGGCACAATTTTCCGCATATGTCACAATTAACGTGGTGAATTTGTGGACCTGGTGCTGGACCCTGTTCGCCTTTATGAATCAGACGTTTGTAGGCACTGTACTGCATACGGCTATTCTCAAAGGACTCAATGCTTTCATGAATTAGTTTCCGCCAGTTACTTCTATCCAAAGTCATTTTTTCCCATTGGTCTACAGATAGTCCAGATTGTTTCAGATAAGATTTTATTGTGTCCTTAAATCTCTTCTTCGGCTTTGATGCATTTCTCTTTCCTTCCCACATTTCACCATAGAACAGCCGTTTTGCCAGACGACTGTCATCCATACGTGCAATGTGACCGACCCATCGGAGACAATTTTTCATTACCATCGACTGAATATATATATATGTATCCCAAAAACAGATTTTCTACAGTGAACTAAAAATATAAAACAAACTCTTATTAATAAAAACTTCCCTAATTATATTGTTCATGAACAAATAAGATGTTCTGTCATAAATTTTAGTACGAAGCAAATAGAATGTAATACTTCTTCAACTAACCCTAAACATATTTTATATCACAATTAAATACATTCTAATTATAAACAAGATGAAAGCATCTTTAAAAATCAATAAATACTAACATATCCACCACAAATCCTAATAAAAAAAATAAAATGAATTATATACTATACTAAATCTAGTATATCTAATTCAATCATTTGTAATGACTCTTCCTCACCTACTAACATGTTGCAGAAAACCAACATTGTTTATAATTTAAATGTTCTCTGGGAGATTGTATCTCCAATGAAAAAAATAATATTTATGTTGGACACACCACAACCACATTGTTTCAGTGGCTGAGTTTTCATTTGAATGATATGGCCAACATTTCTAAACATTTACAACAGCATACCTGTCCAATTTTTCTTGTTGAAAATACATCTTTAGTTTTTTCTGTTACTCTTGGCAATACTTTCTCTTATATGACCCCTTTTTCCCTTTGTGGTACTTGTCCCTCCAGACATTTGTACAAGCTTGTCACATAGGGTATTTGCTGTTTCCTCCTTCAATTGCCTTTGATGTGTAAATATTGAAGCACTTACTCAAACAACATAACACATACAGAGAGGAAAATTAAACTGTGTACATGAATAAGCATATAATAATATCAAGGTTATAAAGCATTTCTCAAGTTAAAAAAGGGGGCTGAACTGCTATATGATACCAATCTTCCTATATAACAGTCAATACTGGACAGTTTCATCATATACAAAGTTTGAGGAAACTGTGGCAACAGGGATGGGGTTCTATAGAAGAATGCTGAGGATAACATGGATGGAGTATGTGAGTAATGATGAGGTAAAATGGGAATAAAAAGGAGTTATTAAATTAAAGGATAGTTTGAATTTCTAGGACAGATAAATAGAAAAGAGAAGTTGGAGAATTTGCTACTCACAGGACATACTGAAGGAAACTGAGTAATATGCCTAACAAGCTTCTATAGCTGGATGTCAAGACATGAATTAGAATTGACTGATTGAGTTTTTTATGCCTTATCAACTTTTTGCAGATTATTTAAAGACAGAAAATATTTTTAGATTGTAAGGATTTTTTTGAGATAATAATTCATGCTTAGAATATTGCTGCCACATATGGTCCAGTGCTCTTGCTATTTATCTAGATCTCCTTGATAACATCCAAAGAAGAACAGTAATATTATTGGTTCTGTTCTGGCATCTTGGTTTCAGCCTGTTTTACTGTAAGGTTTCTTCCCTGTGCCTTTTCTATAAATACTTTCCTGGTAATTTTTGGGATGTGCTCTTTGCTATGGTATCTCTGAAGTCCCGTTACAGATGCGATTTGACCTACTTTCAGACCAGTGGTGTTGTTTCAAGTTTACGTTCAACTTTTTTTTTGGAAAACATGTACAAAGAACTTCATTTTTGGCCCCAAAACTGTTCATTAAATTAATTTCGACGCTTGGACATAAGGTAAGGCGTACATTCAGTTACCATCATGAAGAAGAAAACAGACACCCTCGAGTGAGTATAGTTTCACTCTAGCAGAAACCCATATACATTTTTCTTTTTTTTTCATTTTTTTTTTTCATTTTTTCTCTCCCCCCACTCGTCAATGTGCTCTACCATAGTAAGACATTTTGTCCCAATGATTCTCCCTTATTTGCTAGTTTAGTAAGAAATCCCAGTTCGAAAGAAAAATCAGGAAAAATGGAAAATTGAATGCCTTTGGCTAGATGCGAAGGTGTCTCATCAATATTCTAATGATGTTGTGACCGTATCTCTTTCCTTGATATATTGTCTGAACTTGGAATTGTTTCTTCCTCCTGTTCTAAATTTTATTGAAAGCATATCTCCCAAGCCCACTACTTGGTTAGGGCGGAGGATTGGCCGTTGATCCCCACCCCCCACCAGGTCAACACTTGGACATAAGGTAAGCCGTACATTCAGTTACCATCATGAGGAAGAAAGCAGACAACCACTTGCTGCCTCGTGTGAGTATAGTTTCGCTCTAGCAGAAGCCCATTTACATTTTTCTTTTTTTTTCTTTTTTTTTTCTTTTTCTTTTTTTTTTTTTTTTCCTCTCCACCCACTCTTCAATGTGCTCTACCATAGTAAGACATTTTGTCCGAATGATTCTCCCTTATTTGCTAGTTTAGTAAGAAATCCCAGTTTGAAAGAAAAATCAGGAAAATTGAATGTCTTTGGCTAGATGCGATAATAAATCCGGATAACCTTATTTTCAATTTCTTTTTAGAATAGACAATGGGATTTATACTAAGTTAAAACTTAATGTAATAGGGTATAGCCAAGTGTGAACCAGGACTCGTTGCCTGTTATCTCCCCCCCCCATCCTTCGCATTGTTTTTATCGTCCTTTTTTGTGTTATCTGTAATAGGAATAGGTAGTCTCTTCTACCGCCCAGTCAACACTCCTCCCCCTTCTATTGGACATGAGTAGAGGCTTACACCTTGTTTCTTGTCGTGGAAGGGGTTCCCGGTACTCTTTCTGTCACCGGCCTCTGTGTTAGTGCAACTCTGTTTCTCCAGTGATGTGCGCAGTCTGTGGCATCACCTCTTCATTCTGAGGGTACACGGTTGACAGTTTCCTGGTTGCTGTTTCCGACTGGTAGTTAGGAGCCCTAACTCTTGCATAGCGTCTTGAGCGGCCGCTCTGATCAACAGTTATATAATACCGGGGTGTTTGTAGTGCCATGTCGCGCATGGAAACGTGTCCCTGCAGTCACCTCTGGTGGGCAGCCCTAAGGCCACATAATGATGCAGATTGTGCCAACTCCGCTCTGCCCGCGTCACGGTCGAAACTGTCTGTTTCTTTTACTTCAGGCCTTCTCATCTTACAAAATTCAACATGAGTTACAAAAACCGAAAGATTAACCCTAAACCAGCCTCTCAAAAACCACCTAAACCCCTCAACATTTCGTTCTCCAACATCCGGGGCATTAGGACAAACATCTGCAGTCTGGAATCTTTCCTCACTGCAAACAGCCCGGATATACTGGCTCTCTGTGAGACAAACCTTGTCTCGTCTATCCCCTCTTCTGATCTCTCGATCCCCGGCTACCTTTCTCTCCTCAGAAAAGACTCTCTAACCCACATGCACGGTCTTGGTGTCTACGTCAAGGAACATCTCCCTCTGGCAAGACTGGGACGCGTTCCGTGATTTCCTCCGCGATGTCCCCGTCCAAGAATGTGCTTCTGGAGTCTCTTCCTGAGTTAAAGCTGGAATCGACGCTTTCATCCCATCAAGGAAATATAGGGTCAAGTCGCGCTACTCCCCCTGGTTCTCCGCTGCTTGCTCAGCCGCCATCGCCCATAGGAACCACTACTTCCACCTATTCCGTAGCGACATGTCTGACTGCAATAGACGTCTCTTTGCCTCCACCCATAATGAGTGCAAGCGTGTCCTCAAAGATGCTAAGTCACTATTTGAGGCTCGGATGAAGGAACGTATTGCATCTCGCAAATTTGGCTCCAAAGATTATTGGCGTCTCTGCAAGAGTGTATTGAACAATTGTAAACCCTCTATACCTCCTTTATTCAACCAGTTCGAAGTCCTGACTTCCTCTACTGACAAGGCTGAATGCTTTGCTTGGAAATTTTCATTCAACTCGACGCTCGACGCTCGACGCTCGACGCTCGACGCTCGACTCTTCCGATGTATCCATACCCGACTTAGACCCAACAAGGCTAGTGGTGGAGATGGGATACCAGCCATTGTCTTGAAGAAATGCGCGCCTGAACTGGTTCCCGCCCTTTCTAAACTATACAACTACTGCCTCAAAGAATCTTGTTTTCCTGACTGCTGGAAGTCCTCTTCGATCGTTCCTGTCTTCAAGAACTTCGGCGACTCCTCCGACCCTTCCAACTACCGTCCTATCAGTCTCCTTCCCTTCTTCGGCAAATTCTTTGAAGCCCTAATGAATACCGAGATGGTTAACCACCTCACATCCCATAATCTGCTCTCAGACAAGCAATATGGTTTCCACTTTGCCCAATCTACAGCTGATGTGCTTACGGTCATCACTGAAACTGTCTACCGAGCTCTTCAAAATAACGGGGAAGCCCGTGCTGTGGCACTAGACATCTCCAAAGCATTTGATAGGGTTTGGCATGCCGGCCTTCTTCGCAAGCTCCAGGGTTATGGCATTACAGGTCAATTATATAACCTAATACAATCATTCCTGTCAAACCGTGAATTGAAGGTCGTTCTCAATAGATTCTCATCCAGTTTCTATCCCACGAATGCAGGTGTTCCCCAAGGCTCCATCCTTGGCCCCACACTTTTCCTTATTTTCATCAATGACCTTCCTGACGCCATAGGTTCCCAAGTTGGCATCTACACGGATGACACTACAATTTACTCCTGCCTCAAAACCAAATCTAGTGTCGCGGTCAAAACTAACCTGGCCGCACGACTTGAAATGGACCTCCAATCGGTTGTTAACTGGGGCAACAATTGGATGGTCAAATTTAACGCCTCAAAAACTAACTACTCTCCATTAACCACCATAGATATCCTTACCTGCCCCCCATTAGAATGTCTGATAGTCAACTTCTTGAGAGTGACTCCCTGCATCTGCTCGGTCTCACGTTGACTGCTGACCTGAGATAGAACAAATACATTGAGTCAATTGCATCGTCCACCGTGAGGAAAGTTGGCTCTCTGTGCCACGCCAGGAAATTTTTCTGCCCTGAATCGATACTTCAAATATACAAAACGACCATTCGCCCTTGCATGGAGTATTGCTGCCATATATGGTCTGGGGCACCTTCTGTTTACCTCGGAGTTCTTGACAAGATCCAGAGACGGATATGTAATGTGATTGGCCCTGATCTGGCATCCCGCCTGCAGCCACTATCTCACAGACGCGCCGTCACCTCTCTCTGTCTCTTCTACAAATACTTTCATGGCAATTGCTCCAATGAGCTGCTTTCCCTGGTCCCCAGTCTCCATGAATACAAGCGACTTACGAGGCTGGCATCCTGCTCTCACCCTTACACTGTAGAAACTTTAAAATGTAGCCGTCTCTTCTACTCCAGTAGCTTCATACCTCGCCCCTCTCGCCTGTGGAACACCCTTCCCAATTACTGTTTCCCTGATAGCTATAATCTCCAACTATTCAAATGTAATGTCAATCGACATCTCCAGTTACCTTGATCTACACACTACCCTTCCCTTTATCCTTTCTTCTATCACTCCTATCTGCTCTAGCTACAAATCTTCTGCAATCCCCCTGCACCCCAGTGGCTTCATTCCTTGCTCGGGGAGCTAAGCTTAAAAAAAAAAAAAAAAATCATTATTATCGCCAAATATTTCTTATGATTTGAAAATAATTTTTGGCTTCAAATAACCTATGAAAGGTTGATAAGCCATAAAAGCAAATCAATCAATCAAGTAAATCCCTGCTCAAAACCTGCTTAAGCCCCCTACACTTCAAAGCACTCTTTCAATAGGCCTGATATATAAGTAGGTATAGATTATAATCTATGTCACATTACAATCACTTTTTGTACATTGGTTGTTAATACTGATTATGAAATACATCCTTTGGTCCATGTTGTATATGACCATTACAATATTTTGCTGTTGATTAAAATGCATTTCAAATTTATTTTCAACAATATCTGTAATGCAGGCATTAGTTTCCAAAAGATATATTTACAATATAATCCACAGTAAGAAGAAAGCAAAATCAAGAGTAATCAATTTCATTTCATAATCTATAGAATGAACTTGGATTCAGTATGGTTCCATTGAAACAACTAGTTACTTACTTGTCAATTATTACTAGGTAGCACTTGTTCCTCAAGGCTCCATCCTAGGCCTCACTCTATTCCTTATCTACATAAATGACCTTCCTGACACCATAACTTCCCAAGTTGGCATCTACGCGGATGACACAACAATTTATTCCTGCCTCAAAAACAAATCTAGTCTCACTGACAAAACTCACCTGGCCGTGCGTCTCGAAAAGGACCTCCAATCGATTGTGAACTGGGGCAAGAATTGGCTGGTCAACGCTTCTAAGACAAAACTGCTCTCTATTAATCACCACAGAGATCCTTCCTTTCCCTCCATTAGAATCTCAACTTCTCGAGAGCAACTCTCTTCGACTTCTCGGTCTCACGTTGACTGCTGACATGAGATGGAATAAATACATTGAGTCAATTGCTTCGTCCACTGCAAGGAAAGTTGGCTCCCTGAGCCGCGCCAGGAAGTTTTTCTCCCCGGAGTCGATCCTTCAGATCTACAAATCAACAATTCGCCCTTGCATGGAGTATTGCTGCCATATATGGTCTGGTGCCCCTTCTGTTTGCCTCGGGGTTCTTGATAGGCTCCAGAGGCGGATATGCAATGTAGTTGGCCCTGCTCTGTCGTCTCATCTACAGTCACTTTCTCACAGATGCGCCGTTGCCTCCCTCTGTCTGTTCTACAAATACTTTCATGGAAATTGCTCCGAGAAGCTGCATTCGCTGGTTCCCAGACGTCATGAGTTCAAGCGCCATACGAGGCTAGCATCCCGCTCTCACCCCTTCACTGTCGAAACTCCTAAATGTAGCCGTCTCTTCTTCTCTAATAGCTTCATATCTCACACCTCTCTTCTGTGGAAGTCCCTTCCCTATTCCTGTTTCCCTGTGAGCTATAATCTCCAGCTATTCAAGTGTAATGTCAATCGACATCTCCAGTTGCCTTGATCTATCCACTACCCTCATCTTTTCCTCTATCACTCCTATCTAATATTGCTCCAAATTTTCTGTAACCCCTTGCGTCCTAGTGGCTTCCCGCCTTGCTTGGGGTGAAATGCTTAAAAAAAAAATTGATTTATTTTTATTTTACTCGTTTATTTATTTTTTGTTTGAATTTAGTTTTTGGATTTTTCTTTTCAGTCTATTTTTTAGTCTATTTTTATTTCAGTTTGACTGAATTTTTCTTTATTTTTAGTTTTCTAGTTTGACAAAGTCTTACTATTTTGCATTTACTTTATAGTTTACATTTATTTATTATCTCCTTTATTTTCAAAAACTTACAGAACCTTTTTGAACAGAAATCCTTTTTTGTTAATTTGTTTTGAATAGTTAATTTTCTTGTCAGTAATTAAATCTTTTCTGTTTTCCCTCTTCTATTTCAACTGACATTCATTTTATTTCTCTAGGTTATCTACAGGTTTTCACAGACTTTTGTTTTTGTTTAATTTTTAAGTTTATTGTTTTTAATTTTTTTTCTAGTCTTTTGGGTGAATTGTCTAGGAGGTTTGTCCTTTATTCAGCATATTTTGATGGATGCTTGAGAGGATTTCCTGATTAGTGAACAAGTCTTTGGATATGGCGTGTGCTCTTGTCTTTGCAGATCCAGCAGGTAGACTATAAAGGATAAGGCACTTTGTCTTTTGGGGTTTATGCACCCAATGAACATGTTGTGCAACCTGATTTGTTTTGGCAGATTGAGCCATTTTTGACAGCATCTCATTGGGTAGTTTAACGCAGGATTGGAATGCCATCCTTGATCCCAGTATAAATTGTATAGGGCCAAGATTGTGTACTAACAACTGGGATGTGAAACCATTTCAGGACTTTATCGGAAAGTTTGGTCTTGTCAGTAAGTATCGCAATGAGCACTCCCAGGAGGTAATCTGAACTTGGATGAATATGGGCAGCATTATATTACATGCTAGTTAGAGGGTCTGTTCAAGATGATCTGATAGATGAGCTTGGCCTTACGAAGCAGGAGGGCCACTCAATATGTCCGTAGGTGCTTGGGTTGAAATACCTCAATAACGACGAGGCATCACTCATCTGGCTAGTAATTCTAAGACCCCTCTGGATCAACAAAAGACTTTGTTCAGCGGGATTAGAAAAATCTCCAAACTGCATTTGTTGTCATTGTATGGTCATTGTCCCATTGGACAAGTTTATTGAAGATATTATAGTTTGCATGCTGTGCGGAAAGTTTTTCACCATCATTGCCATTTCTGTCTGTAGCAAACTGGTACCATTGTTGATGAAGGCTGAACACTATGTGTTATTTTGCTTGCTAGGCATTATGAGAGTAGCGATTTGGAGGACATGTGAGAAGGGGCGAGAAGTTCACCTCAACTAATCTTGATTTTTAAGCATCAGCTTATGTCAAGATTAAAACGGAAAAGCAGCTGCTCTCTTGATCAGAATTTGGCAAAAGGTGGATGAGTCTTTCGCATCTGTGAGTGATTAAGAGAGGCCAATTTAGAGTGGTACTTTGATGCCAGTTAGGCATAAGGAAATTGTTCTTACTGGATTGAACATTGGCAACTACATCTGAAAAGAGGTAAGTTTAGGGTTGTTTTTGTTTTTAGTTTCTTCCTTCGAAGTTAACTTTTTATTTCTGCACCCACTTTCTTTAGTTTAATTCTCCCCCCCCCCCTTCTCCAATTAGGTGACTAGAGTTGTCAGTTTTCTGGTGGATGTGGGAGGCCCTTCATATTTTGGGTGTGACTTTTTTGTATTTGTTAATGTGTTTGAATGAGTGTGTTTTTGTGTGAGTGGTTGGACAAATGTTTGATATTATTAAAGTCTAGTTAAATGATGTTCCTTCCACAATTAAGGATTATGGGGTTTTACTACTAACCCTATTTTATTTAGTTTATTGGAAATAGATTATTTTATATTATAAAAACACATTGGGGTTTAGATTTTTAAATTGATTTTTTATTTCCTCTGCACCCACTGACAGACAAGGACTGTATGTATAAGGACTCATTAGAACTTCATGGAGATTCTCAGACATTATGGTGGATGTGTTGTTTTGGTGTAAGGAATATTGTGGTATGTTTGTGTCAGTAATTGTGGCTAGCTAAATTTAATTATAAGAGAGAAGACCATTCTTTCTCCATCCCACCTTTAGGCCTTATGCAATATTTCTATATATTTTACAGAATAAATATCGCTCTTCACTATGGCACCAAGACTTTTTGAAAGTAAGCACAGTACTAGACTGGGGTCTAGATCTCATAAATTTGCAATTGAGTTGCCTAGATGTAACCATAAATTCTATGCTAACAGTTTTTTTTCTCTCATTTCTCACTTGTGCAACTCCCTTCTGACTCCATGCTTTCCAATCAACTTCAATCTTCAAAAATTTAAATGCAATGTCAATCTTTATTTAGGGTCCTTCTTATTAATATGTTTTTTGTTATCGCTCTTTGGTAATGTCTCTGTTTGTAATTCTTTCACACCACTTATGTCCTAGTGTCTTTACTGCCTTGCTTAGGGTGAACTAGATTAAAAAATAATGATTTTCTGATACAAGTCTTACTAATTAACCCATAGCTGAGGGTCGAAGGGGTGGCTTCATACATTTCCTCAAAGGTATTTGCCCATAAGTAAATATAATGAACTCAACTGGAATTGGAATTCAGCTTTCAGTTTTCAATTCCAAGTCATTATCCACCACATCACCCACCTGTCCAAGCTTACAATACCTGGATATTCTCAAGGTGTTGACCAGACTTGCTTAACTTTGGTGATCATATCAGAATCAGGGTTTTAATATGTAAACCAATGGATTAGGAGGGATAGTAAGCCACAAAAGATAAGAAGTTGTGGAGAGAAAAGATCACCTATATCCTGAAGGGACATGACACAAAGAAGCCTCTTCAAATCTTGTTTCTCTGCTCTCCTAACCTTTTAATTGATCACTGTAAAAAAAAGATTTTTGAAACTTGAAAAATGTACTTTTATTGTATTTTTTTTTTTGTTATATTTGTATACTAGCTTAAAAGCTGCACTCCTGTCCTGAATTCTGCAAGTCAATTTTCATCCTAGCAAAGTAGCATTTCTGGCTCCAAATGAGGTCTTTGCAAAACAGTTATTGTAGCTTCTGATGAAGCATTTTGATTCAACTGAGTTCCCATTCAGAAGTGACAGCAATGGCTCTAGATGTACTGGTAGATCTCCCAGCTGTATTTTTCCTTTATTACATCCCATCTGCTTCATCCTTAAATTTGAGAGCATTACAAAGATTAAGCTGAATGATCATTGATCCAACATGCATCTTTGAATAATTTGAATAGTCACTGACACAGTTGTATTGAAAAGCTAGTATGGACAGGCTCAAAAGAGAAGCTGCACTCCTTTTAGCATGATTGGGATTATCACTAACCTCTCTGGCATGCCTTTCATCAGGTGTTCCCAAAGATCTTGCTCTTCTATGGTTTGCAGCATCTGTTTCTCTCCTTGATAAAGTCTGTTATCCTCTGCAGCTCTTGATCTTCTCTTCCTTGCTAGCACCTCCTCTGATGTTTGATATGCTCTTATATGTCTTGCAGCATTTGCTTTTCTCCTGGCTTGCACCTCTTCTGATGTTTCCCATACTCTTGATCTTCTATGGTTTGCAGCATCTGCTTGTCTCCTAGTTTGTGCCTCCTTTGAGGTTTCTTCTCCTCTTTTGACTTAGCACTGTGGTTTTTGGATTTTTCCATGGCATTTTGAAGAAATAACTTTGTATTTCTCAATTCATTCTATGGAACTTCAAAACCTCACTTTAACTCTGATACTGGATATAAGTCCAATCCCATCTGAAAGTCCAATTTGGGCTAAAAGTTTGATTTTGGTCAAAAGTCCAATTTGTGCTGAAAGTTCAATTTGGGCTGAAATTCCAATTCAGGCCAAAAAATGAGTTCTTCAAATCACAAACTCTGCAAAACTTAAAAACCTCACGTCACAAAACCTCTCACTTTAATTCTGATTCCTTGGCATTTTGAAGAAATAAAATTGATTTCCTCAATTCACAAAATTTTAGAGATATTTTAAAAGGAATTTAAAACAAAATTTTTTAAATTCACAAAGTTTTTGCATTACTTTAAACTCAATATAAATTTAAAAAAATTTAAATCACTAATATTTTTCAGTTATTTTAAAATTTGAATTTTTAACTGTTCCCTCCTCATCTGGGCATAAATCCCAATGCTGGATATTCAAGCACCAGATGAAGGGGAGATTTTCAACCCCAGGATCATCCTGATTCCAAAAAGGTATATGTCTATGTAGAGCAAGTGTGGCCTGAGTTGGAGGGATTTCAGACACACAGACAGACAGACAGAATTGGCCATTTATTATTTATCCACAAGCAATTAATCTTGTTGATAATTCACATTTATCTGTTAAGCCATCTGAAATGCTAAGAAGATTATTTAATTAACTAACTTCACTCTATGTTTTCAAATCTTGTTCCTGTCTGTTTTAGTAAATTCTAATCTAACAGTAAATTTTCTTTCACAATTAAAAGAAATAAGCAATTCTTTGATTGATTCAAATGCAGATATCAATGCATACATAAATCTTGAATGTAACCATCATTACTTTCACAATACTAAAACACTAATTTAGACTTCATTTCTTCTGAAGCTGTCCAGACCTCACCTGCCTGTCTGTATAGAGTTTCAGAGTCTCTACACGAACTTGTTGGTGATGAATTATTTTCCACCTTACAACATAAAAAATCACAAGCTCTATCACTATTACCATGTTCTGATGGTCTACATTCTTGAGTCCCCTAGACTCGCTAAAACTGACTTTTATAACTGAGACCCACCATGTCATATACACAATTGGGAATCAACCATATTCCCTTCGTATGCCATTAGTAAGAAGTAAGTCCCACATCTTCCCTACTGCTTTGTGAAACAGGCTCCTGACAAGATGTTTTCCCAATTATCACAATTTTAACCACTTTAAATCTAGAGTTAACTTTTATCTTTCTTGTGTTACCCCATGAACTTCACTTCTTGCTCTTTCTTCTCGGGCCTTGTATAGGGTGAACATTAATGTAAAAAAACATCTTCAAATTGAAACCTAAGAAAGATCTTTGTGCAAATTCCACTACAACAGTAAGTTCTGTTCAATGGTTTATAGTGTTCCTCTAAATAATTTTGAAGAAGAGAATGAATACATTTAATATTACTCATTCTGTTATTTTTAAAAGTGATGGTTTTCATTGAGTATATATGTGAAGTGTCATAACAGACAATGGAAAATGTGACACAGACATCTGCAGGTGCATTGGAATAGTGAAAGATGTTAGCAATGAAGAACTTTTGAGGAAAATGGAAACAAAAGGGACAGTTTTGCTTAAAATAAAAAAAAGTTCTGGATACTCATAATGTGGAAAGAGGGCTTGGAGAATTTGGCACTCATAGTGCAGCAGGACAAATGAAAACAGTTGGGTTTTTTACATTCATTTATGCACAAATACCCTTGGGAAAGATATGAAATCCATCTCTCCAGCTTTGTGTTAAAATGCAGGATCTTTATCTGGAAAAACTGTTGTTATTCTCAAGAAACTGTTAATGAAATATCCACTTGCAAGCACAAAAGATTATTTTTACAATCTAAAATATGTTTTGACTTTAAATAACTAACAAAGAGTTGATCAACCATAAAAAGACAAATCAATCAATAAATCAAATGTTACTGGAACTTTATCCATTTTTATATTTCATGATTACAAGACGTGTAACTCATCAACAGTAGCAGTGGTGTTTCCTGAGCAAGATATCCTTATGACTGGTTTTGAATTCCATCTCTTAGACCAGCTGCTATCCAAGGCTATAAAACATAATCTGCCCAGCTATTTACCCATAGCTGGCAGGGAAAAGAGATAGATTCATACATTTCCCAAGGATATTAGCACATAAATGAATGTAATGAATTTAATTGGAATTCAAACTTGGCTCTCTGATTCCTCAATCCGAGACACTATCAATTACTCTACCATGCCACCTTTCCATATTTGATCCTGTTCAAATAAATTCCTTCTCATATGTTTATTACAAATTTATTGAATTCTAAAAAAACACTGGTCTTATATGCAATATCAAATATGGCCGTGCTGTTTCACAAAGTATTGATTAATTTTTCTGGATGAAAAAGAAGAAATAAACAAAAGATAAAGATACAAAAACAAGACTCTTAATGAATTAACAGATATTGAAATAGAAGAAAATTTTAAGTATGATAAAATATGATAAGAAAAATAAATGAAACTTACTATAAAATAACATTTTCTTAAACTTAACAGACAAAGATAATTTTGTCTATAGTGAAAATAATAATGACAATGATAAAATATTTAAATCAATAACCATAAAATAATAGATTTTACAAAATTAAATTTTAATAAAACAATTATAGAAGTATAAATAATGATTATAATATGACAATAATATTAATGTCAAAAAGTCGATAAGTAAAATAACAATTA
The DNA here is from genome assembly GCA_963932145.1 of Acanthosepion lycidas. Taxonomy (NCBI): domain Eukaryota; kingdom Metazoa; phylum Mollusca; class Cephalopoda; order Sepiida; family Sepiidae; genus Acanthosepion; species Acanthosepion lycidas. Next base: position 44,515,502 of record OZ010599.1, on the reverse strand, counting down.
TAAGATTTAAATAGTTGTTTTATTGAATTTTCATATCTTTCTAGGGAATAATGCAAGCAAGTAAAAATTTATGTATAAAGCTGGAATTTTGGAGATCAAGATAATATCAAAACATTCTTGTAGATAATCAGTATTTTATTAACAAATGAAAAGAAATATTGATTTTGTTAATATTTTGATATCTATTAAGAAGATTGTCTTCTGATTTAAAGAAAAATATATTTTATCCTCAGTATTGAGGAAGCTGTTTATTAATCAAATATTGATTAACTGCAAGTAAGGTTTTTTTTTAGAGTTACTTTCATTCTTTATGCCTTAAAATTATCTTAAAGGCAATCTTTATATATAATAATAATAATAATTCTTTTGATCGCATCTTTCTACCAAATAACCATTTGACCGAACGTATTTCCAATAATTTAAATGCGTTAAAAATTAAAACTACAATATTACCTACTAGAACTATCCGTAATTTATTAAATAGCACCAGCAAACAACATATTACATCCGATGCTTGCATCTACCAAATCTCATGCAATAACTGTGACTTAAAATATGTGGGTGAAACATGTAGGTCCGTAAAATCTCGTGTTTTCGAACATAAACGAGATATTCGCCTCGGAAATTTGAACAATGCTTTTAGTTGTACACATAAAGGAGATCATAATTTCGATTTTGATTCCGTGAAGATTTTAAAATATTTTCATAATAAAAATCTTAGGAGGATTTTTGAAGCAGGTATCCATCTCACGCACGGTGAATACTAGACCTGGTTTCTTTAGTATTTCCCCTTTTTTAGCGAGATTAATGCTCGACAAGCGTACATACAATTTTCCATCATAATAGAATTCTTTTCATTTTTTCGTTTTCATTCAAAATACTCAAATTTTTTAGGAATACGTTTTGAAAGCGTCGCCCATTTGACGACAACGTGACCATGCTTAAACGGAAAGCTGATCATTTAAAATTTTCAGTTATCTGTTTTGGATAAGTCTTGTTTTTATGTCTAACATCAATTATGTTTAGTTTGTATTTGTGTTTATTTTAAGTTTATTATTGTGTTCATTTCCCTCCCCTCTCATTTTATCATTATTAGAATTGTATATATATATATATCATCATTAGAATTTTCATGGTATGGGGCGCGATTTTGGTAGGTCTCCCTTGAGAGCACGTGGTATTATGGTGTTTGAAGGATTGTTTGGTGATGGACGAGTTCTTTTGGTGAATGTGTAAAATGTAATGTACGAATGGGTCGCGAATCTGATTAGCTAGGTATAAGATAGTTAGTGTTGACCAGCCTCTAACCCTCCCCTTTATTGGCCTTGTGCCACAATTTGTACTTTTTGTTCAAATAAATACCAGTCTTGTTTTTATGTCCATCGTCTTTGTCATGTTGAACTGATTATGTTAATTGTATTTTAATGAATATTGTCCTGAAGAAGGTTTATTAAACCGAAACGTCAGACGTTGACATTTCATTTATATTAAAACAACATAATTGCATTTAAGGATTTTTGTTTGTTTTTTCCAAATATTTTTCTCCATTCTGTCGGATTTATATCCATTTATATTTGCTTACATATATATATATATACGTTACATTAATACAGTCAATGTATATATATATATATATATAATATATATATATATATACATTGACCCTGAAACATGGGTAACCGTTGCTGCAAATTAACTTTCCCAGTGTCCTGAGAGGGGACCAAGATTTCTGAGTACAACCGTCAACATGAAGAAGATCTGTAACGTGCTGTCAGGTGGGTCTGACTTGCTCAGCTGCATCCACTACCCACACTCCTCTGTGACTCCTGCTCATGACTCTTCAGAAGTAGTCTGAGCCTTTACAGCCACCCCCAGTGGGGAGAAATAGAATAAGAAGAGAGGATAATGATCCTTATGCTCAGATGTATGCTGATGCTGACGATGATATCTATATACATTATATCCTTTAAAACATTCTTACATTTAGTATAGGAGGTAATAGAATTTAACATAGGATATGTTGCACTCGGAGTAGTTACCCCATCATCTCAAGATGCTACAAAACCAAAATAACCTAAAAATTCAAGTCACGTTCTTAAATAGCTCTAGACACTCAGATGGATGCCACGTATGACATCCAGCTCATTCAGAAATGGTGGCGGCATGTCAGATATGAGAAATATTTACTGTTCCTACATCTTCAGCATTTTCCCTCAGTGCATAATTATAATTAATGTTTACATCTATATTCCCCCTCCCCCTATTTATATGTAATCCTATCTATAATAATTTTACTTTAGTTTGATGAAATCATTTTAGAGGATGATAAATGATGCAATTTTACTGGCCAGAATAACTTTCTCACTTGACCAATAAGATACCAGAAATTATGAGTAGAATTTCTAGATTACTGACTGTGATACAGATTTGAAGAAAGCTAGAAAGTCTATTGATCAAAGCATAATGACCAAAACATCAAAGATGGTGAGATTGTATGGAAGTTAACAAAGGTTGCATGTTTGCATGTATTTAAGGTGTAGGTGTATGTTCATATGTAAACAATTAAGATAGAAGCATACAAAAACCTGAGTTTCTAATTCAGACGTTTATTCTTCTTATGGTGACTGTAGTGAGACAAAGTTCCCAATGTCTCTTGGGTATGTCTGTTTTCTTTTTTGGTTTTGAAGTAGTTAGGATAACAATGGTTAAAATGGTCAAGCTCAAGTCAGCTTTGTACTGAGTTGGAACAACCAATTCGCTTACTTCATGAATAGGGCTGCCAAAACATGTCTGAATGATGTCATTGGAAAGTGGAAAAGATGTTCATTCATCAGTGGACTGGGGAAACTAACATTTCCCAGTGGGAATGTAATTACCATGTAGTTTACATCTTGGAGCAAAAATGAGAAAGAGACTGAGGCAGGAAATGTTTGCCTTTTTATAGGCTTCAGCAAAGTCACCTAATGGCATTTTTTGAAGTCAAGTGAGATAATTACATTTCTGGTTACTTTAGCATCATGGGAAAATGTATTTCTTTTTCTTTTCTTTTTTTTTTTTTTTATTATTCATTATTATTGTTTTATCTATTGATTTTATTTCATTTCCCCACTAATGCTTGTCTGAATAAATTCAATGAATAATATTTCAATATAATAATAAGTAGGTTTAATAAAATACTTGAAGAGTTGGAAGATAATCATTTATTTTTTATTAGTTTTTACACAATACAAGGCCCAAGAGCCACTCCAGTTGTAGTATCACTGAATAAGGTTGTTTTATAGATTTAAGAAGAGAAGAAGGTACGGAGTTCAGATTTTGAGGATAAGTAGGATAGATAATGGTTGACTCTAGACTTGGAATTGTCTCGATTGTGGAATCTTTGTTTAAATACCCTTCAAAGGGATCCCGAAGCATGTATTGTTGGTGGGAATGTGTCCTGTTGGATGGAAACTGTTAAATATTTATTTTTGAAGCATTCATTTTTTTATCTGAAAGAATGCAGAATCCTTCAATTCAGAAACCATTTTTTGTGTCATTTGATGTTTCACTGTCTTGGAGATTTATTTCTGTCTTCATCCTACACATGAAAAGATGCAATTATATAGGAGAGACATTAAAGTGAATAATTTTCATGATATCTAATTAAACAAATTTTCAAGGACAGGCTTGAAATAAATAACATCCCAATAATATAAGATTGGTAATCAAAAACAAAAATTAACTATAGTAAGATTATAAGAATAGGTAATAATTATAATCATTAAAAAAAAAAGAATGTTGCATTTCAGTAAATATAGAATTAAGAATTAATCAGTCAAATTAATTGCAAAATTAATTATATTATATAACACAATGATGAAGTATATATATGCGACACACAAGGTCCATTAGTGCAGTTTTGAGAAACAAGTAAAGGCAGTTCTTTGAGATGAGGAATTTTAAATTTTCACTAAAACTTTTCTATGCTTATTAAATTAAAATGATACAATCTTTTTATGACCGAAATTCAAAAGATTATGAAATTTATTTCTCACTAAATGCATTTTAAAAGACCATAATTGTAAGCCAGAAATTTTGATTGCAAAAATCATTTTGACTTTTTCTATATTTATTTACTGAAAAGTCAACAAGGAAAATATGAAAGGATTTAATACTTTTTGTGCTATATAAATGGATTGTTTAAAAATTTGCACAATTATATACAGGGCAAGACATTAGTGGCAATGTTATCTTCATTTACCTAATGTCTTACCATTATGCAGGAGGTATTTCTGAAGAATATAGGTGGGATGGTATTTCTGCTGCACCCTGTAATATTTGATCTCTATAACTGTAAATGCTGGACTATTTTGTCAGAGATAAAGAAAAGACTTGAAATGACAGAAATGTTGTGAATGGCATGGCAGATTTATGTGAGAAATAAAAACTTTTTAAGAAGAATGTAAGCTACAAAGTAATTACTGATAAAAATCAGAAACAGATTTTTTAAATATTTTGAACACCTGACAAAGAAAGAAGGCTTTGTGAATTTAACTCAGAAGTCATTGGGAAGATAAGAGAAGCAGAGAATAGCAATGAGAAACCTAATAAACAGTTCTGAGCAAATGAGTGATAGAAAAAATATTATAAAGACAAAGAGGACTTATAAAGAAGCAAATATTGCTGGGAATAACAAAAGCAATGATGCTGTGGAGAGCCATAATCACTCATATCCTGAAGAGCTGTGGCTCATAGAGAAAAAGAGAAATTATAGCAAAAAAAGAACTATTCCAGGATTTACAATAATTTATAATAATTTTGGTTAAACTCATGAATGCTAACTGATATTGCAAAAAATTAATCATAATTTTGTTTTGTTCAGTTCTAGGAGCCATATCACATTGAACACCAGTTCTTGTACAATCACCAAAGTTAAACAATGTTGAGCTTGGTTAGTACCTAGATGGGTAACTGCTTTGGAATACCAAATGTTGTGAGCTTGGCTGTACAGGTTGTATAATGGATAACAGCACAGAATTTGAGCCAAGTTCTCTTTCTAGTTGGGTTTGGGATATACATTTATGCACAAATACCCTTGGGGAAGGTGCGAATCCACATATTCTCCCCCCCCCCATAGCTAGGTCTTAATTTATAGGATTTGTATTAGTAAATCATTATTATCTTCAAAAAATTCTTGCAATCTAAAAATATTTGCTGACTTTAAATAACCTGCAAAAGTTTGATAAGCTGTAAAAAACAAATCAATCAATTAATCAATGTTCAGTACTGAGCAAATTATAGCTCTAGATGCTTTTGCTTTATTTACTTAACAGAGAATTAAAAGCAAAAGAAAAAACTTTAAGAATTTATCTGCTTGAAGGAAATGTAAACTAATGTGTGTTATAGGGAAACAACTGCTTTTGACCAGTGCTCAGATCTTTGAATAGGTTGGAATTAAGGAAGCAAAGAAAAACAAAAGGTGTAGAATACTTCACAAATTAGGATTTGTCAAGAAATCTCCTAGGTAAATTCCTCTCATAAAGTTAATATTTTAAAGTGTCAAAATTGAGCCAAGAAATACATGAAAATCGACTTTTCTGAAGTAATTTTCATGAACAAATCTCAGGTGACACTGAATAGACCTGATGGATGGGGCAAAGGATGGATTTTCTCTGATGCAGATGTGCTTGTGGCTAAAATAAGACCACAAGGAGGCAGCAGTATGATTATTTGGACTGGAATTCTTAACCAAAACATTATTGGACAATTCAAAATCAATGAAGGAATTAAATTGAACAGTGCTAACTATTGGGATTTCATGGACAAGACTTTCTTTGAATGGTATAAGTCCCAGCCTTGCAGTTTCAAAGTCAAGTGTGCATTTACGCACAGCAATTCTCCTTCTCATGCATCTAAGTTTACCTATGAATTCTTTGAGCATAAAAGGTTTACAGGAGATAAGGTAATCAAATGGCCACCATGAAGTCTCAAGTCCCAATCTGAATCTGATCAAAAATTATAATCAATGAAATTATATGATAGTGGCAAGAAATATGAGAGCAATACATCACTATTGGAAGAAATTCAAATCATCATGTCAGAAATTGAACCTGCCGAAATAAAAAATTTAAAAAAATCAATAAACAACAGATTGCTGGCTGTTATTGAGAAAAATGGTTGACTATATTAAGATATAAATGCTTAAAAGACATATATGTTTGTTATTCGTTTTATTATAGGTGTTGATGATTTTATTACCTTGTTATTCAAGTAAAAAGCTTTTCTGGTTTTGCATAATAATCTCAGACTGCAGTTTTTAATTCTAAAAAAATCTAATAACTTTGATAAAACATGTTGAAACTACCAACAAATTTAACTCAAGCATTGTTTGGATGTCTGAATTAATTGTTTAAAATTTGGCAAAATTTCCATTGCAAATTCAGGTTATTGAGATTTATGTGATTTACTTAATAACTTCTTTTTTTTTTCTTTTTTTTGTCAGTAATGTTCACTCTATATAAATCCTGGGGGGGGTGTCACTCAAGGTAGAGGGTTACATTAAGGAATAGTTTATATGGATAAGAGAGGAAGATAACAGGTAACTCTAGACTTGAACAGGTTAAAATTGTAGTGATCAGGGAAACATCCTCTTGAGTTGTCTGTTATACAGAACAGTGGTTCACAGGAAGAAGCTGTTTTGAAATCCCCTTATCAATGAAATGAAATGAACCACCCTGGTGGATCCAGGTTGTTTACAAATAATTCAGTTTGTTGTTCATTGAGTAGAACAGAAATGGATGTTCTAACAGATGATGGAAAAATTCTGCAGAGCGATCAGTTGTTTGCATCAAAAAATCTCTGTGTGGACAATGTTTTATATCATGTTAATGTTTTGCCCTACATGTTAACTGTAGGTAAAAATGAACGCCAAGACAAAACCTACCATGTGCTTATCTGTAGCAACCCATGGCAGAAATTACTTGGGTTGCTAGTAACCAGAGAGATTATGCTTTATGTTATTGGTCTCTATAAATAGTTACAAGGGAATTAACTCACAGGCAATGGTAAACCCATCAAAGTAAGTGTAGAACCAAGTCATCAAGTACCCTGTGTTTAAATATATTAGAAGCAAGTCTTCTTTTATGTGACATGTCCTTTCAGGATGTAGAGGATCATGGCTCACCACCTCTTCCTAAACTTTATCACAGAGTTCAACCAAGGTATGAACAACAATATGAAAGTGGTTGGATGGCAACTGTAGAACCAAGTCATCAAGTACCCTGTGTCTAAATATATTAGAAGCAAGTCTTCTTTTATGTGACATGTCCTTTTAGGGCGTAGAGGATCATGGCTCACCACCTCCTCCTGTCCCTTGTAGCTCTCAATAAGTTTGTCTTTTTGTTATTTCTCCCAGATCCTGTTCTGCCATCCACTTACTTAAGCCTGTTAAGTATGTCATATGTTGCTTTTCCTTGTCCCTCTTTCCCTCTATCCACCCTGTGAGTATCAGATTTTCCAAGCCCTCTTTTCTCATCACATGTTCCAGAAATTTCAGCTGCCTCTTCCTGATGTTAAGTATAAGTTTCCTCTTTGTTGGCATCCTCTCCAAAACCTTATCATTGCTCACTTGTTTAGTCCATGGTATCCTTAGCATCCTTCTGTAGAACCACACCTCTACTGCCTCAAGTGAGGCAGCAGAGGTGTGTGCTTTTGAGGAGATTGTCCAACATTCACTGCTATAAAGGAGGACAAATATCATGTAGCAGTTCAGTACTCTTTTCTTTGTTAACAACAAAACCCTCCTGTCTCATAATACTCTGCCTAGCTTTTGGAATGTATCTTTGGCCATCCCAATGTCTTCGGATCTCAGCATTGTACTTTCTGTCCTCTGTCAGAATGTTTCCCAAATATTTAAATTTCTGTACCTGCTTGATTTTAGTGTTCCCTAAGTACCAACATGAATTGCAGGAGTGGCTGGATAACAGGTTGCTAGTATCTTACTCTAAGGAAGATCTTGGTCCTCTGAAAATTGCAATCCTACAAATGGTTGTTGTGAAAAAGAACAAAGAGAAGGTGCACCACATGTTGGATTATTCAGAGTTAAATGATCATGACAGCACATACAGTTCATGACAACATTTATGCACAGAAATTAAGAGTATGGATGCAATGTCATTGTACTGGATTTTTCAAAGGTCTACCTACAAAAAAATGTGGCTTACTTAAAAATCATTGTGACCCTTTCAAAATGTAATCTGCAAGGGGTGGAGATACTACTTGAATCCCTTACACCATCAACATTGCTATTCACCCACAGTAGGGAGGCAGTAGATTTGCATCATTTTAGGATATAAATCTGTTCTTATTAAAACAGATATATTGCAGTAGTAGCAAATATGGCAAGGTGATTATATATTAATTTTTAAAATCAACATTTAGTACTTAAAAATATTGTTAGACTAATGTACCAATAAAATGTCCCTTACCAACATTTTTAAGAAAAAATGCTTCAATAAAGAAGAACACAAGTGTTTACATAAATTTACAACTTCAAAGAGGAAACATATCTATTTATATATAAAATTCTGTGACTTCCATTAGTCTGTTTGTCCATCACACCTTCTAAAATAACCATACATTGAGTGATCAAAATCAAATTTTGGGGAGAAGTGCAAACAGGTAAGTGGGTACAATGTACAGTTAGTTTTACTAGAATGCATAGCTTAGTACAATAAATTTTCATTAATATTTGGGAAAAATTAAAAGTTTTATTATTTAGCATACAAAATACTCCCCCTTATTTTAAAAGCAATTTAATGATTAAAATAACAAATACTTATTTAACAAAAATGCAATATTGTTTTATACATACTTTTTCTTTAAGTTTTTATATATTAAGAGCCACTTAGAGGTAGGTGGCCAGTATATGATTAACAAATTAAAAAATGGGACTGTTTTTTAATGATATTATCATGTTTAAATTATATAATCTTCATATGTGTCAATAGCATAAATAGTGCTGGGGGTGGGGTGTCCACCCATGAGCAAGTACTTATATGGTGAGGAGGCAGCATTTTTGAGTTTGCTATATAAGCCCGTACAGAAAATTCAAGAAAAGTTACTATCTAGAAAGTTGTAGTTTTCATTTTAGAAATAAAGATAATACTATTAGATTAGTGCAAAAATAATGACGTAATAATGTCGTTTTTTGACGTAATTTTTATGTCAAAAAACAACATTATTAGGTCATTATTTTTACACCAACCTAATAGTTTTTTAGACTTTTTTTTAAAGTTTTTCCCTATCAGTATGTTTTGTGTGTATTTAAAGCATACTAGTATATTTGAGTATGAAAAAGTAATATTATAACAATACACAAACTAGTTATATATATATATATATATATATATATATATATATATATAAATAAGTGGGTGGCCTGTTTCTCCTTCTATATTTCTTGCCACAGCTGCTTGGGATGGCATACATACAGTCCTTAATCATGTTCTCCTCCAGGCAGTTACCACAACGTTATAGCAAGCTACTTTACATACACAGTCTCCCTAGGGTTCTGCTTAAAATTCAAATGCATATCATAAGTTTGGAGCATACAATGGCTGAAACATCACAAATATTTCAATAAAGATGAGGACAACTGTCCGAACAATGTAAATAGTGTAAATAAAACCATTCTTTTCACGCTATTATATCTGACTTGTAATTAAATTTTTAAAGTACCTAGACACCAATATTTCACAGTCTTCCAAATTATTTCATCTGAGCTTCTTTCACACCCATTTTTTCCATTCTTTAATCTTGATTTCTCTGTTGAAAATCTCAGATTGGTCCTTTCCTGATTTCCTTTCTCCCCAAATTATAAAATTTAGTGAAGGTTTTCCCTTTTAAAATTATTTTCTGAAGGACTTTTAAAATTTAAAAATAAATTATTCTATGCGTGACAAACCTAATTTTAAATCTGATTCTTTTTTTTTAGTTCATTTCAATTCCCTCAGTCAGTTATGCGCCATACATGATACACGCTTAGGCAATCATGTATCTTTCCATACATGACTGATGAGGCAGATTTTTTCCCACAGTAGGTTACCATTTCTTTCTGCGGTAGACCAGTTGCTATCCAAGGCTATAGAATCTGGTCTGTCCTGCTATTTACTCATAGCTGGTGGGAAAAGAAGTGGTATCATACCTTTTCCAAGAGTATTAGTACATAAGTGAATTTAATGGATTCAACTAGAATCTGAACTCAGCTCTCTGATTTCTCATTCTGAGCTGCTATCCATTACTCCACCGTGCCTTCAATTCCCTACACTTTTCATTTAGAGAAAAGTTGGAGACTAATGAACACATTCAAATATATATCTAATGCATTGTGTCTATGTCTATCCAAGTCCATTCACATCTACTTCAGATGGCATGAAAATTCAACTGAAATTCAGGATTTTCTGAATCTGTCATCTACTGCTTAGGTTTATTTATCAAGTGTAAATCTCTTTCAGTCTTTTTATTTCTTTCTATCTCAGTTTATTAACATCTGTCTCAGTCTGTTTTTATCTATATCAGACTTTTCATTCTCTCTCATCCATTTTATTCTATTAACATCAATCTATCTGTCTGTCTGTCTGTCTGTCTATCTATCTATCTATCTATCTATCTATCTATCTATCTATCTATCTTTTCATTCTATTTTAATCTATTTAAATCTATCTCGCCAGCCAGCTCAAACTTTTGATTTTCTCTTAGTCTTTTAATATCTATCTATTAGGTTGGTGCAAAAATAATGTCGTTTTCTCACATAGTAACATATGTGAGAAAACGATATTATTTTTGCACCAACCTAATATCTATCTATCTATCTATCTATCTATCTATCTATCTATCTATCTATCTATTTGTCTGTCTCAGACTTTTCATCCATTCTATCTCCATCTATTAACATCTATTTATCTGTCTCATTTATTTCTCCATTGGGTTGGAAACAAAGATTCTGCTCAATCTTTAATAAAAAATATAATTAAGGTAGTGCAGAAAGTTTGTTTCCAATACAATATATTTCTTTCTTTCTTTCTTTCTTTCTTTCCTTCTTTCTTTCTTTCTTTCTTTCTTTCTTTCTTCTTTCTTTCTTTCTTTCTTTCTTTCTTTCTTTCTTTCTTTCTTTCTATCCTACCTTACTCACTGCTATTGCATTCTATATCTTTATATCCCACTCAAATTAAACCTATCTCGTAACCTTTGTATACATGTGTGCAACTTGAAATCACTAATATAATGTCTCCTGTTTATGTATTCTGCAGTCTCTTCTCGGTTATCTATTTAAGTATAGATCTCTACCTTTGTTGAGATATAATTTTACTTCATTTTTTTTCTATTTATCTAACAATTTTTTCTTGTTTTCATTAGAATATTTTACATGTGATTGTAACAAACCATTGTTTCACACACACACATACATATGATACACACGCAGATACGCACATGTACACAGGTACAGTTATTGCTTTTTATGTGAGATTCTCATCAACATTTCTTTTGTTTGTCTCCATCTTTGACCGTCTTACTCTTCTGAATCGTTTGCCTTAGAAACAGCCACAAGATGTGTCATAAAACAAATGCAATTGCATCATTCTCAAATCTGTAGCCGTGTTTGTGGCTTTCATTTCCCCTAAGTGTCTACCTAAGTAGTGCTTATGCTTTCTTTAGGCTTGCCTATCAAATATCAATGCTTCCAATTAAACTGCGATTCAGAGACACATTGTGTCTTCTCAGAACCTTACAAAGCAAACATTTTAAAGAACAAAAGACATGTTTTTTTTTTTTTTAGAGAAAAATCAAGTGCATTTTTTTCTTTCTGAGCTTCTAATCATAAGAAATAAACAGGTCTGAGTTTTTATTGGCAGAACATTAAAACTCTAGATTTATTCTAAAGTGAGACATGCTGCAAAAAAAAATCTGATTATTGAAAACATTTGCGAATCATAGAGACAAAAATAAATGTTTTTTTTTTCTTTTTTATAAAGTGATTACCAATTGGAAAAGACATACAGTTTATTCAACTGATGCAGAATAGGTATGACTGACCAAATGAAATATCACAAATTTATACTTCCTTTTAAAATAAAGGAAAATATTTGGTTTGCTGTGAATGTAAATTACTATATACTATTTATCTCCCTACTCTACCATTACAAAGCAATAAATGGTAATAGAACAGAGTACAAGAAAGATTGGTTTCATGACAGCATGAGTGCGATATAATCAACAACAGAAAAAGTTTTGTATCACAAATATTATTTCTTGCATTGCTCACTATTCAGTTCACAAATCTAATGAATGTTTTTGCTTTTATTATAGTAAATCAAAAAGACATTTAAATCACAATTTTTCTTTTCAATAACTGAATCAGTTTAAGCATTTGGTCAGAAATTGAAGAAGGTATTTAAATTTGAGTTGAATATATTTCTTTAATTAGTTGGTTAATATAACAACTATTCTGTAAGATTTATTTCATCCTCCCTAGGAGACACAGTGGACAGCAACTCAGATTGAGAAATTGGAGAGCCATGTTCAAATACCAGTTGAATCCATTACATGCTAATACCCTTGGGGAAGGTATCAATCCTCTTCTTCCCAACCCCCAGCTATGGGTAAATAGCAGGACAGACCGGGTTCTATAGCCTTGGATTGAAACTGGTCTACTGTAGAAAGAAATGGCAACCTACTGCAGGGAAAAATCTACCTTGTGAGTCATGTATCAAAAGATACATGATCGCCTAAGCCTGTATCACGCATGGCACATAACTGACTGATACAATAGAAAAACAAAACATTTTATATATTTTAAACATAACTTATAATCATCAACATGTTGTCCTATTTTCAACAGCTGTAGACTGCAAATCCGCATATGATTTAATTCTCTTTCTTGGAGAATCTCAGTCACTGTGAGATATTTTCACTGAAATTCAATCAACAAAAATGAGCAAATACATTTCATACAAATTGTTTTTCTTTTTAAATGTACAGCCACTCTCCCACAGATACAATGTTACAAACATGTCACTAACCTGTCACTTATTTGCATGATAAATGTTTGGATGATGCAATTGCAATTGGTCTCTTCTTGCAAGCATCAATTGCAAGAAGACAGAATACATGGTTGTTAGCAAAAAGGAACAGCCCAACATTAAAAATTGGAGATACCAAAATCAAACAAGTACAACAATTTTAATATCTGGAAAGTGTTTTAATAAAGGACAGAAAATGCGACACTGAAATCCAAAAAACATATTGGGATAATAAAAGATGCCTTCTAAAAACTAAGCAAAGTATTGAAGAGCAAAAAAATTTCCCTAGGAACAAAGAAAAGAGTACGGAACTCTCATGTAAATATCAGTCCTTCTATACAAGGGGATTCTAAATTAAGTATATAGTAATGAATAACAAAACTTGCGCACAAAACATATTGTATTGATTATTCTTGTAATAAAAGAAGCACACGCCATTTTCCTTCTCACTTGTAACTGTTACAATAAATATATAATATTTTTCAGCATTAAACCTGACTTAGTCTAATAATGCTTCATAAGCTTCTACTTAGTGTTGTTATTATATTACAATTATACAAACATATCAATAATAAACATATCAAACGCTGAAACTGTTCAAACCGTTTGTCCCCATCATTCACGGGATCCTCTTTCCCTGCAAAACATTTATTATTATTATTATTATTTGTTAAAAAATAAAAATTATAATAAATGTATTATAATAAAAAATTATTAAAATAAAAATATTCAAATTATTTTAATGAATTAAATGAATTCTAGTATTAAATGAATCCCAGAACAACTCCTATAATACTGGTATAATACTTACTGTATACTTACTTTTGCAGCCTCCTGTATGGCAGTGAATGCTGAACAATCTCCTCAGATGAAAAAAGACTTGAAGCAACAGAAATGTGGTTCTACAGAAGGATGCTGAGAATACCATGGAGTAAACAGAAATTGGAAACAAAAAGGACACATATACTTAAAATCAGAAAGTGTTGAAATTTCTAGGGTACATAATAAAGAAAGGGGGATTGGAAAATTTTATACTCACAGGAAGGCAAAAGGAATAACCTATGTAGTGAGTTTGAGTAGAAATGGTTTAGGAGAGAAAGCAAAATAACAAACTTCTTTAGTTTCAATTCAGACTTTGACAAAGATGTCAAAGATATGTGTTGAGGTCTTCATCATATGTGTTGAGGTCTTCACCCTGCTCCATATACAACATTCTACAAACCTCTGGAGTTCACCTTGTATCATTGTATGAGCCACCAAATCATTTGGCAGTGAACTCTTTTATAAGTATTAGTGAAATTCTAAAATTGAATTTGTCCAGCAAATAACTATTGAACAGTTCTAGGATATAATAAAAATGAAAATAAAAATGTATAACAGAAAAGAAGATTTCAAATGTTACGTTAAAAAACAAAAGTGTTAAAGGATATTATAGGATGACACCCCCCCCCCAAAAAAAATGAGAACTTTTTAACAATCCAATAAAACCAAGAGTGATGGAAGAAAAATATTTTATTCATAGTAATTGAAACCTTAAAACATGCTATTTAAGAAACAATGATGGAATTTTCATTTTTTTAAAATTATGTCCTGTAGATGGCATCCTACTGTACGAATGCATTCTTGAAATCTGCTGTTGAGATTCCTCATTGACTGCTGAAACATCTCAGCTGGGATACTGTGAATTTCATCTTGAATTCTAAATGGTGAAATGTTTACTTGCTCAAGGTCACTGTCTTGCAGTGTTGCCACTTGCTCATGTCTGGCACTTCAAAAATTCCTGTTTTTTTGGGTCACTCTGTATTACTAAAATAAAAGACTCTAAGAAAAAAATTATACTTGTTAGCATTTCAATATAGGAGAAATCATATATTTTACATGTACTTAGCACCAGTGGCACAGGGTGGATTTGAGTGCCCAGGACAATCTAAATTATTGCACCTCCTCCTTGTTAATTCTAGTTTCATATGTATTTTCTCAACCTAATTAATTCTTTGCTCCCCCTAAAAATTTAACATCCTGGTCAATCATCCCTCAAGCTCCACCCTCACTACACCATTGCTTGGTACCTAAGCATTTTACATTAATTAAATGATATTTATCCTCCTTTAAAAAAATCAGTTGTAAAATAACTAAGCTGACTGTTTGGGTGCAATCTGGATAGAAATTAAAGTCATTATTTATATACTGTGGATATCAGGAACCTTATAAGTGTTGGACTGTCTGGGAAGAAATGAAGCCCATCAAATTAGTCAATGAATTGATTATCTTAAGAGCTATTTTAACCCAGGCAGTACTAAAGAATGTTGTCATTATAATAGTAATGCTGATAATCATTAGATTAAACACCAGAAAAAGGGAGATAAATTATGTTCATAATTCAATCAAAAACCCCTTCTCTTCTTGCATAAAGTATTAAAAATAGTTAATTGGTGACTACGAATATACTGATATTAGCAACAGTTAACAGTTTTTCTAATTATAGTTGAAGAACCTTTTATGTATTCAAAATTATTGACTGGATCTTCTTTATAAAGCCTAACAATAAATGTAATTTTGTCACTATTGTCAAGGCAGATAATTATGACAACATTTTACTTAGTTTCATATCCCCCAAGTAATCATTTGCTTCTGAATGTCATCAATCTTCATTAATCTTTAGCACTTTGTAGGTAACTTCATTCACTAAGCAAAACATTTGTCTTACCACTGCAGATAATTACTGAATGACAGGCATTTAATTTTGTAGTTGTTTTGCCATGTCCTGCTATGGCAACACCAAAAATGCCCTCAGCTGTATTTGGGAAGTTAGAATTAGAGGAAGTAATACTCATGAATAATTTACAATTTAAACCTGAAAAAATTTTGGTTTGATGTGAATGTAAATTACTACATCCTATTTATCTTTCTCTTCTATGATTACAAATAAATATAAATGGTAATGCAACAGAGTACAGGAAAGATTGGTTAACAGCATGAGTGTGATATAATCAACAACACAAAAAGTTACGTTAAAGGGTAGTTTATATAGATAAGAGGGGAAGATAATGAATAGGTTAAGGCCGTAATGATCAAGGAAGCATCCTCTTGGGAGTCTGTTCCACAAAGCAGTAGTTCATGGGACAAAGCTGTTTGAGTGGAACTCCCAGTGATTAGAGTACTTACCAATAAAGTAAAATGTACCACCATGGTGGATTTGTGTTGTTTTCTGTTGGCAAGAATCTGTTTGAGTGGAACTTGCTTCTGACTGATGGAATACAGAAAGAATGTGGGTGGTTTGCTACTATGTAAGTCGCATGGTGGGTCCTAACCTTTTATCTGAAGTAGTGTCGAATATCAACATATTTATTATACCATTATTTTCTCTTCGAATTACATGTGATATCTATTTTAGCTGTTACTGCTGTTGAAAACCCTCAAGTAATGTAGTTTGTCCAAGCACTTTCTATGATAGTAGTGATAAAGCAGTGAGAAACTCACCACATCCCAATTTGTGAGAGAAAAGGTTGGAGGGTAGAAAATAATTCTTTACCAACAAGGACTCGGAAATGCTTTTGAACTTTATCAAGACTGGAAATTGAGGTCTGGGCTGCTCTTGCTCAAATATGGCAACAGTACTCCATTTTTTGCCTGATATGGCTCTTATAAAGGTAAAAGATAGCATGAGGAGTCAGGCACTTACTGGAGTGGTACAGGGATCCAATCATTTCACTTGCATCTTTAGTGATGGATCGTATATTCGAGGTTCACTTGAGGTTTGGTGTGAGTTTGAGGCCCAATATTCTCACCAAGCATTGAATCCTCCTTGAGGAGAATTCTGTTCATTATTAATGGCGGTAGTTCAGGGAAAATTTGATACTCACAGGACAGAGTGAAAGCAAGTGGGATAGAGAGGAAACCAATACATAACCTAATGTGCTTGTGTAAATGGATTATAGAACCATCTTTAGGGGAGTTAACAACATTTTTAGTTCCTTCAATTCAGACTTTGACAAAGATGTGTTTAGGTCTTCATCATGTTAACCCAGCTTTAAATACAATATTCTACAAACGTCTGGAGTGTATCTTGGAATGGCAAATATATGGTGATTTTCTAAGCATAACTCAGATGTGACACAAGGCTGAACTATTGATAGTTATATGAACTTGAGTAAATGGATGGTGTGGAGCAAGGTTTAGGAGAGATACTAAAAAGATAACATTTATTAAGAGTTACAAAGGACAGGAAATTGTGAAGAACCATGATCACCTATGTCTTGAAGGGACATAAGACACAGAAGAAGATTAACAGCTACAGTTGCAAGATTTAACCTGAAAGGCAAACTAAGGACACTCAGTCTTTCTTTGCTTTTGCAGGCGTGTCTTGCCTGTTTATTATGCTACTGAATTGTTTTGTCATTATCCTCTGGTTATCACAAAATTTTATTATTACTATTAATATTATCATCTTTATTGCTGTTTCTGTTCTTGTATTTAACCCCCCCCACCAAAAAAAACAAACATTGACAACTAGAGAAAAACCAAGAAAAGGAAATCTGCCAGCCAGTAATTATCTGTCAGCTGATATAAAGATTCCCGATATTTTCAAGGCTTCGTAGATAGCAATGCTTGCTTAATGAATTATGAAAAAGAAAATGTGTTAAGAAGTGTTGAAGCTATCAACCATATTTATAAATTACAGGAGCTCTAGGTTGGAATCACTGACGTGTAGAGAACCAATGGCACGACTGAAACCTTGCAAAGTCACTTACATGCCTAAAAAGAAAGATGGGAATAAGTGATAATAAACTACACTTGGCAGTTTCCTTTCTTTCCTTTTTTTAATCTGCCGTTTAAAGAATTCTTTTCTAGATAACACTAGAAGTAAAAAAAAAATACTATATTATCATACACTGTTTGACATTATGAAAACCCTACACAACATGTTTTTATGGTAAACTGATAACCCTTTGGCT
Source organism: Acanthosepion lycidas (assembly GCA_963932145.1). Classification (NCBI taxonomy): domain Eukaryota; kingdom Metazoa; phylum Mollusca; class Cephalopoda; order Sepiida; family Sepiidae; genus Acanthosepion; species Acanthosepion lycidas. The sequence goes on along the minus strand of OZ010599.1, from coordinate 44,497,489 downwards.
AATTTAAGCAGATAATAACCCTTTTGGACATTATATAGAAATTTGATATTTGCATTAGATTTTAAACTGGTTGACAACACAAACTGTCAGGTTAAAAGTGAGGGCCATAAACAGAATTGATGGTATATAATGCACAGGGACAACATTTCCTGAATTCTTGAAATATAATATTATTATATAAAGTATCAAAATCAACAATATTTGTCACCTATAGCCAATTGATACTTTCAAAGAAAAGAATTAAAAATATAAGATGATAAAATAAAAAAAAAACAATATTATGAAAGAAAATTAAATAAGATCATGTATTTTATGCTGGCCTCTAAAAAAACCTATATTAGAACAATATAAATCATTTTATATACAGTCTATTAATTCAGGCATTTTAATTCTATAAATTCAGTCATTTTAATTTGTTTTCTTTTACAAATTTATAAAATTAAATTATTCTTGTCATAATTGTGAATATCAAGAAATAATAAATTTTGTGCTATATTGCCCACTTGAAAATAAGTATATGACTCTTGTAATAACAACAATTTTATATCATCTACCAGTTTAACACAAATTTAATACCTGCTGAAAAAGTTATTATTGGGTTAAAAACTATAGGCTCAATAATGATAATGGCAATATTAGCCATTTCCTTATAAAGAAACATTCAGTGTTCATTGCCTGGGTAGCCAGTACTAGTGTCAGTTGAAATTTATAGTCTCTCTTAAAATTATTTTTCAGAAAAATAGGTTTCTCAATTCCAGTTGCTCTTATTACTCTATTCAGTATTGATTGGGGGAGGTGCTGTCCTTCCTAACCTTTTATCTGAAGCAGTGTATAATGTCAGCATATTTATTATGCCATTATTTTCTCTTCGAGTTACATGTGATATCCATTTTAGCTGTTACTGCTGTTGAAAGCCTTCAAGTAATGTGGTTTCTGCTATTTCATAGAGTTCTTTGTGATTCTGCAGTGCCTGTCCACAAGGTTAGAAGAATTATGGTCTTCACCAAGCCATGAACACAAATTTAAACTATCTACATAGATAGATATGAAAATTAAAACAGATAGATAGATAGATAGATAGATAGATATTTTTAGTGGATACTTGTATTTGTGTATACGCTACATTTATTTGTTAAACAGTATATTTATTTATTTATATAATCTACCAGCCTGAATGTTCGAGATATCATACTGTTTAATAAATAAATGAGGCGTCTACTCAGATATGAGTATCCACTAAAAATAATGTTTAAAGTGATAAAAAATCTGTCAGATTAATAAAAATCAGTTACTTTCCTTAGAAAAATAGATAGATAGATAGATAGATAGATAGATAGATAGATAGATAGATAGATCATAGTAATAATAATTTGAGAGCAATTATATATATGCAAACATTTTTATTTACATTATTTACATAGAGTCTATTGTCCTCATCTTTGTTGCTATCATCACAATTTATCAGCTGTTGTTCTAGCCTTCTTCAGGTGCTTGTTGATCTGAGTAAACTTCAGGGAGTTTCAAACTGTATCCTTTATTTAACCTATGGAGGTGTAGATTATTTTTAGTCTGCTCTCCATGTCTAGGGATTTTCTTATCTCATTCTTATTTTGTACTGCTCAGTTATTGCTTGCCTAGTTTCCACTGAATATGTGTGCATGTACTTTTGCCTGTGTACATTTTAATTCAATGTCCGACCTGAAAAACAACACTTCTACAAAGTTTAAAAAAAGGCTTTGAAATATTTTTTATTACTGGATAATTTCTAAAAAATGCTCAATAAAATCTTATAATTATCTGATTTTTAGGGTTTAAAAATGATTTTTTTGTTCAGGCCTTGTCCAGACTGATTGGGAAAGAAAGGAAGGCAAGAGGCCACACATTTCAGCTTATACTCTTTTCCTGTTGACCAGGGTTGTTGCCTGACAGAGATTTGCTCTTTCAATGCAACTGCCTATTTCAATTTCATTCAAATTGTTTGCACATGTACTTTTGCAAGTGTGCAATTTATTTCAATGTCAGAAAAGCTTTAACATATTTTATTACTGAATAATTTCTAAAAAAATGCTCAATAAAATCTTATAATTATCCAATTTTTAGGGTTTAAAATATTAATTACTTTTTCTTATCTCCAAATTTATGAGTTAATTGATCGGCCTAGGGTAGGAGTTGTCCAAACTGATTGGAAAGGGAATGTATTATTCTGGAATATCAAACTCAGTCAAATTGTGCATGGACATTAAATGATTCCAGCACAGGTAAGTTACTCATGCATTGCAGAGACATACGCATATACATTACATATATGGATGCAAAGTCACACACAGACAAAGCATGATGGACAGAGAATTAGCTCTTCTTTTATAATATAGATTATTTTTTTGAACAAGTAAGGTGAATAGACATTATTTGCGACAAAATAATCTTTGAGTTCATTACTTAGGGCTAAGTTCATATATTCTGTACAAAAGTAAACTTTAACAATTGATAGGAATGTGGTTTTTATGGGTGATGCATTGATAAAAACATAATCATTTATTTTAAATATGGGCACTGGGGAGCAGAGAATTAAAGTTTAACCTAATTTATTTATATTCTCTTGAGATGTGCTGCCAATATATTTGCACTTTGTGAAACTAATTTAAATTCTTCTATGGCTTCCAATGAATTTTCGACTTCTTGTTTTCCAGTCGACTTTGATCTTCAAAAATGTGAATGCAATGTCAATCATTATTGACTGTCTTCTTAATTCCTATTCTTTTAATGTTCTTTCTCTTTAATAATGTTTTCTTTTTCTCATATTCTCTCACACTTAGTAACCCCTTGTGTCATAGTGGCTTTATTGCTTTGCTTGGGGTGAAATCATTAAAAGAAAAAAGAAGAGTGATTAAGATAAGGATTGAAAACTGAAACCTTGACACAGAGAGAAACTAAGAGAAAGTCTATAGAAAACTGAAAGAGTAGAAATTCAGAGAAAGAGAGAGAAAAAGAAGTAGAGAAAAAAATATGTGTATGTGTGTGTGTGTTAAAATTCAGATTTTTTTTGTAATTGTGTTCACCCCCAGCAAGGTAGTAAAGCCACTAAGACACAAGGGGTTACTGGATGTGGAAGAATTAGAAAACAGAAACATTACTAAAAAACAAGAATAAAAGAAAAGTAATCAGACAGTAGATACTGTTTGACATTGCATTTAAATTTTTGAAGATTAAAGTTGGCTAGAAAGCATGGAGTCAAATGGGTGTTCCACAAGCAAGAAAAGAAAACTGTTAGCATAGAATTTACATCTAGCCAACTCAACTGTAAACTAATGAGACCATGTCACCAGTCTAGTACTGCACTTAAATTCAAAAAGTCTAGGTACCATAGTGAAAAACTCATCTGAGCAATTACCTTTAAAGTATTTATAGAAAAGACACAAGAAAGCAACTTTATGGTGGGGGAGAAGTGACTGAAGCCAAGACATAAAATCAGGACCAATAATATTTGCTGATTCTTCTTTGATTTTATCAAGGAGTTTTAGATAAATAGAAGGAGCACCAGATCATATGTGATAGCAAAACATGTGATATTCAAAGCATGGATGAATGGTAGACCTATAGATATGTAAGATAGATTCTGGAGAGAAAAAATGTCTAGCACGACACAGTGAACCAAAATTCTTAGCAGCTGAGGATTTTATTTTGGAAGTGATATTTATAAACAGAAATAAAAATATCATTAGGTTTCCAAAATTTTTAAATTTAAGAACACTCAAAAATATTTTTACATCTAACTGTGAAAGACAAGTTAAAATATGGAAGAGGCTAAATGATTTAATTCAATGCATAATAAACAAAAGCTAAACCCCTAGAGTCAAATCCTGTTTTAATTACTTCGGTTTATTAGAATTTTAATTATTGTAAATGTTGTTTTATCTTATCTTATATTACCTACTTAATTTGAACTTAAAAAAATTAATTAAAGATCTTGGATAATATTATAACACTTCAGCTTGTTTGTTTCCTTTAGCTACATCAATGAATATATCCAATGTTATGCCTAATCAACTTGGTCTATATTACTGTGTTCCCAAACGTTTTTTGTTTACTTCTTCTTCGATATGCCACATCACTTCAGCACATGGTCGATTATGGCTCTCCAAAACTTCCTATCTCTTGTAGCCCATAGCAATTTTTCTCCCTTTGTTAAAGCTAACCTCATTCTGCTATCCATACACAGCAGTATGTTGGAGGAGGGGGGGCTTGCTACCTTCTCCTATCTGTCTTGCCTACAATATGCCCCATGAGGTTTAAGTTTTTCAAGCCTTCCTTCCTCATTATATGTCCGAGGAATTTCATCTCTCTTCCTGATTTGAAGTATTCTCTTGTTGCCATTTTCTTTAAGGCTTTAAGACTTTGCTTATTCACTTTCCATAATTGTCCTTCATCTATGATATTTTAGACAATTCCAGTGAAGTTGAACCCAATTCTTTATATCGATCATACTTATTATGAACTGAGCAATCTTTCTTTACGTTAATCTAATCATCTATAATTCTCCTTGTAAGAATAGTTGTTTATTTACTACTTTAACCTTTAGCAAAACTGCATTTATTAATATTACTTCCCTTTCAACTGCATCCTTTTTCAAGGCCTCTCAATTGCAATATCCTTATTGTTAATTTCACTCAAAATTGTTTTCTGTTGCCATAGAAGGATATGACAACACAACTATAAAATTCAAACATTATTTTTCAGTGATCATAGTCACATCCAGTGGCAGGATAAACCTTTTTGTACAGCAAATGAAGTCACATACAGAGTGATAAAGGTTAAATTACTTTAAATTTTACCAAGAAAAAACAGAATTTTCGAGACAGTATGTCCAACTTTATTATGCAAGTCATTATTTTCACAATAAAATTCTTATTAACCAATATTACTTTTATTTATATGATACGTATATCATGTAAATTTCAGCTTGTAATATCTCTTTTATTAGAAGTATTAAATTATTTGGTGGTCTGAGATTTATAATGCAACACATTTGATATTCCTCTGACTCTAAATAAATAGATGTAATAGTTATTGATATTTATTATTCATTTCAAATACATGAAGAGTTTCAATGATTGAAAAAAAAGATATAACCTCAAAAGAGAAACAAGAGTGATGGGATACAACTTTGGAAATTGTGAAAAAGTTGAATAAAGATTATAGAACATATAAGAATTTATATTTACAAATTTTTTTCTACCTGGCTTAATTTTTTAGGTATTCAAAAGAATATTATAAGTAAGTCTCTACACCAGGGGTGTCAAACTCATTTCAGCTCATGGGCCACGTATCAACCCCATTTGATCTCAAGCAAGCTGGACTGGCAAAATCATGGCATAAGAACCTATAAACAGCAATTTCAAAATTTTCCTTTTATTTTAGTGTAAAAAGTACATTCTGAAAATGTTCATGTTTAAAGAACAATTTTTTTTTTTTTTTTTTGCAAAACATTGAACAATTGAAAGTGGGAACTGTTAAAGAAGATTGAATTATCACACTGCCTTGTAAATTTATACAATTTATAAATTAAAAAGAAAAATATTTGAAAACATTTTTATTATTTTTTATCATTTATTTTCATTATGTTCGTGAAACTTGGCAGCTTTTTTCATTTACAAGTGCATCAATGTCAGGTGTAAAATCCTGAGTAGCAGCCAATTTCAGGATGTCAATTAGGTGCTTATGTGTAAGCCTTAAGCTCAGCTTTGTTTTATTGCTGCTCATTACAGAGAAAAGTTGTCCACAAAGGTAGATAGTCCTGAACATGCACAAAACTTTCGCAGCAAGGGCTGTCAATTAAGGGTACTTTGACAAGAGATACTGATAAAATCTGTCCAAGTCCACCAAGGTAAATTTGTTCTTCAAATCTGAATCACATGGCAAGTCAATCATTTTAAGTTGGTCATTAATGGGCAGATCAGAGGCATTGACTGTAAATGGCAAGCAAAAACTGTAAAATCTGTTTCAAGTTCATCAAAAATCTGAAACCATTACTCAAACTCTCGCAGCAATCCCTTAATATTGTTTTTGTATTGATTTATGTCTACATTATCTGTGGCCACAACCACATCTCTTAGACAAGGAAAATGAGCAAAGTTTACTTCAGATGTATACTTTCAAAATACTGTGTGACAACATTTTTACAGCCTTGCAGCATTTGTTCATATTATTCAAGTGCTCAGTAATATCCACAATAGATGCTAAACCTTGCAGCCATTCTGGTGATCGAAATCCTAACACTGGTTGGCCCCTTTTCCCCATGAATGTTCAATTTTTTCTGGTAGATTAAAGAAATGCTTCAACACAATAACTTGGCTTAACCACCTTACTTCAGTGTGATATGGCAAGCCATAGGTAATATCTCTATCACAGTGCGTCAAACCTCTAGTTCAGATAAAATTAACAGTTTGGACAACCACTTCTAAGATGTGAAACTTTTTTAATGACTTACAACACAATGCCCCCTGGTGCAAAATGCAGTGAAATATCCAAAACCCACATCCTCCATTTGCAGTTTTTTACTTTCTCTCTGAACTGTGCCACAAAACCTGTTTTTTTCCTAATCTGACTGACAGCACAGGCCCAGTGCACCCCACTCATGTCCAGTGCTCCAATGAGACAGATGAAAATGTCATTTGCTGTTTGGTGTCTATCATAGGAACCAACTCCTGGAACTCATTGGTGAAGGTCAAAGTCTTGTCTACACCATGAATGAATATGGCCAGTTGTAAATCATCCATAATGCCTGTGCAACTGAAAATGCAATAAATTACTTAACTTTGTGCTTCAGTTGCCTGTCCAAATCTGCAGAAAGATCTGAAATCCTATCTGCCACAGTGTTTCTCATCAGGCTAATGTTGGCAAAAGTCTGTTGCTTCTCAGGGCATACAATTTCTGCAGCTTTCAGTATGCATGTTTTCACAAACTTGCTCTCACTGTATACAGCTTTGATCTTAATGCTATTTCTCTAGCAACAAAGTAGCTAGCATTTACTGCTGCCTGACTGATATCTTGGCTTTGGGTTAAAGAAGACTGTTTTTTCTTCAGATCCACTAACAATCTATTTACTTGTCTCTTTTCTTTTGCCCTTGCAAGTTCTTGTATATGTCGGCATGATGTGTCTCAGTGGCACTGAATGTTATATTCTTTGAGCACTGAAACCTGCTGTGAACACACTAAGCACACAGGTTTCCCATTCAAATATGAAAAGGACCACTTTTCTTGAGATGGTTTACACTCTGTATTCACTTTTTAACAAAGACATTTTGGGTAAGGTAAAACAGAGCAAAATGTTGAACTAAAAATAGAAAACACATTGTTAGTCATTGATTTAATCTGAAAAAATATAAGTAAATATATAATATAGTTTTTATACTTCTCAAAGTCATCACATGGGCTGGATGAAGCCCTGCTTGCAGGATATATATTTGACACCCCTGCTCTACACTCTTCTTTTTACATAAATTATTGTAAATAATTTTCTGCTTCAATTTCACACTGAATAAGACCCTTTTCTTAGTGTTTGCCTAAAGAGGTTTTTTTTTCTTTTGAGAAATGGGAAAATCCACATAAACACAATCAAGAATAAAGAAATGAAAGTGAATGTTTACATCGATGTGATTACATATGCACATGAAGTAAATGTAAATTAAAAATTTTTTTTAAATGTTTGTTTGGGTATATAGCCTAATCGATTTCATTTAGTTTCTTGTGCTTTTTTTGTGTTATTAGATATTCCATACTGTGATAATAGAATATTTGACAAGAAAGGTGAAATGTTTTAAGAATATGGACACAAATTTACTGTCGATGATCTACAGATTAAAATGTTTTCCACTTTGTCATACATTTTTCCTGAAATTGTTCTGATATATATATATTTTCACACACACACACACACATGCGCACATATACATATATATACATACATACATGATTATATATATATATATATATATATATATATATATATATATATAATTATTTATTTAAAAATATGATTCCAACACGCTACATAAGAGTTCTCATGTTTCAAAACAAGAGCCGAAAACTTCAATATAATTATTTGAATTGAATTGAATTAAAGTAAGCTCTGTTCCATCTTCAAGCGAAATTTTTATTTGGAATAACTTATTTCTGAAATTTATGTGTTTTAATAGCATATTCATTATTGAAATCAAAATTTCCATGGTAACAGCCAGCGTGATTATTCATATAGAAAGGGGTGCAGGGTGTTAATAATTTGTATCAGTATAGACTTACATTCATAGATGTCAAGTCAGGGTAAGGTTGGGGTGTCTAAATTTAAAACGGAAGATGATTTTGTCTAGTCTGGTTTATGTGTCTATGGAGATTTATTTATTTTTTTATTTTATTTTTTCTGAAAGGGTATATAAAAAACTAAAAAAACTGACGTAACATTTTTTTTTGACGACTTCATAAAGGGTTATCTTTTTTTGTAGGGTATTTAAACTATTTATTAGCTGTGGATTTTAAAAAATTATATGCTAATTATTCAAGGCAAAGATTTGATGATGTCAGCAAAAAACCGTTAACTCATGTCTATTGTTTAATAGATTTTTATTATTTAGAAACATATATATATAAAATATATGCATATATGTTTTCACTTATATATTCAAACAGCAACAAAGAAATACACCCGTAGACCTAACCTCTCATAATTAATATCTTAATATTTAAAAGACACCACCAAGTCAGATCAAAACAAACAACTAAATAAGAATAATGATATAATGCGTAATTGAAGACATATAAATAAAATATTTACTTTGCCAATCAAGCATGAATTAATATATTAATATATATATACACATGCATATGTATGTATGTTTATATGCATATATATGTGTGTGTTTGTGCATATGTGTGTGCATGTGTGCACATGTATATATGTCTATATATTCAAGCAGCAATAAATAAAATACAGTTATAAACCTAACCTGTAATAATTAATACCCTAATACTTAAGATTGCAAAAAATCAAAAAACCAGGTAAAAAATCAAGCCATTAACTACTAAATAAGAAAAATTAAATAATAGCTAAGTGAAGACATATAAAGAAATATTTAATACCATTTAAGCATTAATTTGAAAAAAAAATCAGAATACACCTATATTTTCCAAACTTAAGAAAACCCCAGAATATTCAAGAAAAATTATCTTAAAAGAAGTCCTGTCTATGACCATCGAAATAACATTGTCACAATTATCTTTGACACTAAAGAGAGGAAAAAGAAAGAAAATGAAAAGTGAGAGAATACAAGGAGGCAAGTAGAGCCTAAATATAATTATTTATTTAAAAATATGATTCCATCACTACATAAGTGTTCTCATGTTTCAAAACAAGAGTCGAAAACTTCAATATAATTATTTGAATTAAATTGAATTAAAGTACCAAGCTCTGTTCTATGTTATACATTGGGTCTATGAAGAATGAATTTAAGACTAGGTGGAGACAACATAAAAGCTCCTTCAACAATAATAAAAGACATCAGACATCTCTATCTAAATATTTTTGGCATTTGAAGGAAATGAATAAAACATCAAACGTAAAATGGAAAATTATAAACAAAACTAGAACTTGTAATACTTGGGATGACCCATGCCCTTTATGCCTACATGAAAATATATATATATATATATATATATATATATATATATATATATAGTGAGAAAGAGAGAGATTGAAAGAGAGAGGGAGATTACAAGAGAGAAAGAATGTGCAATAAAGGGGATGGAGATCTTAAGATGTATAAGGATAGAAAAGACTGAAGTGACAAATAAAGAGTAACTGAGTATTTGGCTGTGCTCTTTATTGATTTTGTGTGAAAGTGGCCATTTAAAAAATCCATCATTTCCTTTAATGTTTTGAGTAAGGGAAGGCAGATCTCAACTCTGACAATTCCCTCCATGTCTTCATACAAAAGTTAACAGAATTCAAAAATTCACTCACTCAAATTTCCCCTTCACACAAATTGATTAGTTTCAATATTAACACACAGGGCTTCTTTTAATGTTGTTTTTGCTTTTGGAAATCAATCTGCTTTTTTCTTTCATATATATTTCTTTTCCTTCAAGAGCTTATTTTTTCTAATTTATCTCTGTAAAAGAATCCAGATCTGGCCTTTTTTAAGCACTAACTAAAAATCAGTCTTTGATTTTAACAAATGTTTGTTTTCTTTCTCCATGTTCCTTATTTATTCTCCTTCTTCCAGGCTTTTTGCTTCTGGTTCCTGCTATTCAAACAATATTCTATGTTTTTCACAATGTAAAACCCTTTTCTTTTGGGGGTTATTTGTTTGCATAGAAACATCTATGAGTAAGTAAAGTGAATCAGAAATTGACAGTTTGAATGGCTTCAACATTAAACAAGACTGTTTTATGCTGGCTTTTCTCTCAGAGATGAAAGCCAAGCTATCAAATGTCTTTTCATTATCAAAGTTCTGTATCAGAGATCTCAAATACATTCTACCTATTCATTTCCATGTTGATTCTAAACAACAGGAGTAGACAACTTAGACACTATCTGATCCTGAAAACATAATTTTTGAAGTCCAATGGATGTGTAATGGGATTGAGCTTATGGTAGATTGATTTATTCTCCTATTTTAATTTCCCTCATTATGGGCATTATCATATCAATGATATAATACCATTGATATTTCACAGATGAAATAGAATGACTGAAAGGAAAAAAGAATGACAAACATGCTTTGTCTTCAGAGAGGTTTCTTATAATATTAATACATACACAAAACTATATACAGAAATATACATGTGTCCCACATGGAGAATAATATATCACATATATCCACACTGTAAAGCAGAGTGTAAGGAGAAACAAAAAGAATGGGTCTTACATATGATATTGAGAAACTCCTGTACCTGGAGAAGCCATTTTTAAAACTTCAAATTGAAACAGGCATCAAGTGTCTCGGATGAGACATATTCAATGACTAGGAAACTCTAAGTCTTGTGTTTTCCCAAACTGAAGACTGCAAGCTAAAGTTTCAGTCTATATCTGAGTAAGATATATTCCCAAAGAGAAATCATACCATGGACTAGTAAGCTGCTGGGGAGGAAGATTTAGCCTCTGCCCAGGTGGGAGGAGGCTGAGCTAAAGAAAGCAACCTTACCCTTTGGTTGCTGTAAACAAACAGAAAAATGACCTGTGCCTTTGACACTGTATGGAGTGACATCATTAAGTGGCCATCATGTGACCCACATGACTTATCTCCACTAAAGTGAGATATGCACTTTCCATATCTTTATACATGTATTAGGTTGGTGCAAAAATAATGTCGTTTTCTCACATAGTAACATATGTGAGAAAACGACATTAGTTTTGCACCAACCTAATAACTGTTCAGGTTTACCATTTTCTTCTGGAGAAACTCTGTTACTCATAAAAGAGATGTAAAAGTCTGGAGTTTAAGAAAGTCTTTGAAATAAAGACTATAAATTAAGAAGGAAAGAGACAGATCTGTTATTTCAGTTCCATACGTGATGATCTGTTATTCTAATTCCTTAAAGAAGTATCAGAGTGACTACATGTTTTACTTACTGAAAATCTGGATAATTACAGGAGAAGTTTAATGCTACTCCTATATATTATAGAAACTATTTCACTTGCTGGCTATTGTGGCATGTGGAGGCTTCCTTATTTTGCTCGATTCAGCAACAGCAATGCAAATAATCAGATGGATGCAAAAGGTCAAGAGGTCTCAGAGGTCATAAAAGACTTGACTGATCCCTATTCGGTCTCTTTTTCATCTTCCAATTCAGCAGCCTCTACCTCACAGTCGGCTCTCTTTTCCATCTTCCATTTTAGTGGCCTCTACATCCAAGGCTCGAGCTTTTTCCCACTTTTTCACTTTCAGCAGTCTCTACCTTCAAGCCCAGCTTGAAGAGCTAAACACAACCCTCATTGCAAAAGATGAGGCCTGTGATGTCAGCTTGACATTAGATTTCTTGTTCATCCTGCAGGAGCCAGCAGTGAAATCTCCCTTCAAGACACCTACTATTGGAAAATTGCATGCAACATTTGCTGCAAAAGACAAGGCTTGTCCTAACAGTTTCACACTGATTTCTCATTCCTCCCGTTGGAACGAGCAGAGAAATCTCTTTTGGCAAAAACAACTACAATACTCAAGAATTTTGTTAACAGAGAAACTCCACTTTTTTCCCACAAAATATTACTATTTTGCACTTTTTCAACCTGAAATAAAAGCTGTTGAACAGTTATTTTCAGGCTTTGGGCTTTTCTTCATTCTACTCACAATGCCAAAAACAAACCCGCAAACAACCAGGAAAATTCCCAACAAAATATCTCAACATATGTGAAAAATTTATTTACTTTCTGAATCAGTTCAAAAATTGAAGAAGCTAAATTAAAAGGGTTAATATTATAAAAAATACATATGACTTCAGTTTAGAGAAAACTAAACAAGGTTATGTAGAAACAGGAAAATTTCATTAGAAACAAAGAAAAAAGTGTATAATATCAGTCCACCTATAAGGCAGTGAATGGTCAACAATTTCATCACCAATAAAGAGGAGACTGGAGGTGGCATAGATGGTAGTTTATAAACTTAATAACTTGTTCTAGAGCTTTTTTTTCCCCTAGATTAGCCCTACACATTTATTGTTGAAATAGCTAAATGCAACTGCCACTCGAAAAGTTTCTTTTCTTGCACTTCCCACCCATGGAACTCCCTTCCATTTACTTGCTCCCCTGATAACTACAATCTTCAAAAATTTAAATGCAATGTCAATTGCCATCTTCTATCTTTTTGAATCCCATCCATCTTTTGTTCTTTCCTCAATCCTCCCTATACTCAATCTTTTCTCTCACTTTCACTCCCTGTAATCCTCTGTGTACTAAAGGCATTCTCACCTTGCTTAGGGTGAAAAAAATAAACAGAGTCAATGAATGAATTCTTAGTGTTCTTTTGTAAGAAGATTAGAGATAGGTTTTTTTCTGATATTGAACCTCTCATTACCAATTTACTTCTTAAGAAAACAATAGATATAGTATAAAATTTAATGGTAAATCAAGATCCCCACCTTAAGAGCCATGTGTGCTGAGATGATTATTGGCTCTCTACAGCTACCCTCTCTTTAATATCTGTAAATTGTGTATTGTCATGCCATGATTGTTCATGGGTAAAATAAAATGGATTCCCATTGATTTCTTCATGTTTTTCGATTGTCCTTCTCCCTGACTGATTGCCAACAAAGACGAGAGTGCTTCATAATGTGGATAATTATTGAATGCGATCAAGTTCTTAATAAATTCCTACAACTTTAAAGTGCTTGATCTTCATTGCATAAACATTTACCACTCTTTATATAAGTGATGAAAATTGTTGTAGCATACCTAAGCTTGTACAAAAAGAAATGATGAAAGTAAATCGAAAGATCTTTTTTTTTTCACCCCAAACAAAGTATCAAAGCCACTAAGATAATGATTGACATTACATTTAAATTTATGAAGGTCAACCTTGACTTGGAAGCAAGAAACTGGAAGAGACTTCCACAGGTGGGAAGTGCAAAAAAGGAAACTATTGATTACATCTAGCCATTTCAAAAAATTCTTACAATCTAAAAATATTTTCTCGTTTTAAATAACCTGGAAAAGGTTGATAAACCATAAAAAACAAATCAATCAATCAATATGTTTTATCTATCTTATTATATGGCTTCAATGTCAAAACACTGATATGTATAATAATCTAATGACCAATTGTTTTATCATTTCACCCCATGCAAGGCAATAAAGATACTAAGATGCAGAGTTACTGAGTGTGAGAGAACAAGAAAACAAAACATTATTAAAGACAGAGAGCAATAAAAGACAAAATATAATGATTGACATTGCATTTAAATTTTTGAAGATCAAAGTTGACTGGAAAGCAAGAAGCTTGAAGAAAATTCCACAAGTGAGAAGTGTGAAAAAAGAAATTGTTAGCATTTCAACAATAAAATAATGAGAACTTGCTACCAGTCTAGTACTGTGCTTAAATTCATAAAGTCAAGGTACAATAAAGGAAAGTGATTATTTATTTTTAAATATTTCAAAATGTGGTACAAAGCCAAAATGGGGAATGGAGAAAAGGACAGTCTTCTTCTGTCTTAACTTTAAACTTAGCTAGCCACAAACACTGACTTAAACATACCACAATATTCCTAGCACCAAAACAACACATTCTTACTTACCTTTCTTACTACATCCACCATAATACCTTATTGTCTCTATGAAAATTCTAACTAGTCCCCATACGTACAATTCATTGTCTGTGGGGGGAGGGGAATAAAACAACAATTTAAAAACTAGCCCCAATGAGTATATAGAGGAAAGTTCATCAGAACAATTACCATGAAAGTATTTATAGAAAAGGCACAGGGAAGCTATATTATGGTGGTGGGAAGTGACTAAAACCATGATGTCAGGTCAAGGCCAATGACACTGCAGATTCTTCTTTGGATTTTATCAACAATCTCTAAATATATAGCAAGAGCACCAGACCATATGTGGCAGCAGTATTCTAAATATGGATGAATCTTCGATAGATTTGGACAAGAAAAATTCTCTAGCATGACATAGTGAACCAACTTTCCTAACTGCAGACCTAGCAATTGATTCAATATAATCGTTCCACTTCATATCAGCAGAAAATGTTAACCTTAGAATGTACAAGGAGTCACTCTCTTGAATGTTAGCATTAGCCATGTTGGTGGAAGGAAGAAAAGATCCTCTTAGATGATTAATAGAGAGCAGTTTCCTTTTGGAGGCATTAAAATTAACAAGTCATTCCATGCCCTGGTTAATAACAGAATGTAGGATCTGTTTTCTTTTCATGTCTTTACACAACAATCTAAGCAATTTAATAATGTTTTATTATGCAAAGTAAGAAAGTAAGCTTTGGTGCACTTTATTCTTTCAAGCATCAAATTTGTTAGTACCAATATTGTCACTTGTTTTAACTATCTGGGAATTTCTGGGAAGTATTATAACAGACATTGGAAATTGTAACAAACATCTGAAGGGGTACTGAATTAGTGAATGATGCCTTCTAAAAAACCAAAAGAGTTAAAGAACAGGAGAATTTTATTAGATTAATTGATTTGTTTTTTATGGCTTATCAACCCTTTCTATGTTATTTAAATCTGAAACATATTTTGGATTGTAAGAATAATTTTATTTGCAAGTGAATATTGCATTAATAAAAAAAAATAACAATGATCTTTCCAGATACAAGTCTTACTATTTAACCCATAGGTGAAGGAAGGAGATGGATTCATACATTTTTGAAGGGTATTTGCATGTAAGTGAATGTAATGAAATTGACCAGAATTTGAAATTGGCTCTCCAATTTCTCATTCTAAGTTGCTATCCACTACACCACCCATACACCCACCTACTTCATTAGAAACAAAGAAAAGAGTACTGAACTGTTATTTTAGTACCAATCTTCCTATATGACAATGAATGCTGGAGAATTTCCTCACTGAGGAAGAAGAAATTTCAGGCAACAGAGATGCGGTTCTACAGAAGGATACTGAGAATAGCATGGAGGGAACAGGTGAACAACAAGAAAAGTTTAAGGAAAATGGAAACAAAAAGGACACTTGAAGTTAGGATCAGAAAGAGACAGGTGATATTTCTGGTATGCATAATAAAATGAGGACTAGAATTTGATCCTTACAGGACATATTGAAGGTCAGAGGGGTCATGGGGAGACAGAGGGTAACCAACTTAATAAGCTAGTTTCAATGGGATGACTGATCAGGAAATGGAAGGGATGGTAAGAGGACAAACATTGCTTACAGCTAGAAAAGACAGGAAGCTGTGGAGAGCCATGACAATCCATGTTCAGTAAGGTTACAGGAGATCTTGTGTGGAACATCTGTCCAAGCGGCATTCAAAAGACAAAGAAATTTTTCTTCTGTAAAAGACTTTCTGAAACTTGTACTTATTTCACAACACAAAGTAGTCAAACATACTCAGTAGAATTCATATCAGGAAAGGGATTCAACCATGAGAGTTGTTGAATACACTTTTAGATTTGTCATTCTAGGATTTTTTGTTATCCCATAATATAGAACTCTCGCCTCTATTAAATGAGTTCTCTTTTGAAATCTGATAATACAGAAAAGCAGAACAATGATGAGACTTAATTTTTCTTATTGAACTTTACAGTTTATTCAATACTTTGTCAATTTTCTAAAGTTTTATATTCCATAGCAAATTCAATTCAGCATACCACTCACATTGTAGCAAACCACCCACATTCTCTCTATATTTCCATTAGTGAGAAGTAATTTCCTCTCGAACAGCTTCTTCCTGTGAACCACTGCTCTGTGGAACTGATTCCTAAGATGATGTTTTCTCCGATCATTACAATCTTAACCTGTTCAACCCTCTACCTGGGTTTTGTACAGGGTAAACTACACTGTAAATTTTACTTTTTTTAAATCTCAATGAATTTTGCTAGCATAATGAAGTTGTACTGATTAATGATCAAACAGGACTTAATCTCTCTTTTTTAAATTTTTTTAATTTCATAACAAGTTTGATATCTCAGTTTGTTTTGCTAGTACAGGATACCCTCGATTAGTGTGGTTAATCTGTTCATTAGTAACTATAAAAAAATCAATTTTCAATTATTATGGTTAAACTAAAAAATGTTTTATCCCATTAATTGAGTATTATGTATGCACTAATTGAATTTTGGTATATAAAGATTTTATCACTTTAATCAAAAATGCATTAAATGAATGGGCATTAACGAGGGATACCTGTATAATGAAGTTGTATTGATTAATGATCAAAGAAGACTTAATTTCACCTATTTAACAATACATTTTATTTAATGCTTTGTCAATTTTCTAAAGTTTTCTAAAGGGTGTTCCAATAACTTGAACCAATTTTAAATGTGAATTAAGTTTAAGATTTTTTTCTTTTTTTTTTCAGATTTAATAGACATTTGGGCAATATTATTTTCCACACATAATTGCCATCACTTAAATAACATGATCCAATAGAGAAATAAATAATTTTTACCAATAACACTGATTTATTTACTTCTGACTTTGATCCATCTTAATGAAACACCCTTATATATAATCTGTCTTAATGAAACACCCTTTATTTCATAGTAAGTTCAATATCTTTTGCTATTATAATGAAGTTATACTGATTAATGATTGAACAAGACTTAATCTCACCTATTTTACAGTAAATTTTATTCAATTCATAACTCGGCCAGTGTGTGTCTGCATATGTGAGTGTGCATGTAACCATGGAACTTTGGTTCAAGACATCTGCAATGTCTGAGAGACTATGTCCTTTTCCACGGTGGGGTGGGTGCTTTTATTACTGTGCATAATACAATCCTTTTGAATGTTTGCAACCCAAGTGCAGCTGGGAGTTCATCTCAAGTCAAAGCCACTACCTGACTTTTCTGATGTCACACTGAGTGCAAACTAATTACTGTAAAGTAGTTTGTAACACATCTATTTATCATCTCTCAGTTGTGTCTCTGTCTTTGGGCGGAGTGTGCTCAGAGGTAGCTCTGTCAAAGGACAAAGTCGCAACTGAGGGAAATTATACTGAGAGGTGTGCAGCCTTGGGGAACAGCTGTCCAAGGCAGTGCCCTCTCATTGCACCAGAGAGAGGGATCTCTGCTTGCACCGAGGCCAGCATAACCGGTGGTTGCAGGGACTCAGGCAATTTTTGTTCCTAGCCTGGGTGTACTCACTCAAGATCCCCACACTAAACCGACCTTGTGTCAAACCTGACCTCGTGTGGTGGCGGGGGGTGGGGTGAGTAAATGCAAAGTACATACTGTATGATCTGTAATGAGCCACATACCACAGAAAGGAGTCCTTACACAATGGACATGCATTTTTTTCTGAAGTGATTTCTCCATAATCTCCAGAAGCTTTGAACATCCAGTGATCAAAATTGTTCTTCATTCTATAATTGAAAATCTACTGCTTAAAAATTGAGCCAATGAAAACTTATCTTAAAAGATAAAAGTGTGCCAAAACTCCTAAGGTCTTTCCACCAACTAACTTAATTACTTACTACATTCTCTAATAAATGATTAATGCTTTAAGAAAATATTTTTTATTTAGATGCTCTGCTACATACGAGGGGCACTCAAAAAGTTTATCAATAAAACAGAATTAACAGCAAACATTTCCAAGTACAAGCTTTATTTTTCCACATAAGTGTCATCAATATCATGGCAGTTAATTTAATTATGTTTAATCAACCTTTTCATATTATTACTCATCACAAAATTGGTACCTTTTCAAGATTTTTCAAGGTTAAAAAGAAAAATCAGAAGGCACTAAATTTAAGAATTTAAAATGGATGTCTAAATATTTCCCATCAAAATTCTTGCAATGGCCTCTTTGTTTGATGAGAGCATGAGAGGCTGTGGCATTGTCATGGTAGAAAAGGATTCCCTGATGAAGCTTTCCAGAGCATGTTTTTAGTAAATTTTTAACTAATTTTTTCAAAACACTTTTGTCATAAATGGATATTGATGTCTTTTTCCTTTCTAAAAAGTCAGTTGACAAAATGCTTTCATCATCTCAGGAAACTACTGCTACAACTTTTCCTCCTGACCTGCTTTCTTTTGCTTTGATTGGACACTTTCTACCTTTGGGTAAGCTTTATCTTTAGGATCCTCCTACCTGTAAAATCACATTTCATCTCCAGTTACAATTTGCCTGAGAAAACCACCAGTATTTTGATCCCTTTTGTTTAAAATTTCCATTGAAATCCTTGCTCTTGTCTGTTGTTGATCAGGGCACAAAAGTTTTAGTATCCAACAAGCACAACTTTAATTTCTCACATAAAATTGCATATACTGAACCGAATGTGACTGCTATTATTTCTACTGTTAATCATCAGTTTCCCTTAATTAAAAATCAAACAGCATCGATTTTATGTTTTTCTCTTACTGATGTTAATTGCTTGCTGATCCTTTTGTCATCTTCAAGTCAATCTTGCCCTTTCTTGAAACAAAATGTTCATTTATAAATTGCTAATTTTTGCAGAGAATTATCTCCATAAACCTTTCCCAAAACACCAATAATGTCCTAAGTCTTCTAATCAAGTTTTACTATAAAATTGATGTCAGATCTTACTTCAATTTTCACAGACTTCAGGCTGCTCTAGAAATGGTTGTTTTAAAATGGTGTAAAATTCAATCTCTGTCTATAAAAGGCAGGATGTATGTGTGTATGTGTAACGAATGCACGGCTGCAATTTTCGATGGATTTGCACCAAAATTTACATGTACATGCTCCAAGTTAGTAGGAAGGCCAAGACTGACTTTGCATTTCCCAACTCCCATTGATAGTGGAAATAATTGATTTTTTCATGCTTCTATGGCAATTTTCATGTAGTTTGCGGCCATTTTCTACTGGCCAGAGTGAGAGCCTATAGCTGGCTGCCATGAATAGGCAGGAAGATTCTATTTGCCAGTGTGAGAGCCAACAACTGACTGACACGAATGTTTACTAGCATGCTAGCATGCAAAAAAAATCAATAGCTTTTTTCTCAAAGAAACTTTCAGTATGCAGGCCAGTATATGAAATAAATACCATTTAAAATAAATATATATTGAGTCTTTAAATGCATAGCAGACCCACCAGACCAGATGTGGCAGCAATAGTCAATACATGAATGAATAGTAAGCTTGTAATGGAGTAAGATAGATTCTGGCAAGAAAATTTGACTAGTACCACACAGTGAACCAACTTTCACTAGCAGCGGAACTAGCAATTGATTCAATATAATCATTCTACTTCATATTGGTGGAAAATGTTAGCCAAAGAAGGACCAAGGAGTCACTCTCCTAGGGGAAAGAATCATTCATGCTGATGGAAGGCAAAAAAAGCTTCTCTAAAACAATTAAAAGAGAGCAGTTTTGTTTTGGAGTCATTAAAAGTAAGAACCCATTTCTTTCCCTAGTTGATGACAAATAGAAGGTCATTTTTGAGATCTGCTGCCAATATGACCTTCTTGAACCTCACCATTAAGACAAAAGTAAATAGTTGTGCCATCAGCATAGATAGTAAAAAAAACTGATGACATCGACAAGGTCATTGACAAAAACTAGAAAAAAAGTAGGTCCAAAGATAGCAGCCAGGGGGACACCTATATTTATGTTAAAAGATCTAGAAGAGTGTCCATTCAAGAACACTTTCATTTTGCATTTGTAATTTGATAAGATTGAATCAAATAAAAAAATTCAGCCAGAAATACTACAACCCTTTAACATGTGAAGATCAGCAGTGTATGCACAGTGAAATACGTTTGAGCTATCTAAAACAACAGACTGAATTTCACCGTTCTCATCTAAAGCTTGAAAACACTTTCAGCAATAATTGTTAAACATCAGCAGTTGACCTAGAGAATCAAAAACCATGTTGTTTATCTGATGGAAGACTTCTTAATGTTATTGGTCTAGGGAGGGGACTAACGTGTGCAGCACCTTTGGAAAGGGCCTAAAAACCATACCACACTTTGTGAATGAAATTGGGTAAAAGTAAATGATTGTAAGTTAATGAAGGTTGTGCTATCATGAAGTCACATGTAATTGTGACTGAGGGTCTCAGTGTTCTGGCATTGTTCAAACTGCTAATCATGACAGATTACGTACTCTCTCCAAGAAATTGTAACTAAGGTCTGCTCAGCATAGTTGCAGTATAAACCATAGGTGGGTTCAGCGGGTGTTGAATAAACACAAATTTGCCTGAGTAAATATCTCTACGACACAGACTAGCTAGATGCTCTAACAGATGCATGTGCTCAAAAAACAAGATTGCTCGCTCACTGACTGACGCACTCTCTCTCTCTCTTTCTCTCTCTCTCTCTCTATATATATATATGTGTGTGTAATTGTAATGGCAGATGGTCCATGTGTGCTTCTTATAATATGTAGATTTAATAGGCTGGTTAATGAAATTTGAGGAATAAAACGATGACAAAATGATAACAGTATTGGCAATAAGATTGATCATATTTATTATATATTAGCCTTTTGACTAAATTGAAACACAAAGAGAAAGATTTTTCAATGATGCAAGGAATAAACAAACAAGTGAGATTCACCCTTCCTCACTCTATACACACACACACACGCACACACACACACACATATATATATATATATATATATAGAGAGAGAGAGAGAGGCATCCCTTAATCAGTGAACATTTGATTAATGTGATTTTGATTAGTGCGCTAAAATTTTTATAGACCGAAATTCAATTAGTGCATACATAATACTTGATAAGTCTGGTAAAACATTCTTCAGTTTAACCATAGTAATTGAAAATTGATTTTTTTATAATTACCGATGTACACATTAGTCACACTAATCAAAGGTTTCCTGTATATATATATATATATATATATATATATATATATATAGAAGGATAGATAGATAGATAGATAGATAGATAGATAGATAGATAGATAGATAGATAGATATCAACAGATTGGGATAGATAGATAGATAGATAGATAGATAGATAGATAGATAGATAGATACAAGATTAATACAAATATAAAATTTGACACTTAGCTGATTGATGTTATATTCAGCATCCTGACTCCAGAGTTTTGGAGACAGACCCTCCAGCAATAGCTCTGTCCACTTGTCAGGAGATACAAGCAACTGACTCTTTATTTTCTCGATGATAATGATGCAATATTGCTACTCCTAAACTGGTTTGGACACACATTACTGTATCTGTAGTTTTGCAACAAGGATTTTTTTTTCAATTTCCAACCTGACTTCATAAAGATCCAACATGAATGAGAATCAATAGATTCTTTTTTTCATTAGTGAATTTTATGATCACACATTTCACAGTTGTAAGTGGAATTTCTAATTTCAATGCTCTTAGATGCTGTTTTAGTTCAACTTCAAATTGACAAACAATTTTACTATATTACACAAGCTATAAGGCCTTGTCAAAAGTAATATTTCTGTTTCTATTTTTATTGTCTAGTGAGCAATTGCCAATGTGTATGCATTTATTAAATATCAAATCTATGCACAATATTGTCTATTATTTACATGTTTCATTATGATCAAGCATTTTATCCTTCAATACATAGTAGATAAAATGTTTTGCCATAGTTTATGTACTTATTTATTTCTTGTTTTCTTTTTACTGCATTCTGTTCATTCCTGTGTTCAGTGTCATTACATACAAACTGCTTTTACTTGATAAATGTTAACAGTTAAAAAACTTGATGTATTGCAAACTTTAAATTTTTAAATATTTTTGACATATTCTTACTTTCACATGGATTAGCAAATTTCGAACTGTATATATAAGCTTATTAACAACAGGTAAAATTAATAGTTTTCAATAGCTGCAAAGCAATTGGGTCACTGTGTCGTACCAGAAGGTTTTTCCCGTCAGAGTCCATCTTGCACAGTTACAAATCTACCATTCGTCCATGCATTGAAAACTGTTGCCATATCTAGTCTGGTGCTCCTGCTATTCATCTCAAAGATCTTGACAAAATCCAAAAAAGGATCTGCAATGTAATCAATCCTGACTTGGCATCTCAACTTCAGTCACTTTTTCGCTGATATGACATGGCTTTCCCCTGTATTTTCTAGAAATATTTTCATCCCAACTACTCTTACTAGTTTTTCCCTGGTGCCCCAACTACATGAATTTAAGCCTGCTACTTGATTGGCATCTAGGTCCCACTCTTTTACTGTTGAAATAGTTAAATATAACCACCACTTCTACTCCAACAGTTTCTTTTCTTGTACTTTCCACCTGTGCAACTCCCTTCCGTCTTGCTTCTCTGAAAACTATAATTTTCAAAAATTTAAATGCAACATCAATCACCATCTTTTGTCTTCTTGAATCCCTTTATTCTTTTATTCTTTCCTCAATCCCCCCTATACTCAGTCTTTTCCCTCACCTTCACTCTCTGTATCTCCCTACATACTAGTGGCATTCCCACCTCACTTGGTATGAAATGATTAAAAAAGAAGAAAAAAAAAGATTAATAGCTCTTTCATAACTAGCCAAAATAAAAGAAACCTTTAATCCATCTGAACATGGAGATGTGCTGAAAAGACAACTTAAAAACAATGCCTGAGACATCAGATATTCAATTCTTTTTCTTAATCCTTCTTCTCTTTTAATAGTGACCTCCAAAAGAGCCCACTCCCTTGGAAGGGTTCAAACCGTGGATCAATATATTCGACATTGCTATGGGGAAAGTCAATTGATTTGTGTGCACGTGTGTGGACAGCCTTCCAGCTCAAAATAATCTTCTCTCATAAGAACCAAAAGATCAATTCCAAGATCTCTTTATTGTGTGTATTTAACCCCTAATGGCTGCAACAAGAAAAATGTTACTGTCTAAAGGCTATAAATCTTAACCTCTTCAGGAATACAAAATATAGTGCCGATAAGAAGAAGAAGGAGAATTTCTTTATATTAGAACAAGGTTCTGTCTTTCTCTTTGGATTTAACTCTAAATCTAAAATGTTCCAAGGCATACAGCGATAACAGAAAAAATTTATGCACAGGTACAGCACCTATAATCTAGCAACTGATGTTCCAGTATCTTTTTTACTTGGAAAAAATTATTAGAATGTGTCAAAAGTATTTTCATTTGCTAATCAATTATATGTTTTTGGAATAGGTTTTTTAGTAGGTTCATATCACATGATTCTAGAAGTAATAGTTAAAAAGAATTTTCACTGCAAAAAAACAATTTCTAAAAATTAAAAACATTTTTAATAAAATTAATACATTTCTTTGGCAACAGGACCTCTTCTACAGCAGGCCATCATATGTGTATATGATGACTGATTTCTCATTTCAGAATACAGCCATTGCTTGATATTACATCATTCCACCAGTGCACAGGATGAATTTTATGGCTCTCCACAATCTCCTGCCCTTCATAGCTCTTAATAAATTTTTTTTTTTTTTGATATATCTTGTAAACCTTTGTCCGCCATCCATTTACTAGGTAGATTACTTGCTAGGTAGGTTATGAATTGTTTTTCTTTGTCCCTTTTGCCTTCAATCTGCCCTGCAAGTACCAAATTTTCCAAGCCCTCTTTCCTCATTATATTCCCTAGGAATTTCAATTCTCTCTTTCTGATGTTGATTATAAGTACCCTTTTCATTTCCCTTTTCTCTAAATCTTTGTTGTTGCTCACATATTCTGTTGTGGATTCCGAGATGAATTCAGTCTCCAAGGAATGACAAACGCAGTAATTAAATATAAGAAATAAAATGTATTTACACAATCATACAAAGAGTAATACTGTTAGTAAGTCCGGGAACGTGGTTAGTAGCAAATACAGATAGATATATACAGTCTCGAAGTAGGACTTCCTTAGAGTCTACATGCTTGTAACTGACTTCTACAAGAGGTTACCTCACACTATCTCCGTTCGTATATTCTCTCACTCTCTGTATATCCTCTCACTATCCGACTACCGACTACTATACGACTACCGACTACCCTCACTGAGTGTAACTCTGGGTATTTAACGGCAGCAGTCCAGGTACACTTGGTAGAGTCCACTTATATGAAAAAGGGGTGGACCCCATAACATATTCAATCCATGGTATTCTTAGCATTCTTTTGTAGAATTTCTGTAGCTTTAAGTCTCTTCTTCATCTTTGAGGAGACTGTCCAGAATTCACCACTGTATAGATGTATTGATACTAGATAAGAGTTCATTACTCTTTGTTTGTAATGAAATTTTTCTGTTTTTCTTTGTTTAGCTTGTGGAACACATATTTTGCAATCCCAACGTGCTTTCGGATTTCAGTGTTGCCCTTTCCATCCTCTGTTAGAATGTGATATCTGGTCACTGTTGTTGCATTCTTCTATAACATGGACTATAAAACCATAATCCATAGATACTTAGAAGTAAAAAATATGGTTTTTAGAAGACTACTCAAAATTTCATATTGAATAGAGACAAAATACTACTCCAATGTTACCACTTAAAAAAATCCTTATTGAAAACATTATGTATGAGAAAATTTAAATCCTGGCTCATGGCCATCAGAAAAGAGTGAAGTGAAATTAAATGGGAAATGTCAAAGTGAAAAGAGAAAGAAGAAAATATATGGACAATGCGAAAGAACTAACAAATTTAAGTATGCACTGACACAATGAAGTACTGTAAAATGTTAAGAGTTATTATTGCCAGTTGGGTAATATGCAACATACCTGCTAATAACAATAATGCAAGGATGTTTATAAGCTATATTTCAATGATTTAATATTAATGAAAAGTCAAGGAATATATACTGCATATACTCACATATCATGCAACTTTTGGAAACCTAATTTTAAGGGGGATCGCATGATACACAAGTTATAAAATTAGGATATGTACTGCTGGCTCTGGTTATACCATTGACCAAACTATGTATCCATTTACTGTAGTCAAAAAGTACAGCTGTATTTAAAATAAACATGATTCTGATAAAACTAATGTTTTACTTAACTGTATCCAATAATAATTTATGTAATATTCACATACAGTGTAACCCGAATATAAGAGAGTTGTCGGGACCGGAGAAGAAGTCTCTTATACCCGGGTTTCTCTTATATCCAGGTCTCTTATATCCGGGTTACACTGTATTAGTATCATATTATAAAATACAAACATAGAGAATATGCATCTTTTCCATGCTATACGCGTTTACGCAATGCGTATAGCATTACTAACGATACTTTTATCATTCTCTTCTTATTTTTAAATTATTTAACTATAAGATGGGATAAAGAGATAGAGGAAAAGAGGTTAGTCAATTGTAATTTGGTTTCTCAAAAAAGAAACTTGCTTGATAGATGATAAAATCATTTTTTATAAATGAACATTTTTGGTCACACAATATGCAAGATGGTGGTTTACACAAGTATATATGTTATGTAGATTTTACCACAGAAAAAAAAATCAATTAGTTATCTCTTTAGGCACACAATAATAAATAATTTGTTTATTTACAGTAATTTATGTGAAAAGGAAAAGGGTTTAGAATCTTACTCAATTCTTCTGAGCGTCTAATGAAAATTAAGCTAGGTACAGAAAAATGTACATAATAAAGTGGTGATTCGATGAAGTTAAAAAAAAAATCTTTGGGAGAATGACATTTGAGTTCATGATGTATGATTAATTTTCTGACCCACTTGAGGATGATAGCTCAGCATAATAGCAGAAACATCTGAATGGAAGGAGTGCTGAATGAATGTCATTGTAAAATTATGGCTGTAGTGAGTTGTATTATCAAGGAAGATTTGGTTTGCTTGAAGGTAACTTCAGATAAACAATTTAAAAAATGATCTGTTTTATGCTTTCATGTGTTGCAACTCTTTGCACCTTCTTGGGCTCATATTTTCCACTGACATGAAGTGGAGTTATTATATTAAATCAATTACTAGCTCTACTGCCATTCATCCATTCAGTGGATATTGTTGCCATATATGATCTGGTGCTCCTACTATATATCTTGAGATTCTTAACAAAATCTAAACAAGTGTCTGTAATCTAATTGATCTTGACTTGACATCTTGACTTAAGTCATTTTCCCACTACTGTGACATGGCCTCTCTCTATTTTTTTCTATAAATATTTTCATTTTCTGATGAGCTTTCCATCTTGGTACCTTGAGTGTATCAATTGAATTATACTATTAGATTGGCAACTAAGTCTTACCGTTTTACTGTTGAACTTGCTACATGGTGTATTCTGATACTTTCTTTTCTCAAACTTCTTGCCTGTGGAACTCTCTTCCTCCAGTGACTTGTTTCCCTGCCACCTACGATCTTCTAAAATTTAAATGCAGCATCAACCAACATCTTCTGTCTTTCTCAAGCTGTTCTTTTATTGTCCTTTCTCCTCAATAAAGTATTCTTATTTTCTTTTATGATTATGAGTGCCATTATTGCCTTGCTTCGAGTGAAATGTTTTAAAAAATATATTCTGTTCAAGCTTTTGTAATTTGCCAATAGATTTTTGTCGATCAAATGATATCTTGGAGTCCAGCATTCTCTTCTTTTGGTAACAAAATCTATTGGCTTAGATGTTTCTGGCTACTCACCTCACACTGAATCATATTGGGAGGAATAGTAATTTTAAGCCTGCTGGCTGTTTTGCTTATATTCATGATGATAGGCTCAGGAAGTCAGCTTTCAAAATTATCACAGGTTTTAAAAAAATCTTTAGTGATAAGGATTATCAAAAAGTCCTCTCTGAACACCTCATTCGTTGGAAATGTTTTCACTCTTGGTAGTGGAAACGGGTAAAGAGTCAATTTATCTTTTTATATATGGAGGTGAAAATGTCAGTAAATACTGGACAATCTCTTCACAAATGAAAAAAAGACTTGAAGCAACAGAAATGTAGTTCTACAAAAGGATGCCGAGAACACCATGCACCAAACATTTGAACAATAACAAAGTTTTAGAGAAAATAGAAACAAAAAGGACACTTATAGTTCACATCAGGAAGAGATAGATGAAATTTCTAGGACACATAATGAGGAAAGAAGGTTTGGAAAATTTTATACTTACAGGAGAGAATGAAAGCATGAAGGAAAACAATGCATAATCTATCTAGTGATCTTAATTAAAAGTATGGCAGAATAAGGCTTAGGAGAGATAACAAAAAGAGAAAATTTATTAAGAGTTACAAAGGACAGGAACTTGTGGAGAGCCATGATTGGCAGCATCCTGAATGGACATGGCATATAAAAGAAGTGTGGAACATGTGTAGATGTGAACTAGAATTCAAGGTCAGAAAACAATATCACCAAGATTGACAAGCTAAGAGAAAGTTAGCAAATAAAAATGAAGCTGATACAGGCTTGGGGATATCATCAACCTTGACATATTTGGGAAAGACCTTAGGATAATCAATATCATATAATAATCTAGACTAACAGCAAACCATCGACAGAAAATGAATTCAGCAGATATACAAAAATAGAAAAGGGTGCAAGACAAGGATGTGTCTTCTCAACAGACTTATTATACCTATACTGTAAGGCAATTCTGAGAAGATTAGAAGTCCAACCAGTATTCATTATTAGTGGCTGCAATCTTAACAATATAACATATGCAGATGACACAGTGTTGATAGCAGACATGGAAAGGAAACTACTAAAACTTCTACAGAAGATAGTGAAGGAAAGCAAGAAGAAAGAATTAAGTATAACCTGTAAGAAGACAGAATGCATGGTTATCAGCAAAAGTATGAGCCCAAAATGCAAATTGGGGGTACTAAAATCAAATAAGTACAGAAATTTAAATATCTGGGAACATCAGAGAATTGAAAGTGCGACACTGAGATCTGAAGATGTATCAGCATGGCCAAAAGATGCATTCTTAAAGCTAAGCAGAGTATTAAAAGACAGAAAAATTTCATTAGAAACAAAGAAAAGAGTACTGAACTGTTACAAGATATCTGTCCTTCTGTATGGCAGCAAATGCTGGACAATCTCCTTAAAGAGGAAGAAGGAACTTGAAGCAACAAAAATGTGGTTCCACAGAAAGATGCTGAAGATATCATAGACTGAACATGTGAGCAACAACAAGGTTTTTGAAGAAAATGGAAACAAATAGGAAATTTAGATTTAATATCAGGAAGAGACAGTTGAAATTTATGGGGCACATAGTGAGGAAGGAGGGCTTGGGAAACCTGGTACTCACAGGACAGATTGAGGGAAAATAGGATGGAGAAAATCAGTGCAAAACATATTTGATGAGCTTGAATAAATGGAGGGTAGAGCAGGGTTTGGAAGAGATAGTAAAAAGTAAAAAGATAAAACTTATTAAGAGCTACAAGGGATAGGAATATATGGAGGGCGATGCTCGACTATGTCCTGAAGGGACATGGTACATAAAAGAAGAAGCAGACAAATTTAGTACTCAGTGAGATATAAAGCAAATGAGGAGAGACATACTACATGTTAAATTTCAAAATGATCCAGCCATTTAATATTAAAAACAAAAATAGTCTCCTCAAGACAATGGCACTTTGTTTCAAAGTACATCCTTTGGGACCTCATGCATCCTAGCATTTTTTTCACCAGCCAAAGTTAATTTGATGCTGTTCAGAAGTGAATAAATACAGAAGAAATTTTGTTGCCATACATTTCCTGCAAAGATCCACCATCACAAACAACAGCCTGTGGAATCCCGAGATTTTCTTCTAATTCTACAAATTGTCAATTTTCTTTGATTGCAGCCTGTATGTGTTAAACATTTTTGGGTGTCCAGCTTTGTTGAACAGCTTCCAGAACAAGGATCATATTCAATGGTTTCTTTGCCAAGTTTAAAGCATCAGCACCTAAATTTTATCTGCGCTTTTCCCACTGAATTATCCCCAAGAGGCTTCTTAATCATTTGAATACTTTCCACGGATAAATGCCCAAGTTTCAAGCAAAATGTTATGCATATTTGATGATCTACTTGCTTGGTCAATATGAATGTACAAAATGACATCTCATTGCCAACTGTGTAACTCCGCCTTGTTTACCCAAGGTTTAAGAGCCACTCAAGGTAGTGGACTACTGAATGAGGGTATTGTAAGTGTGTAAAGGGAAGAAATAAGAAGTGCATATTATGAGGATAATAGATAACTATTGACTTAGAGAGATTTTGTTGTAAGGGAATAAAGGGAGAAAGTAAACAAGTGCACATTATAAACACAAGTGCACATTATAAGCACAAGTGCACATTATAAACACAAGTGCATATTATAAACACAAGTGCACATTATAAACACGAGTGCACATTTTAAACACACGTGCACATTATAAGCACAAGTGCATATTTTAAACACAGGTGCATATTATAAACACATGTACACATTATAAACACAAATGCACATTATAGGCACAGGTGCACATTATAAACACAAGTGCACATTATAAACACAAGTGCACATTATAAGCACAAGTGCACATTATAAATGCAAGTGCACATTATAGGCACAGGTGCACATTATAAACACAAGTGCACATTATAAACACAAGTGCACATTATAAGCACAAGTGCACATTATAAACACAAGGGCACATTATAAGCCTGTATCAGCCGAATTACCCATGCCTTGTTGCATGTCACAGATTTGTTTTGTAAGAAAATGATGATTGATTTTATATCATTGTTATAATTTGTGGAGAAAAATGATGCATTTCAATATTACTCAATAATTAAGGTGCTGAAAAATTCTTGGCTTGACCTACTTCCCAAAATGTGAACAAATGACCATTATTAGAATCCCTCCTTGGTTTGGCTGAGAATTTTTTAGCACCACCTTGTATATTAGAACATTGAAAATAACTTCATTTATTTTTTATAAGGAGTGGAGGAATTCTGTATTATAATTGTTTTTTTTTCTAAATTATGATACAATTTATTCAGATATTTTAGTATTGAGAATCAAAGCATATTTCTCTTGGAATCAGTATTTCTAAAAACTGATGCAGTTTAAATAAGATCTTGCTGATATCTTATTTTCTGTAATTGTTCCATTACAAATAAACTTTGTGATGTATTGTTTTTGTCTTTGATTTGTCTATCCTTGAAAAGAAAATGATAATCATTTTAGAAAAAAATTATCCAAAATATGAGTTCAGGTAAAAATAATAATTTTGTAATAAAGAAGAATATTACTTTCTCATACAAATATTGTTTAACTTCATATTTGGAACCACTGAACTGAAAATAGTACATTAAGCAAATCAATTGGTATACTTTTATTCATATTTTTTTGTTGCAATTTTTTCTTTCTGTGAGCCAAAAAATTGATATTTTCTCATCAGTGGTATTTTGCATCTGTAAATTTAAATGGATTATTTTGTGCAAATCTGGAAAAAAAATCACAAAGAAAATAATATCAGATCAAAGAAAATTCATATACATTCTGCCGACAGAGGTATGTATACTGGCAGTTCTAACATTTTAACATATAAAAACATTTGATAAATAAAATTAGATCAAAATGTTAACAGAAGTATATTTTATTTATTGTTCAGTAGTACATTATTATTTCTTCTTAAAAATAAAACTGGAACACACCCATACACACACAGACACAGACACACACAGACACACCCATACACACACAGACACACACACACACAGACACACCCATACACACCCATACACACACAGACACAGACACACACACACACACACACACACACACATAACTGACTGTTACGTAATTTTAATTTTAATAAAAATATCTGGTTAATACAATGCTGGCACAGTTCATATATGGGGATTACTGGGTTTTATTTTAAAATATATACATATATATATTGTATTTAAAATAGATGTGTTTCATATTTAGAATAAACAAGATTAATGTTTTAGTTTTATATTTAAAATAAATGCTGATTAATTGTATCTGTTTTTTAAATATATATTAAAATAAACCTAAAATTATAACAAAATTATGATTTAAAATAGGCAGGATTTGTATTTTTTAATAAACATAATGATATGTAATATATTTTATATCAAACATAAATCTGTCATGCTACTGGTGAGGAATAAGATGTATATATATATTAATATATACTAAATAGTTCTACATTTGATATACAAATAATGGCCCCCACCAAATATATTGGTTGAATATCTCTTCTATGAAAAAATGGATTACTTTCACTACTATAGATTTTTATGAGCTGGAACTGAGAATAATCTACCCCTGCAGATTAAAAAATGGGTTCAGTTCAAAATTTCCTGAAGATTACTCAAATTGACAGATGCCTGAAAAAGGCTAAAGGACACAAGTCCAAATGTTGTGATAATAACAACAAAGATGAGGATATTAGTCAGAACTGACATAATATAAGGAACAATGCCACCACTACTTCTATGAAAAAATGGATGGATTCTCCTAGTGTAGATTTTTATGAGCTCCTGCTCATCACTAGTGAAAATGGATAGCCAACGAGGGTGACAATGTGAAAAAATAGTTTTTCTGAAAGCTTGCTCTGTCCAGTAATATTTTTTTTGTTTTGTTTATTTTAAAGCAATTTACTCCAAGCAAGGTGGGAGTGCTGCTAGTACCCAAGGGGATACAGAGAGTGTAAATAAGTGAAAAGACTGTGTATTGTGGAGGGTTGAGGAAAGGATAAAAAGGAGAATGGGGATCAAGGCAACAGAAGATGTTGATTGACATTACATTTAAATTTTTGAAGATTATAGTTATCAAGGAAGCAAGTAAGAGGAAGGGAGTTACACTGTTGGGAATTGCAAGAGAAGAAACTGTTGGAATAGAAGAGGCAGTTTTATTTAACTGTTTTGACAGTAAAGGAGTGGGACCTGGATGCCAACCTAGTAGCATACTTAAATTCATGTAGTCGGGGCACCAGTGAAAATAGCTCGTCAGAGAAGATGCCATGAAAATATTTATAGGAAAGACAGAGAGAAGCCACATTACATTAGTGAGAAAGTGACTGGAGTCAAGACTCCAAATCAGCACCGATCATATTGTATATCTATCTTTGAATTTTGTTAAGAACCTCAAGATGAACAGCAGAGACACCAGACCATATATGGCAGTAGTTTTCCATGCATGGATGAATGGTAGATTTGTAGATGGGAAGGATAGACTCAGACAAGAAAAACCTTCTGGCATGACACAGAGAATCAATTTTCCTTGTGGTAGATGAAGCTATTGATTCAATGTAGTTGTTCCACCTCAGGTCAGTGGAAAAAATGAGACCAAGAAGGTGCAGTGAGTTGAGCATCAATGATGCTGATAGGAGACAACTTAGAAAAGAATCCTACATTTTGCAAGTTGGTATCATAAGAAAATATAGATTAATGAATTTAAAGAATATTACAGATGAGGATATATATGTTATTAATTAAATGACAGCAGTTTCATTTTGGATGGGTTAAAATTCACAAGCAATTTCCTACCCTGCTCAACCACAGATTGGAGGTCATTTTCAAGACGAAAGGGCAGGTTAACTTTGTCGGCAATACTAGAATTACTATGGAGACAGGAATAAAAGGTAGTGTCATCTGAGTAGATGCCTACTTGAAAATTGATGATGTCAGGAAGATCATTGATGAAAATCAGAGACAGTGTTGGACCAAGGATAGAGCCTTGAGAAACACCAGTACTTCTTGTATCTGTTATACAATCTGTGGAAATAAATAGGAGGCATTACTTTCAGAGCATCCCTTATATTTATTTCACTTTATTTATGGATATCTATTCATCTGTCTTTATGTGTATGTGTGTGCACGTTTGTGTGTGTGTTTGTGCGTCTGTGCATGCACAATACAGTATAATATTTGATGTTATTTTTATATTAGCCAATATGTTATTTATAGCATTTTATCCATTTAAGTTGGCCCTGCATGGGCTTATGCACAGTGCGTTGATTGAAAAAGAAAAGAAAATGTGAAATAAACAAAATCAAAATATTTATTAATCAATGTAAAACTGAAAACTAATAGACTGAAAAAGGTCAGCTGAAATTCTCAATGAATGTAACTCTATAAACTGAAAATTATCTGCTAACTATCACTAGAAAATTAGCATTTATTATAATTGACAATTTTACTATTTCTTAAAAGTGAAATTTATTTTCATTCTATTTAAATTTTACCATATTTTCTTGGCAAATAATTCTTTAATTTCATGGTTTTATACTTGTATGAATTCAAGCTGGTGTATAATAGAATTGAAACTGGAGTGTCTAAATTCCATAGTTAGGAACATTACTCTTAGTGAACAGACAATAAGATTTTGTTTTCAATTATTTGTAGAGATTTCAGATTAGAAAGCCAGAAATATTAATGATCAAAATTTGAAGTTTGGGATGAAAAACCTGTTGGAGAACTCACAGCAAATGTGGCTTTCTTCTGTTTTTCATTGCAACTGATCTAATGAATTTTTTTTTTCTCCCTGGTGTCCCAACTACAAGAAAATGCTACCAGATTGGCATCTAGATTCTACCTTTTACTGTCAAAATATTGAAAAAAAGTAACCACAAGCAAAGCAATAAACCACTAAAATGCAAGAAGTTACTGAGAGTGAAAGAAAATGAGAAACATTAGTAAGGAGAAAGAACAATAAATGAACAGGATTCAAAAAGACAGAAACAGTTTCTTTTCTTGCCCTTCCTGCTCATGGAACTTCCTTCCATTTACTCACGTCTCTGAAAACTAGTCTTCAAAAATTTAAATGCAACATCAATTGGCATCTTCTGCCTTCTTGAATCCTGTTCATCTTTTATACTTTCCTCAATCCCTCTTATTCCCTGTCTTTTGTCTCACTTTCACTCTGTGTAAATCCCTTCATACTAGTGGCATTCCCACCTTGCTTGGGTGAATTGGGGTAACAGTTGTAAATAATTGAATGCACTTAAGAGAGTTACCAATGAATTTAAATAGTATATTAATTATTGAGTAAAAAATTAATTTCATTCTATTAAATTTTACCACATTTTCTTGGCAAATAAGGCTTTTATTTTATGCTTTTCTTGTTTTATACTTGTATGAATTCAATGAATGTCTATAGAATTGAAACTGTACAGTATAAATTCCATAGTTTGCTATATTGCTGTTAATATATCTAACAAATATATTTGGGTTTCAATTATTTGTAGATATTTCAGTTTAGAAAACAAAGAGAGAGTTTAGTCAAAAGAAACAATCAATGATGAAGAGATGAAATTTGTTGTGAAAAATAATTCAAAATACTGAATTAAAGAAATCACAGTAAATACCAGTATATCATAGAACAAATTGTGTAGTGAAAATTGTGCTGAACTGTTATTCTTCTAGACCCATTCATATTAATGAAAAGTGTTCTTCTTGGATCTACTCTTCAACCTATGTTACTTCTTATTTTATCAACAATCTTCTTGATGTCATCAGTTCCCAAATCACTATTTATGCTGATGACATAATTATTTATTCTAGTTTTAATAGTAAGTTTGATGTGTTTGATAAATTAAAACTGGCAGCTGATCTCAAAATCAGTTGTTTATTGGAGCAAGAATTGGCTGGTAGATTTTAATGCCTCCAAAACAAAACTGCTATCTTTTAGCCATCTTAGATAACTATTTTTGCCTTCCATCAGAATGGCTGATTCTAACCTCCAGGAGAGAAACTCATTGCACCTTTTTGGTCTCAAGTTTTCCACTAACATGAAGTCGAATGATTATATTGAATCAATTGCTAGGTCTGCTGCTAGGAAACTTGTTTCACTGTGTCGTTCAAGGGAAATTTTCTCACCAGAATCCATTTTGCACAATTATAAATTTGTTCCTACATTGAATATTGCTACCATTTCTGGTTTGGTGCTCCTGATATATATGTCGAAAGTCTTTACAAAATCCAAAGTGGGTTTGTAATGTTATTGGTCCTGACCTGGCATCTCACTTTCTCTCTGCTCTGAAGGATGTGACTTTTCTATAAATATTTTCATGGCAATTGTTCCAATGAGTTTTCTTCCTTGGTACCTCAACTATATGAATTTAAGCATACTGGCTATTAGGTCTCATTGTTTTTCTGTTCAAATAGCTAAATGTAATCATAAGCTCGTATCTCTTGCACGTCTTGCTTTTCTGTAAACTATGATCTTTAAAAAGTTAAATGCAATATGAATCACCATCTTCTGTCTTTTTGAATCCTGTTCATTTATTGTTCTTTCTCCTTACTAATGTTTCTCATTTTCTTTCACTCTCAGTAACTTCTTGCATTTTAGTGGTTTATTGCTTTGCTTGGGGTTAAATGATTTAAAAAAAATAAAAAAAATATATGTTTTTCTACAAATTTATTCAATTTAGTTTATTGAAAGAAAATGCCAATCTCATGTAAAACAACCTGATAAAATAATAAATATTTTAGCTTTTTTATGAAATGTTTCAAAAGTCTGACTTGGTGATAAAGCCAAAAACGCAAAAAAAGTCTTTACTAATTTCATCATCTGTTTGCAAATTATTTGTAAATTGGGAATTTATTTTCTCTTGATAAGTGAACAGATTACTTTTTCTTGCTTATAATTGGATTTTGATTGACTGCCTTTTTGTTTATCTGATTGCAAAGATTAAACAATTTAAGTTGCTACAGTATTTTTTGTAGATTTTAGAGACATTTTATTAGAGTCAAGAATATGTATATCAAAATATATGTGTAAAAATGATAAAAAACAAATCTATCCCTCAAAAGTGGAGTTGATAATTCCAGATAAATCTATAAGGGGATGCTGAAAAGTTCTTAACCCAATCCACTTCACAATATTTAATCAAATTAACAAACATCACTAGTTTTTTTTCAGTGAAGCTCTTCTTTGTTAGACTAAGAACTTTTCAGCATCTACACATATTTTATAAATATTCACAAATGAAGTGAGTAAATTTTCTGAGAAGTAAATTATGTTGAAAAATAAATATTTGCTATGTAAAATAAATCCTTTTTTTCATCATTATGATACTGTTTCATTCTGTGTCATCTCTGGGTCCCCACACTACTGCATAAAACAGTGAAAATGACCATTTCTTTTTGTTATTTTTTTTATTAGAAGAGAGTGCTGGCATCTTGGATTCTAAGAGGCAGTAGGAGAAATGACGTCACAGGAATGCATGTCACACGTTGGCTCGGCATCCCTCCACGGGTGATCTTAGCCGGTCTCACAACCTGGGTGTGGGAGGCGTATTGACTCTTCAGAAAGCTTGCAGCAGCGTGTTGTATTTATGCCATTTTGGACTTATATCCAAAACCCAGACAAAGGCAATCCATCACTGTCAGAATACCACACCCACAAAGCACTCCAGTTAATCGCTGACCATTCTGGCCCTAGACTTCGCATTCTGTAACAATACAAAGTTATTGACGTACCTCTGTATATACAGGAGTGACCAAAAGTGATATCTAGTCTAGGAAATGTAACAATTTAATCCTTTATTCAAACATATTATTAAAGATTTTATAAGCATGTTGTATAGTAATGCTTGAAGTGTATTTTAACATGCCATCTTTTCTGGTATGCTATCATACAAATACCCTATTCATTTTTTGATGCTTATAATTTCTACAACTGTGTAAATGACTGTTTGATTGCTGATGGAGATACTATTCTGAATTTGTAGCTTTTTTACTGAAAATGCTCAAGAGACTGTCCATAGCAACAATGAGAATATTGTCAAAATTTTCGAATCTAAGTTGTCATCCTCAAATAAAGTTTGTATGCTGGATTTGAATGATCACACTGTCTGCAGAATTACTACAAAGACAGAATATAATGCATTGTAACTAGTCAAGAGATGATGAAAAAGAATCTTACCTGGAATATGAAAATCATCTCAGTGTATGAATGCATCAAAACAGTTTCCAAAGTCCTGAATGAGACGGACAATAGTGAAAGGACTCTCATTTCTTCTCACACTGCAAACTGATAGTGTTGCATGGTGATAAAGAAGCCATTTTAGAACCAGTTTTCCATAGTCCATTCCTTATGTCCATCAATAAAGACAAGATGCTTTCAATATGTGGAGGAGACTGGTCAGGTGTTCAGCTGGTAATGGGATTGATGATGATGATGATGATAATGATGGTGGAGTGATGGTGGGAGTGGTTTGTGATGATGGTGGTGGTGGTGATGGTGGTGGTGGTTTGAGATGATGATGATGCTGGTGGTGGTGGTTGGTCGTGATGGTGGTTTATGCTGATTGTGGTTGTGGTGATGATGATAGTGATGGTGGTGGTGGTGATGGTGATAGTGATGGTGGTGGTGGTGGTAATGAGGATGATGATGCTGGTGTTGGTGGTGGTGATGATGATGATGACAGTATCCTCATATTTTGTTGGTTTTAACAAATCTATAGTAATGGTAATGCTTGCCATTTCCTAATAAGGAAATATTCATTGACCAACCTGACAGTGCTACTTTCAATTGAAACTTATAAAAACTTTCTATTAAAACAATTTCTCAGGAAAATAGTTTTTTTTTTTAAGTCCATTAGCAGTTATTGCTCTTTACTTCCTAACCTTTGTGGAATATCAGTGTCTTACATCATTATTTTCTCTTTCACCATACATGTGCTATCCATTTGAGTTGATACTGCTGCTGAAAGTCCTTGAGTGATGTGTTTTCTATCCTTTGGTACAGTTCTTTGTTTGTGATTCTGTAGCAACAGTCCACAAAGTTCAAAGAAGAATGTACTTCTGAATAGGTTTGTTGCCATACATGACATCCATATGAAAGTTTTGATCTGACTTGAGGGTGCAACTAGGGGCAAAAGAGAATGAGGAAACTTTAGAAGAAACCAGAAATCCAATCCTAAACAGGAAACAAGGGATACACCACTACTCCTGTCCAAAAGACAGGGAAGGAGTGTGAACTGGGCAATAGGCAAATCTATCTACCCCTATTAATGTATATCACTTGACACCATAATCCTAAATCTTTGTTCAAAAAGTTGAACTATAAAATAATGTATCCATATAATATAATGTATCTGTTGTTGCTAGAAAAGGTTACTGAAGGAGGAATGACCAAAACGAAGGTTGGAAATGAAATGGTAATCTTTATAACATTAACAAAATACAATACTCACCAGCAGCGTGAAGTAGGTAAACCACTGCTAGTGGTGGACTACTTAGACGGCATTATTACCCCCACTTACAATAGTGTCCAACATATTTATGAGGATTGGGACATACCCATTAGTTTTCATAGATACAGTATATAACAGTATCCATATAAAATCTAATATCTATCTAAATTGATCTGAACTGATCAAATTAAGAGTTTTCTGGAGTAAGCAAAATAGTGGTTGTTTTCTTTTGGACCATTTTTAGTTTGAGGTTTTGGAGTTAAATATGTAACCTTATTTTCATAATATTATTGCCATTTTTAACTAACTTTACACAAGTTTATGTAAAAAAAAACTGTTGAAAGAAGACAAAATGCATGGTTTTTAACAAAAGGAACAGCCCAGCATGCAAATTATAAATTGGAGATACTAAAATCAAGCAGGTGCAACAATATAGATATCTGGGAAGCATATTAGCAGAGGATAGAAAGTGCAAACACTGAAATCTGAAAGTGCACTGGGATAGTGAAATAATTATTCCAAAAAATAAAGTATTATGAAGCAGAAAAATTGGTTAGAAACAAAGAAAAAAGTAATGAGCTGTTACATAGTATGAGTCCTCCAATATGGCAGTAAATGCTGGACAATCCCCTCACAGATGAAGAAGAGACTTGAAGCAAAAGAAATGTAGTATTACAGAAACATGCTGAGAATACCATGGACTAAACATGTGAGCAATGATGAAGTTTTAGAGAAAATAAAAACGAAAAGGAAACTTATAGTTAACATCAAGAAGAGACAGCTGAAATTCCTATGGTAAATAATGAGGAAAGTGGGTTTAGAAAATTTGATACACACAGGACAGATTGAAGGAAGAGGGATAGAGGAAAATAACATATAGCTTGAGTAGATGGATGGCAGAACAAGGTTTAAGAGAGATAACAAAAAGACAAAATTTATTAAGAGCTACAAAGGACAGGAAAATGTGGAGGGTCAGGATTGCCTGAAGGGACACAACACATAGGAGAAGAAAAAGAATGATCACAAATTCAGAAAACTTGAAATTAACTTGCCAATATAAACCCTATGATAAAGAACCAAGGTTAGGTTGATTGATTTTATAACATGTCAACCCTTTTTGGGTTATTTAATGTCAAATTTTGTATGGTTCCCCATACAAAATTTGAAGTTAATCTGGTTGATTGTTGCTACTTATTAGTAACAGTCAATCAGACTAGCTTCCCTAACTATTACTCTACACTGAGGCACATATTGAGGTTGAAATATTGAAGGCTGCTCTTGATCTTGTTACAAGGTTTTTCATTATTTGTTCTTATAATTCTATTTATTTTAACCAGCAATGAAAAAAAAAATTTTTTTTGTTAAATATTCAGTATTTTAGCAAAAATTTTGTGATCCAGTGACTATAGTAAATGAACATTCCAACAATTCTCCTCTCAGCTTTTATATTGCCTGGAGTTCTTGCAGATGTCTCAACCTTTCAGGATCTGGTCTACCAGTTCCTTTACTTACTTCATAGACCAGAAGTTTTATTTTTGTTTCCTAATAGCAATCACCTGGTTACAGATCAAAAAGATAATTTAAATTCATTGACCAATTTCAACCAGACACTGACCAAGTTTCCTAAATGAAGAATATGCAAAATATTTTGAAATTAAAAAAAAACAAACAAATGTAGCCCAAGCCAAATTTGAATCATAAGCTCATAAAAACGAATTCAGTCATAACTTGTCTTTGAATTTACATGAAACAGAACATTAAAAAAAAAGATAGCCTGTCAAATTGACAAACGAGTAAAAATCTTCTAAGCATTAAAAAAAATGCTGTAAAATTTGACATCATTCAAAAATATTGGATATCGAACTGAAAGCAATTTTGCGATTATTAATTTTCTCGAGAACATTTAATATGAATCGATTTAGAAACAACAATTTTTGAAAAGTGCATTTCTGGCTGAAAGCTGAAGATAAGCCTCTTTCTGAGTTGATTTTCTTTCAGATTTTGCAGTAATAAGCCTGGCCATCTTGTTCATTTGAATCAGGCAAATCAGCCACTAGGTTACTGCACAGTATGGCACAAGTATTTTAATGTGTGTTTAACCAAAGATTCCTTGGCTTCAATCACAGGGATTTATCCCCTGAATTACAACAAAATGTTATCTGTTAAGTTACACTCTTCATATATATATAAGGATGCACCTAATAGATATTAGATATTAATCCAACATAAAACTTGTGGTAAAAGGAGATGTAAATGTGAATAAAAAACAATAGTAAATGCAGTGAGGATTTCAACACATGTCATTATGTTGCAAAAAATTCTATTTTTATTAAATCTTTAAATTTATTTTGATGGATATTTAAGTGAATTTAAGAACCATTTCTGTAAACTTGTGCAATTTAACAAATGATTTGTGTGAACTGTTGCAAGCCCCTGATGCTCTAACCATGGTGAAGGAGCTACATTATAGCCACCTACCCTACATTGTACCCACCTACCAAGATAATACTTTCTGTCTATACATTGTTTGTTTTTTTTCTAAGTGCAGCTTAGATGTGGCACAAGGCCAAAAGTCTAGAGCACATAGTGGGGATTGAACTCACCATTCAGTTACAACTGTTCTAATGGGACAAGCTAGATAACTATTACAACACATCAAGTTGCCCATTTAATAAGCATAGTATAAGGCCTAGATTAAGGAGCAACCAGTGAGGTTTGAACTCACTATTCCAGTCTCAATTGATCTAGTGAAACAAGCTTGTTAATCATTACACCATGTTGAAGTGCCCCTGTTTGTACATTATGTATGAATATTACAAGTGGGGTCCACTTGAGGTAGAGGGTTACAAATTTGTGTGGATAGGAGTGGAAGATAATTGTTAACCCTAACCTTGAACAGGTTAAGATTGTAGTGATCAAAGAAACATCTTCTACAAAGCAGCAGTTCATGGAAAGAAGCTGTTCAAGTGGTACTTCTCACTGATGGGGTACAGAGGGAATGTGGGTGGTTTGCTACTAGGTAAGTAGCATGGCATGTCCTTGCTGTGAAGATTTGAATTGGCAGGACCAGGGAAGATAGTTTGTCCAAGCACTTTCTGTGGAAGTAGTGATATAGCAGCAAGAGGCTTTCCATATTACACCCATGGGAAAGAGCTTGGAGAATAATTTGTCACCAACAAGGGCTCATAGATGCTGTTTTTAACTCTATTAAGGCTGGAGAGTGAGATCTGGGCAGCTCCTGCCAAATTGGTGGTTGGCCCAATTAGTTAAACATTTCTCCTCAAAACACTTATTAAACTGAACCTATTTTGTAAATTATATTTTGAAAGCTGTAAAATATAAGCAAAATTCATGAAAAATAGATAAGTTTTAAATAATAACAGCATTTTGAAAAATTACAAATATTACAAAGTTTTCGGACAGGACATTTTTTTGTGTGGAACTAGTCGCAACCAAGAAACTTTAAGCTAAAGAGTATATTCCTTCAAGACAATACTACTTGACATTCTGCAAGTGTGACTATTGTCAAGAAAAGTTTCAAAGATAACACATTAATGGAATGGTTCTAAACCTCTATAGATATTAATCCAACATAAAACTTGTGGTAAAAGGAGATGTAAATGTGAATAAAAAACAATATTAAAGCAAAGAACTTTGGTAAACAATAAAATTGCTGGAAGTAATGTTGAAGTTAAAACACTAAAAATTATTAAAGCCATCTACATCAGACAAAAAGAAGTCTCTAATCTAGCATTCTTCATTGCATATAAAGAAAAAAACATCATCACACACATTCTACACTCATTGTCATAACATGTGGCAGATGGAACTTAATGCATTTTTAAATTTGTTCTATTAAATTTAAATATATTAAATTTAAATATATTAAATTAAATGTACTATTTATGATTATTACCGTTTTTTAAAAAAAAACAAAAAAAACTTACACACTCCTGAGGATGATTCATAAAATTGAAAAGCTTGGACACTACCATTACAAAATTTTAAAAAATTTTGAACATCAACAACTGCCATTTTTGCAAAGGATCATTTGCAATATGGAGAAGACCGACAAGCTCAATAGACACAAAATGTCTATAATCTTTAATAAGACATGTTTGAAGGAAGAATTGCTGCCTAATTATACTAAATATGTAATGAAGAGTCTGCGCCAGTTAATAGCATGAAAATTAAATGTCTAATAATGATATTTTATTCAACTGCAGATTTTGCCAATTTCCTTTGGCCAAGAATGTGTGTACATGGGTGAAACTCTGGAAACCACTGTCCAAAAAGTGGACCTTACATTCTCACCTGAGATGTCTACCAGCTCCTCTCTAGAGTGGGTCTTTATATAAATCTCAGGCTTTCAACCCAGGTGCTGTCATGAGGTCAATTGATTCTGCATTTGTCGGCTGGCCAAGTGGGTAGTGTGCACTGAAGGTAAAATGAGTACTTGGCCCATTTCATTGCTTGATGGGATACCACACCAGAAATTATATACTGGCATGATTCTTATATATATATATATATATATATATATATATATATCACCATCCTTACTTATATATATATATATATATATATATATTATATATCACCATCCTTATATATATATATATATATATATATATATATATATATATATATATATATATATATATATATATATATATATATATATATCACTATCCTTATATATATATATATATATATATATATATATATGTATGAATGATTCATGAATTTATAAATTATAATTGCACCTTTAATTGAAATTATATATATATATATATATATATATATATATATAAGGATGGTGATAGGATTAAAATCTTTTAGAAAGTGGTTCTCTCTTCTTTTACATTCCAGATTATTTTGTTTATGAAATTACAAATTGATTCTTCTATCTATCCATCTATTTATAAAATTCTGTGGCTTCCATTAGTCCATCTATCTGTCCATCATACCCTCTAAAATAGTCATACATTGACCGATCAAAACCAAATTTTGGGGAGAAGTCCAAACAGGTAAGGGGGTTTCAAAGTACAGTTGTTTTTACTGTGGTGTGTAGCTTAGTACAATAAATTTTCATTGATTTTTAAAAAACCATTGGCTTGTAAAATTGAATAATGAATTGTAGAGTTTATAAATTTTGACAACAATAGTAAATGCAGTGAGGATTTCAACACATGTCATTATGTTGCAAAAAATTCTATTTTTATTAAATCTTTAAATTTATTTTGATGGATATTTAAGTGAATTTAAGAACCATTTCTGTAAACTTGTGCAATTTAACAAATGATTTGTTTGAACTGTTGCAAGCCCATCGAGTCCCATCACTGTATAAGGATGCACTGAAAAGTTCTCAGCCCAACTAAAATGCTGTTTCCCTAAAAAGTCAGATATTTTCTGCACCAGCTCACATATGTGTATTTGTGTGCACGCACGCACGCACGCACGCACACGTGCACACACACCTGTACATGCACACATACTCGTATATAGATGTAAGTAAAGACAGTGAAGATAAATCTGTCTATATTTCTGAGTATTATGTACACTATTTACATTATTCGAACTATTGTCCTTATCTTTGTCGCCATATTTATTACAACTGATAACTTATATCCATTAGACATGGCATGTGGAACTAGAACAGTGAGTGAAATAAAGGGTTCATTTCAACATTCCAACAACCTGAAGCAGGCCAGAGCGTACAACTGCCGAAACATTGTAATAAATATGGTGACAAAGATGACGACAATAGTCCGAATAATGTAAATAGTGAAGATAAATCTGAAGATTGCATTGAAGTGTGAAACTACCAATCACCATGCAGTGTTGATTCCTATGTCCACAGTGTCAATATCTATAAACATTCTTATCTATGATATTGAGCAACCTTCCCCAATAAATACAGTAATTTTTAGCCAATATATATATATATATATATATATATATACTCAACTCTCCCATTGAATTCGACATATGAGGGTCAAGCAGATCAGTTCCTAAGAAGCAAAAACATGACACCAGCACAGAGATTTGATCATAGTGGTGAAGGTTTTGTGCAGAACCATCCACACTTTTTGAAGGATTGAATACAAAGACCTGATGCACTACATGCCATGACCCCTCGCAGGTTTTGAATT
Organism: Acanthosepion lycidas; assembly: GCA_963932145.1. Lineage (NCBI taxonomy): Eukaryota > Metazoa > Mollusca > Cephalopoda > Sepiida > Sepiidae > Acanthosepion > Acanthosepion lycidas. The sequence continues at coordinate 44,452,631 of OZ010599.1, read as the reverse complement.
CAGAGTTGTCCTTCTCCTAGACCAGTTGCCATCCAAAGCTAAAGAACCCAGTCTGTCCTGCTATTTACCCATATACTAATATATATATATATATATATATATATATATATATATATGTATACATTAAGAAATGGACAAAGTCCGACAATTTATTTATTAAAGACATTTTTTTTTTTTTTATGTTTAACGTTCTTTTTATAGATACAAGTATTTAAGTAAATTCACTGTTTATAATAAACAGTATTAAATAACATTTACCGGCCTGAATGTCCGAGAAATTTTCATAGAAAATATTCGTCCTTTGACAGGATTCGAACCTGTGTCCTATACGGAACTGCCATTTAGCCGGACGTGCCTAACTGATTCGGCTACAAATTCGACCTTGCCAACCGAACGATCCTTTGTTAAAACATTAAACATAAAAAAAAAAATGTCTTTAATAAATATATATATATGTATATATATATTAATATATATAATATATACATCTATCCATACATACATATACATATATATATATATATATATATATATATATATATATATATATATATATATATATATATATATATATGCAAGTTTCATTAAATATGACAGACAAGTGCTTGGAAAAATAAAAACATTTGGGCAGTTAGTATAATTTATCTACAGAAAAGAAAAAATTATAAGATCATATGAGAAATTATATAAAAAACTTAATGAAAGCACCTTGTCTGTCATATTTAATGAAGCTTGCATGAAAGAAGGATTGCTGCCTAAATACACAATATATATATATATATATATATATATATATATTTATGTGTGTGTGTGTGTGTGTGTGTGTGTGCATGTAAATTTACAGCATTAGGTAATTAATCAATTGAGGTTGGTCCAAACTTTTCAATTACAGCAACTTTCTTTTTGGTCAAAATTAATTTAACCACAAAGGTAATTCATAAGATATATGTATATCTAGTGAACTAGAAACCTAAGGCTTCCAGTTTTATGCTCTATTTATTGAATTGTAGATTTTCGTTGAATTATTGAATTAGACACCAGAAAGCCCTCGCGCCAATACTCTGACCACTAAGCCCACATCGAGTTCTGTCAACTGTCTTTATAGTGTTTAAGGAGAAAAAATGCACACCACTGATATAGGATAACAAAAAAATTATTTTAAAATAAATGTGTAGATATGGTGGAGAATCCGCCAGTTTCAAGTGATTGTGGGTGGTTTTCATATTATACCGATTTATTGAGGTAGAAGAGAATATTATTAAAGGAATCTTGGAAGGAAGAAAGTGCATTGTTCTGTGACACAAAAGAAGATACGGCTCCATGTGCAATTGGCAGAAACATTGGAGAGAGAGAAAAAATAGAAACAGAAATCTGCCAGCTGAGTGGGGGGGTAAGGCGGCAGGCTAGGGAACAGCTGAGATCACAGAAGCTTAACAAAGCCCAGTACAAGACAACAGGAGAATTCAGAGCTTAATAACAAAGGCAAATCAAATCTGATTCTCTCACCAAAAAAACTATAAACAATACTCACAATATTTTTTTTTTTTATAAAGACATTTGGCTTTGAGTGTTTAACGGCCTGACAGGTATTAGTTTGGTGCAAAAATGATGTCGTTTTCTCACATATGTTACTATGTGAGAAAACGACATTATTTTTGCACCAACCTAATAGAATTTCAGAAAATAGAACTGAAAAATATTCTTCTTGTCTTCATTTCATAATTAAAGGCAAATGAAGAATATTATGGTTTTAAAGATTCATCTCCATTCTTACTTTTTTGTCACAGACAAAATGTTCTGAAGTTCTGGTTATTTGCTGCTGGATCCAAATGCCAAAGAAAGAACCAAACCAAAACTTTTATGTGTTTATGGCCACATAACGTTCAAATACTGTTTCCAATATGACCACTGAATTTAAGTCACAATGGGACTCGTCAGTACCTATTAGGTTGGTGCAGAAATAATGACGTTTTTGACGTTAAAAAATACGTCAAAAAACGTCATTATTTTTGCACCAACCTAATAGGTAGGTGATTATTTTGGATTACCAGGTGGCATAAGTTTTCTATAAATATTTTCATGGTAATTGTTCTAATGAACTTTCCTCAAGTTGTTATGGCTCAGTGGATAAAGGTGTTGGTTAGATCCAGTGACAGGACCCAAAGAGTGTGAGTTCAATACCCGGTTAAGGCAGTGGAGAACTTTGAGAGGGAAATTAACAGGAGATAACTGATAACTGACATCCATTAAACATGGCACGTGGAACTAGAACAGTCTACACTGAGTGAAATAAAGGGTTCAGTTCAACATTCCAACCACCTGAAGAAGGCTGGAGCGTACAACAACTGAAACGTTGTAATAAATATGGCGACAAAGATGAGGACAATAGTCTGAATAATGTAAATAACGTACATAATACCTCGTCTCAGAAATATAGACAGATACTGAAAACTGTAGTATGTTTAAGTCAGTAATTGTGGTTAGCTAAGTTTTAAGGTAAGGCAGATTGAAGACCAGTTTTGACCTTGTGCTACATCTTTGTATTTTCAAAATAAATATTACTTTCCTCTAAGGTACCTAGACTTTATGAATTTAAGCTTGGTATTAGATTGGTGACAAGCTCTCATCAATTTACAGTTGAAATTGCTAGATGTAACCATATGTTCTATGCTAATAGTTTCTTTTCTCGTACTTCTCACTTGTGCAACTTTCTTCTGGCTTCTTGCTTTCCAGTCAACTTTGATCTTCAAAAATTTAAATGCAATGTCAATCATTATTTTCTCTCTTCTTAATTGTTATTTATTTTATTGTTCTCTCACCTTAATAGTAGTTTTTCTCTTATTCTCTAACATTCAATAATCTCTTGCATCCTAGTGGCTTTATTGCCTTGCCTGGGAGTGAAATGATAAAAAAAATTACCTGCTGAAACACAGGTTTCCATGCAATCACTGAAGTTAAGTAACATTGGGACTGGTCAGTGCCTAGGTGGGTGATTACTTGAGATCATCAGGTAGCATAAACTTGGAAGAGCAGGTGGTGTAATAGATAATATCTTGAAATTGTTGATCAAAGAGCTGATTTCTATTTCTGGTTAGGTTTTTTGTTCTACTCACTTATGTGTAAATACCCTTGGGAAGGGTATGAATCCAACTCTTCTGTCTCCAGTTATGGGTTAATTAATAAGACTTGTATCACTAAATCATTTTTTCTTTTAAGCATTTCACCCCAAACAATGTGGGAGTGCCACTAGCACACAAGAGGTTACAGAGAGTGTATGTAAGAGTAAAGAGGGATGCTTGAGGAAAGGATAAAAAGAAGGATGGGGATATAGATCAAGGCATCAGAAGATGCTGATTGATATTACATTTAAATTTTTGAAGATTATAATTATCAGAGAAGCAAGTAAGAGGAAGGGAGTTCCACTGTTGGGAAGTGTTAGAAAAGAAGTTGTTGGAGTAAAAGAGGTGGTTACATTTAATTATTTCAACAGCAAAAGGGTGAGACCAAGATGCCAACCTAGTAGCATGCTTAAATTCTTGCAGTTGGGGCACCAGTGAAAATAGCTCGTCAGAGAAGTTGCCATGAAAATATTTGTAGAAAAGACAGAGGGAAGCCACATCACGTCTGTGAGAAAGTGACTGGAGTCGAGATGTCAGGTCAGGAACAATCACATTATTTTCATCTAAAAAAAAAAATCTTACAATCTAAAAATATTTTCCAGCTTTAAATAACCTGCAAGAGGTTGATAAACCATAAAAAATCAGTCAATCATTAAAACTTGGTAAAAAAAAGGTAAAATTGCACAAGATATTTCAGAATTTTAGTTTGAAACAAATGACTAATGCTTCAGTATTACAGTATTCACCAGACATGTACAACTTTGTGGACGAATATAGTTCCTCAATCAGATCTATACAGTTAGTGGAGTCAGAAAATGGAGAACAGTTTGTAATGGATGAGGAAAGGAAGTCTTTATTGATGTGATCATATACTACTGTGAGATTTATATATTAGGTAGGTGCAAAAATAATGACATAATAATGTCGTTTTTTGACGTAATTTTAACATAAAAAAACAACATTATTACGTCATTATTTTTGCACCAACCTAATATATATCTGGTATACAAGTTTCTATTGGAGAGATATTCAATACTCTCTTCTTTTTCTTCTACTACATCAAGACATTGTCGATCAGGGATCTCCATAATTTCCTATCCTTTGTAGCCCTTAGTAAATTTAATCTTTTTATTGTATCTTCTAAACCCTGTTCTGCCAATCATTTACACAAACTCATTAGGTAGGTTATGCACTGTTTTTCTCTATACCCATGAGTATCAAATTTTCCAAGCCATCTTTACTCATTTTATGCCCTAAAAATTTCAACTATTTCTTTCTGATGTTAAGTATAAGTGTCCTTTTTGTTTCTGTTTTCTCTAAAACATTATCATTGCTTACATGGTATTCTCAGCATCCTTCTATAGAACTACATTTCTATTGTCTCAGGTCTTTTCTTCATCTGTGAGGAGATTGTCCAACAAAGTGATATTATGTAATAGTTCAGTACTCTTTTCTATATTTTTGACAAAACTTTCCTGTTTCTTAATAATTTGCTTAGCATTTAGAAGCCACTTTTACGATGCACATTTAAATTTCAGTGTCACACCCTTTGTTATTTTCTCTATGAAAATCATATTAACTAGGCTCTCGTTCTATAAAAGTCAACTCCTTACAACCCAATTTGGCTTTCATTCTGGTAATGACAGCATATATGTCATTAAGCAACTCTAAGAAATGGAATAATTCTTCAATAAAACAATTTTATATGTGCTATGTTGACCTCACAGCAGTATATGACCACATCAACAAAGATATCCTCTTTTCATCTATTAGAAACTGCCTTTCAAAATCTGACTCCACTAAATGTCTAGATCCTATAAACTGTATCAGTTCACAGAGTTGTTCATGTCAAAACATTTAAAACCTGATCAGAAGTACAAGGAAAAAGTTCTCTAACAGTACCGAGTCACTCCTCTGGCTTAGACATGTATATCATATGTTGGATGGGAAGATTCTGAACAGGGAACTAGCCACTGGCAAGAGGGCATAGAGCAACCTTATCCTTGCTTCAAGGATGTATGCAAGAGAGACATGAGGACAATGGACATGGACATCAAGAGGTGAGAAAACATTGCCAACAATCATTCATGCTAGAGACACAATTTATGCTGTGGGCTGAAGTGAGGAGAGGAAAAATAAAGGTTTGTCATTAGGGAGAAACATGCTCAACAGGAAGAAAACAACAAGGCGACATCGGGGAAGAGCATCTTCATATGCATTCCTTATAATCAAAACTTTCACTCACATTTGGGCCTGTACAGCCATAACAGATGCTGCACTGTCATCAGTAGCTGAGGCATAGCTCTTTGGGCACAAATCCATGGTTTCTCAAGACCAGCAGATGACACACACACACACACACAAAATAAACTATATCAGTGCACAAAGTTGTATATGCCTGATGGAAACAACTATATTGAAATATTTCAAACCTCATCACGAGTACAAAGAAAGAGATCTCTTTAAGCTCTTCCTAGACTATGCTAAGTGTATTTATGAGCATTTGTAAACCTTTCCAAAACAGAAACTATGGAATTGGAAAGAAAGTAGTGATGCCACCTACCTCAGATCCATCATAAAAATTCAGGATGTGTAGTTAGTAAATACTAAACATTTCAGATACCTCAGTGTATGGATCCTTTGTAATAAATACAATCTAGGATATAATGAAATTGAATATAGAATCAGAGGCATTAGGAGTAGTTTCACCCAACACCACAAGTTGCTGCAAGACCAAACCATGAACATTAACACCGAAATCATATTCTTAAATAGCCTTGTCAGATAGAGACTTTCACATGGTGCCAAACATGTCCTGAAATATCTAAACTGTCAGTTTTATATAACTGCTTTCTCAGATCAAAGATTAGTAATGTCATTGAGTGAATGAAACCTGTAGGTCTTAGAGAGGACCATCCTTCTCCAAACCACATGATCTGGCACAATAGAATCAAAACAAAGAAGTGTACCAGATAAGAGAAACTATATCACTTGAAGACTTTCAACAAGAGCAACAACTAAAATGGATATCACCTGTAACTTGAAGAGAAAATAACCACATAGTCAAGATATTCAACACTATTCCAAGATGTTAGGAAGGAAGTCCCCATCAATACTGGAAGGAGTTAGTTGACTTGAGAAACCTATTTTCCTGAGAGATTGTTTTGACAGAAAGATTTTATGAATTACAATGAAAAGTATCAATAGCTGCTCAAAGTTTCCTTATAAGGAAACAGCCAATATAACCATTTACCATTACAATTTGGCTATTAGATCCTCTGGCTGTCTTTGAGGCTCTGTTGATCTAGGTTATCTTTGCTTCAATTCACCATGCTATTGTCACATGGAACAATAGCCCAGTGAATTAACTCTATTCCAAGGAGGCTATTTTGGAGTTCTGAAAGGCAGGTCAAGACATTTTTGCCCTCCAAATTTAAAATGTTGTAGCTTATGGCTTAGATTGTTTGAAACTTTGTATGATTCTTCTTTTACCTTTTATCTTACTTACATTATTTACGTTATTCAGACTGTTATCCTTGTCTTCATTGTCATATTCCCAACATTTCGGCCATTGTATGCTCTGGCCTTCTTCAGGTGATTGGAATTTCAAACCGAATAAATTCATCCACCGAGATAGATTGTTCTAGTTCTACATGCCATGCCTCTTCCAGGTGTCTCAGTTATTTCTCTTTAACTCTCAAAGTTTTGGTTCACCACTGCTGTAGCCTGGTATTGAACTCTTTGGGTCTAGTCACTGGATCTAACCAACCCCTTTATCCAGTGGGCCATGTGTCCTTCGGTTCAAAATTCCATTCACCTGAAGAAGGTCAGAGTCTGGAACTAGGGACATCACCAAATGTGAAAGTTTGAAAATTATATAAACCAGATACTTCAATGCAACAAATTCATTTACAATGCAAAGAATTCATGCTGAATGTACTTTGAAATATTTCTTTACTAAAATCATCAAGTACCTGTATTGAAACACTATAGTAAACCTACAGGGTGCATTGGGTAGATTATTGCCATTTTATATTTTTAATTTTCCACATGCACATTCTTTGTTTTTGATTTTGTTCACTGCACAGCATAGTAGGGCATAGTAGGGTCACCATCTGTGAGAAAAAGAGCACCATGACTCAATTCACTCCAACAGAAATTTGGAAATGACATGCTGTACTACTTATAACTGATACAACAAAAGTTAATAAAATGAACATGCAACCACCCCTTGTCTGGATGAATGGATTTCTCTGTATCCTTGGAAACTGTAAATTATGATTTTTGCCATGCCTTTAAAACCCAGTAAATTTAAAAATAAGTTACTCTAAAATTTGCTTGAAGATGAAATGAAACTAATGTCTTTAATTTAATTACAAAATTAAATTCAAAGCTTTTTGCTTCCATTTTTGAAACATGGTTAGAACTGTGTAGTGAAAAAACATATTTTAAATCAGTTAATTTATAATATATATATATATATATATATATATATATATATATATATATATAATTTTAATAAAAATTAAAAAACAAGGATTCATTGATTATATTTTATTTCACCAGGAAAGTGTCTGTTTTTTTTCAGTTCCTCAGATCACATTTCCAGGCATAAAAAAATGGTTTTCCAAATTTATATTCACTCTGGTTTTACGCTGGGCACTCTGGATTACATCCTCCTTGGGATTATCCATATGGATTACGAAACTTTTCATTACCTACCTACATATATATATATATATATATATATATATATATATATATATATATATATATATATATTTCATTTTCCTACACATGTACAATTCCATCAACAACAACATTACTTTCTGATGAAATGTGCTATGTAGAATTTTTCCACTTTGTCATTGATTTGCTTAACATTGTTTTGATTGATAGAAATTTGTCATATTCTCCTATATATATATATATATATATATATATATATATATATATATATATATATATATATATATATATTAAAAAATCAAATATAGATCGAATAAGGATTGGAATACAGCACAATGATAGGATAAGGAATAAATAGGAAATGTTTATAAATTTAACATGTTTTGCTTTCATTAAAATGTCATTGGAAAATGAAATATTAAGGAGAAAAGAAAATTCTGGCATTTTTATTTTTGTGTTGTGTGATGACTTACATTAGTTAACTAATGCAGACATTATGGGCATCTGTCCTGTCAAGCAGCATTCATGTGTATAATTCATGTGTATCACAATTCTAGTTTGTCTGTACAGGATTTGGATGATAATGTGTATTTGTTTGTGTGCATATATCTAGTAGGCATTTTTATCCATGTTTGGTGTTTGTCCACATGGACCGACATATATATATATATTATATGTGTGTGTGTGTGTGTGTGTGCGTGAGAAGAAAAATTGTATTCTGTCTCTTACTGAAGACTTTTTACAGTCCCATCATAATAGTTTTCACAAGTTGCAAGATTTAAACAGAAAATCTTCAATTCCTACTTTATTTATTTGTGTCAATTTCTTCTCTTTTCATTATTATATTGACGAACAATCTAAGAATCAATAATATTTAAACTAATATACTCATTCATTCCTACCTATGAATGTGCTTCTTACGACCTTCAAATCCAACAGAGATGTGACTATACAGAAAGATGCTGATGGACTAAACGTGAGTAATGCAAAAGTTTTAAGGAAAATGGAAAGAAAAATAAGTTGAAATTTCTAGAACACATAATGAAGAAAGAAGATTTAGAAAATTTAACAGTGCCAAGAGGGCCAGAGGGAAACATTAAGTAACCTACCTAAAAAGTCTGTGTAAATAGATGGCAGTAAAGGCACTAGGAGGAATAATGAAAAGACAAAAACTGTTAATAGTTACAAAGGGTAGGAATCTTATTAACACTAGGATGGCCAGCTCCTTTGACATCTTTATTTACAATATGCCATGAAGCAGCCATCTTTAATATATTCAATATTCAAGTCAGGAATAACAAGTCTGCAAAGAAATTCACAAATATTAGTATACCTCATACTGAAAGAAAGTGATTATATATATATATATATATATATATATATATATATATATATATATATTTATAAATTATGTGTGTGTGTGTATATAGATAGATAGATAAATAGATAGACAGGGGACATAAACACAAGTATTATTGCTTGTGAGAAATTTTTCAATGCATTTACCCTATAAATAGCCTAGGTGTCAAAAACGACACCTCAGCCATTCAAGGTAAAACCTCAAATATCAGCTATTCCACTGAATATTTTTTAAAGAATAAAGTCTGTTAAGCATCTTTGCTAAAATTCAATAATTGTCCATAAGTCTCAGCATCGAACCAAAACTAGTTATTCCATAGTAATTTGTTGAATATTTGAAGGTGTCGAAAACAACACCTCGGTCATACTAGTGTTAAAGCACAAAGTTTTCTTTAATATCCATGCCAGTAAATGAAAATAAATAAACATTCTGTTTAATGAATAAACAAAACATCTACTCAAATATGAGTATCCACTAAAAAAATCCACAACTCCTTGATTGTATGCCGCTAAGACTCAAGTAGGGGTCGAAGGCTATAGGAACTAGTACTGAGAAATGTACGAAAGGAAGATTTTCTAAATATGTAAAAACAGATGAAACATGAAATAAACACTTTATTCAAATTAAATAAAAACTAAATTTTTATTTCACTCTTTGATTGGATGCCCTCCTGATATGGATACTTGAGGCTGTTACACCCTCTGCTTCATGTTCTGCACACTACTGTTGAAAAGTCATGTCTTATTAAATAAAACAATACGTACACTCTTAAGGCTTTTTTGAACTTTTAGAGCTATAAATCACCAGGGACTGAATGAGAGCTCATGGGAAATAATGAAAGATATTTAAATTGGAAATACTGTATTCAAAAATCATTTTGATTAGCATAAATTGTGGTATACAAGTCAACCTGGCATATAAGTATATATTCAATAAACTGCCATTATATGATATTAAACTGTCATTACCATCATGAAATTGTACAGATGACATGTATACCATGTCTAGTTGACTAAATGGCCAAGTGAGTTAAACGGTGCTTCAGTCAATGTTTACATTTAGTGTATCAACTGTTGAATGTGATATGGGCATTATTAGAATATACTGAATTTTGTTACTATTTTATTATCTTATATTAATTTGTATTAATATGCCAATATAGGGAGATATGGTGGAGTAATGCATAGTGGCTTGGATTGAGGAATTGGAGAGCTGAGTTCAAATTCCAGTCAAATCCATTACATTCACTTACGTGCTAATACCCTTTGAAAAGGTATGAATCCTCTTCTTCTCCCCTCCAGCTATGGATAAATAGCAGAACAGACCAGGTTCTATAGCCTTGGATGGCAACTGATCTACCGCAGAAAGAAATGGCAACCTACTGTGGGAAAAAAATCTGCTTCATCAGTCATGTATCAAAAGATATATGATTGCCTAAGTGTGTATCACACACGGCACATAACTTATTGAATATGCCAAACATGTTTACCAAACACAAGTTTTAGAGGGATGTATTTGTAGCAGTCTGCTGGAGGTGGTGCACAGTAATTGTTAGGGGTGCTGGCTGTTCTACTTGTTTACAATTTAGTGGTAAAGTTTTGCATTTTGTACCCATCATATGAATTGAGCTTTACTTTTTTTAAGCTTGAAAACTCAACTTGTATGCTGCAATTTACAGTAATTTGCACTTTAGAGAATATGTGGCCTTAAATAAATTAGGCATCTGAGCACTTCATAATAAGCAATTGATATTACTGGCTTCTTATTAGTGGAACCCAAACATTACATCAGGCAAGCAGATTTGATTTAAGTTGGCTTGATTTGTGCCAACACTGATTATTAATATGCGTAATGAAAAGAGACTAGAATAGCCAGAGAAGTGATTAGAATGTCTAAAATTAATTTAGGGCTTTTGACGATAGGTCTCATCTTTTTCCAATCTAGATTTACAATTACTGTTCTACCCTTTGTTAAGATTCATTATATAGAGAATTCAGTTTTTCATTTGTGAGGATTATGCACTTTTGTGGCTGCTTGGCATTATTTTTGCATATCTATAAGTTGGTTTGCACTCAGGAAATGTTTGCTGAACAGAAAGCTGGACCTCAAACATCACAGCTTGAGTTCAATGCTTGCTCTCTACAATGGGTTGTTTGGAATGAGGGAAGAAATATATTTATCTTCTCAAGCATTAGTACATTTGTAATATACTAACATGCTGAAATGAAGAAAGAAAGGACTAGAATCACTGAAAGAAATGAATCCCCAAAATGAAAAAATTTAATATTCAGCATTCAACAATGAAGTACAACACACACACACACACATACATACATATATATATATATATATATATATATATATATATATATATATATATGCGAAAATATATAGAAAATAGGAAAGAACTGGTTAGGTAAATAATCCTTAATAAGTTCTTTAGTATTTTTGTTATTATTTTAAAAAAATAGTGCTCAATACAAACGTAGAGCAAAAATATAATTATTTATTTAAAAATATGATTCCAACATGCTACATAAGAGTTCTCATGTTTCAAAACAAGAGCCAAAAACTTCAATATAATTATTTGAATTAAATTGAATTAAAGTAAGCTCTGTTCCATCTTCAAGCGAAATTTTTTTTGGAATCCAAAATTTCGCTTGAAGATGGAACAGAGCTTACTTTAATTCAATATATATATATATATGGACTTTCATTTCACATTCCAGTTTCCTTGGTCACATCTACAGAAGAAAGTGGCATACAAAGATTGAACTGTTAAGCCACTTTATATGCTGCTTGCAAAAGGACTGAATTTTTTACCAAATAGAACACTACCATTAGCTTTCAAAATAAATGCATGCCTACTTTTACAATATATACATATATATAAATATATAAATCTGTTAGATTAATAAAAAATCCATTCTAATATATATATATATATATATATATATAGTTAAACCTAGAGAGCCAGACAAACCTACCAAGGTTTCACCTAAACGGATTTCTGAGCGAGTATAGTTTCTTATACTTATAAGATTTCTATTAATAATATATATATATATATATTTATGTATATATTGTATCTTAGTTTACATTTGTATACTTTATTGTTGAATATTAAATGTTCGCATGCATTAAATGCATTCATGTTAAATATTTTTGTTTACAGAAAGTCATCACTTCAAAATTGAGTCGAACAGCCTATGCTCACTCAGCTCATCATTGAAAAGATGACCATCTTCTGTAAATAAGTGACAGTTATCATATATATATATATATATATATATATATATATATATATATATATGTATGTATGTATGTATTGTATAGTAACAGTCTCTCTTTGATATATTTTCATTGAAAGTGATGGACAAGGAAAGGTTTTTATTCACTTTTTTCTTATGTTCTTAGTGTTTTCCTTTTATAGGGACTAAGAAAGATGCTCTCAGTATGGAATTACTACTAATTCTACTCAATACAGCTTAGAATTACTACTACTTGTATACAATACCACTGAGAATATAAACACAGGAAAATATATGAACAGCAAACCCCTGAAAATGGCTAATGAATTTGACAAAAATGCTTGTGACAATAACCACTTCAGTTCCAAAATGGAAAATTGTATAAACATTAGAAAAACTTAATAAAAAACTTATAAAATTTTCTTTATCTGTCACATTCTATGAAACACACATGTGCACGCACACACACACACACACATATATATATTTAAAAAATTAGAAGATCAAGCAATCACACTACCTTGGTATCAACCTTTCACTATCCTTAAGCAATTCAGGCCAAATGATTTTCCTAATGCTTTATTAATGCAGGGTATTCTCTTGTTCACCAAACTACAACTGGCTACCACATCTGCTTTCACTATGAGCTAAACCTCAACTATCAATCCTCACCACTGGGCAGTCACATGATCCACAAGGGCCTCAAGACATCAGTAAATTCAACCTGGAAAAAGGGAGATAATCGACATCTACTTATTTATGCCTTTTTAATAAAGCTTGCAAGCAAAAATCATTTAAATGGATTTCATAATGGCTTCAACAGAGGTGTATACTGTCAATTTCCAATTTTGTTTCTAAAGCAAAAATAATTTTATTTCCAATCACATTTTTAAAGAAAATATGTGTTAGAATTGGTATACTTTTAATAGATTTGTTATACTTTCATTTTCCAGCAGTATTTATAAAAAGAATATGTCTTACTTCAGATGAAATGATATAATGTAACTTTCCAGTAATATATATATAATAAAAATATATTTTGTTTCAGTAAAGATGGTATATTTTCATTCACCAGTCATCTTCCTGAAAAGACTGTTGTTACCCAGAAGAAATTGTATCTATTACTTTTCAACAGTCTTTCAAAATAAAATGTGTTTTGCAACTCATTACACGCCAAAGACTGAACTATTTTTAAAAACAGTATTTTCTTTGAAGTTTTCAAAAGTATTGTAATTATTTCATGAATTCCTTGAATTATTATTCTCAACTTCATTATTTTAATTACCATGTTTTGGCCAAGAAATTTTCTAGCCTCTTTCAAGTATATGTTACATCCATTAATTTTTTAATAGAGTTATTTGTCTAACAAAAACAAAGAAAAGAAAGACTTGAATCTTTGTTGCTCAGTTCTGTCAATTTTCTAATTGGAATGGTGACAAAAATTGGAAAAAAATTGATTTTATAACAAGAAAAGGGATTCTATTGAAGGAAGACAACAGATATGTGAGAAAAGTTAAAGACTGCACTGGTTGAAATATAATAAAACAACAAAGAAAAGTACTTTTTTTCAAACAACTGAACACCTTCTTTGTGTTTTTACTGTAGTTAACATAGTCTTTCAGTGAATTTGTTCTCCAGCAGTGTTTTAATTAAAGACTGAAAATGTGGTACTGAAATCCAAATGTGTATTGGAATAATAAAAGATGCCTTTTAAAAGGTAAACAAAATATTAAGAAATAGGAAAGTTTTCTTAGAAACAAAAAAAGAGTGCTGAATATCTGCTCCCCCCTATATGGCAGTGAATGTCCCCATATGGACAGTTTCCTTGGAGATGAAGTGGTGGCTTCAGGCAACAGAGATGTGGTTCTACAGACAGATGCTTGTGCATGTCAGAAGGTTCATTTTCTTTATTAATTTTTCTCCAGTGTGCAGGCTGGTAGACAAAATAAATAATGTTTAAAATAAATGGAGCACCTACTCAAATACAGGTATCCCCAAAAAATAATGTTTTAAGTAATAACAATATGTTATAAAATCCATTGATTGTTTCGAAATTGCTTTGTTTACGTTTCAGATATGGAACTAAGCAGATATGCACTTTGAGGAAACATCTGAACGAGTCAAATATAAATATATAGCAAGACAATTTCCCTATCCATCTCTTATTCAATTATTTTGCCAGATTTATCCCATAATTTGAAAAGAGGGATAGAAAAAACAACCCATAGCCTCCATAGCGAGTTTGAGTGAATGGATGGCAGAGCAAGGTTGAGTAGAAATAGTAAAAAGATTGAATTTATTACGGACAAGAAACTGTGGAGAGCCATGATCACCAACGTCCTGAAGGGAGATGGCATATATGAACATTCTGCTATGGTACCTAGACTTTATGAATTTAAGCGCAGTACTAGATTGGCAAAAAATTCTCATCAATTTACAGTTGAATTGGTGTAAGCTCTATACTAACAGTTTCTTTTCTCACACTTCTCACTTGTGGAACAATCTCCTGGCTTCTTTCTTTCCAGCCAGATTTGATCTTCAAAAGTTTAAATGCAATGTCAATTGTTATCTACTGTATTCTTGATTCCTCTTCTATTATTGTTCTCTCTCCTTAATAATGTTTTCTTTTTTGTATTCTTTCACACTCAGTAACCCCTTGCGTCTTAGTGGCTTTACTGCCATGCTTGGGATGAAATGATTAAAATATAAATGTGTGTGTGTGTTCATGTATTTAAACTATTTAAGAAAAAACTGAAGAATAGAATTGTTTGCAAATTGGCATGAAAGTGTTTGATTTGGGAAATACGGCTTTAGATTTTCCTGCTGATTGATTTTGGTAATCAGTTATTTCTTTCTACTGAAACTGAAGATTGTAGCATAGTTTGTTTTTTGTTTTATCAAATTGTATCACAGGAACCAGGTGAAGGAACCATTTGGATAGAAGTAGAAGCAAGAAGAATCATCCAAGCATCTTGCAAGCCTCTGGAAATGAAGATGGGATCAATTGAAGCAGACTTGCTGCAACATGGAGGCAAGATTCTGAGTATTCAAACATTCTTTCTTTCTTTCTTTCTTTCTTTCTTATACTCTCTTGGTTTTTACTGATAGCTCCTCAGATCAAGAAGAAGAAAATAGTATAAAAAAAAAAGGTAAAAGTCTGAAAAAAAAAGATAGAATCAAATCACAGCATCAAACGATGCCACTGGGAAGAACAAAACAGACACATGAGAAAGAAACTGCAATACATTGTCCTGAACTTTATGAGACTCTTTGGAACCATTTCTCTTTTTCTTTTTCTTTTAAATTCTTTGAATCGTTATCATTTTTTTCTCTGTTCTTTTTCTTTTGAAGATGAATTGTTTTTTTTTAATGCTAAATTGGCTAACAGCAAAGAAAGATCATTATTTTGTGAGCTGCAAAGTGCGGTGAATCTTTCATGTCTGACACCCAAACAAAGGTAAAAGAGTTCTACCAAAGTCTTCAAAAGTCAATAGAATTCTTCAAGTCTTTCGATTTGTATTGCATTGTCAGTTTACATGTTAGCCATACAACAATGTGAACATAGAAGCTAAAAGAAACCTGAAGAAATGATTTACATTAAAAATTATATTAGCAGAAAAAGACATTAACAGTTTTTTAAATGGTTCCTATCTATTTTAACGATTATATTTCTTTTAAGCTTTTTTATCTGGAATTAAATGCAAGTTTAATAGTTAGACAAAAGACAAAAGGCTTATAGTTCAATTAATACAGCTCTAGTTTTAAAAGAAGTGAAAAATAGATTAAACATTTTATCTTCAATCACTTACTTTAGAGCAATAACTGACATACAAATCTTACAAAGCCATTGTAAATTCATTCCTCACTTGGTGCTCCATACCTGTGACCTGGTATCAAAGTTGATTCCGTCCATCAAATGTCTAATCGCCTTATCCTTTCTTTAGAAATCAGAATTTTATTTTTTACCAAATGTGTTTTTGATGTCTTTTCAATTGTCATTGAGAGGAAAATCTGCAAATACCCGCCTTCGTTCAAGATAAGAGATGTGAGAAAACAGAATGATCTTCCATTAATGGACCTGTTATCAATGTCCTCAGCTGATTCACACTGCCTCACCAGTTCTTTTTAATGTGAGCATTTCCCCTCACACTAAATTATCTGTGATGACTTGGAGTTAATCACAGACATCAGAGAAATCCTGATACTCTCCTGTGGTAAACACACATTGGTACAGATGCAAAAGGAGTTCTGGATCATGTGCCGATGTGTTTGTCAACACTAGTTACATCCATGTTATTCAATAACAGCAGCAGAGCTTGGTATGTCTAGATACGGGCTTCTTTGAAACTGGTCAAAATTTGGGTTTTTGTAAGATGCCTCATGCCGATAAAATCAATGGGAAAACCAGCAGTCAGCAGTTGACAAGACACAGTGTCTTGTGAATTAGGTCCCATGGGCAGTTTGTTCCTAAACTTGCTGTAGTTTTCAAGACAGTGTTATTTTTGTTACCTCCCATCTCTTTTCCCCTCTCTGCTTATTACCGCCATAGTTACTGGGAGAGTAATCAGGTAGATGTTTCCCCCAACCTCAATGCATTCCTTTAAATACCCTAAGGAAGAACTGTGTTGAGAATGAATCTACAGTGCCTAGATAAATCAATTTCCCATCAAGTGTATAAGGCCAAAAACATGAAAGACCTACATTAACAATACACAAATGATGTAGTCAGTAAAATTTTAATCATCCAGCAATTATGCCAAACTTGAAATTATTCTTTGGTTTATGTTATTTCAAATTACACCTATTTTTCATTATCATTTTTCCATGCCTCTCCAGGATGTAGGCATTTACAATTCTCCTTTTTTTATTATCTTTGAATTGCTATGCATATTTGGAGAGAATAATGGATCAGTTTCCTTTTGCCTCTGAATTCAGAGTTGTTGTTTTTTTTTTTATCTTAGAGTATTTGTTACTCAACATCTTAGCTATTGATCTTGTCCCAATTTACCATGATAACTCATAGTTAGAGGGAGAAGAGATGGATTCATGCCTTTCACAAAGGTATTTATGAAAGTGAATGCAACAAACTAGCCCAGAATTTCAAATCTTCTTGCTAATTTCACTTTGATATCCATTACACTAATGATATATCCTAATAATCTTCATTATCATACTTCTTTTCCTTCTCTATGCCACTCGTCCTAGGTATAACAATAAACTACATCTGCGTCCTGGGTATGACGATAAAGTACATCTGCGTCCTGGGTATGACGATAAACTACATCCAACAACAAGGCCTCAGATAATGTTTTCGGAAAAATAATGTTGCCAGCTATACGTTTTTGAAACAATAATGTTGCCAGCTATACGTTTTTTTGGAAAAAATAATGTTGCCAGATATACGTTTTTGAAACAATAAAGTTGCCAGGTATGCGTTTTTGAAACAATAATGTTGCCAGCTATACGTTTTTTTGGAAAAAATAATGTTGCCAGATATACGTCTTTGAAACAATAAAGTTGCCAGGTATGCGTTTTTGAAACAATAATGTTGCCAGCTATATGTTTTTTGGAAAAAATAATGTTGCCAGCTATACATTTTTGAAACAATGTTGCCAGGTATGCATTTTTGAAACAATAATGTTGCCAGCTATATGTTTTTTGGAAAGAATAATGTTGCCAGCTATACATTTTTTGGAAAAAATAATGTTGCCAGCTATACGCTTTTGAAACAATAATGTTGCCAGCTATATGTTTAATAGTACTGTATATTTAATATATGTATAGGTATATGTGTATGTATGTATATGTGTATGTATGTATATGTGTATATGTATGTATATATATATATATATATATATGTGTGTGTGTGTATATATATATATATATATATGCCTTAATTTGGCATTAAATGACCCACAGTGGTTGATATGCCATAAAACCTAACCAACCAACCAATTCTCTATGCTACATTCCTTCAGGACATAATAGGACAAAATAGATATTGTAAGCTGGAATTTAAATAGTATATTTATCCTATAAATATCTATCTATATTTCTGAGATGAGGTATTATGTACACTATTTACATTATTTGGACTATTGTCCTCATCTTTGTTGCCATATTTATTATAATGTTTCGGCCCTTCTGTATCTGTCTATATTTCTGAGATGAGGTATTATGTACACTATTTACATTATTTGGACTATTGTCCTCATCTTTGTTGCCATATTTATTATAATGTTTCGGCCCTTCTGTATCTGTCTATATTTCTGAGATGAGGTATTATGTACACTATTTACATTATTTGGACTATTGTCCTCATCTTTGTTGCCATATTTATTATAATGTTTCGGCCCTTCTGTATCTGTCTATATTTCTGAGATGAGGTATTATGTACACTATTTACATTATTTGGACTATTGTCCTCATCTTTGTTGCCATATTTATTACAACATTTCGGTCATTATACACTCCGGCCTTCTTCAGGTGGTTGGAATGTCGAACTGAAACCCTTTATTTCACTCACTAGGGTAGACTGTTCTAGTTCCACGTGTCATGTTTATCTCCTGTTAATAAAATTGGATAAGAGTGTTAGTTAGATGCAGTGACAGGACCCAAAGAGTGTGAGTTCAATACCTGGTTAAGGTGGTGGAGAACTTCGAAAGGGGAATTAACAGGAGATAACTGATAACTGACATCCATTAGACATGGCATGTGGAACTAGAACAGTCTACCCCAGTGAGCAAAATAAAGGGTTTAGTTCGACATTTCAACCATCTGAAGAATGCCGAAGTGTACATTGGCCGAAATGTTATCCTATAAATAATTTGCCAATACCAGATGGTTAATACCAATTTTATTATGAAATCACTGATGTATAATAAAATATAGCATAGTACAGTTTTTGAGAGAAAAACCAGCAAACAGTTTATTTAGTAACCTCAGAACAACTATCATTAATCTTTAATAATTTCTTAAAATAATTTGTTGAAAATATTCTGATCCTCATTCTACCATCCATCACCATGGGTTAAATGGCCCACTACCTTCCACTATCTCTCTTGCCCTTAATCTGCCCCGTGAGGTTTAAGTTTACCAAGCCTCACTTCTTCATTATGTGTTCATATGTAAAATTTCCTAAGAAAGAAATCAATAATTTCTAAGGTTTATTTTTTAATCATTTCAACCCAAGCAAGGCAATAAAGTAACTAAGAAGCCAGGATCTAATGAATGTTACAGAATATGAGAATAAGAAAAGCATTATTAAGAGAGAACAGTAAAAGAACAGGTATTAAGACAACAGAAGATAACAATTTAAATTTATGAAAATCAATAAAAAAGCAAAGAAAGCAAGAAGCCAGAAGAGAGTTCCACAAGCAAGAAGTGCAAGAAAAGACTTAGGACTTACAGTTACATCTAGCCATTTCAAGTGTAAAATGATGTGACCTTGCAGCCAATCTAGTACTGTGCTTAAATTATTAAAGTCTAGATACCATAGAGGAAAATTCATCAGAACAATTACCATGAAAATATTTATAGAAAAGGCAAAAAGGTGCTACATTATGGTGGTGGGACAGTGACTGAGATTCCAGGTCAGGACCAATAACATTGCAGATTCTTCTTTGGATTCTATCAAGAATCTCTAAATACATAGAAGCACCAGACCAGATGTGGCAGCAATATTCAATATGTGGATGAATAGTAGACTTATAAATGAAGTAAGCAAACCTAGCAACTGATTCAATATAATCTTTCCAAGAAGAGAGAACAAGAAAAAAATACATTAAAGAGAGAGAGAGAGAGAGCAATAAAAGAAACAGGAGTAAAGAAGGCAAACGATAATGTTTGACATTGAATTTAAATTTTGGATGCTCAAATCTAACTGAAAACTGAAATGTCAGAAGAGAGTTCCACAAGTGAGAAATGCAAAAGAAGAAACTTTTAGCATAGAACTTATGGTTACATCTAGCCAATTCAATTGTGAATTAATGTGACTATGTAGCCAATCTAGTACTGTGCTTAAATTCATAAAGTCTAGGTACCATTGTGGAAAGTAATATTTATTTTGTAAAGATACAAAAATGTGAAACAAGCCCAAAAGTAGGGATAGGGAGGCTGGATCTTCTATCTTATAATTAAACCTAGATAGCCACAAATGCTGACCCAAGCACACCATAGGGCCAAAACTGGTCTTCAATCTGCTTTCCCTTAAAACTTAACTAGCCACAATTAGTGACTCAAACATACCACAGTATTTCTTACACCAAAACAACACAGTCTTATTTACCATTCTTACTACAACCACCATAATACCTCAAAGTCTCTATAAAGTCCTAACTAGTGGGGGTAGATAAAAAATAGAGAACAATTACCATGGAAATATTTCTAGAAAAGGTATAGGGAAGCTCCATTATAGTAGTGGTAAAATGACCAAGTCTGAGATGATATTATTTTATATTCTTTTAGTATTATATATATATATATAAACATATACTGAAAATATGACTTAAAGGAAAAAATATTTCAATTTTGCTTTGAAACTATTTGATATTTTGTAAACTCTATAGTTTAGAATGTTTAGAATAACCTCTTTTAAGGTAACCTCCAGCTTTAGAAAAATGTATTCATGAAATAAAATTGATCTACCTTAGTTGTCAATTTGTTTTTATTTCCTGATACTGTTTATGCAAACAAATGCACATTTGCATAATTTTATTGTAAACAATTTTTAGAAAAGAAAGATCCTTTAGCAGACTTTGAATTTAAAAAGAGAAAAATTTAGAAATGTCTTGGGAAGAAAAAAAGGCAAATATAAATGCTGAAAAACTATAAAAGTATAAAACCAGCACAAAAAGCAGTACAAGATTGGCTGCTTAAAAAGACAATATTCTATAATTTGGTAAACATTATTTCCTTCCAGACTAGCCAAATCTTTTTCATGCAATTTCCAAGCTTGCTTTCTAAAATGAAATAATAAATTTTTAGTAAAAGTGAATAAATAAAAACAAATTATATTTATTTTTCTTCTTCCATGCTTCCCAGTGACAATACAATTTATTTGAAATTTGCAAAATCATTAATAATCATTATTTGGGTTAGAGAAGCATAGATTGATTTGTTATTTTTTACAGCTTATCAACCCTTTGTGGGTTATTTAAAGTTGAAACATATTTGCAATTTTAAGAATAATTCATTTTGTGAATGAATATTGCATTAACATTTTTGTTAAAAATAACAAATCTTACTATTTAACCCACAGCTAGGGGGAGAAGACGGATCGATACCTTTCCCAATGGTAATCGTGCATATGTGAATGTAGCAAACCTGTCTGTAATTCAAACTCAGCTCTATGGTTTCTGATCCCAAGCC
>OZ010599.1:44345843-44425843 GCA_963932145.1 Acanthosepion lycidas | reverse complement strand
AAAACTAGGCATTGAGTACTTTCTAAAATCTATTGAAATTTGTTGATTTTTGGGGGAGGGAGACATTATCCTGTAGTTGATTTATACAAGAAAGGAATTTTTTTTTAGCTGACATTATTTCTTATTACTATAAACATTATTTTTAGTGGGTACACATGTTTTAGTTGTTATCCCTGTTTTTTTTTTTATTATTTTCTTAACTAGTGAAATTAATAACAACTGGCCTTGATTGATAAGTCCTACTGAAAAAAATTATACCTCCAACAGGAATTGAACCCGTATCTCTTTTTTTCCTTCAGTTAATTTGCTAATCTTGTTTTTTCATTTTCTTAAACAGTGAAATTGATAACTACCATCCTAAACTAAGAAAAAAGTTTTTCTTTAGTCAGACTTTTCAATCTCTGCAATTTGTTATTAATTCACTGTTTAAGAAAACAAAAAAACAGGGGTCATAACTCAAACATATGTAATCATTAAAAATAATGTTCATATATATATATATATATATATATATATATAATTATTAATAATAATAATAAAAATAATAATAAAGAAAAAACAAAAACAATGCTCAATAAAATCAATGACGAACATGGCCACAATGTGCTGCGTTTGGAAAAAAAACAAAAAACATTTCTATCACACCAGATATATAGAGAAAACTACATATTCAGTTAAAAATTAAAGTACAAAAACATCCTTGAAAATAACTAATAGAATATCTGAGAGTGCTTCGAGATATAGAACATTTGGACAGCTTTTACACACTTTATGTCTAGAAAAGAAATCACTTATACGAACACAAGAAAAATTGAATAAAAAGCTTAATCGGTACTCTGTCAGTCATTTTTAATGAAACTTGTATAAAAGATGGATTACTACCCATATGCACAATTATATATATATATATATATATATATATATATATATATATATATATATATATATATATATATTAAGACATTTTTCTGTTTATACATTCTTTTTATAGATACAAATATTTAAGTAAATGCTCAATTTATAATAAACAGTATTAAACAGCATTTACTGGCCTGAATGTCCGAGAAATTTTCACAGAAAATATTCATCCTTCGACAGGATTCAAACCTGTATCCTATACGGAACCGTCATTTAGCTCGACATGCCTTTACCAATTTGGCCACGAAGAAGCATTTGGTTAGCAAGGTCGAATTTACTGTATTTAAACTTCAATCTTCCATGAATATCTCTCTCTCTCTCTCTCTCTCTCTATATATATATATATATATATATATATATATATATATGATGTACAGGTTATTGCATGTAAATTTACACTATTTCAAAAAGAAGAATATCTATTAGGTTGGTGCAAAAATAATATCGTTTTTTGACGTTAAAAAATATGTCAAAAAACGATATTATTTTTGCACCAACCTAATACTTGAAAATATGTATTCACTAAATATTACATTTAAAGTAATAAGAAACAATGTCAGATTATAAATATAAGCCATTAACTGCTGAGAAATTACTTGGTTTTCATTACGGATGCTTAAATAAAGTTTAGCAGATATGTGCTTGGAGAGATGCCAACAAGACATTGGCATTTCTTAAACAGAGTATGTGAACTTTGCTTGACTATAAAAGCTGTCTCTGAGCTGGACAGTTAAACGCATACTGAGCTGGACAGTTAAACGCATACTGAGCTGAACAGTTAAACGCATACTGAGCTGGACAGTTAAACGCATAATGAGCTGGACAGTAGATACCCATTGAACCCTGCAGGAAGGTATATTTTTTTAATTAAGCCTCTCAAATGCATATGCTGGTAGATGTAGATTTACCTGCTTTAACAAATTGGGGCATATACTCAAACTCATATATCCACTAAATATAATGTAATATACATATAGCCCTGAAAAAATCAATCTGATTTGTTGGTGAGGGCCTCAGACTCAACACGGAGGCATACATCAAGTACCTTGAGGAGGAAGTGTTGTCCTTGGTCAAGTGGGTGGCTGCTGGAAGAACCTATGTCTGGCAACATGGCTCTGCACCATGTCACACAAACAGAAGAAACCAATCATAGCTGTCAGACAATTTCTGTAACCACATCACCCCACATCTCACTACCTAATACCCCAGACAGCAACCCAACTTAATTATTATGTGTGGGACACAGTTGAACGAGAGACCAATAAAACTCCTTGTAACAGCAAAGATGAAGTGAAGGCAAGGATTATGACAGCATTCATTAACTTAAACAAGGAGACCATCGAGAAAAGTGGCAGGAGATTCCGAAGTTGTCTGGAGGGTGTGGTTGAAGCCAATTGCGATTTTATTGAATAAATTTAATCTTTAGTATTTCAAGATATTTTTGTGTAATTTTTGTAATATATATATATATATATATATATATATATATGTTAAAATGAAATATTATTTTCATTCTTGTATAAATTAAACAACAATTTATCATCAGGCCCTGTATATATTTAGGTTTATTTTATTCATTTATATATTTAATCTATTATTTGTTTTGTATATTTTTCATGAAGCTACAGAAACATTCAAAGGAAATCCACAAAAAATATATATTAGATTAACTAAGATTTCCTGGAAAAAGAGAAGCTACTCACACAAAGCATCATTTAACAAAAATATGATAATAGTACCATGTCCGGTGCAAGGTTCTTGTGATTTCCCACCAAATAAATGATACATGTCCCTGCCTGACATATGCACACTGCTACATCTCAGTTTTCATAAAGTAGTATTCATATAGAATACAAATTTTATTTTAACCTAATTATGCACAATAATAGATCATATGTCTTATATATGAACAATTCGTCTAGAAAAACGGAAAATAAATACCTCATATAATATATCTGTAAATACAAATTAGTGGACAAGACACAATAAATCATTCCATCTTAAATAAATCAACAATGTTTTGCAGCAATTTTTAACAACAACTTTGATATTTTTGTTAAAAGTTTTAATACATTCAACATGATGGATAAAAAATAGTGAATATTATAGAGTGTTTTTTCGACACAGCATGAGCAAAACAAATTCACAGATTTAGACAAAAAACCCACCAAAATCACATCAAAATCCACAATGATTTTTCATCCTTTAATAGTCAGTTGTGCTTAGTTTAAATTGTAATGTATATAAATGTAGGTAGAAAAAAGCAAAGTACTGCCTGGGGTTCCCGCTCAATCTTGGGCCCCCTCCCACAGTCAGGGAGTTTGGGGCAGTATGCACTGGCCATAGATAGTACAACCCTCTGAAAGCATATATGGAAACTGAAAGACAAAAACCAAAACACCCCAAAAAGAATAGGAAAAATAAGAAAAACAGCACTAGCTTACAACAACTCAAAACCATATAACCTTTATCTAGAGGAGAAAATAACTATAACCTTTTACAGAAGAAAATAAACTCCAAGAAAAAGACTTGAAGTTATTTCAAAATCCAGGTATGAAAACAAATTGCTACTATGCTATCTACAACCACAATGTAATAAAAAATACTGAATAAAATTGCTTATCCTAAATCAAATGAAACTTTATTCCACATACCAAGACTTAAAATCAAAGATAAATATACAAAATAAATAATTGATATTTTGTCTATTTTAAAAACATTCAACCTTAAAAGTATAGTGCTAATATTTTTACTTTTTTTTTACTCTTTATTTGTCTAAACAATTTAGTAGTTATTCAGTATCGATA
Source organism: Acanthosepion lycidas (assembly GCA_963932145.1). Taxonomy (NCBI): domain Eukaryota; kingdom Metazoa; phylum Mollusca; class Cephalopoda; order Sepiida; family Sepiidae; genus Acanthosepion; species Acanthosepion lycidas. Next base: position 44,422,118 of record OZ010599.1, on the reverse strand, counting down.
CAATTAGTATTATCATTTACATGAAATAATTTATAGTTATATAATTTCAGTTCTTAAGCCAATTCTAAATAAGGAATAAAACGCATATTGTTGAAGATTTTAAATTGCATTAAGCCATTGGAATAAAAGACTTGCTCAATGGTAACTGGAACTGTGCAAATGTCATTATTATTCTGTTATGTTTCAGACAAAGGAATATATTCCAAAACATCTTGCTTTTAGGTAATAAAAGAAATCTTCTCATAATTAATAATACTATTTGCCAAGTTGGTTTGTCAGTTGAGATAATTAAATATTTCAGAGATTTAGACATTATTTCTGACACAATTTTAAATGAAGTCACATTGAAGGGTTAAATGAATAAATGAAAAATAAAATGCAAGAATTTATTTGATAAAGTTTAACATTAAGAAACAGTCTGTCAAATTGCCGACTATATTAAAGTTGAAATGTTAGACTTAAATTTTTGTATTCCAAATGAAAATGGTTCTGGGAAGAAAAAAATTCTAATATTGATTGACATCCATTTCTGACCTTTTGAAAATTTAATTTTGTTATTTTCATATTTTTGTCTTCTTTTAATATTTTCATGCATTTTCTGTTTTAATTCATTTTCTATCTTCTTTAAAACTTGGGTTCTGTCCCAGTTGACTTCATTATGAACTTGATTCTAACTTTTGAATAAGAGGAAAGAAAGACAAAAATACAATAAGAAGAAAAGGAAAACAAATTAAATAGAATTTACAGTTCCTCAAGATTGTAGATCAGATGTCAGCATTTCATTTAATGTCACAACTGGAGACCATTTTCACTTTTATTTCACTCCTCTTCCACTTTAACAACCACATTTCTAAATAGTTTGTCATTTTAAACTCTTCTTTGATGGGCATATAGCCTAGTGGTTAGAACGTTCACTTTCCAACCATAAGACCCAGGTTCAAATCTCACCATAGCTGACTTGTCAGGAAGGATACTTATTGATGTTAGTGGCCTGGGGAGGCCATCCTAGCATGTACCATTGGAAAGTGCCTGAGAACCATAGCACAGGTTGACTCAATCCTTGTGAGTGAATTTGGGTAGATGGTACTATTTGAGAACTGTCAACAGTTGTGCTAGCATGAAGTCACAAGTCATCATGACCGAGAGTTTAAGCATACTGGACTTGCTCAGACTGTTGATCATGCCAGATAATGCACTCTCAGCCTTTCCAAATTAAAATTCCGACATTTGGTCATTTGGTTAAATTTTCGGAAATAGACTGGGCCAATAATTTTTCAGCACCCTCTTCTATTCAAATAGGGAATAACTATTTGCATTAAATCAATTACAGAAATCCTTTTGATCCATCTGGTTCCTAGGCTGCTTTCATTAAACTTTCTATATTTGTGAGTTACTGGTTTAGATACTGTTTGCTACTCTGCCTTTGGTATGTCTCCATGTGATTGTGGACAGTTGCCAGATTCACTTCAGAGATCTTTATTTATGACCAAACAAAGGACCACCAGCCAATGATGCTTGGCCATATTATCTGCACTCAAAAAGACAAGACTAATTCTCTCTGCAAGGCTCCAGATTTTATCAGAGCTCTATGTCCAACTCTTTGCTTTTCTCTTGCTCTCTTTTCTTTTTCTATTTCTCTAATCACTCCTGGAATATTTATTCAGATGTTCCAGAATGTGTGCTTTGCTCTGTAAGTTATACTCAAATTCTGCCATGAACTTAAATAAGAATGCTGTTGTCTTTTCAAGGAAATAGGCACTTGAAGTAGCAGCCCAGTGGTTAGAAAACTGGATTTTTGGTTTTGAGATTGGAGTTTCATTTCTGGTAATACATAATCATTATAACAGATTGAAAAGAGAGACAAAGAGATAAATCCTTCTCACAATTATATAAGTAGAGATTCACTGCCTTACCACACTAGGTGTCACTGCTGCGATTTCTATAGCATGTAAGCTTTTTAAAGAATGCAGTTGTCCTCTTTGTCACCACTCATAATGAGTGTAAGTGTCTTTTCAAAGAGGCAAAGTTACTACTTGCTGATAAAATGAGATATCATATAGCTTCTCATAAATTTGGTTCTAGAAATTACTGGTAGCTCTGCTGAACAAGAGCAAATACTCAGTTCCTGATTTGCTTCAATTAATTTAAAATGTTGTCATCTACTGTAGATAAAGCAGAGGGCTTTGCTCAAAAATTTTCTTCAAATCCATTCTCGACCAATCTTGAGTATGTCTGCCTGATTTTTCCCCTAGAACAGCATCTCTACTGAGTGATATGTGCATAACTATGTCCATGATTTCTGCTATCATTTCTAAACTAGATCCCCAAATGGCTTGTGGAATTGTAAATTTGAACACCTCCATAACAAAACTGTTTTCCCTTAATCACCACAGAGAAATGTTTCTGTCTGCCATCATCAGGGCCGATGTTAAACTTCAGGAGAGCAACACTTTACACCTTCTTAGGCTCATATTTTCTACTGACATGAAGTGGTATGATTATATTGAATCACTTGCTAACTCTACTGCTAGAAAAGTTGGTTCACTGTGTTTGGTCAGACAATTCTTCTTGTCAGAATCTATCTTGCACATATATAAATCTATTAGGTTGGTGCAAAATAATGTCGTTTTCTCACATAGTAACATATGTGAGAAAACGACATTATTTTTACACCAACCTAATATCAATCATATGTACATTGAATACCATGGCCATATCTGGCCTGGTGCTCCTGGTATATATGTCAAGATTCTTGTCAAAATTCAAAGAAAGGTCTGTAATATAATCGATCTTAATCTGACATCATTGACTTCAGTCATTTTCTCACTGATGTTATATGGTTTCTCTGTTTCTTTTCTACAAATATTTCCATGGCAGTTGTTCTGATAAGCTTTTCTCCTTAGTGCCTCAACAGTAAGAATTTAAGCATGCTATTAGATTGGCAACTATCCCACCATTTTACTGTTAAACTAGATAGATGCAACTGTCTGGTCTATTCTAATAGTTACTATCCTCTCACTTCTCACCTGTGAAACTCCCTTCCAATTTCTTGCTTCCCTGCCATGTACAATCTTCATAATTTTAAATAAAATGTCAATTGCCATCTTCTGTCTTCCTGAACTCTGTTTTTTTTATTGGCCTTACATCACTAAATTCTTCTCTTTCTCTTTTCACTTCCTGTAACACCACCCCCGACCCCGTGTCCTAGTAGCATTATTGTCTTGCCTAGGGAGAAAGGATTGAAAAAAAAGGTCCATACCTAATCATTTTTTTTTCAATTCAGTTCATGATTACTACCAAATTCCTTACTATTACACAGTGTTTATAAAACGAGTCATTACTAAAAATTCTAAATGTTGATGGATTTATTTCAGATAAGTAATGAAATTACTTAAAATTCGCACTTGAAATTAATGTTTATTAGTTCACTGTATATATATATATGTACTGAATATATTTTGACAGCATATTTTCATTCAGACATGTCTCATTAAATAATTGAGGCAGGTTTTGTCTACTGATGAGAGGATCCTATTAAAAATAAATAGGCAAAACTTGTCTAAATTATTTAATAAGACATATACATATATATAAAATGTCTAACCACTTGTATCCAAGGATGCTTGTCTACTAGTCTGCTCAGAACATTTGTGTTTATTCAACACCCAGAGAGCCCACCTGTGGTTTATACTGTAACTGTGCTGAGCAGACCTTAGTTGCAGTTTCTGAGGGAGAGTGTTTACTTGGCATGATGAACTGTCGGAACAAGGGCAACACTCTCAAACAATCAATCATGATAACTTGTGACTTCATGCTAGCACAACTGTTTATAGCCCCAAAATAGATCCACCTACTCAGTTTCACTTACAAGGCTTGGTTTGGGCCGTGGTATGCTTTTCACACTAGGATTGCCTCCCCCAGACTGATAACATCAAGAAGTCACCTTCCTGACAAATAGACCATGGTTAGATTTGAACCCAGGTTAGTAAGTGAATATTTTAACCACTCAGCCACGTGCCCAGATATATATATATATATATATATATATATATATATATAGGGGTTGGACAAAATAATTGGAACACTTTATTTAATATGGACTTGGTCCTCCTTTAGCCTCACAGACAGCTTTAATACATTTAAGAATGGAATCATACAGCTTCCTGACTTCATCCAGAGAAATTTTCAGTCATTCTTCCATTAAATCCTTCTCCAGCTCTTTACAACATGGCAATGGAGGATAGCAACTCCTAACTTGTTGCTCCAAAATGCACCACAAATGTTCAATAATATTGATATCTTGAGATTGACGTTGAACAGTTTTAGTAGAAACTGAACTATTCAGATGGTTATTCAACTCAGCAGTCACTTTGGCCACATTTGTCCGATGATTTTTTGCCATATTGCATTTCAATGCACGTTAGTCCTTGTCAGTAAGTTTGCAAGTCTGGCCCGAATTGCTACAGTTGCTAGAAGTCTTGCCCTGTTTCTCAAATTGCATCAGTGTTCTTGATATGGCAGTTCTTGAAAAACCAAACAGTTCAGCAACCTTAGTGATTGAGGCTCCTGCCATGCGAGCTCCAACAATTTGCTCTTTTTCAAACTCGGAGAGGTCATGCATTTAGCTTAAATTTTATTAAATTCTAAAAATAATAAAGACAAAGAGAGTAAATTAGATAAATAAACGTATTTACAATAGATATAACCTGCAATTACAAAGTTTTAGTTAAAGTTTTTAATATAATAGCTCCTGTGTATATATGTTATGGGACCTTACCCATAATAACATAGTGGACTATTCCATATGTAATAAATACTGCGCCTCAAGAGGAAGCAGTGTGTTCCGTCTGAAGTTTGAGTTCAGTCTGGAGTTAAGTCCGTCAGAAGTCTGTCAGTCAGTCAGAGCGAGTCAATCAGTCGAGTCAGAGGCAGTCCGAAACAGAGTCGTGTTCAGACAATTACTACTAAACCTGATTGTTCGTACAAACACTTTTCTACCTCTCTGTATATATTCCTGTTTGTAATACAGATATGTTATTCCATATCCGCCTTTGAGTTCTTCTTTATTGGTTCTACCTTGGACTATCACCGTAGTACTAGGAACCGGACCATAACAATATATATATATATATATATATATATATATATATATATATATATATATAAAAGAAAAAACAAGAGGAAAATCTTTATCAAGTGCCTTGATAAGGATGAAACACATTGGCATAAAACATCTTCCTCTTGTTTTTACTTTTATTTATTTTGTTTTTACAGATATCTGAAATTTTATGCACACACACACAAACACATACTCATATATATATATATATATATATATATATATATATATATATATATATATATAGAGAGAGAGAGAGAGAGAGAGAGAGAGAAAGTGAGGTAGATATAGACAGAGTAGACACAGGAATTAACACTGCACTGTAACTGTAGCTTTCATGCCTTCACATATACAGTATGAAAAATACTTGCCCCAATGAAAAGTACATATAAAAAAAAGAAAATGCTGATAAAGATGTTGGTTAGGCCCAGTGACTAGACACAAAGAGTTATAAGTTCAATACCAGGCCACAGCAGTGGAGAACCAAACTTGGAGAACTTGGAGAGTTGAGTTAAAGGGAAATAACAGACATGTGGAAGAGGCGTGGCACATGGAACTAGAACAATCTCCCCCGGTGGACAAAATAAAGGGTTTGGTTTGAAATTCCAATCACCTGAAGAAGTGTACAACGGCCGAAATGTTGTGAATATGGCAATGAAGATGGGGATAACAGTCCGAGTAATGTAAAAATGCAAGTAATCATAATGCCTTATCTCAGAGATATAGACCAAAAGAAGAAAAATAGAGAAGTATAAGCAGTCAATTGCTGATACCCCCTGACGAGTGGATGCAGTGATTCCCAGATGATCCATCTACGAAACTCTGGAGTTGAGATGCGGTAACATTAATCAGCTAAGTCACAAAACTTTTGCTTGTATTTATTTGATATATATATATATATATATATATATATATATAGATAGATAGATAGATAGATAGATAGATAGATAGATAGATAGATATGTAAAACAGTAACAACAATTTTACTATCATGTCTGCTGAAGAGTTTTTTTACTACTGTTCAACGTATACAAGGCCCAAGAGCCACTCAACTGTTACTGAAGGAGTTTGTTGTGTGAGTGGTAAGAGTAAGTGATAAGAAGTGCAGTTTAGGAGGATATGTGGAGAAGAGTGGATTTAATTCCATGAAACTCAGTATAGACAAAAGATAAGTGAACATATTTAATTTTATTGACATATATATTTTACTCACACACACACACACACATACATACATACATACATACATACATATACATACATATATATGGAAATATTCTTTGTTCTATAAAATAGAAATTATTTCTCATGGAAATTAAAATTTTGAAACAAACTGTGTAAACAGCTAATTAAGAAATGTTTCCATCAAATTAGTTAATTGGATAGGAGTTGTTTATATTCAATAAAAATACATTTTATGGATTTTATTACAAGGAAATGATCATAAATAAACTTGATAACTGATGAAATAGGTACAGAAAGTTTTAGTGAAATTAAATCTTTATTTAAATTTACATAGATTTTTTTAAATGCTGGAAGATGTTTTCATTAAAGTCACTATTTTCCTGCGTTACATACAATAAACAATTGCAAGCATCGGTTTACTTCTATGTATTATATATTATCTTTGGTACCTATTCTTGAATTTAAGCATACTACTCAATTGGCAATGTCCCATCAGTTTACAGTTGAAATGGTTAGATGTAACCATAAATTCTATGCTAACAGTTTCTTCTCTCACACTTCTCACTTGTGGAACTCTCATCAGCTTCTTGCTTTCCAGTCAATTTTGATCTTCAAAAATTTAAATGTAATGTCAATCGTTGTCTTCTGTTTTATTAATTCCTGTTCTTTTATTGTTCTCTCTCCTTAATAATGTTTTCTTTTTCTCATATTCTTTCATACTCAGTAATACTTTGTTTTTTAGTGGCTTTATTGCCTTGCTAGGGGTGAAATGATTTTAAAAATTACAAGAAATTATAGATAAGAAAATTATATATATAATATTTATTCAAAGTTATGACATGCATGTTAAAACATCACTACAAAAATCTCAATTTTGTTTCAACACTTCTCATGTCTTATCAAGTGATGGTGTTGATTGCAAAAAGAAAATATATATATATATATATAGAGAGAGAGAGAGAGATGGATAGATATATATATATAAATGACAATAGAAAAACTGTAATAGTTGCCAATGCATTTCGGCAATGTGGACCACACTGGACGAAACGCGTGGGCAACTATTACAGTTTTCCTATTATCATTTATATTTATAAATATTATCTTTTCTACAGGTTAACTCTGAGAAATTTTCATATATATATATATATATATATATATATATATATATATATATATATGGTGACTAATGGTGAGTAAATGAATGACATATATATATATATATATATATATATATATATATAAATATAAATATAAAAGTGAACATAGAATTCAACACTTAGAGGTGACAGTCTGTTTCATGCTGGATGCAATCGTCAGGCCATGAGTGGTGTTATTTTTCTCGGCTATATTAAATATATATATATATATATATATATATTATATATACACACACACACACACATATATATATATACGCAAATATATATGGTGAGGAAATGAATGACAAAATTAAAAACTCATTACTTCTCTAGAAAAGACTTCTTCTGAATAATAATGTGTTTTTATAAAGTCAATCTTATAAACATACTTAACACACATACATATATATAAACATACATGCATACATACATACATACATACATACATACATACATATATATATATATATATATATATATATATATATATATGTATATATATATATATATGTATATGTATATATATATATATATATATGTATATATATATAAACTAACTCTAAAATAAATTTAACCTTATGGCTGGAAAATTAATGTAAGGTTTTTCTTTGAAATATTTCTTCATTATATATATATATATATATATATATATATATATATATATATATATATATATATATATATATAGAAAGATGTGGGCAAGAAATACAACAAAATTACAAAAAGAATGCAAGCATGACAGAGAAAACAATAAGTGGTTTTAGATCAGATTAAATTTACACCAGTTACACAAAAGTAAATTCTTTATAATTTAAACATTTTTTTCATAGATCTAATGTGCAGTTTTAAAAAGAAAAAATGTATGAATCAAATATCTAATTGTTATGACAAAGAACAACTTGATATCAAATAAAAAGATTATGATGAATATGAAATTGATCTTTAAAATAAGAAAAGGAGAGAAAAATTGTGGGAGGGTTTCATTTAAGAATATTTAAAAGCATGTCATTTCACTGTAATATAAGTTTTACATAGAATATAAGATTGAAGAAGAGTAGAAAGTGTGTATATTATTAGATACAATAATTTATATATTCCCCTTTCCTTTAGAGAATGTAGTTAAAGAAATACCCAGCTCTGCACCATGACATTTCTTAGATAATATTTATAAAAGAGATAGAAAATGTTTTTCTTTTTTTATCTCATGTATGAGTTTGTTTCTTGTATATTACATTTATAAGAACTAACCAATATTTTATGGTTTGTGACCCACAATAAATAAATGTTTTTTTGTAAAAGGGAAATTTAGCCCCTGATTCTAAAGTTGTGATATTCCCCAATTCCAAAATTCAACAATCCTACCATATTCAAAATTAAACTGTTTTCTTCTTTTTTCCAGACTGTGCAGACTTGACACCATCTTTCATGTCAACAGAACTTAATTAATTGAACCTTGAATTTTTCATATTATATAAACTGTTAATGAGTTTAAAGTTTGGTAGCAACAAAATTTTTGGTAATTATTTCCATTAAAACTATTTAAATAATGATTAATGCTCCACAGACAGTATTTCTAAAAGGATCAACCCCCAAAATCACAAATCTTATTATTAGTTGTTGCATAATATCTGGACTGTCTCTTCAAAGATGAAGAAGAGACTTGAAGCAACAGAAATGTCATTTTATAGAAGGATTCTAAGAATACTATGGACTGAACATGTGAGCAACAACAAAGGTTTAGAGAAAATGGAAACAAAAAGGAAACTTATACTTAACATCAGGAAGAGACAGTTGAGGTTTCTGGAGGACATAATGAGGAAGGAAGGCTTGTAAAATCTGATACCCATGGGACAGGTAGAGGGCAAGAGGGACTAAGGAAAACAATGCATAACATATTTAGTGAGCTTGAGTAAATGGATTGTGGGGCAGGGTTTAGGAGAAATAACAGAAAGATAAAATTTATTAAGAGCTACAAGGGACAAGAAATTGTGGAGAGCCATGATCGTCTATGTCCTGAGGGAACACAGCAAATAAAGAAGTTTATAAAGTATATAAGACTGTAAAAGAGTAGAACTTGTGTATATTATTAGATACAATGATTGATATGTTTTCCTTTCCCTTAGAGAAGTCTGTTCATGAAATACCCAACTTTGTGACATGATTTTTCTTTTATTAGGTTGGTGTAAAAATAATGACGTAATAATGTCGTTTTTCGACGTATTTTTTAACGTCAAAAAACGACATTATTACGTCATTGGTTTTGCACCAACCTAATATTAGGTTGATGCAAAAACAATGACGTAATAATGTCGTTTTTTGACGTTAAAAAATACGTCGAAAAACGACATTATTACGTCATTATTTTTGCACCAACCTAATATTTACAAAAGAGGAAGAAAATTTTAGTTTTGTTTCCTTTTCTTGTGCATGATTTTGTCTCTTCAAATAACCAATAATATATGATTTGTGACCGCATAATAAATAAATGTATTTTTGTAAAAAGAAAGTTTTGTATTGTACATTGGCTCATTTGAATTACACAATCTCTTATGTGAAATTCTGAAAACCAAAATACTATTCAACCAAAAATGACATGGTAGTCTGACACATTGAGTCCTCACTGAATTGCTTAAGTCACACATATTCAATGTGAATGTTTTATTTGGACCTGAAGCAACAGGAGTTTTATGACAATGAACTGAGTCACCACTAAAATCAAGATGTGAAAGATCCAAAGCAATCAATCACTCTCCAGAAATAAGGAAGAAAATTAAAACATATAAAGAAAAAAAAACCAAGTTAACTGTAATTGCTGTCCTTCTATTTACCCATAGCTGAGGGGAGAAAAGTTGAATTCATAATGGTATTAGCATGTAAGTAAATGTAATAAACTAAATTTGAATTTGAACTCAGCTCTCTGATTCTTCAATCTGATCCACGATCTATCACTAAACAAATAAAAATGGGCTTATAGTCAGTCAGGGTCAAAAGTTATGGGCAGTCCCAAGCTGCCCATTCAGGTAGTTATGGTTACAGCAAACAGAGACATACAGTTAGATGGAGAAGGAAGTCTTACTGGACGAAGAGAAAATTTGGTCTGTTAGTCTATCATGATAGTAGTTGCAGTGATATCCCAAATGTCACTTAGCTCGGGGGAGAAAATTAGGATTAATACCTTTCCCAAGGATATTAGCATGTAAGTAAATGTAATGGATTCAACTGGAATTTGAACTCAGCTCTTTGATTCCTCAATCTGAGCTGTTATCCATTACTCCATAGCAATGGATTAAAGCAATGGAAAATATGTTCAATATGGAGAGATGGATTTTTTCACATTCATGCTGGTTGTTTTATATAATTAGAAGAAAGCACGGCCAATGTGTTTGTTTCTTTGTTTATTCCTGTAGACTCATGGCTTATGGCCATATCACATTGAAACACCACTTCTCATACAATCACCAAAGTTAAGCAATGTTGAGCAGGGTCAGTATCACAATGAGTGACCACTTGGAAATACAAGGTGCAGTAAGCTTGGATGTGCAGGTGGTGCAATGGATAATGGCTCAGAGTTGTGTTTGTTATATTCATTTAGGTGAAAATACCCTTGGGAAAGGTATGAATCCAACTCTTCTTCCCCTGGCTTTGGGTTAATTAGTAAGACTTGTATCACTAAAATATTATTATCTCCCAAAATATAAAAAAAATAAAAACTGCCTATAAAATATTTAGATTTTGGCATTAAATAAGCTCTTCTCCACCTCCTAGCTATGAGTTAATTAGTAGGACTTGTATCAGAAAATCATTATTACCTCCAAAGAAAAAAAATTCTTACAATTTAAAATATTTTACTGGCTTTAAATAACCTGCAAAGTGTTGATAAGCTGTAAAAAAAACAAATCAATCAAATCAAAGAGCTGAATTCCAATTCCATTTGCATGTGCTATATTGACTTACATACAAATACCCTTGGGAAAGGTATAAATCCACCACTTCTCTACCCGCTAGCTATGGGTTAATTATTAGCTGTATCATTAATTCAGTATTATCTCCTAATAAATTCTTACAATCTAAAAATATATTCTAGTTTTAAATAAGCCATAAAAAACAAATCAATCAAACCTGTAGACATTTTACAGTGTATAGGAACACTAATGATGCTGCAGTTTCAGTAACAAGTTGGATTTTATAGGATGGAGCTGCTAATCTATATCCAACCATTCAAGTTTAACTGCAGAGTTTTCTTTCTGTAAGACAGCTGACCAACTTAGGCTAGAAAATCCAGTTTCCTTTGAATTTTCCCCTAGTTTGAAGCAAAAAAATTCCTGCCATTCCCAAGGATATTTAAACAAAATGAACATAAATTGTCTCAGCAAAGATTTGAATTTCGTAATTGTTAATAATCAAGCCACCCACATCTACTCTTAAGTATTAGTCTCCCTGTACCTACTGTTAGGTTTTCCTACTGCATAGCCTTGTGTGTAACAGGTCATTTTTCATCTCAGATATCAGCTACATTAGCTATTAAATGTTAATACTCTTGTAAAAGTGTGCCCCCTAATGCAAGATAACTTGACAAAGACCATCCTTCTTCAGGCTGGTTTTGAATTCAGAAATTTCCTTCTCCTAAACTGGTTGCCACTTCAAGGCAAGATAGCCCAGTCTGCCCTGCTATTTAATTCATAGCCGAGAAAGATATATTAATGAATTAATGAATGAAACAGTATCGATCGGAGATTGAACTCAACACACTGATTTCACTTTACACACTGAAAAGCATTGCTCTCTTTGTGTTTCCCCTATTATCTATACAGGCTTGTCGCCACATCACATTGAAACAGCAGTTCCTGTATGATCACCAAAGTTAAGCTATGTCAAGCCTGGTCAGTATATAGATGGGTGACTGCTTGAGAATACAAGGTGATGTGAGCTTAGATGCATCGGTGGTCTAAAGGATAATGGCTCGGAATTGTTAATTACAGAGCCAAGTTCCAATTCCCATTGGGTTTGTTATATTCACTTATGAGCAAATAAACTTGTGAAAGGCATGAACCCACCTCTTCACCTCCAGCTATAAGTAAATTAGTAAGACTTGTATTTGTAAATTAGTAAGACTTGTATAACTAATCTATTATTATTTCCCACCAAAAAACATTCTTATAATTTAAAAATATTTTCTGGCTTTAAATAACCTGCAAAGGACTGATAAGCCATAGAAGACAAACCATTCTTATCTATGAAAAATCATAAATTCTTATATAAATCTATATTGAAAAGGTATCTAACTCAGGTAAAAACAGAACTGATTCAAATTACTTCATTTAGAAAGCATTAAACCTTTTTATTTCCATAAAAAAAAAGATCTTACACAATGAATAAGAAAACTATTTGCAATTATGCGTCGAAAAGAAAAGAAATTGGATAAAAGTGATAACATAAATGCTTAATGAAAGATTATGCACAATCTTTTAAGATTTCTGGTTTATTGTATTCCAACAAGAGCAGCATCAGATTCGTTCTTTTCATAACTTGTTCATTCTGGCTTTTATGTCTATTGAATTAAAGCAAAGAAATCTTGCTCAGCATCACCTCATTTCTTTATTTCATTTTCTGAGGAACTTATAATGAAGAAAATTTGCACAGCATAAGGCTTACTCTGTCTTCCAAAAAAACATAAGATATATCAAAAGACTACAGTCAAGATGATTTGCAATGAACTATGTTCAGGAAAGATTGGTATCATGCCTTTTTCAAGGTCATCAACTCGGTAATGTTATTGGTTGGAACCAAAATTTGAACTCATTGCAGTTTTGCCAACTGGTGCTGATAACAAAGATATCATTTAATGTTCTTTTTTCATTATTATTATTATTATTATTATTATTATTATTATTATTATTATTATTATTATTATTATTGTACTATTATTATTTCTTTTTTCTTTTTAACTCTGAAAAAATTATATTTTTACATTGGTGCTGAGTTGAGACCCAAACCCAAAATTATTTCCCATCAATGATAGAAACAAGTTTGGAATCTTTTATACGTGTAGAATGAAGTTGGGTGGGGGAGGCAGTAAAAAAAAAAAAGAAAGAGAAAAAAAGACTATAAACTCAAAATGACGAAATATTGATTGCTCCAAACTGAAATCTCTTCTCGGATGGGGAAACATTTTTCCCGCTGCACTGAAGTGATCTGTGCTAAAATCAATAATCAACTTGGCACTAGTTTGGTTTTGCTACCAGACACAGCAGCGGTATTGCCAGTAGCAGTGGTACTTCTACTAGTAGCAGTAGAAGTACTGACAGCAAGAATAGTACTGACAGCGGGGGTTCTTCTGTTTGTAGCTTCATTACTTTTAGCAGTAATATTATCAATCATAATGGTATTCCAACAAAAAGAGTAGTACTACTATGTGAAGTGGTATTTCTTCTATTCGCAGTACCACTGCAAGAGTCCTTCTACTTATAGAATTAGTATAAAAACAAAAGTACTATTAAAAACAATTTTATCTTTCCTCAGCACTGTATTATACATTACTGTACATAAGAAGCTGTTTGTTCATAACTAAGATACATTTTCTTTAAAGTTTGTAAGCATGTTGAATTAGGAAGTGAGCAGATATGGGCAGAATTGTCTTTCCCCACTCTTTCGTTATCTGTCATGGCTGCATACCAGTGACAAGACCATGGTTAATTATAACCAATGATGGGACTGAAGAGAAGAATTTTGTCCTTTTCAAGAACATTAGAACAAAAATAGAATTTAGATATTGTTCATGATACTGTTTCTTGAATTGCTCCCAACTTTAGCAGCTTGCATTTCCTTAAGAATATATTTTCTCTAAAAAGTACTTTTCATCATATGTTACAGGTTCTTTAACTTTGCATTATTTACTACTACTACTAATACTACTACTTGTAATACTACTACTAGTAGTAATGTACTTGTAAACACAAGTTTCTTCTGCTTAGAGTTGTTGATGTATTAATACATGCGACTATATACCAACTTGTGGCTACATAAAGTTAATGCGAATTGTATATACATAAAATACTTGAAGGAAGCATATACGATTAATTTGTATAAACATGATAAGTGATACTTGGGGTAAAATTATATGATGCAGACAATATTATATGGCATTTTATTAAGAGAGAAAAGAGCATTGTAAATAAATAAACTTAATATAAAGCAATTCTAACTTAAATATACAAGAATTTAAAGGTTAATAATAATTCAGCTACACATATTTATTAGTAATCAATATTTGATCAATGTTTTTTTTTCAAATTGTTTCCATTTATTTTTATTGTATTTTCTTTATTCGTAACTTCCTGAAGAAAGAGGAACTCCAATTGTTATCCTTCAGATGAAGGGGATAAACATTCAAATATTAAGAAAATCATCCACTTTTTTGTATCTTAATTAAATATTGATTGTCTCCATGTTATTCAGAATTCAAAAGAAGTCATTTTAACATTTTCTGAAGGGTTTGGTTTTATTTAAAAAATAAATAAAATAACCTCTGATAAAAAACCTACTCTTTATCAAAATTTAGTATTTTTACAGCAAATATCAATCATACAAACCAAGTATAATAAATAAAAGCAGTAACAGTTACATTTTTCTGAGTATGACGTCAACGAAGATTGAAGCTAGCAAATGGATTGGATTTTAGTCATTCTTATGCACTATCATTCTTGCTTTTATTTTTCCATTATAATTTTTTGGAGAATTAAGTATAAGATTTTAGAAGTGGAATTGTATTTCTTTACATAGTGGGCATATTATTAATTTGGGCTTCAATAAGCTTTAGTTTAACTAACAGAACTACTACTTTCTATGCACGTTACTAATAATAACATATGAGCAGGGATTAGCATTCGGTCGATTGCTATGGAAGTCATTCCTGAATGAGTGATCCATAATATGACCTGTATCAAAGTTGGCTTCGTCTTATCCATATTTTATATATTAGTGCCATTGAAACTTTGACACAATAAAAGGACTGAGATTTTTTAGGTTATAGAATCACTATTATTAGCAGCGAGATGTACAGGTGCAGTAACAGGTGCAAGCAGAGAAATCACCTAGTTCAAACCCCCACTCAAGTCTATTGTATTACTTTTGCACTACTACCCTTGAGAAAGGCATGAATCCATCTCTTCCCCCTCCTTCCTCCAGTTATGGGTTAAATAACAAGATAGAATGGGGTCTCTAACCATGAGTGGCAACCAGTCTAAGAGAAAGAAAATTTGTAATTTCAAACTGTGAAAAAAGTGAAAAGAAACCACTCCACTATCTTTCCCATGAAGTCACTGTAATTCATAGATATATTGTGGAAAAAAGGGAAGCTGTAGTGATCCATGGTCACCTACACCCTGAAGAGACATGGCATTATTCCAAAAATGATTAGTAGTCTTATGAAATGGTTTAATGGATCAAGCATCAAAGTTATTTATGATTTCTGTTCTTTATTAACTATTGATAATTTGTTAATGCCTTTAAAATAGGTATGAACTGCTCTCTGTTTCAGAATCTGTCTAGATGTCTGTACAGTACATGGTAGAGGAATATTTTCTGTAATAGAATCTTATTTACAAGCATCAATCCCCAAAGAGGATATAGGATTAAACTGAGAAAGAAAAAAACAGATAAATAATTGTTTTTTTTTTTTCAAAACATTGAATTAAAAACCTTGTCAATCTTACTTATTTTATTGGTTTTAAAAATTGCTATAAAATGTCTGAAACTTAACATTTAATGATATGCTAATCAATAATGTCAACAAAAATAAAAAAGTGGAAATTATAATTTTATTTGATGTCTACATTTGTTTTTTGAAGTTCTGATATAAATTATTTTTATTATTCCATGTATTCTTGGCTGCTTTTTTCAGCTGTTGTTTTAATATCCTGTTATACCTCTGATAATACCTTCCTCATATGAATGTTACATTTGGTTTGTAAAAGGCACTTAGTGATTTTTTTCTTTTTATTCATTGAATACTACAGTCTCACAGAGTTGCAAGAGTGAAGGTTAAGGTCTCCTGTTAATAGTATTTATTTGATGACATGAGTGATTAGAAAAACATTTTATTGAAAAGACTTACCCTTTTGATGATCCGTTCTGTAAAGAGCATTAAGAATTCATGCCATAGTTGGAGTTCTTTATGACTTTGTGTTGATCCCTGAAATGCATGGCTTTAAATGCAGCTGCAACTTTTGCAAGCTTATTGCTAATCTGCTACTATTTACATGGCAAATGTTCAGAAAATCTCTATTCTTCAGTTTCACCAGTTCAGACCTTTCCATCTAGGTCATGCTATACTACTTTCACCAAGTCAAATAACACTCATTTTCTCTATATTCCAAATGTAAGAAGAGAGTTCCACTCAGATGCTTTTTAAAAGAAATGCCATTTTGTGGAACAGACTCCCACAAGGGTACTTTTCAAAACATTACAATTTTAACTTCTACAAGTCAAGAATCAAAACATTATCTATCCTCCTTATTCTCATAATCTTCACTTCGTACCACCCTCTCGTTCATCCATATTACAATATTAGTGATACTGTTTATGAAAGCAGTACCAGTAAAAGATGCAGAGAAATAGAATTTATCATCATCATCTTTATTTGCAGCAGAGAATGTCAGGTAGATTGACTAGAGATCAAGAGTTTGTGAATTGCTTTTAAATGGAAGTAAAGTGTGAAATGTCCTAATATTTTCTTTAAATCAATTCAATGCAAGCAAGCAATATTGCCTTTAAGAAGGGGGCTATTCAGAGTGAAAGAGAATGTATAAACTTCTACTTATAAAAAGACACACGGTACAGTGGATAAAAGTATTGTTTGAAGTAATCCTGTGACTTGACCCAAAGAGTTGTGAGTTCAATACCTGACCACGGCAGAGGTGAACAAAAACTTGGAGGGTTGAGTTACTAAAGGGAGATAACTAAAATTGAGATATGGTACTTGGAACTAGAACAATCTACTCTGGTGGATGAAATAAAGGGTTTGGTCTGAAATTCCAAAGTATATCACCTGAAGAAGGTGGGAGTGTACAAAAACTGATTGATCCCATCCTACTGTATGGATCAGAATCTTGGACATTATCTGCTCATCTTGAAAAAGAACTGGAGCATATACAAATCTACTAAGAAAAATCCAGAACATCAGTTCGAGATCCTATACAGCACTTAATACAATCTACGGAGAACAGAGACCAATTTCTCTTAAGCTCAAGCAAAAACAACTACAGTTTACCGACCACTGTTACCAAGTAGACAGGGAAGTCCTCTCATCCTTAGTCCTATGGCACTCTTCTGGAAGTGTCTTCTCACAAAAATTGATTTTCCCAGACACCCTAACTCGAGACTCAGGATTGGATATTGGGGATCTCGAGACAGCAATACAGTAATGAACAGTGTGGAAAGGGATTGTCAATGGAGTTCTGACCAACCATGGTAGAAGTCGAAGGATGATGATGATATATATATATACTAATAATAAATATACATTTTGTTCATCAGCATTTGGTACAACTCTGAGTTGAAACTATTAGGCACTATTTGAAAATTGACTATTGTAAAATTTAAATATGAATGTTTATAACTGACAGTTAAGATACTAGATCAGATAGAGAAATGATCCAGGGCACTATTTTATATTTATATGAGCATGTTTGTGTGTATGTGTGTATATATATGCTTGATTTTTACTTTAAATGTATCATTATAGAAATTAGATTATATCCAATATCAGTTTTCATTTTTATATACTTATTTTTATTTTTTATTTTATTTATTATGTTTTTCATGGTTTATATATCCCACATTGTTTCAGTTTTAATTTAATAAGAGCAGGCAATAAACAGAAATAGCCGAGTAGTATGTTAATCATAGGGGACTTGTAGATCATAGCACTTTCAATGCATCCTCGTCTGACTAAATTATATTCAGTTTTTATTAAAATTGCTTTTCCCAGATCAAACTTGTGATCACAAAGGTTCCAGCACTATAGAATAGAAGTACCCTGAGTGTGTGAAATAATTTTAGTCCCCTTTCATCTTTGTATATTCTTTTCTTTAAGTTTCAGGATGTTTCACCAATGTATTTTGGGGGGATTGTTTAAAAAGTATTCTAATTTCAATAATAATACAATTAAATTAAAAATCAAGTGTTCAATCACTTAATTCAATTCATGTTTCATCTTGTGTATGATATATATAGTATATAAATTTAAAATTCTAAAATAGCTATAACAGAGCATATTCACACATGTTTTTAAAAATCACTATCATAACAGAATGCATTTTACCAAAGTTACAATAAGTTTGTCTTTGTAATTTACCCCTGAAGATGATCTTAGAATAGATCAAAAGTACTTGAGTTAAAAAAAACTACAGTACTTTCCTTGATGAATCTCACTTTAACATCAAGAAACTGATTAGACAACTGGAAAGGATCAGTTAAAAATAAGTAAATGCAATATGTCTATATTATTCAATGAAACATGTTTGAATTCAGATATGTTGCCTAAATATACATATTTATATATATATATATATATATATATATATATATATATATATATATATATATATATATATATATATATATAAATGTAATATGCATAAAAGGCTGAAACATTTTTTAGACTATTTACATGCATACTATTGTCCTCATCTCTGTTAGCATTATTACAACATTTCAGCCATTGTGTCCTCCAGCTTTCATCAGGTGTATGTTGATCCAGGTAACCAACAGGAAATTCCAAACTGAATCCCAGATTGACATACAGCTGATGAAAGGGCATAACAGCTGAAATGTTGTGATAACAATAAAAAGATGAGGACAATAAACCATATATAAAGAGTTTAAATAATAATAACATCTCATCCAAGATATTCAGGCAGAAATGGTTGAATCAATAAATCCAGAACCGTGTATATAGTTATTAATTGAATTTTCATCTGAAATTTTCATTGTATAATATTCAATCATTGTTATATTCAATACTGAATTAAGTGCTTTGATAAAGAAGCAGAGATAAATGTCAATACAGAAGAACATTTTTTGCAAGGAATATTGTCTTTTGTTAAGTTCTGAAAAATGTAAAATGATCATTTTTTTTTTTAAAAGTATATTAAATAAATTTCTAACTGAATAATACATTGGAAATAATTTTCTGACTTTGGAGAAGGTATTAGGGTGCATCAAAAGTATTTTACTTTTTAAAAGCCCTTACTCCAAAGATCAGTGGTTCCAAAACTTTTTCTCTGGGCCACATTTCCAGAATTAAAATTTGCTTGCACCTCCCTAAATTTTATGTGATAAAATATACATTTAAAAATAAAAAAAAAACAGAGAGAGAATTAAAGAGAGATAAACATGGATTTGAAATCAGAAAATTATCATTGATAACTCTCTCTTTCAACTTGTAGACCCTAGTTACTATATTCTTAATACTTGATATAATGCAAAAATATCACAATGATAAAATCAGTCAATAAGTATTTATAACTATTTATACTGGGACTCGTGCATACAATTACAAGTAATCCATAATAATATTTTAAATTTTGAAATCATATTTATTTTTGGCATATGAATTTTTAAAAACCGTTTCTAAATCTTTAATCGTCTTTAAATCATTCCACCTCATCTGCTATCCTCTTCCACCGCACCTATGAGGTGCACTGTACCATTTGGAAACCACTGCCAAAGATGAATACATGAATAAAACTAAAGACGACCTACTACTAATAATAATACTTCTACTACTATTATCATTATTATTATTGTTGTTATTGTTTTTTTTTTTGTTGTTGTTGTTGCAGTAACAGTAATAGCAATATATATATTATATATATATTATATCATTATCAATACTATTCTATTGAACTTTTTATTTCAGATGTCATAATAACAGATACAACTATTGTTATTCTGGCAATTTTGAAATGTTATTTTAAACTGAGCCTCAAAACCACTGACACATTGAATTTGGAAAATGGAAAGAAATGAAACAATAGATGCAGAAAACTGATAACTTATCCCTTGAAATAAAGTCCAGAAGTGGGCAATTATCAATTGTCAATTCTAATGTTTTAAAATACAAGGTAAATAAGAAACTAACCATAAACACTTGACAATTTTCATTGGAACTGCTAAGAACATTGAAAAGTATTATATGCAGAGCATTACATAATCTTTAAAAATACAATGTTGATTGAAATTGAGTAGAATTTTGATGCACCTTCATATATATTTATTTATAGTCCATTCTTAAACTGCAAAAATATTTCCAAACAATTAATTATTTATTGATAAAAGAGTTAAGCTTTCATATGCATGTTGCCTTGATTTGGGTTAAACAGTCACTCATTTTCTTGGATTAATGTTTTCAAGTGAATAAACCCAGTAGGTCTTGAAGAGGACTGTCTTCATCAACTCTTGTAGACTGGTGCTAGAGAATTACAAACAACGAACTTCGCCAAATAACAGAAACCACATCGCTTGAAGATTTTTAACAGCAGCAGCAACTAAAAAAGAGAGCACATACAACTGAAAGGGAAAATAATGATATAATGAAGATGTTGACTTTCCACACTATTCCCAACAAAAGCTTAGGAAGGAAACCCCCATGAATACTAGAAAAAGTAAGAACAGTTACTGATCTTTAGAAACCTATTTTCCTAAAAAACTGTTTTAACCCCTTCTCCAGCATAGATATGTATATACATTTTTATCGAAAGTGTCTTTTTCAAACTGGATGAACAAACATGTCCAAAACATAACATTCAAAACCAGCTACAGACGCGTTTATATGTCAATCTTGATTCTTTTTAGGCCCTTCTGAGCTTGAAATGAGTCCAATCGTCAACTCATAGCTTGGGTACTTCAAAGTGCCTCAGTTTCTTATTCTTCCCAAACAAATAAAAGAAATGCCTAAGAATGAAAAGTTTATCCAAAAATAATTGGCAGGAAATGGGTTAAGAGAAAGATTTCATAAATTTCAACTGACGCTAATGCTAACTCAATGAATGCAAAGTGAATGGCTAATATCCTGATTACCATTACCATTTACTTGGTATAGTATTAATCCTCAGTCTTTGAAGATGTATTGGATTAGAATGTGTGATTTAACAATATCAACTTTACTCTCTCTTTCTCTTGGCTTATGATCATATTATGCTGGTACACTGATTCTTGTACAATCACAAAAGTTAAGCAACATCAAACCTGGTCAGTACCTAGATGGGTGACCACTTGGAAATAGCAAGTACTGTAAGCTTGGATGTGTGGGAGATGTAATGGATATTGGCTTGGAAATGGAGATCAAAGAACCAAGTCCTAATTTTGGTCAAATTTGTCATATTCACTTACATGCAAATTCACCTCTTTTCACCCCAGATTTGGGTTTATTAGTAGAACTTGTATCAGTAAATCATTATTATCTTCCCCACACCACTGAAAAAATTGTTACAATCTAAAAATATTTTCTTTCTTTAAATAACCTGCAAAAGATTTATAAGCTGTAAAAAAACAAATCTCTCTCTTTTAATATACACTTGTTTGTTTAGCAGCATATCAACTCCTCATGGGTCATTTAATGCCAAAATTTAATTTTCTTGAGACCTTTGGAAATTTCTTTTTTGCAAAACTGTATTGGTGGTAATTTTTGTTTTTTTATAAAAATGTATTGCTGGTATTTTTATTATAAAAATGTATTTTTATACTTTCATAGTGTTCTGACCCCAATTTGATGGTTCACTATTTTCCCATAGCTGGGACCCTAACAGGCCCTACTACGCTTCTCAAAACCTCTTGACCAAAGTCCTTGCTGCCAGATGTAGTTTATTATCATAGTTTACTATACACTATATATACACAGTATACAATTGATAAGAATATAGTTAATGGAAACAAAATGCAAGGTTGTATTTGTGTCTTTCTGTAAAGCATTTGTATAAAATTGGATGTAACCAAAATTAAGACTCAGTTTGATGTTGTTGATTGATGTTATTTTGAACAAGAACCATCCTGAAAACTGGTTCTTTTATGTCTGAAGAGTTATTGTTAGTAGTAGTAGTATAAGTAGCTTCAATAATGCCACCAACAATAGCAAGAGGTACTGCTAGCAGCAGCAGCAGTATTCTTACAAACTGTTGTAGTAGGACAAGGATAGATAGCAGCTGAACTACCAATCATATCGTTGCAGTTAATGGCAACCATTGTAATGTTTACTAGAAATACAAAATGGCCTGTGATTGGTCACTGGAGAAACAGAATTAAAAGAATAATTTCAAATACTGTTTCCTGCCTGCAAGTATCATTTGACATGAAAACTTTCTGGAAAAGCATAAAACTCAATTATTCTTAGTCCTACTCTATTGGCAATCATTTGGATTTTGTCCTATTATACAATGTGTAGGTTTGCTGCTTGGGGGTGGGCTGCCCCCAGAAAGTCATCCCCACCCTTGGTGAAAATGATGTGAACTAATTTTAGTGTGCAAATTCTAACTTGCACCCCCACACAAAACATTCTGGCAATGGGCCTGACACTATGGAAACATGGCTTCCTATAAGTATATACTATACTTAATGGACTGTAAGACCCAAATATTAGAATTTAATAAATTTATATAAAAGCAAAGAAAGGAAAAGAAACTTTTTTTAGCTGAAATGGAATCATGAATGAAGTGTCACTAAGATTTGATATACCATTCAACAATGTATGTGTGTATGTGTGTTTGTCTGTGGGTATATATATATATATATATATATATATATATATATATATATATATATATATATACATATATATGTAGAAGGTACGATATACAAATAGATATCTGACTAATAGCAGGAAATCTGACTAATAGAATGGGTTCCTGTACAATCACTAAAGTTAAGCAATGCTGAGTCTGTTCCATAGCTTTTAGGGAAATATTTAACATTGGTGTTTTCATTCATTTTATCATTCACACACACACACACATATTACTTCAAACATTATTATAGTGGATAATCGTATTTCAAATAGACTTCCCATTTTTATTTGTTAAACAGTGTGTATTACATCACTTGAACAACACATTTAAGTAAATCTAAGTAAAGAAAATGTGTCCCCCTGGCATGGGTTGAACCTGCATCTCCCTTTGTAGAGGAAACTGATGTTTGGTCGTGCATACTTTACTGCTCAACCACAATGGACTTCACAGTAAACAAGGCTCTTTTTACCCAATTAAAGAAAGGCACATCCCCTTCACTCAGATTATTTGTCTCAATTATTTTCTTATAAAAATGTCAGGTTAAAAACAAATCCATTAAATCTTTAGCAATATATATATATAAAATAATGATTGAATATTGTATTGAAAAGGGGTTGTAAAAGTATATAAATAAATTATACATACATACATATATATATATATATGTATATAAAGATATTTTTATGTTTATACATTCTTTTTTAGATACAAATATTTAAGTAAATGCTCTGTTTATAATAAACAGTATTAACAACATTTACCGGCCTGAATGTCCAAGGAATTTTCATAGAAAATATTCGTCCTCCAACAGGAATCGAACCTGTATCCTATACAGAACTGTCATATAGTCTGACATGCCTTAACTAATTGGGCTACAGAGGATTGCTTGGTTAGCAAGGTCAATTTATTCAATTCCTGTCGGAGGATGAATATTTTCTATGAAAATTACTCAGACATTCAGGCTGGTAAATATTGTTAATACAGTTTATTATGAACAGAACATTTACTTAAATATTTGTATCTATAAAAGGAATGTATAAACATAAAAATGTTTTCAAATAATTGTCGGACTTTGTCCATTTCATAATATATATATATATATATATATATATATATATGTATATATATATATGCACCAAAAACAAGGTTGCATCTTTGTAGTGAGTAAATTGTTTTTGTTTATATGAAAAAATTATAACATATATATATATATATATATATATATATATATATATATATATAAAAGAGAGATTGTTCCCATATTTTTCTTATAATATCTAGATCTAATAGGCTGGTGAAAGAAATTAAAAAACAATAATAATATTGATAATAAAACTGATAATATTTATTGTATATTAACAGACCTTTTGACCAAATTGAAGCTTGATGAGAAAGATGTTAAAAATCAGAATTTTTAGACCCACCTGTGTCTGTTTCAATGAGACATGAAATAAAAAATGTAAAATGAAATGGGAAAAAAATTCTCTCATTTTGTCTTTGTCAAATTTGATCCTGAAACTAATAAAAGACATGGCAGAATATTTTTCCTTTCAAGCAATGACATATCTAGGGCATCACAAGTAGGACACATGCCATAGGCTCCACTTGATGGGAAGCTGTGATGCCATTGAACACTGAGAAAATAATTTATAGTATAATCTTCATTAATTAGGCTTTAATCATGAGGCAACCAGTGCCAGATTTACAGTATGGGCTTCAGGCCAGGAACCCCAAGACTAGAGGGGTCCTCAAGAGTCTTGGGTTATGGATAAAACTAAAAAAAATAAAAGATATAAGAACAGAGCAAATTTCTTTATTTTCAGAATTAATGGGCCTCCTTTGAACTAATTTGAAATAATTTCAAGTATTTGGGCCCATCTAGATAGAGTGGGTCTTTTAAATTCAAATTTGATGCATCTTTTTTAGAGTTTTTATGTAGATCTTTTTAGTTTTTTTCTTATTAATCAAATTCACCTCATGCAAGCCAGTAAATCCACTAAAACACAAGGGGGTGGGTTACTGAGTGTGAAATCATTAGAAAACAGAAACATTATTAAGGTGTGAGTACAATAGAAAACTTATCAGGAAAACAGCAGAAATGACTGTTTAAATAATAGCTACCTTTTGTTGGCTGGAAAGTATGGAGCCAGAAGAATGTTCCATAATCAAAAAAAGAAACTGTCAGCATAGAACTTATGTCTATGTCTAGCCAATTCAGTTGTGAGAAGATGAGACCTTGGTGCCAATCTAGCATTGAGCATAAATTCAATGGGTCTAGATACCATAGCGTAAAGCTCATCCGAATAATTACCAGGAAAGTATTTACAGAAAAGGCACAGGGAAGTAACTTTATGATGGCAGGAAAGTGACTGAAGCCAAGACACCAGGTCAAGACCAACAATATAGCAGATTCTTTTTTGGATTTTATCAGGAATCTCTAAATATATAGCAGAAGCACTGCACCATTTGCATAATTTGTCTACTTTGCTCAGTTTTTGTTGTTTTACACTTCATTGAACACAGATATGTAATAAGTGTAAAATTGCTCAATATTGTACAATATTGGATATGGGAGAGTAAACATACGTAATGAAGGGGGCCCCCAAATTCTATTAGTCCAGAGGCCTCTTAAAGCTTAAACTCAACATTTAACACTAACAAAATTATTCTCATTGGTCTCTTAATTTCAAGTAAAGAAAACATGGTTCAACCTGAGCAAAATGAAAATTGAAAAATGTATACTTTAGCAAAGCATCAGCACCTTTCTTAGTTCCTTGCTTCTACCTGTCTTCTTGTAAAAATCTTTTGAGACATGATAATGATTTTAGTGATACAAGTCTTACTAATTCATAGCTTGAGGAGAAGAGGTGCACAAGTGAATATAACAAACCCAACTGGAATTGAAACTTGGTTCTCTGATAAACAATTCCGAGCAAATTATCCATTACACCACTCATACATCAAAGCTTACAGCACCTGGTGTTCTCAAGCAGTCACCCATCTAACTACTGGTCAGACTCGACATTGCTTAACTTCAGTGGTGTTTCAACATGTTATGGCCATAAGTCATAGCAGCTGCACATCCAAGCTTATAGCACCTATTATCCCCAAACAGCTACCCATCTAGATACTGATCAGGCTTGATGTTGCTTAACATCGGTGATCGTACGGGAACCAGTATTTTGACATAATATAGCAGTAAGCTCGGTAAATATCAGCTTCAACACTATTTAGAGGAATTTGGTAGAAATCATCTTTATTCAGGTGCACTGCGAGTTGGAGCCAGTTGGAGAATTGGAAACAGTGGCATCTGACTTCAGACGATTTCTTTCAATGAATGTTCTTTGACGACTCTTAGTGGCAACTTATCATCATGTAGTGCCATTATACATTCATAATTTTTAATGAAAAACTTAAATAAATATTTAAAATATCATTACATATTTTATAGACGTTTAAACGGTAAAAATTATTTTCTTATGTCATAATTTGTTAAAAGACAGTCTGGTGCCATTAAATCACATTTTTTCTGAATTAAAAACATGAAGTACACTTAAAATGTTTTCATATTGTCTGACGTAATATACTTTAAAAGATTTTGTCTTGTAACAATTGCAGTGTCATAATTTCGTAAAAGAATGTTAAAATTTAAATTGTCAAAATTTAAATTTCCTTCAAATAAAATATGATAATTAAGAGATAGTCTTCTCATTGAAGTGCCATATATTATTTTATGTATTAATAGGCTTAACATGTATCTTTGAACTAAATAGATCTAATTTGCACCTTGCTAGTGTATCAGATGTTTAGATAAGGGTGTAATTTTTGTGTCATACTATAGGTATCATGTTACATAGTTATACCTCTATTTCAAAGACAAATGTTTAAAGTTTGGATTAAGAAGGATAGAGCTGATGAGATATTCAAATTTAATTTTTTTAAATGTTTAAATCATAAACAACTACAAAAACTTTCCCCCAGTTTATAATATTTCATAGTCTACTAGTTGAAATATCAGGATGAAGTCTTGATCCTTAATATTGAAACTCATTTTTATTCCTTAAGTTCTTACAATAGACAAATCAAAGTAGTGCTGATTATGGCTACAAGAATAGTAATAGCTACAAGTGAGAGTGGTACTACCTGAAGCAGCGGTACTTTCACTAATTGCAGCGGTATTTCTGGTGCAGATAGCAGCAGTGGCGCTGTTCCAGTAGTATGTTCCAGTAGTAGAAACAGAAGTTGAAGTATTACTTAGTCACTGCCATTACTTTTACTTATAGCAAGAATAAAGTATGTAAGATCAATTTCATAGTAACATTGATTGTGAATAGATTCATCCACTTAAAGAACTGAAAATGTGTTGATGTGAAAGAAAACTTGCACACCATCACCTCAAATAATTTGCATACCACAAATTGAAATACCAGTAATGACATCAAATCAGCTGAAGGGAATTTCGAGTTCATGCCTATAATTTTAACATAATAAAGCACAAGCTATAGTAATTTTTTATCTTTGTCAATTTTTAAGAAATTAATGATCAGGAAAACGACTTAATCATTTATACGACTGTCCTCCTGTTCTTTATAATGTACTGGGGTGGTTAACAACTGGGGTGGGGTAGACATTTCTTGTGAATTTTTAGTTTGGGTGGGAGTCAAAATAAGTTGGTACCACTAAAACCTTCTGCTTTAACAAGTTGAGGAGAGGCAGCATGAAGTATAAAAATTTCAGAGCTGTAATAAGTGGATATAGTTGATATAAAATCAAAGAAATGGACGCTGACCATCCCCTGACTAAATAGGGCTTAAAGAGTCTTCTTTTATCTACTGTGTTCCTTCGCGGCTCTCCACAACTTCCTATCCTTTGAAGATCTAAGTAATATTTGTTTCTTTATTAATGCTGCCAGTTCTACTTTGGATTTTCATTTACACAAGCTTATTAAGTAGGTTACTCACTGATCCTCTAGCCTTCAGCATTTCTTCTTCTTCTTCTTCTTCTTCTTCTTCTTCTTCTTCCTCCTCCTCCTCTTCCTTCTTCTTCTTCTTCTTCTTCTTCTTCTTCTTCTTCTTCCATTCCGCCATCCATTCACACAAGCCTTCCCTGTCTCTCTTGTCCTCAATATGCCCCATGTGGATTAAGTTTTCTAAGCCTTCTTTCCTCATTATGTGTTCAAGGAATTCTATCTGTCTTTTCCTGATTTCAATTAGAAGTTTTTTTTTTGTTGCCATCTTCTTTAAGACTTCCTTGCTGCTTACTAACACTGTCTATGGAATTCCCAGTATCTTTCTGTAGAACCACATTTCTGATATTCTGTACATAAATAATAAAACCATTGTTTTGCATAACAAAATGAAGTTATTTTCATAATGACTTAAAAAGCCAACTATTGGAGAGAAGAATATAATGCATACAGCTCTTTCTAACTCAGGCACATTTGCCATTTCATTTAAAAAAAAAAAATAATAATAAAATAATCAAAATAGCAACACAAGGTATTCTGTTATGAAACTGTTGTTTAATAATATTTGCCTAGACTCTCAATAATTTTGCTGCAATCTGGTCATCTGGAAGTTCTTGCTATAATAATAAGCTTGCTGATATTGTCAAACACCAATAACACAAGGAGAAGGAAAATATTTGATATACAAAAAGCAGAGTACCCTCCCTTGTTGCATTCAGTTTTGTCCTTCTGGAGTATAATTTTATTACAATTTGTGGTTATCTGTCATTGCAAAACTGGTTATATGTATTATAGATACCTAAAAAAAGCAATACCTAAGGTTCGAAACGTATTTTAAAAATGAAAAATCTTTCTTGAAGGTTATATTTTCATATTAATTCCATTCTAATAGATTAAATTTAATAATTCCAATAAGCAAAATACTTTTGGTGTATTTCAAACTCAAAATTTATCAGAATTATTTTTTTTGATTATGTGTAAAATCACTAAAATCATTCATATTGACAAATCTGTTGATACAACATAATTGCCTTTATTAAAAAAATTTAAATAATAAAATATACTTTTCTGAAACATTTTCTGAGAAAAATTAACTGATTTAAAGTTTAATTAATCTGAATTGAAAGAAATATCACATACGTTTAGTTTAAAATATCACGGAAAAGCATTTCTAACTCAGAATTGGGTGTTTTGTGAGGTGTTGACACATCTATTGACAGTCTGACGTTAGGAGAATTTAAGTAAGGAGGAGATAATTGTAATAAAATTGTATGACAAATACAACATAAATGACTTTTTTATATAATTTTTTTAACAACCCAGGAATACTAAACATTTTAAATATTCTAAATATTCTAATATTTTATTGAATTTTACATACTTTGGCTTTATAAGTCTTACGTATGAAAACGCTTGTTAAGGAAATGCTAGAAAATTACCAATAAATCTAAATTTAGTATAGTTATTGCTCTTAATTTCTGATAATGTCATCATAAACATGCTACCTCCCTGTCCAAGTACTATTGGAGTTTAAAGAAGAAAAGCAAAACTCCCACTGTTAAATGGAAGTTAATTAGAAGAGCTCATACCTGTAATTCTTTATATGCACCATGTTACTTCTGTCTCAATGATAAGCTAGAAATCATTA
This sequence comes from Acanthosepion lycidas, assembly GCA_963932145.1. Lineage (NCBI taxonomy): Eukaryota > Metazoa > Mollusca > Cephalopoda > Sepiida > Sepiidae > Acanthosepion > Acanthosepion lycidas. The sequence continues at coordinate 44,392,279 of OZ010599.1, read as the reverse complement.
AATTTAAGAACAAGATAAACCTATTAAATCAGAGGAAGGAGCTCACTGTTAATTGCAGGCATAAATTATCTTTTAACTTGCTTTCTGGGTAGATAGAATATTGTATGTAAAGATGAAGTGGTATCATAAGTATGTAATTTTTTTTTTGTCCTTAAATTTTTGATTATTATCTACCTCTATATGCTAAGAATTTAATATAAAGTAGATTATTTAGTTAATATGGAAGAGTTGTAACTCTTATTGAATTAATCTTATATAAACTCTGGATTTAATATGGCTATTTTGGTAAGGATGTTTGTACATTAGTATATTTGTTTCTACTTCTGAGCACACTTTTGTAGGTGCTTGTTTTTATGTTTGTGTTTATATGTGCTCGTTTTTTATGTCCATTAACATCTGTTTGTATATGAATGTTCATGTTTGTATATTTATATATATTTTTTCTTTATTGATATTTTTATATTTTTATTGTTTTGCACTTGTGTATATTTTAATACATTTTTTATGTTTAAATGTTCTTTTTATAGATACAAATGTTTAAGTAAATGCTCTGTTTATAATAAACAGTATTAGCGACATTTACAGGCCTGAATGTTCGATAAATTTTCATAGAAAATATGCGTTCTCCGAGAGAAATCGAACCTGTATCCTATACGGAACTGTCATATAGCCTAACGTGCTTTTATCAATTGAGCCACAGAGGAGCGTTTCGGTTAGCAAGGTTGATTTTACTGGGTTTTTTTTTTTTTCGGAGGATGCATATATTCTATGAAAATTTCTCAGACATTCATGCCAGTAAATGTCATTAGTAATGTTTATTATAAACAGAGCATTTACTTAAATATTTGTATCTATAAAAAGAATGTATAAACATAAAAAATGTCTTAAAATAATTGTCGGACTTTGTCCATTTCATAATTTGTGTATATGTATATTTTTTATATATGCTTTTACATGCATTGGTGTACATAATATATGTTGCTTTCTTTGGTACTCCTTTCACTAGAATCAAATTTAACTAATAAATTGATACTTGGATATAAATACTAATAATGGTATAAGTATGTTATAATCATGAAATAATGTGTATTTATATATATATATATATATATATATATATATTTATTTTATGTTTTTTATAGCCTAACATGTCTTTCTATTTCATATTTCTTAATTTACTTGATAAAAAGAATTTATTTATTTATATATATGTATGTGATTTTATGTTTTGTATATGTATGTTTATATATGTATTTATGTATGTATGTATGTGTATATATGTATATATATATCTGTATATGTATATCTGTATGTAGGTATGTCTTTATATATATATATATATATATATATATATATATATATATATATATATTTGGTTGGATTGATGTGAGTTTGTGACCCTGGGTTTCACACTTTTGCGATCGTCAGACAATCGCAAAAGCGTGAAACCCAGGATCACAAACTCACATCAATCCAACCAAATATGTTAGCTCTATCTCTGATATTGAGCGCTTTCTAATAAGTACCACGCATATAATATATAAATAATTATATATATATATATATTTATTTATATTTATATACACACACTTTTCACATATATATATATATATATATATATATATATAATATATATATATATATATATATATATATATTTGTGCATATGTTTATATATTTGTATATTGATTTTTCATGTTTGTGCAATTTTGACTGGTAGTTTGCATTGCCTCTGTAGTTATTTGGATGATTGAATGTTGATGAGTTTGTTTATTTGTCATTTGTATATTTGCATGCTCATACATTCAATCATATTTATGTGTTTGTGTATTATGACATGATGTCTGTCTGTCTTGTCACTAATAAACCTTTCTCCCTCATTCACGAAATCTCTAATCACAACCCTGTCAATGTAACTAATTTTGAAACCATATATTGCACCTCTTACTTCTGCTCAGATTAGGACAGAAAACTCAATATAATACTAAGAGCAAGACATGAAAATTTAGACATATTTTCTCCATTTTTTCTTTGAATAATTTTGTAAGTTTCTAAACTTGATGCATGGTTATATTTAGAGTTTAATATTTATAACTTTTATTTTTTAATTACATAATAAATTGGACATTAATTAATTATCCTGATTACCTATATAACCTAATATTCATTTTAAAGCATTAATAAACAGTATCTAGGGCCCGTTGTCGCGTTATTTGAATTATAAAATACTTGTAATTTGATTGGCCCTTACATCTTGTGTAAAAATATTCCATCTAGTGGAGGTAGCGGTTGGTTTTGAACTCTCTAAAAACTTTTTATTTTACAATTAACACCATCACTTGACAAGACACCAGAAGTGTTGAAACAAAATGGCTATTTTTGAAGTGAAGTTATAACATACTTATGTTATAATTTTTAAATAAATATTATTCTCTCTACTTTGTATTGAGCACTTTTTAAAAAATAGTGTTTTTGGTTACTGGAATTTTATTCTATCTATACTGACTTTGTATTCATATATATATATATATATATATATATATATATTTCATTTTTTTTATTTTACAGTAAGGTTCACCCTATACTAGGGGCCAGTCAAGGTAGAGGGTTACATTAGGATACAGTTTGTATGGATAGGAGAGGAAGGTAACGGTTAATTCTAGACTTGAATAGATTAAGACTGTAGTGATTGGGGAGTCAGTTCCCAAGAGCAGCAATTTGCTTGAAGATGCAGTTTGAGTGGAATTTACTTCTCATCAATGAAACATGGAGGGAATATGGGTGGCTTTCTAAATGTAAGTGGCATGGTGGGTCCTTGCTGTGAAGGTTAGGCCTGGCAGAACCAAGGAATGTAGTCCATCTGAGCACTTTCCATGAAAATAGTGATAGAGCAGTGAAAAGGTTGCCACATCCCACCAATGAGGCAGGAGTTGGAGTGTGGAAAATAATGTCACCTACAAGCACTCAGAGTTGCTTCTGGACTCTGTCAAGACTGGAGAGTGCAGTCCATGCAGCTCCTGCCCAAATATGACAGCAGTACTCCATTCTTGGCCTAATCTGGCTCTTGTGAATGTAGAGGATAGCACATGGGGTAGTATAGGGAGCCAAACATTTTACCTAGCTTGTATGTATGAGATCCACTATAGGTCAGGTGTGAGTTTATGGCCTAATATCCTCTCAAGGCAAGGTGACTTTCTGAGGAGACATCCATTCATCGTGAGTGTTGGTAGTTTAGAAATCAATCAACAATGGTAGAATGTAACTAGTTTGGTTTTCAATGCATTGAATGCAGCCAGCCATTTTTCTCCAATTGGTCGATATATATATATATATATATATATATATATATATATATATATATATATATATATATATATATATTGTTTGCAGGCATATGCTGGTCAAGAGTTTAGTTGGAAAACATGTTTCCTGGTATATTTATCTCACAACAAAAATGGCAGACTTGAAATATCAGTCCAGGTGATAAAATAAAAAGAAACAACAAAACTATATATAAAGGGTGTTTCATTAAGACAGATTATATATAAGTGTGTTTCATTAAGATGGATCAAAGTCAGCAGTAAATAAATCAGTGTTATTGGTGAAAATTTATTTATTTCTCTATTGGATCATATTATTTAAGTCATGGCAATTATGTGTGAAAAATAATATCACCCAAATGTCCATCAAATCTGAAAGAAAAAGAAAAAATCATTAGACCCTTAAACTTAATTCACATTTAAAATCAGTCCAAGTTATTGGAACACCCTTTATAAGCTAACGATGATGTATGTATTAACAAAACAAGGGTATATATAAACAATAGAATTTTGTTGTGTGTTATAAAACACTGAACATGAATGAAGAAAACTTTTAAACTAGTTAATTGTTTGCATGTGTGTAGTTTTGTGTAGGAGAAAGTCCTAGAGAAAATGAAGTGAAAGGTGCATGCATACATGTGTGCTTTCCCTAATGGGAAAGCCTTTCCATCATTTGACCTACATCTTACCATCCCTGAGTGAAAATGTTACTGCCTATTTATAGGCTTAGGAATGTCCCCTAGTGGCAGTTTTTTTAGGAAAGTAAATGGGGTAACTCCACAATATATATATATATATATATATATATATATATATATATATATATATATATACAGGAATATCTACTCCTATATGTGTATCCATTAACTATAGTATTTATAGCAATAAGAAATAATATCAGAGTAAAAACATCTATTGCTTAAAAATTACTTTGTTTCCATTTAAGGTATGAAAGTAAAGTTAGCAGATATAAACTTCTAAAAAGGTTTTAACAAGAGATACACAATTCTTGAATAGGGTAACTGAGGCTTGTTTTATCATGATAGCTTCCCAGGGCTTAATTGATAACGTATGCTTTTATGCATATATGTCAGGCAAATTGTCAAAATGTTTTGAGTGACTTCAAGTCACAAGTAAAAATTTGCATATTAAAATTAGTTCACATCCTTTTCACAGTGGCAAGTGCAAATGATTTTCTTGTAGGGACAGGCCACAACCTTGGTGATGGGCCTGGCGTCTCTGTGTGTTGGGTACATAGAAAAATCAGATAATAAGAAGCTGATGTGTTTTGTGAGCATGTTACTTATGAAAACTTAAATAAGTTAACAGAGCCATGATTTATCAGGATATCTTCCCAAGACTTAACTGATGAGACACACTTTTATATATGTATGTCAGGCATACTTTGGCTTTATAAGTCTTACTTATGTAATACTTTATTGTACACACATACTTTGGCTTTATAAGTCTTACTTATGTAATACTTTATTGTACATAAGGCTTTATAAGTCTTACTTATGTAATACTTTATTACCCACAGTAATAAAAATGAGTTGACAGAAAGAGAGAGAAAGAGATTATAAACAAATAAACAAATGGGGTAATAGTGTTTTATGTCATATATATATATATATATATATATATATATATATATATATATATATATATATATATATATATATATGTATGTATATATATATATATATATATATATATATATGTATGTATGTATGTATGTATTTAGTCATTTTATATATATATATTTAGTCATTATATATGTGTGTGTGTAATTAGTCATTTTTGCAGGGAAACTGTTTTAAATAAATTCTCAGTTTCATGGTTTTTTTTTCTTAGCTTTCTAATGGCAATATGACATTTATTACACCTTGTATTTAGGTAACTTGGAATAGCACAAATCCAAAAGGCTTTTCTATTTCTGAACCCATATAAGAGTAATAAAAAGACACAGAAAACGACACACACTCAAATATATACACGTACACAAAAACACACATGCAGAAACACACATACCAACAACATGCGTGCACACCTACATATATACAGATATGCATGTGTGCACACATATATGCACATATGCACATATATATATACCTATATATATGCATGTATATTCATGGAAATGTGCACATACATACACATGCACAACAGATATGCATTTACAAAAATGCACACACAAATATACATACACATTAATATAAAAAATGAAAACAGGATGTGCACAATGGGAGTGTTCAGTTCAGTTTTCTAAGATTTTTCAAACTAATTAGTTAATTGATTTATCTAATTTTTGCTCAAATTTCTTGTAAATTATATTCTTTATTGATGAACATGTAAATAAAAATATTAACACTAACCCTGAGAAAACTTCTGTGTTACTTTTAACTTCTCTTTGTTACTCACTGATATGACTGGATGTCTGTCCTTGTCTCGATTGTCATCATTTCAACATTTTAATTGTTGTACTTTCTGGCCTGTTGTAATTGGTAATCTTCCAGGAATTCTGAACTGAGCCTATCATTCAATCCATGGCAGTAAATTGTCCTCCTTCTACCATTTTTGCTGGGTGATATCTTGTATCACTTAGCAGAATTTAATCTTGTTAATTTCTCCTTGTGTTATCGCTAATCTCTTCCACTGAGCCTATGTATATGAATTTTTCTCACTACCTCAGAATTGCCAGGTAACTTGATCCACTTGACAAATGCTTTTATCCACTAGGCCATATATACATTCGATGACTGCCAATCAAACCCAAAACTATCGCCAGTCATGATTAATGGAATTCCCCACAAGGAGGCACCATGCCTTGAGAGAATATTGTGCCACAAACTCACCCCCAACTTCAAGTGGAACTCTTATATACAATCCATCACTAAAGATGCAGGTAAAATGATTGGCTCCCTGTACTGCTCCATTAAGTACCTTGTTCTTCATGCTATCTTCTATCTATATAAGAGCCATCTCAGGCTGAAAATGGAGTACTGTTATCATATTTGGGTGGGAGATGCCCAGACCTCACTTTCCAGTTTCAATAGAGCTCAAAACCATCTCAGTCTTTGTTAGAGAAGAATTATTTTCCAGTCTCCAACCTCTCTTTCACGGTTGGTAACTCTCTCCCAAGGGGTGAGTTTTTGCTGCTCTATTGCTACTTTCATGGAAAGTGCTTCGACAAACTACATTCCTTGGTTCCACCAGGTCTAGCCTTCATGGCCAGGACCCACCATGCCACTTATATAGTAGCAAACAACCCACATTCCTTCCGTATTCCATCAGAGAGAAGTAAGTTCCACTCAAACAGCTTCTTCATGCAAACCACTACCTTGTGGGACAGACTCCCAAGAGAATGTTTCCCCAATAATTACAATCTTAACCTGTTCAAAGCTAGAGTTAACTGTTATCTTCCCCCCCTCCTATTTATATAAACTACCCCTTAACATAACCTTCTACTGAAAGTGACCCCCAGGTTTTGTACTGGGTGAACTTTACTGTAAAAAAAAATATATATATGTATCTCATATATAAAATCCATCAAAGAGCTCAAACCTTAAGAAATTATTTGGAAATATGGCCTTGTGCCTGAGTGTCTTCATCCAACAAATGCCTATTTACTCAGACCACTGTATGGTGTTATTCTCTTTCTCTTTGCTGTGTTTTTTCAGGATGTGGGTGATTATTGTTCTTCTTCACAGGTTCCTGCTTTGTATTACATTCTCCTTTATGGCTCTTTTTTTTCTATTTGGAATTTGTTCCTTCATCTATTTGCAAAAATTTATCAAATAGAATAATGCTTTCTGACTTACTTACCCCAATGCTTCATACTTTCTACTACCTCTTTTGAAGTCATCCCTCTAGACATATTTGCAGCAATCTTTCAAAAATTACTGTTCACAAAGTGTAGTGGAAAAAATATATACTACATTACATACTACATTACTTTGGTTAACACTTTTCAAGTTGCCCAAATATTTAGAGCAGCTCTCCATAAATATAAAATTTATCTTAGTCAAGATAAGTTTTGGTTAAGATAAATTTTCCTTTAGTCTTTATTCATATTATCTATTTTACAGATATATTTTAGTTATATATGAAATTTTCAGGATATATTTATATGAGCAGTATATCATGTGTGCATAAGCTTATATATATCCTTATTGAAAATAAATAAATAAATTAATAATAATAATAATAATAATAATAATAATAATAATTAAAAAAACGATGCAACCCTTCCATTTTTCAACAGCTACGAGAACACAATTTAAGAAAAGAAAAAGAAAAGAAAAAACAATGTTTGACAATGTTAAATAATATTTCAACAGTATGTCTGTCTACTTCAAGCTAAATTTAAAAACTTTTCAAGTATAATAATATTTAAATCTACAAAAAATTATAAGGCTTTGTACAAACGTTACTTGTCTTGTAATGAATGCATCAAAATGAATGAAATGCTACCATAATAATAATAATAATCTCTATCTATAAAAGGTAGGATGTGTGTGTATAACGAATGCACAGCTGCAATCTTTGACGTATTTGCACCAAAATTTACATGCACATGCTCCAAGTTAGCAGAAAGGCCAAGACTGACTTTGCATTTCCCAACTCCCATCGATAGTAGAAATAATCAATTTTTTCATGCTTCTATGGCAGTTTTCATGTAGTTTGCAGCCATTTTCTACTGGCCAGAGTGGGAGCCAATAGCTGGTTACCATGAATAGGCAGGAAGATTCCATTGGCCAGCGTGAGAGCCAACAGCTGAGTGACACAAATGTTAACTAACATGCTACCATGCAAAAAAAATCGATATCTGCATTCGTCACAAGTGGGAAAAATTTAAATCTGCATGGCACTTTACTCCAGTTGGTTCATTCACTTGCTTAAACTCAATGTTGATTCTGATTCCACAGAACTGGGTTGGGTGTGAAAAAGTATTTGTTGTTAACATTCTTTTTTCATTCGTTTTTTCCAGTTACGAGTCCTTTTTTAAAGCTGATCGTTTTGTGTTCATTTTGTTTAGTTCTTTTTTCATAACAGATTTAATGTTTAGTATAGAGCTTAGAAAAAATTCACAGTGTGAGATAGGCAAGAAGTAAGGCATGTAGCAACATGAGCACAGCAAAGGGCACTCCTTTAAAAGCAAGGAAGGGGAAAAATATTTTAAGTCAAGTGATAGCGATTGCTGTATGAGTCGTACGATTTTTTAATCAAGCACGGGCAACGCAAAGGGAAATGCAAAGTTGGTATTGGCCTTCCCACTAACTTTGTGCATGTAAATTTTGGTGCAAATTCGTCGAAAATTGCAGCCATGCATTCGTTGCACACACACACACATCCTGCCTTTTATAGATAGAGATAATGCTATTAACATATATTACCAAAATCAAATGCAACACAATTATAAAAAAGGTGAAACAACAACTAAAAACATCATATAGATATATATAAAACTGGTTGATAAAAATATTTCCCTATAAAAATATTTCCCTATAAAAATATTTCCCTATAAAAATATTTCCCTATAAAAAATGTCATGCACATTGTAAGTGTTTGTTGTTGTGACAGCAAACAACTCAGTGGGGGAAAACTAGCTAGTTATAAATAATCCCTCAAAAACCAAACTAGTTACATTACATCATCATCAAGCAGACCCCAAACTACCTCCAACTAACAACTTCTTGGCAAAACTAGTAGTTATGTACAGATAACCCCCAATGCTTACTCATAGTATTGGATTATATTCAGAGAGTCTTAGTCACTTTCAATCTTTATCGTCCATCTCAATCTTGCATATGCTTTGGATTAAAATGTGGGAGACTTACCCTCTTACCTAATGCCTTACCTGTTCCAGGAAGATTTAGATGATAGGACTAGATGCAGAAATTTTTAGGTTCGTTTTCAGAAGGGTTAAATTTTAACTAATTATCAGTAAACAATTAAAATACATTTTTATTTCATTTTCTTGCTAGACAAATTTCTACCTCAAGTGTTTTGTCTTGTAATGTTATAAGTTGTTGAAAACCCACATTTTCTTCAAAACTAGGCCTGCACTGTTTGGATGGATGGATGGATGGTTGAGTGGTTGAGTGTTAAAATTATAGTATTAAACTTAAATTTTATCAAGTGTCTGTGCTGTTGTTAGAGAAAGTAAGTAATTTGAGAGTTCAATGCTTATCAAGGTCAACTTTGAATTTAATTTTCTCAATCATCATTCCTCAGACTTTTCTATTTAGATTAGAACTCAATTGTTTCTGAGTATTGTTTCAATTCTCTTTTAAGATCTGTGGCCATTGTGTGCACTGCTTCTAGTTAGACTAAAAGAAACGGCAACAATATTTTACACATGTAAATGATGGGGTATAAGAAGATGAAAGACAATTTCAACAATGCAGTATTTTATATTTTTATTTCTTATATAACTGAATAAAAACAGAAAATACATTAGTGTGCATGCAAAAGAAAGAAGGCATTACATTTTAGCAATTATGTGGGTGATGTGCATGTAAGTTCAGTCATCCGTTTAAAAAGTATTCTTATGCCCAGGAGGAGGTCCCAGTCGATGTCATCCCTACAACATGCTGGGCAGAGAGGATGAAGACAGGATATGTCCTGTTTTTATAGCTGCTTGTCCACTTGGATGTAATGGATAGTGGCTGAGAATCAGAAATTAGAGAGACAAGTTCCAACTGCAATTAGCATTTGTTATATTCACTTGCATGCAAATAAACTCAGGATGGGTATGAATCCGCCTCTTCTCCCCACCCCAGTAATTATCAGTCTAACTCTGCCTCTTACTCTGTAACCCCCTACTTTGAGTGACCCTTGAGCCTGCTATGGCTGTAAAAAAAAATGTATTTTTGTTTTTATATAATGAAGTAATAAAGGAGAGAAAATACACTAGTATGTGTGCAAAAGAAAGAAGAGATTAGAAGTTAGGAACTATATGGATGTGTGTGAAAGAAAGTTTAGTAACTAAGGGGAAAGATATCCTCAGTTCACGAATAAGGTCTTGTGGATGTCATCAATACAACATGCTGAGCAGATAAAAAGAGACAAGAGAATGAAGACAATATATGTCTCATTTGGTAGCAGCCTCTAATCTTTATTTCTCCAAATCATGAAATCTTTTTTTCTTTCTTTTTACCTATTGATAAAAAAATATATTTTCACACAAGATCCACAGTAATTGAAAAATAAGTTATTGGAAGGATGAATTGAAAATATGTTTTACTCTAGCCTGTGTTTTATATTAGCTGCTTTACATTTTATTGACATGTACATATTGGAATTTGAAGGTTTGAATAGTTAACCCCAATTTTCCAAAAAAATGATTGCTCTGGATACTAATTAAAACCAATGATTTCAAACAAAATCCAAGGATTTTGTTTGGACATCTTTAACTTTCAACAATTTAAGTGAAATAACTTACATTTTATTTTAGTTTCATTTAGCTTGTTACAGCAGGAACATGTTGAGATCACTTTGTGCTCACCAAACTGTTGCAGGCACTGTTTCTAGATAGAGTAAAAGCAGTGGCAACAATATTTTGCATATGTAAATGATAGGTATAAGGAAATGGAAGACAATTTCAACAAGATGATATTTTATATTTTTGTTTTTATATAATGAAGTAATAAAGGAGAGAAAATACACTAGTATGTGTGCAAAAGAAAGAAGAGATTAGAAGTTAGGAACTGAGTGTGAAAGTTCAGTCACCTGAAGATATTTTTCCCAATGACTGGATGATGGCTGATGCCATCACTATAGCAAGTGTCCCTGTTTTTTTTACAGTGCCACATAATGACTTCTTGGCAAAGCTATATGGTGGTAACCTACATGTTTATTTTGGCATGCAGAAAAGTTCTCATCTGAGCAAGAAGAATGACCACTAGCCATGACATGTAATATGTTGATAGCCACATATTCACCCCACAGTTCAACAGACATGGTACATTACATTAAATTTTTAACCACTTAGCCTGACTGATCCAGATAATTATTTTGTATATATGTATCCTTATATAAACAGATGAAAAAAGCTTTGAGGTTATAAACTGTAGCAATATACTAGATATTATTAAATGCATTGGTAAAAGATAAGATCATTTTTTCATCTGACTTTTGTAGTACATCAATGATATGTAAATATGAATAAAGACAAAAAGAAATACATTTACCAATACATTACCTCCTCTGATGGACTTTATCAAGCCAAATGTAAAGATTTTATTGTGCAACATGTGTTTATGAACAGAAGTAAGAATATTGTTGGGTTTTCAAAATTTTTAACTTTAAAAATATTCATAAATATTCTTCAAGCTAATTGTGAAAGTCATGGTAAACTATGGAAGATGCTAAGTGATACAATCTTACTAAAATATTAATCTGTGCCCTAGATATTTTTCAAATATCTTGTTTCCTAAAACAAATACTTCTTTCCCAAGCCAACATATATGACTATAATTTATTTTTAAATTAAAAGAAAATGTTTAAATTAAAATCTTCTATTATTCAAAATAGATAAAATAAATTTATTAAATTAAAATAAAATAAGATATAATAATTATATTAATGAATAAAAAACTAAATATATATATATGTGTGTGTGTGTGCGTGTGAGTGTATTAAATTTCTCAGAATAAATCTGTAGAGAAGAAAATTGAATAAAATAAACAATCAGAAAATAGTACTTACTCCTTGTGATTCATTTCATCATTTGACTTAATCAAGGCAAGTGATGATAAACAAAAGTGAAATGTTGGGTAGTTAAATGAAATTCAAAAGTTTTAAAAAGATACTCCAGTGTAAGCCTCTTTTTGGATATGTATATATAAACAAATAAGAAAATAAAAAATATTCAACAACAATAACATTTACTTTCATTCATTAGGCATTAAATTACATCACTTAGCATTCTCCATAGTTTGCCATGACTTTCGGAATTAGCTTGAAGAATATTTATGAGTGTTCTTAAATTTAAAAATTTTGAAAACCTAATTTTTTCTGAATTTTTACATATGTAAATATATATATAAAAAACAACTTTAAATTTAATATTCTTTGATTTTAGGGACTTGAAAATGCTGTATTTTCTACCTCCAGATATGTTACAAATATCTAAATATGTTTCCCAAGGTAACCTCCATTTTTACCAGATGATCCAACATTTTTTTTATGTGCCTGTTTATGAATAATAAACAATTACTTTAATTTCAAGATAATAAGTTGATGGATGTGCAGACAGATGCTCGGAACGAGAACTCAAACAGCTCAGTTTGAATTTCAGTCAAATTCATTAGATTCACTTATTCACAAATACCCTTGAGAATGGTATGAATCTATCTCATCTCCCCAGGCATCGGTTAAATAGTAAAAATCGTATCTGGAAAAATCACTGTTATCTCCAAAAAATTGTTAATGCCATATTCACTCCCTAAATAAAGAATTATTCTTACACTCCAAAATATGTTTCAGCTTTAAATAATCCACAAAGGGTTGATAAACCATAAAAAAACAATCAATTGTGTCTCTTTAGTATTGATACTATGGAGACACAAATAAAGATTCTTTTATCAAAATCTAAAATCAATCACCATTCTCCCAGATAGCTGGTCATGGGTGTTTTCATGTTAGCCCTGCAGCTAGAATTTAACACCTCTCAGTTTGCTGCCCTTTGCTCTGACCCCTGAGCTGTACATACATACATAGTAATGTTAAATTTAAAAATAGTACTGCTGAGGTACACAGACATGTTTTCAGTAATTGCTTTTGATTGGTAGCATTTAAAAGTATTGTAGTGACGGTATATAGTAATTGTTTCATGATAAAACTAACACTTGAAGTAAAAAAAAATGTTTGTATAATTACAATACCGAGGATTTTGCAAGTATATAATAGCAAAGGTGATATGAAGATTATGTCTATTGGCTTGCATATTCAAAAAAATCCTAATAGAGCAAACATTCTTTAGAAATATATACATTAAGAAATGGACAAAGTCCGACAATTTATTAAAGACATTTTTATGTTTAACATTCTTTTTATAGATACAAGTATTTAAGTAAATGCTCTGTTTATGATAAACAGTATTAAATAACATTTACCGGCCTGAATGTCTGAGAAATTTTCATAGAAAATATTCGTCCTTTGACAGGATTCGAGCCTGCATCGAATCCTGTCAAAGTAATGTAAAGGACGAATATTTTCTATGAAAATTTCTTGGACATTCAGGCCGATAAATGTTACTGTTTATCATAAACAGAGCATTTACTTAAATACTTGTATCTATAAAAAGAATGTTAAACATAAAAATGTCTTTAATATATATATATATATATATATATATATATATATATATATATATATTAATTAAATGCTATTTTTTTAATGGGTACTTGTATTTGTGTAGACACTGCATTTATCTATTAAACAGTATATTTATTTATTTTTGTCTACCATCTTGAATATTCAATAAATCTTATTAAAGAAAAACATGCACTCTCCAGCAGGGATTCAAGGGGAAACTGTCATTAGGTCTGACATGCTTTGACCTCTTGGTGGCCAAGCAAAGTTTGAATAGAGCCTTTAAATACAGATTTTTCTCTGACTTTCAAAATAGATATATCTGCTCAATTTTGTATCGTAACATAAACAAAGCAATTTCTAAAGACAGGGATGGATTTTTTATTTATTAATCCAACAGATTTTATTACTTAAACATTATTTTTAGTTGGTACTTGTATTTGAGTAGGTAGTCTATTTATTTATTAAACACTATATTTATTTTCATCTACAAGCCTAAATATTTGAGAAATCTTATATTTATATATATATATATATAGAGAGAGAGAGAGAGAATAAATGATGAAAAGTTCTAGAAACACTTCCCTCCAAAATATTTGATTATTTGGTCAGATTTCCTGACATATTTGTATAAATTCAGATATAAATAAAATATATTTCTAAAAAGACAATATAAATAAAGACAAAAGGAAAAATCTTTGCCAACAAAATTTCTTTCATCCTCTGATGGATCTTTGCCTTGATAAAGTCCATCAGAAGATGAAACATGTTGGTCAAGAAAAGTTTTCATTTTGTATTTATTCATAAAAAAATATATTTAGATCTATGTGTGTGTTAACGCATATATATATATATATATATACATATATATATATATGTTGATGCAAGTTTATGCATTCCATTTATTCTGCACACACACATGCACACATACAAACGCATGCATAAAAACACATGCACACACACACATTTACATTCACACACATTCTTTACACACTGCACATGCAGACACACACATGCATGCACACACCCATGAAACAGATACATGCACACACACAAACAAATACACACACACACACACACATAGTAAAGATTATGATAGTGAACACTAAATGTGTATAAAAACACTAAATATGTGTACAAAAACATATGTGTTTCCCAGTGTATGTTTTTATACACATATTTACTGTTCCATTCGACTTCAGGTATTTTTTTCTTTTCAAACTTTTTTTAAAAAATTATTGTTTATTATTTTATTTTAATTTGATAAATTATTTATGTCTGTATTTATTTTAAATAATAAAATGTTTTTTTTCTTTTAATTTATAAAAAAATGTTATGGTCATGTATGTTGCCTAGGGAAAGAATTATTTCTTTTAAGAAAGGAGATAATTGAAAAAATCCAGGACATAAGTTAATATTTTATATTTTCAAGGATAAAGTAAAAAATATAATATAGTATCCTGTAAAAATAGCACACAAAATACTTAAGTATTTGTTTCTCTTGTATAAGCTCCAAATTTTTGGTTTCCTTACAAACAGAACTCTATTCAATATTTTAAAGTTTTTTTTTTTTTTTATGGAGCTAATCCAACATAATATCAAACTCTTTCCACTTTCAAATGGGGGAGGCAATTTTTCTCAGCTTTGCATTGCTTGGTTGTTTGTTTGTTCAATGACATATCAACTCCTTATGGGTCATTTAATGCCAAAATTTAATTTTTGTGGGATCTTGAGTATTTTTTTTTTATAAAAATCTATTGCTGGTATTTTTTTTACTATGAAAATGTCTTTTTATAGTTTCATTTTTTGGACCCTAGTTTGGGAATTCACTAACTCAAGAACTTTCACCTTTTCACATGACTTGAGGACTTTCAAATGGATAGCAAATATAATTCTAAGATTTTGGCATTCCACATTACTTCAAACAAATTTTTATTAGTTGGTTGTTTTTGTTTAGCAGCATATCATTGTGTATGGATCATTTAATGCCGAAATCTAAATATTTCGAACACAGTTTTATGACTTCAGCCTAATACATTTTAAACACAATTATATGGCTTTAACTATAGAAAAAATGTATTGTTGGTCATTTGGCTTTAAAAGTGTATTGTTGATAATTTTACTATAGAAATGTATTTTTCTACTTTCACAGAGATTTTTTTTTGGTGGGGAGGAGTTCACTATTAACTCATAGCTGGGACCCTAACAGATGCTACCACCCTGGGTCAGGATGAACCTGGGAACAACAGCAATTAAGAGATGGTTCCACACTCCTTAAAACCTCACAAACAGAGGCCTTGCTGCCAAATGTAGTTTATTATCATGCCTTGGACAACAGCTTTTATTCAAATTGGTTTTAACTTAATGTATATTCATTCAGCATTATTGTATCTAACAATGTATAAATAGGGTTTTAAGATACATGCCTTCCTTTAAGATGTTTGGATTGAGTTTTGTGGCTAAGATCTGATTTCAAATTAAGGGATCACATGACAGACAGATAATAGATGAACTTGCATATTTTTGTTTAGTTCTTTTTGTGAGATGACAGATAAAGTAAGTCTATTTTGAAACTGTTTTACTGTGTTTTTAATGGTAATTCTGCTTTAAAATTATCAACAACCCTCTTTGATTAGGGTTGACCAAATAGTTGGCCACTTAAGAGGAATGACACCAAAATTTCTTTTCAACTGTTCATTTTAGTATGTTTTCACTTCTTCAAGCTTTATTTAATTTTGTTTGATGTCATTAAGATACTGTTCATATATATATATATATATATATATATATATATATATATATATATATATTAATAAATACACATATGCCTATGTTTGTAGTGTGACTTAAAGTTAAAATTTCATGGTTTCCCAAGTCGTCAGGCACATATGGCAATCGGGACTCTTATTTTAATAAGCGATCCAATCATTATATGTGCCTGACGACTTGGGAAACCATGAAACTTTAAGTTGCACTACAAACGAATGTATATGTGTATCTATGAATATATACTTCATAGATCTGTTTAACTACATTGAGTGCTGTTTTGTTTGTACCATAAATTAAATTAAAGAAATATTTATTTGCTTATTTGCATATGCACATTATCACACGCATATACAGTTGCTAAATATTTCATTATTTAGTTTATATTCACACTTATGACCTGTGATACAGTGAAACAGTCTGTGAATGACAATATATATATATATATATATATATATATATATATATATATATATATATATATATATATATATATATACTTGACTCTCCCGTAGAATTCGACATATGAGGGTCAAGCAGATCAGTTCCTAGGAAACCGACAGCCCGACAACAGCACAGGAGATTTGATTATAGTGGTGGAGGTTTCGTGCAGGACCATTCACACTTTTTGAATGGCCAAATACAGAGACCTGGTGCACTACGTGCCACAAAGTCCCCAGACGACCCCTCGCAGGTTTTGAATTCAGAGTTGTCCTTCTCCTAGACCAGTTGCCATCAAAGACTATAGAACCCAGTTTGTCCTGCTATTTACCCATAGCTAGAGGGAGAAGAAGAGGATTCATACCTTTCCCAATGGTATCAGCACTCGAGTGAATGTAATGGATTTGACTGGAGTTCGAATTCGGCTCTCCAATTCCCCAAACCCCAAGCCGCTACCCATTACCCCACAGTGCCTCATATATATATATATATATATATATATATATATATATATATATATATATATATATATATATATATAAACAGTATTAAACATTCAGGCCAGTAAATGTTGTTTAATACTGTTTATTATAAACAGAGCATTTACTTAAATATTTGTATCTATAAAAAGAATGTATAAACATAAAAATGTATTAAAATATATATGTATATATATATATGTATATATATATATATATATATTAATTTTTAATCCAAAATTATTTCTTATTGCTATAAATATTATTTTTAGTGGGTTCATATTCCTCAGTTGCTATCCCTGATTTTTATATTTTTTAAAAAGTAATTTAGTAGATTGAGAAGTCCTACTAAAAAAGAAATGGTGTGTCCTCACAGAAACCGATCTTGCATATGCTTTTTCTATCATGATCAAATTGGGACGTCACACTTCATCTTTTGGAGTGCTTTCCCTGATGGAAAAAGATCCATAGGTTTGATTCTTGTGAGAAGGCTCCATTTTTCCTTAATATGACTTCTCCATCTAAGATGGTTGTTATTAATTTCACTGCGAGTGTAGAATATTTTAAACTTGAAAATTTAATTAATGTATAAATTGATAAAGTCTCTCGGTGGTTGAAATGCATCAGTAAAAATTTTAGTTAATATATATGAATAAGTGTTTATAAAATAATAAAATAAAGATTCTGGAATTAATGTAATCATTCTTATCCTTGCTGCCAAATGTAGTTTATTATCATGCCTTGGACAGCAGCTTTGTATTCAAATTGGTTTTAACTTAATGTATATTCATTCAGCATTATTGTATCTAACAACGTATAAATGGGATTTTTAAGATACATGCCTTCCTTTAAGGTGTTTGGATTGAGTTTTGTGGCTAAGATTTGATTTCAAATTAAGGGATCACATGACAGACAGATAATAGATGAACTTATATATTTTTGTTTAGTTTGACGAGTGAGGAATCATAAAACTCTGAATTGACCTGAATCGTGAACTGAAATTTTTCATTATACTATAATTATTGCTGTAGATTAATACAAAGTATTTTATTGGCAGAAATTCTGTTTGTCTTGATATATATTGAATTATCTTGACTTCAGTCACTTTCTCACCAACAGCAAGTAGCTTCCCACTATCTTTTCTACAAATATTTCCATGGCAATTTTTCTGATGAGCTTTCCTCTTTGTGCTTCAACTGGATGAATTTAAATG
The DNA here is from genome assembly GCA_963932145.1 of Acanthosepion lycidas. Taxonomy (NCBI): domain Eukaryota; kingdom Metazoa; phylum Mollusca; class Cephalopoda; order Sepiida; family Sepiidae; genus Acanthosepion; species Acanthosepion lycidas. The sequence continues at coordinate 44,373,740 of OZ010599.1, read as the reverse complement.
TGCTACTAGATTGGCAATTAGGTCTCACTGTTGAACTAGCCCGACCTAACTGTCTGTTCTATTCTAATAGTTTTTTTTGCACACACTTCTAACTTGTGAAACTCCCTTCCCATTTCTTGATTCCCTGCCACCAGCCATTTTCAAAAATTTAAAAGAATTATCAATTGTCATTTCTGTCTTCCTGAAACCTGTTCCTTTATTGTCCTTTACTTCAATTCACATCATTAAAGTCTTCTCTGTCTCTTTCAATCTCTTGCATCCTAGTGTCATTATCACTTTGCTTGGGGTGAAATGATTAAAAAAATATCAATAGGTGGCATTATTACTATTTTATTTTCTGATATTTTATATATATGCATATATATATATATAAAATATATACCCAAGATCCTAATGTACAGCCTGTTAGATCAGGACTACAGGAATGTAGGACGCCCATGGCTAAGATACGAAGACAAGCTGAAAAGCAACTTGTCAGCAGTCAATATACTGCATAACACCCTTGAGAGCTTAGCCTTGAAGCAGGTAGAATGGACATCAACGTGTTTTAGTGGACTCAGCAATTTTCAATCTGCTTGGCTGAATCATCTTCAAGAAGCAAGAGCAAGATCTAAAAGCCAGCCAATCTAACAGTAATCTCATCTCACAATCCTCACTCTTGCTCCATATGTGGCCATCTTTGTAAATCACTAGTAAGTCTTAAATGCCACTTAAGATTATCACACAAAATTTCATAACTGAATCAAGTAAGCTGTCAGATCCTCATACGTCGAAACCGATGGGAGAGTCCATTATTATTATTATTATTATGTATGTATATATGTATATGCATGTATGTATGTATGTATGTATATATATTATATATATATATATATATATATATATATATATATATATATATATATATATATATATATGTAAAGGAAAAAATAAGCAGTAAATTGCTGGTACTCCCTGAAGAGTGGATGGACAGGTCAGTCTACGAAACAAGTTGGGACACTGAAGGTAACATCAATCAGCTAAGTGACATTCTTTTTACTCATATCAATCATATATATATATATATATATATATATATATATATATTAGGTTGTTGCAAAAATAATGTCGTTTTTCTTTTGAAGTTGAACGTCAAAAAACGACATTAATTTTGCACCAACCTAATATATATATTAATGTTTTTCTAAGTATAGCATCCTTCAAAAATCATCAAATTTACACAGACAGAGAAGTCATTCACTATGTGTTATGCTCCATTTATATAACAACTACTACAAAAGACACCCCCATATCTGTACAAGACAATGTAAGACCCTAGCAATATTAAAAAGTCACATTTGCACTATCCATATTTGAGGATGGCTTAAGCAATGACATGGCTCAAAACTAAGCCACAGTCATCATATGTATATCTACATGTGTGTATGATATATATATATATATATATATATATATATATATATATATATATAAATATAAAAGTGAACATAGAAGTCAACACTTAGAGGCGACAGTCTGTTTCATGCTATATGCAATTGTCAGGCCACATATAGCATGAAACAGACTGTCGCCTCTAAGTGTTGACTTCTATGTTCACTTTTATATTTACACACGCTCTATCTCTGATATTGAGCACTTTATTCCATAAATATAGCACACCTTAAGACTATATTTCTTTATATATATATATATATATATATATATATATTTATTATTATTATAAAAGATTATAATAAAAACATGTTGAAATTGCTACACAACCACTTTCATGTTTCAGGACTTTGTACTTCTTCAGGCAATGGTAAGTATTGAAACATGAGAGCTTTTGTGTAGCGATTTCAACATTTTTTTATTATAATCTTTTATAAAAAAAATAATAATAATATATTGCTTTACTTTGTATTGAGCACTTTTTTAAAAATAAATGCTGTGAATAGTGAATTTTTACTTTATCTGTCCTTTCTCTCATTTGGATTTATATATATATATATATATATATATATATATATATATATATATATATATATATATATATATGAATATAAGTATAAAACATTGCACAGTAATTGCTGGTGGAACTAAAAGTACTTGATGCAAAAATTTATACTATTAATAATAAATATACATCTTTCTCACACCATTTGGTACATATATAGAGAGAGATATAGACATTAAAATTTTAGAAAACCAACCTTCCTGCCATCATAAGGCAGTAAATTGGATATTCCATCTCAAAAAACTCTTATATAAATAAACATGTGTATTTAAGACTGTCTTAGGATAGAAGATTCAATTGTACTGCCTGATGATACCAAATTGGTAGAAACTACAGTGGCAGGGTGGTTGAATTTCTAAAGATTTTATGTCTTAAATTGCTCTAAATTTCCTAAAAAAATAATATATCCCTGATACATACATGCAACCCAAACATTCAGTTAAAAAGTAAAACTAAAATCATCCTTGATAATGGCTAAAAGTATAGCCCAAATAGTTCAGAAATTTTGGAAACTCTGTGTCCAGAATAGAAAAATACTTGTACAAACACAAGAAAAATTAAATAAAAATGGTTAATCACAATACCTTGTCAATCATTTTTAATGAAGCATGTATAAAAGAAGGATTGTTGCCTAAATACACAATATGTGTCTATATATATATATACACAGACACATATATATATATATATATATATAGATAGATAGATAGATAGATAGATAGATAGATAGATAGATAGATAGATAGATCAACAAGTCTGCAGTCTTATCTCGAAAAAAGCATTTATATAATATTTATTTATTTTTCAGCATAATCTGCTTTCTTGTCAAGACCCTTAATACATTGGTGAATATTAATCATATATATTGAACATTATACAGTAAAAATCTCAGATCATAATTCAACAAAGTCTACATGTCAGCCTACTGGCTAATTGATCTGACCTGCATGTGTGAAGTGTGTGGGCAAGAATTAATTAATCAATCATGACAAATATGAACTTTACTCTAAAATTAAACTGATGTGTTATTTTGTCCTTGGCCATATCTTACATCTATCACACACTCATTACTCAGTCTTGTAAAATCTGTTGCACCCAAGAACAACAAACACTTCATATTGATATTATGGAAGCTTATAAAAGCTTTCTATATTATATTTTCTCAGCAATCTATATTATCCAATCAGATTTGTAGTAGTCCTTTGTCCTTAAGGCTTACACTGTATTGTAATTTTGAATTGTCTTTTTTAATAGAATAAAGAATTATTTTTCTTTCAATCTTCCTGCTTCTCAATGAAGATCATATTATGAAATACAAGATACACCATTATGAAATATTTGATACCCCATTATGGAATATAAGAAAGCACATTATGAAATACAAGGTACCCCATTATGAATTATGGGGAACTCCATTACAGAATATGAGGAATGCCAGTATGAAATATGTGGTACCCATTATGAAATATGTGGTACCCATTATGGACTATGAGGAACTGCATTTTGAAATACAAGCTACCCCATTATGAAATATGGGAATCCCATTATGAAGCATGAGGTACCCCATTATGAAATACGGGGAAGCCCATTATGAAATATTAGGTACCCATTATGAAATATGAGGTACTCCATTCCAACAAAACAATAACTACTATAACTGCTTCTTGTTTAGCATGAGCATCAAACTTATCTGCTTAGAGTTACAAAGACAAGATAACTTCTGTGATGCTAGGAGTAGATATGACTGTCATAGGGATCTGAGTTTGAGTGGGTGAGTTAGTGTCTGGAAAATTAATGTAGCCTTATAGCTTGAATCTTTATTCTTCCCTGTTTTTGAATTTGAAAATATGATCTTCTCCCATTGAGGAAATGTTGTTTGCACTCACTGGCTTTGCTGTATCATTATTTATACTTCTACTTCTTTCTCAAGAAAGGGTATAGTAAGTAATTGCAGGGTATTTTCCCAGGGATATTCTAAGGGTGTAATATAGGTACAAAAGCTCATTAACTGATCTCAAGAAATCTTCAAAAATGTTCACTCCTTTAAATCCCTTGTTTTTAATTGTTTAACAAAAAATTTTGTTATAGAATAAATCTTTTGTCTGTTTATTTGGGGTGGGGATGTATGGGGGGGAATTCATATGTGATATTTTTTCTATCATAAATTTGTTCGCCAATTTACTGTTAATTTGTTTTCTATAATTTCCATTGTAGAAACATTTACTCACTTTTTTTCATAATTCCCAAATTTATTATCATTATAATTATTTTGTCTTTCACTCCATTATATGCATTTTTAACAAATCCTATTTAAAAAAAAAAAACATCAATGATTATTGATATTTTAATATTTGTCATGATCATAATTTGAGTTTTAATTGCATTGCCCTTGGTTCAAATTTGACCCACTGCAGTAATGACATTGTCCCATTTGGTGCCTCGCTGACTGCACAATAACAGACGCAATATGAAGAATGAGTAAATTGAGGGGGAGTGAGAGTATCAGCTGAGAATGAAGAGAGGGGTAGGTGTTGGAATGAGAGTCGCTGGAGAATAATCAATTTTTCCTCTCTCTCTTTTATTAGTCTTTATCTTATCTTTCTCTCTCTCTCTTTCGTTCTCTCTGTGGTGCAGCTCAGACTGAGCGTCAGTACATCCGTACCCATTCATATACAGAGCCAGTGCATACACTGGCGTCGGCTGCGTACGTGTGCACTGCAACACATGGGAGCACTTACTAGATTACTCTGCCATGCACTCGAACTTGTCATGTCTTCTTCACTTTTAAGAAGATTTCTGATCTTCTCCATTTTACAAATGTATATTGGTTTCTACTCATTCCTTCCTTCCTTCTTTGCTTCACCTTTTAATATTGTTGTCTGTTGTTGCTGCTTGCTTTCTATTCAACATTCCATTTTTAAATTCAGTTTTATGCTTCCACTACATACAGGCCACACATGTTTATCAAGGAGCTTCTTCATTTTTTTTTTAATAGAAATTAGTTGGTCATTGTCCTACCAATATTTTGAGTTTCTTTTTTATATTCATCTTTATACCAGGGTCACTTTAACACTTATTTACGCACCATTTATAGTTCAAATCTCTTAAGAAAAAGACAGACTACTAGTAGGAAGTAATTTAGTTTTTTCCTTTACAAAGTAAACTTATATCCTTAAGGTAATATTGTTAATACAATTGCTGGAATTCAATTCAGGTATCACCAATGCGATTTGTTTCATGTTGATATCAATAAGAAAAGTATAAGCTTCCAAACACCAGCTTACATAAATATAGTCATCAATTCCCCAAGATTTGCCAAGGTCTCCTAGGGAAGATATAAAATCAAAGAATGGATTTTATACAAATTATTAAAATAACAACAAATAACAATAGTCTGCATGTAAGTAATATAAATAAATTATCAAAAACTACTGATTTTAAGTAATAACAAAAATAAAACATTTTGAGAATGTAATCTAGAGATATATTCTTGTAAAATATTGAAAAATAGAGTAGTTTTTTTTTCAGAATGTTAGAACTTATTCAAGATTTCTGAAATATTTTGAAATGGTTTAAGACCTCTGGAATATTCCAGAAGCACAGTGGAGTAATCAATTCAGATAGAGAAATCAAAGAGCCGAGTTCAAATTCCAGTCGTGTTTGTTACATTCAGTTATGTTCTAATACCCTTGGGAAAAGTATGAATCAGTCTCTTTTCTCTCCAGCTATGGGTAAAAGAACAGATTGGGTCTTATAGCCTTGGGTGGCAACAGATTTAGAAGAAGGAAAAATTCTGAATTAAAAACCAGACCTGGAGAGGGTTGGGCTCCATCAGACTATCTTGCCCAGGAAACATCGCAGCTACTATGGCTGCATTACGTGTGGTGCCCCTACAACCCTAATGGGTTAGGAATCTCATCATTGTGATCGCAAATATCCCAGAATAAATTTATTCAATTTGAATGGTCATAAATTCCTTTTTAAGTGTTCTTGTAATTCTAAAATATAACAAAAACCAATGATAATAGTACTTTTAAAAATTTGCCATATATTTTCTAAAATCCAAAACTGCTATGATATATCTTCAAATCTTCCAGATATATCCAAAAATTGTCTGTATTAGTATAATTTTATTATTTAACTACAACATGCCAACATTGGTGAATAAAATAAAGCTGTTATATATCCTCATCAGTTTTTACTTTGAAATGATAATGATTATCGTTTTAGACCCCCAAAAGAACTTGAAATCAAATATGATATGGATTGAAAATGAATGTAACATTTGCAGGAACTATCTGCTAGGCAATAAATTGTTGATATTTGTAAAAGATGAAAGTAACTTTGAAAAATATACTGGTATGTAATCAATATTTGATATATAAGCAAGAAAACTTAGTTGTCTATGATAATATTCGATGTGTATGCATATAATTCTTAGTAGACTAACTTCAACATTAAAATTTTTAATAATCATCACATAAAAATTTAAAGATAATATTACTATTAATAAACATATTTCTTATTTGTTTATCAAATATTTCTTACAGGTTTTCACCTTCACAGTTAATAATTTTCTGATGGATAATGTTTTTGCTTTGCCTGTTTTTATCAAGACAGGTTTGACTATGAAGCTTTGTAGTTTTGAAATCAGTTGTCTTGATCATTCACTTCATTGTACATAATTTCTCCTTTCCACTTTTTACAGCTTCATTTCCCCAAAATAATGAATCCATAAGTTTTTACTTAATAGCAATGTTAAAGTTCAAGAGTGGTGATGATGGCAATTGTGATATGCAAAAAAGAAGCCATAAAGTTCTTTCCTTAAGTGAAATGGTGAAAGTTCTTGATTTAATAAACAAATAGAAATGATGCATTTGCTAAGATCTTTGCTGAGAATGAAATCTTCTTTCACAGAAATTATTAAAGTAACTCTGTTTCATTGAATGATTGGCCAGTGTTACTTTCAGTTAAGATTACTAAAATCTTTCACTCAAAACAATTTTTCAGGAAAATAGGTTTCCCAAGTTCAGTAACTGTTATTGTTCTTTCCAGGTATTGATCAGGGTTTCCTTCGTAAACTTTTATTTGAAGTCATGTGGAATGTAAACATCTTGATTATGACCTAATTCTAGCTTAGATTTACATTTGCTATCCATTTCAGTTGTTGAAAGTACTCAAGTGACCTTGTTTCAGTTATTTACTTTAGTTCTTTGTTTGTGATTGTGTAGTGCCAATCCACAAGGTTGGAAGGATGGTCCCCTCTAAGACCTACAGGCTTCATTTGCTCAAAGCAATTTTCCACAATTAATCAGAGAAAGTAGTTTAAATATTTCTGAATAAGTTTGGCTCTAAAGATTTTTATTAACCTCTTACTGGGATAATTTATAAATTAAACTTTATCATAGGTGTATATATATATATATATATATATATATATATATATATATATATATATATATGCATGCTTGTATAAGGTGCATTTCAGCAGCAAGAATTCTTTCAAACATGTTTGGTTGAATAATATTGACAAGTTTTGTCTCTCCAATTTTTCATTGATTTTTTCAAATTTCCCAAATTAGTTGATTTATAATCAGTATATTTACCAAGGTTCATATTTATTTATTTTTATTTTATTTTTTCCCTGAGTATTTTCAAATGTTTCTTCATTTGTTTTCAAAGATTATGCTTTGTGTATGTTTATCTGTTTTGGGTTAATTTCAGCATGCTACATTTGCTGGAACTAATTTCAAGTCATCTACGGTGATGTCATGAAAATAAAATAAAATAAAATATAGATAAATATGAACTTTCTTAAATTTACCAATTATATAAAAGATCCAATTTGAAATTTTGAAAAAGTTAATAAAAAATTGAACCGACAGAACTTGTTTGCAAAAAAATAAAATCTTCAGCCAATTCAAGGTCATGTGGTTTTGGGTCTTTCTTTGAACATTCAATCCTCTTCTTATGAGAGATTCTCTTTCTTCTCTCATATTTTGGATATTTATCAAACTTCCTGTCATCTGATTGTCTTGCATATGCATATCCTAAGTTAAGTTGAGTTCACTTCCTTGTTTATGTTGGTGCACCCACTGCACATCCTTTGATGTCTGATTCTGCACTTGGAGGATTTGAGGTTTCCTTCTTGCAGCTCTTAGGCCTCCTGACATTCTAAGGCAACACAAAATTTAAGGTGAACCTAGTACATATTGGAATCACCACAGATCAACTCCTCTTAGATCAAAGGCTCCTGATGGACATTAAATTTAATTTAAACCTCTGGCATTTCCTAGCATGGACCACATACTACACATGGTTTCAGTAATACACTGGGAGGCATTGAAACATGGGTAAGGGGGGGGAACTATACTAATGCCTCTCTGATAGTTGCAACTTTCAGAAAAAATTTGAATAAATAAGAGCTTAATCTGATTTAACATCAGAGTATTTTTCTTAATAAAAGCTATATAACACCAAGTTATTTTGCAATATTTGTTGCATCTTGGTAGTTACTGCAAGCATCAGGGAAATCTCTTGTTCCTTAGCATAATGGTGAAATCCCAACATGAGAATAAGAGTTGGAGTCTATTTAGACTTATATTCAGTTTTTTATTCTTTTTCTTGATCTTTTTTCTCCATTTGCACATGCACAGAAAATGTATGATCCTAAATATGAACATTGAAGATACATTCATCTGCCTTTTGGTCAACAGAGGGCAGTTTAGAGGTTTATGGATGAATCGGGATCAAATACACAGATCAAATATAGATTGTAATCAGAGAGAATGATAAGATAAAAAACAAATAGGAAAAGTTTCACTTTTAGCATGTTTCACTTTTATTAAATCTTCATTAGAGAATGAGATATGGTTCAAGGATGGTAGCTAAATTTTGTTTCTCGGCTCATGTCAGTAATTCAATGAAAAAATGTTTCTCTTTGTCAGTATTTGTAGTTTATGTTGACTTTTTTATCATTCACCCCAAGCAAGGCAATAAAGCCACTAAAATGCAAGGGGGTAAAACATTATTAAGAATAGAGAACATTAAAAACCTGGAATTAAGACAACAAAAGATAACAATTGACATTCCATTGAAATTTTTAAAGATCAAAGTTGACTGGAAAGCAAAAAGCCAGAAGAGAGTTCCACAAGTGAGAAGTGTGAGAGAAGAAACAGTTAACACTATTTACATTGTTCAGTCTGTTGTTCTAATCTTTATTGTCATATACACAATATTCCAGCCGTTATATGCTCCAGCCTTCTCCAGATGACATATGTTGGAATTTCAAACCGAACACTTTATTTACTCCACAGGGATAGATTGTTCTAGTTCCAGGTGCCATGCCTTTTCTGGATATGTCAGTTTTCAGTTTAGTAACTCAATTCCCCTAGCTTTTTTTCACTTCTACTGTGGCCAGGTATTGAAACTATTAGCATAAAATTTATGATCACATCTAGCAAATTCAACTAGCTGCAAATCTAGTAATGCACTTAAATTTGTAAAGTCGAGGTACCATCAGAACAATTACCATGAAAATGTTTGCAGAAAAGCCACAGAGAAGTTATGTTATGGCAGTGGGAAAGTGACTGAGGCTGAGATGCCTGGTCAGGACTAATAATATTACAGACTCTTATGTGGATTTTATCCAGAATCTCTAAATACAGCAGAAGCACCAGACCAGCAACATTCAATACATGAATGAAGGTAGATTCATAAATGTTTATGTTGAATTAGTATTCCTTAACTAAAATAGTATATCACAGACAGCAGTGTACTTAATGTTTGTGCCACTTGGAGCAGTTGTAGAATTTGCCACCACTCTAAAAACATTCTAAAACTTTTAAGACAACTTTTAAAAAATATTTAAAGAAATTCAAAAAATTTAAATGCAGTGTCAAGTCTGAATTCAAAACTAACTGAAGCTGTAATGAAGATGCTTAGATATGATGTGCAGATGCTGTCTTTGTAAAATAAAAACATGAAAGATTTCAACTGCAAACTCCAAACACTGTTACAGTATGAAATCTTCATATGCATGTGTTGTTTCATTGAGTTAACCAAGATGCTATAATTACAGATAAAGAGCATTTGTTTAATGCTGTTTTCACTTTTTTTAATCATTTCACCCCAAGCAAAGCAATAATGCCACTGAGGTGCAAAGAGTGAAAGAGAATGAGGAAAAAGGAAAATAAAAGAACAGGTTTCAGGAAGACAGAAGATGGTGATTGATATTGCATTTAAATTTTTGAAGGTTGTATGTTGCACAGAAGCAAGAAACAAGAAGAGAGTTCCAGAAGTGAGAAGTGCAAGAAAAGAAACTATTAGAATAGAAAATACAGTTACATCTAGCTATTTCAATAGTAAAATAGTGAGATCTAGTTACCAATATAGCAGTACACTTAAATTTATGCAGTCTAGATACCGAGGAAAGCTCATTAGAACAATTTCCATGAAAACATTTGTAGAATAGACAGAGAGAAGTGGAAAAGTGACTGAAGTTGAGATGACAGGTCAGGATCAATTACATTCCAGAGAATTCTTTGAATTTTGTCAAGAATCTCAAGATATATAGCAGAAGCACCAGACCAGATATGGCAATAATATTCAATGCATGGACAAAGGGTAGATTTATATATGTGTTGGATGGATTTCAATGAGAAAAATTGTCTGGCACAGCAAACCAACGTTCCTAACAGTAGACCTAGCAATTGATTCAATATAATCACTCTTCTCGAAGCCTGTGGAAAATGTGAACCTAAGAAGATGCAAAAAGTTGCTCTCCTGAAAGTGAGCATCAGCCATGCTGGTGGCAGGCAGAAAAGGTTGTCTGAGCTGCTTAACTGAAAGTAGTTTTGTTTTAGAGGTCAAGGAGGTCAGGGAGGTGACTTGATAATATTGACCTAGAAAGATGATCCCAGTGTGTGGCTCTGCTGGGAAGGACCTAAAAATTATACCACAGGTTGTTCCAATCCTTGTAAGTGAAATTAGGTAGAGAAAACTGTTCAGAATCCATCTATGATTGTTCTAGCACAAAGTCATAAGTCATTGTGACTGAGGGTTTGAGTGTAGACTATGCACACTCTCTCTCAAAAACTGTAACTAAGGTCTGCATAAAACTCAAAAGGTTGAGTCTGCAGGTCTTGAGCAAACACAAATGTGCTAGAGTATGCATCAACAATAGAGGATAGCTAGCTGCCATAACAGACAGACATACTCAGATATAAGCAACCAGCCATAATATACTATATATATTTTTTTATATATCCAACAGCTGACAGAACTCCAAATGCTGTTAAAGAAAAAAAAAAGAAGTGAAACAAATGATTCCATGTCCGCCTGGAAGCATGGATTGGTGGTTAATGAGTATTTTGACATTTTTATTGGCCTAGATGCATGCCATGTTGAAGCTTGTCAGGTCATGTTCACAAAAAATTTCCAGGTTTTTTTATGTCTAGTGATTAATAAGTATACAATACACACATCTACATAATAAATGCGAATGTAAGTGTGTCCGTGTGTCACACTTTTTCAACTTTACTCTTAGAGGCTGTAGCCCAATATATCATACCATTTTTGAATCAGTCTGACTGCATGAGCAAATTAAAATAATTCCAGACCAGATCTGGACATGCAATCTATTTTGGATTCCCAAGTTTTCATTACTGTGATTGTTTTCAGATTCAACCATCTTGGCTTCTACTGATAAAAGCAATTAAAGGGACACAACTCTCTAATTTTTCAATAGCTCATGTTCAAATGAAAAAAATTACTGTTCTCAAATTACAGTGTTTCAAAATAAAATTGTCTGTGTTTTCAATATTACTCCTAGAGGTTGTAGCCCAACATATACCATTTTGGAATCCGGCCAAATCCATGAGCAAATTAAAAACATTCCAGGCTGGATCCAGACCCACAATCCTGTAAGTGGAGTGTGAACTGGACGATAGGCAAACCTATCTACTCCTATTAAATATATATATATATATATATATATATATATATATATATATATATATATATATATATATTCATTTGTGTTTTATAGCTTATCAACTTTTTCAGGTTATTTAAGCCAGAAAATATTTTTAGATTGTAAGAATTTTGGGGAACTAATCATTTACTGATACAAGTCCTATTAATAGCTGGGGGAAGAAGTGGTGGATTCATGCCTTCCCCAAGAGTATTTGTGTGGAAGTGAATATAACAAACCATACTGGAATTAGAACTTGGCTCTGTGAACTCCAATTCTGAGCTGTTATCTATTAGACCATCCACACATGAAAGCTTACAGTACCTGGCATTCCCAAGTGGTCACCCATCTAGGTACTGACCAGGCTCAATATTGCTTAACTTTGGTGATCGTACAAGAACGAGTGTTTCAATATAATATTGCTATAAGCCCTTTATATATATATATATATATATATATATATATATATATATATATATATATATATATATATATATATATATATATATATATATATATATATATATATATATATATATATATATAATGAAATGGACAAAGTCCGACAATTATTTTAAGACATTTTTATGTTTATACATTCTTCTTATGGATACAAATATTTAAGTAAATGCTCTGTTTTATAATAAGCAGTATTAATAACATTTACCGGCCTGAATGTCCGAGAAATTTTCATAGAAAATATTTGTTCTCCGACAAGAATCGAACCTGTATCCTGTATGGAACCGTCATTTAGCCTGACGTTCCTTAACCAAACAAACCACGGAGAATCGTTCAATTAGCATTCATATCTGATCAAAGCATATTGAAATGTCGTCACACATTATGAAATGGACAAAGTCCGACAATTATTTTAAGACATTTTTATCTTTGTGAAATACAATTAAGGTTTAAAATACTTCTAAGAAGTTTCGAGTTCATGTCTTTCCTTCCCTCTGTCTTTTCTACAAGTACTTTCACGATAACTGTTCTGATGAGCTACTTTCGCTGGTTCCTAAACTGCATGAATTTAAACGTGCTACTAGGTTGGTATCTCAGTGCCACTATTTCACTGCCAAAACTGTTAAATGTAGCCATCTCTTCTACTTCAATAGCTTCATGTCTCACACTTTCTGTCTGTGGAACTCCCTTTCTCTTACTTGCTTCCCTAATAGCTATAATCACCAACTATTCAAATACAATGTCAATCGACATCTCTAGATGCCTTGATCTATTCCCCATCCTTCTCTTCACCCTTTCCTCTTTCACACCTATTTACTCTTACTCCCACTCTCTGTAACCCCTTTCATGCTAGTGACACTCCCGCTTTGCTTGGGGTGAAAAGCTTAAAAAAATATCATTTTTTTTTAAATTGAAATGAGAAGTTCAAGAGAAGAAACTGTTAGCATAGAATTTATGTTCTTGATACCATAGAAGAAAATCATTTTCTCAATGTCTTAACATAGATTCACTGTGTCTTTTCTATAAATAAGTTTCATGCTAATTTTTCTGATGAACTTACCTCTATGGCACCTAAACTCTATGAATTTCAGTGCAACACTAGATTGGCAGCAAGGTCTCATCATTTTACAGTTGAATTGGTTACATGCAACCATAAGTTCTATGCTAACAGTTTCTTCTCTCACACTTCTTACTTGTAGAACTCTCTTCCAGCTTCTTGTTTTCCAGTCAACTTTGATCTGCAAAAATTTAAATGCAACAGCAATCATTATCTTCTTAATTTTTTTATTTTATTGTTCTTGTTCCTTAATGTTTTTTTTTCTTTTTCTTATATTCTTTCACACTCAATAACCCCCTGCATCTTAGTGGCTTTATTACCTTGCTTGGTTGAAATTATTAAAAAAAGAAGCAGGATAGAATAACACAGCATATAAACTCTCAAACAAGGTTATGTAAATGGTCGCCAGTACAGGGATTAGGAGAGATAGCAAAAGGGCAAACAGTGCTAAGGAAAGGAAGTTGTGGAGAATCATGATTACTTACACCCTGAAGGGATATGGCACACAGAAGAAGAAGATGGAAATATGTATAGGGCAGTGGTGGGGTGCTGAACAGATTTCAGACTAATCCACTTTCCAAAATCAGTATTTCAATGACGCACAGAATGCTGATTTTTGAAAATTAGTTAGTCTGAGAACTTTTCAGTGTTGATTCAAAGATGTGTATACTTCTATAGGTGTGAATTTCAAGGTGGATTAATTTCTCATGCACATCAATGAGGATCAGACTTGAAACTCAACCACAATACTGATATTTTACCTTTTCTCTAACCATAAGGAATGACAGAAGTGCATATATTATTTTGGTGCAAAAATAATGTCGTTTTCTCTCATAGTAACATATGTAAGAAAACTACATTATTTTTGCACCAACCTAATACAATGCCTTTATTGACTATAATGAAAGATAGAATTGTTCATAAGTTATACAGTGATTTCATCCTTTTTTCCTTCTGTGGCTAAAATTTTTTTTTCTACCTTTTTCTTTCTGTCGTTTTTATTTTCTCTCTGTTTCTCTCTTAAATTTATTTATGTTTCTCTCTTTGAATTTTTTCTCTTTTTCTTTCCTTTCTTTTCTGCTTTCTTTCTTTCTCTTTTCCCTTTATTTATATCTGACCTGTGTCCTTATGTTACCTCACTTTCTTTTTCTTCTCTCTTTCTTTCAATATTCTCTTTCTTTCATTCTCTTATCACTTTCTCTTTTCTTTTTCTCTTTATTTTATCACATTTTATCTCCAGTCTTATTTCCCTCACTGCCCTCTCTGTCTTTCTTGTCTATCTCCTCTTCTCCCATGCATATAAATAAGCTGTACATTCTCTAAGCTATCCCACATGTCTGTAACTTGCGACTGCTTCAAACTGAAAATTTTTAAATAGAAGAAAAAAAAAGAAAAAAGATCTCACCTTTCCTGCATTTTTATACCATTTTTGAAAGCAATAACATCAAAAACAGAATGAGCCTGTCTAAATCTAAAGTCTAAATCTACATTAGTCAGGTACAGAAGGGTGGAGCCCAGAGTATCTGTCATAGGCTTAAATGTCCCACCCCACTTTGGCCCTGACAAACACCTACTGAGGTGTGAAGAAGTGTTTGTTTAATTTGGAAGATAGCTGCCAATGAAATTTCTGCACCTAAGCAACCCCCAACCACATCTATGCAATGCACCATTTCCTGCACAATTTTATTTTGCCATACCCAATCAATGCACACCTGCAGCCATTGGATGAAAGGGACATATCTCGGTGAGAATTTAAATGCAGATTATTAATAACTTACAAGGTAAATGGTCAGCATGGTCTCTCCTTCTTATTGAGCTTTCAAGGATAAAGTTTGAATATATATATATATATATATATATATATATATATATATATATATATATTATATATTAGAGGAAAAAATCTATGACAAAATGGAAAATGTTTTCATCTGATGCATTTCCTCCTTTCAAAATTTATCATGATTGTTGATATGACTACACATGCACATGAAGGAGAGGGGCCGCTGAGAATTTAAAATTTAAAATTTAAGATCTTTTTTTAAATATATATTTCAGGTATATAGTCTAGTCGATTTCATTTAGATTTTTAACTTTTTGTTTATTTTTTATGACTTTTGTTATTAAATATCCCACATTGTGTAGATTTGCTAAGAAAGGTGAAATATTGAAAGGAGCTGGATGTAAGTATACTGTAGATAATCTGACAATTATGAGAGAATATGACAAAGTGAAAAATTCTGTGTAATGTATTTCGTCCTCTAAAAGGGCTTCATCAGACTAAAGTAATATTATTATGGATTGAATCATGAGTTAATATGTAAGGAATGTGGGAGGGGAGATAAACATTGGTTGCAATTATGCACCAAGGAGAAATGCTGAAGAAGTGGGAAAAGTAAATTTAAAATTTTTATATACTTTTTTTTCACTTGATGTGTCTGAACATCTTTCCCCTCAGTGCACAATTATAAACAATGTTTAAACACCTCACTCACTTCCTCTATTTATATGTATACGTATATATATGTTATATATATATGTTATATATATATATATATATATATATATATATATATATACGACAAATGAATGACAAATTAGAAAAATTCTGTGTAATGTTTTACATCTCTTAAAATGATTTCATTGGACTAAAGTAATGTTCTTATTGATTGAATTATATATATATATATATATATATATATATATATATATATATATATATATATATATATATATGTATGTATATCATCCACAGACAGACTGTTTCTCTGTATCACAGCTTATCAATGTGCCTAGACATATGATTGCCTCAAGCCAGAATCAAAACCCAACTGATTTGGCATCAATATATAATCATGTTTCAACACCATAAATGTATCTCCTTTTGCTTACATGTATATATATATATATATATATATATATATATATGAAACAATAGAATGACAAATTGGAAAAATTCTGTGTATTGTAATTATATATATATATATATGTATGTATATATATGTGTGTGTGTGTGTGTGTGTAATAGCCAGTTACTCATTTTCTGAACAAACATATCTGCTAAGGTGGCTAGCTAATCCCTGTAGCAGATGCATGCTCAGGCACTTTCATGTCTCTCCAAAACCACCACCCTCCATCCTGAGCCCACCTGTGGCTTATACTGCACCTATACTGAGCAGACATTAAAAACAATTTCTGAGAGAGAGTGTATAATCTGGTATGATTACCAGTTTGAACAGCACCAGTACAACCATTTACCAATTCAAAATATTTCTGTCTACCCAATAGGCAGCCTAAAAGCTAATGGAAATAAACATGACTGACAAATTCATGGCCAGTCTAGATATAAGATCTCTTTAAACTAACGTCCCATTTGAAAAATGCCTAAATCTCTTAAAAAAGCATCTAACACGATCAAAGTTAATATATATATATATATATATATATATATATATATATATGTATGTATGTAGTGTCTAGTGTACGATGGATAAATTGTCATCTAAGTTACACAAAAATGAAAATAACACTGACATCTCATTTTAACAGATATATTTACCAAAATTACACAAAAATATCTTGAAATACTAATGAGTAGATTTATTCAATAAAATCTCCATGCCTTCCAGACAACTTCGGAATCTCCTGCAACTCTTCTGGACAGTCTCCTTCTTTCAGTTGATGAATATTTCCATAATCCTTGCCTTCAGTTCATTTTTGGCATTACAAGGAGTTTTGTTGGTCTCTCACTCAACTGTGCCACATACATAATAATCAAGTGGGGTGCAGTCTGGAGAGTTAGGTGGACAGATGTAAGGGGTGATGTAGTTGCAGAAATTGTCTGACAGCGATGACTGTGTTCTCCTGCATACCATTTCCAAATTTCTGTCAGAGTGAATTGTGTTATGGTAATTTTTTTCTCACAAACAGTGCACAACTGACCCTACTATAACGTGCAGTTGACAAAATCAAAAACAAACGACGTGAAAGCATGGAATTAAAAATATAAAATGGTGACATTTTACCCATCACACCCTGTATATATTGAGCACTTTGTTTCCAAAAATCTGATTGTATTTCAATGTGTTAAATTCCAGTCATTTACTGGTCAGTATTTTTTTTTTCCTTTCTTGGCTGAGCTGAGAACTTCCTAGTACCACTTTTTATATTCAAAAGAGGTTTAGGAAAAATACACTTCTTTTTGTTTGTTTGTTTGTTTTTTCCCCTAATCATCTCACTCCAAGCAAGGTGATAATGTCATGAAAACACAAGGGTTTACTTGGAATGAAAAAAAATGAGAAGGCTGTATTGAGGAGAAAGGACAAAAGAAAAGGATTCAGGAAGATAGAAGATAGCAATTGACATTGCATTTAAATTTTTGAAGATTGTAGGTGGCAGGGAAGCCAGAAACTGGAAGAAAGTTTCACAAGCAAGAAGTGCAAGAAACTAAGCTATTAGAATATAACTTATGGTTACATCTAGCCATTTCAACAGTAAAATGATGAGACCTAATTGCCAGTCTAGTAGTAGGCTTAAATTCATGAAGTTGAAGTACCAAGGAGAAGAGCTCATTAGAATAACTGTCATGAAAATACTTATAAAAAAGACAGAAGGATATCATGTCATAGTAGCTAGAAAGTGACGGAAGCTGAGTTAAGACCAATTACATTACAGACCAATTCTTTGGATTTTAGGTGAGAAGAGAAATCCTATTCTGTGCATTTGTGAACAAACTCGAAATTAAATACTCCTGTTTTATGCTGTTCTAGAGTATATTTGTGCGATATAATCTCCATATAAAATATTAGGTTGGTGCAAAAATAATGTCGTTTTCTCACATAGTAACATATGTGAGAAAACGACATTATTTTTGCACCAACCTAATATCATAAACTTCCTCCAAAAAATGACTAAATAAATGTTCAAAGGAATAAAGGAGTAATAAAATTCAATACAGTAACCATGTTGCCTTTACCTTTCTTTTATCTCCATCACTTCCCATCTTCCTTCCATTTTTCTTTATTTTTCTTGTTTTCTTTCTCTACCTTTCCTATTTTCTTTCTTCATTGTTGCCCTTGCTTTTTTCTAATTCTGTTGTGTGTGTGTGTGTGTGTTATTGAATTGTTAGGCAGTTGATGAATACAACTGTATGAGATACATTCCAGAACTTTTGAAACTGTTTTTTTTTTAGGAGAGGGAGCTATAACTGTCCTAGATTATTGAAATTGTAGTGATGGAGTAATGGATAGCAGCTCGAATTGAGGAATCGGAGAGCTGAGTATGAATTCCAGTCGAATCCGTTCCATTCACTTATGTGCTAGTACTCTTGGGAAAGGTATGAATCCTCTTCTTCTCCTCCCAGCTATGAGTAAATACCCTTGGATGGCAACTGATCTACTGCAGAAAGAAATGGCAGCCTACTTACAGGAAAAAATCTGCCTCATCAGTCATGTATTAAAAGATACATGATCACCTAAGCATGTATCACACATGGCACATAACTGACTGGGTATATCTACTAAATTTACTATACATCTAATAAGCTGACCTGCAAACTTTTGTTATCCCAGATTAAAGGAGACAATGGTAACAGCTTTTTGAAGATGCCCTACTAAATACTGCTTGTCACAGCTGACTAGTTTGCAGAATGCAATCAGGACATGAAGACAGTTTGGAAGCTCATTATCCAATAAAGATTTGTGTTGACAGAGATAGGCATCAAAACTGTTCCTCATACTCAGACCTTACTCCCTGTGACTTTTGGCCGTTCCCCAAGCTGAAGAAGAACCTCAGTGGACAGCTGTTTTGAAGACATTGAGAAGATGAAGCAAGCTGTGAAAAGGGTCCTTGACAATATCAGTTTAGATGACTTCCATTGGGTCCTCACATCGTGGCTGGGTTGAAACAACCACTTGAAGTCAGAGGATCCTACTTTGAAGGAGATTAGGGCTTTGTACTTCTTTGAAATTAATAATTGTTACTCCTGAAAGAGTTTCAAACTTCTGCAATGTGTTTCATATATATTTTATTTGTAATATTTATCACAGAGTTCACAGGCAAAAGTACCAGTAAGTGACACTTTAACTGTAAGCAGAGTGCAAAGATACTTCGTTCTCAAGAAAAAGTGGCCATCCATATGTAAATAATCCTGTCTTTTTTAGAAATATTACGCTGTTAGATTTCTGTTTTTGTTTATGAACTATATTCTTCAAAAAATACAGTGCAATTACATTTTTTTTTTCAATTATATGTTCACCATTGTTTGCAGTGTCTTATTGCCACTTATCTGTCAACTCTTTCATAACTTTTGAGCAAAATTCTGCAAGTTTTGATGTAAAAAAAAGTTTTCAACAATCTCTTTAATCTGGTTTACATTAGAAAAAGATTTTCTCATCAAATCATTTTGCAACAGTTGAAAAAGGTAATAATCAATTGATGCAAGACCTGGTGTCTATGTTAATTGAGGTAGAACAAACTAACAAAGATCCAAACATTTTTACTGTTATACTTGCTGTATGCAGCTTTGCATTGTCATGGAGATAAACATCCTTTTTCTTTTAATCCACCATGTATGCTGCCACTGCCTTGCAAAAACTGAGATTTGTTAATGTAATACATCAAATTTATTCTTAACTACCATGTATGATTAGTAGATAGGATCCTCAAAACAATTGTTTCCCAAAAAAGGAAATTACTTAGGACTCAACCTAATTGTTTATATAAAAACTATTAAAAAATAAATATACTTTTCAATCATTGTCAGTTATGGAGATAATATAAAATTTGCATTAAAAATCAACAGAATTGCTGCATTAATTTGTATTTATAAACAGTTTATAAACAGAATTGTTGCATTAGTTGTATTTATAAACAGTTTATTCATCTCCTTCCACCACCAGCTATGGGGTAAACAGTAGAACTTGTATCTGGAAAATTATTTTTATTTTCAAAAAATTGAACAATATTCACTCATAAAAATAAAGAATTATTCTTACAATCCAAACTGTGTTTCTGATTTAAATAAACCACAAAGGGTTAAAAAGCACTAAAAAAAAAAAAAAAATAAAAAAATAAGTCAGTTAATGAATTACAAACAGATTGATTTGTCTTTAAGTCTATATTTTAGTGTAAGAAAATCTGTTTTTACTTCTATGAATAATGCAATGGTGTCTATAAAATCAATTTTTTTATATTATATTAGGCATGATTCCTATGGTAAATATTGGCACTTTTCAAACTGAATTATTAGCCATTGTGCCTTAAGACACAAAATTTCTCAAATTATTTCCACTGTTATTTTGAAAAGAACAAAATCTTCCTAAACAACTCTGCGTGTATTTTGTGCATATATGACATATTTATTTTGTATCTGTATATTTAAAAACTATAGCAATTTCAACATTTTTTATCATTCAAAAATGGTTTTATACAAAAAGAATATCACAAACTGGAAATATATATTCTCATTTAATTATGAAAAATTATACAATGTAAATATGTCACAAAGATGCATTCTTTCTATAGCTTTCTCCATAACAGTGTTTAATAACTTGAGCTGCAACCCTTGAATTTCTGTATAGATGTTAGCCTTGAGTGGCTGAATTGCAAGCTGTTTATTGATTCATACACCCTCTATTCAGGTTTTCACAATATTATCTAGGAAGTAAAAGTTTGATTAAATAAAAAACATAATTTCAATTTTTTTTTTTTTGCTCAATTGTGAATTTTTCCAGGGATAATGTTCCTTTGTTAATCTAAGTTCTGAAAAAAAAAAGAAATAAAAATTATGAAAAATATGACATGTTATGGCATTTTGAAATACAGGTGACTTTTGGGACACCCTGTATATATATATATATATATATATATATATATATATATATATATATATATATATATATATATATATATATATATATATATAATAAGTTGAAAGTGCAACTGGAGTCTTTAAGAATACTTATTTAAATTTACTTTACCTATTTCTAAATAAATATTTAAATTTACTTTATCGATTTTGGGAGGCACGGTTGAGTAATTGATAGTGGCTCAAAGTGAGGAACCGGAGAGCCAAGTTCAAATTCCAGTTGAATCCATTACATTCACTTACATGCTAATACCCTTGGAAAAGCTATGAATCCTCTTTTTCTCCCACCAGCTATGTGTAAATAGCAGAACAGACCTGGTTCTATAGCCTTGGATTTCAACTGGTCTACCGCAAAAAGAAATGACAACCTACTGCGAGAAAAATTCTGCCTCGTCAGTCATGTATTAAAAGATACATGATCACCTAAGCATGTATTACACATGGCACATAACTGACTTACGTACTTCACAGTTCTATGATTTTCAAAAGTTAAATTGAGATGGAGAATTGTGTGGCTATATCATGATATGTCTTATATGTCATGATATGGCCAGTTTCTTTTGTATAGTAATAGTTTTGTATATTTTGAATTTATCTTTATATTGAGTACTGTATAGTATTTTGGTATTATCTGCTAATGATTGTCTTATGTTAATAGTTGTATTTTGGTCATCATGATTAATATGTACATGAATTGCACTACGTTTTGAAAAGAGACAAGTTAGCCTACAAGAGAATGTGATGCTTATGTGATCAATGTAAAATCATATGTGTTCTTATGGATTGAGAATATCTTATTTTTTAGATTAGACATGTTGAAGTTATTTATGTGTGTGTGTATGTGTATGTGTGAGTGTGTGTGTGTGTGTGTAATTATTAATGGAATTCTATACATAATAAAAATAGTTCTTGATTTGTCTTATAGAAGTTACTTATGTTTACCTCATCATATACATACATGATATGATATGATATGATACATACATGATATGAGCTTATAAATTGAAAATATCTTATTTACTAGATTACCCTTGTGTAAGTTTATAATGTATATTTTAGCAGGGGGTGTATGTGTACCATGTATATACTTGGGTATTGTGTGAGTTTTTATGACCATTTTTTTATACAAAAATTAGAGGGTCACACTATACTCAGATAATTTTTTTGAAGAGGTTAAAAATCATGTAATTTTGGTAACCAGTTACAGGTGTAAATTTTTTCTGGGGAGACTAAAATTCATGCAAAAAATTTCAGGGGTTGCACTATACATGAAGTCGACATATACACAAGTATATACAGTACCTTATACTTATATTTTGCGATTGTCTGCTATTAAGATTCTCAGTATATCTTTCTCAGATACTAAAATCAAAGCCAGTGCATCTTTCGTTCTTTCTCATTGGAATATATTTATATATTGTAAATTCTTTATAAGCTATCAATGCAGATCTTCCTGAGATCTATAGATTTTTCAGCACTTTACTTCCCTAGCTTGTAATCATGGATATGGGAAGATACTGCAAAAACACTCAAATTGATCAGTTTAAATTTACTGTTTTGCACAATGTTTAGAATAATATCATTGCATACAGGAAGTTTATACAAAATGATTTTGTATTTTTTTTACTGTGTCCATATTTTTGTTGAATATTTGATAATTACAATTAAATATGCTGGTGGGTCTATCTGGTTAATCTCAATTTCTGAAAAGATTTTATTAAAAATTATAAAAATTATTTTTAATATTTATAATTCACAAAATTGAGCATATAATTTACATATTTATTTTATATAAGAAAACATTTTTACTGATTTTTAATTTATTTATAAAAAAAAAAAATTAGAATGTAGCCATCCGTATTTATAGTGAGAAGTTAAATATAAAAAATATACATGCATGTGTTATATATTTTTACAGAGCATATGTACCTTTGATCCCTAAATATGTTTGTCCATTCTGGAATCCATTTGCTTGATTCGTAGAGTTCCTCCTGATATTTCTGGTTGCTATTTTGCATGGGACAGAGTATAGAGGTTCAAACTCTTCCCAAAGATTTAATTGTTCAGTTAATATAAATAATCCGCAGTCTATACAGGTTTGCATAGGGTGGAAGTGATCAACATTTTTGTTCTTCTGCTGAAATAGCACAATCTCCATTTTATTTTTTTTTATTTAACAGAAACAAAAACAAATTTTAAAAATATTGAAATGCCAACTTGTTGTATTTATTATTTTCCTCTGGTTTTATTCTAATATTCCTCCACCTTTTATTTACATTTTAACTAGTCATACAAGGGTGGTACCTAGTGAGAAAGAGGTGGTCACGTCCACTTGGATATGCAACATGATTGGTCATTTGGCAAATCATATCCACCAATCAGTAGAGGTTTTCCTCTGCACTTGATGCAGGCGCGCCTCTTGTTATTCTCCCTTCCTCACCAATGCATTCCTTCCATTTGTTGTGCTTCCTAACAGATGCCATGTGTTGTCAGCATGTTTATTATTGCTAACCTTTCAGCTAACAGCTCACATTCCAATTATTTCAGTCTACACACACTTTCAATTACAACAGCCACTCTGTAGAGAACTTTTAGCAGAGAGCAAATCTCTATCCATTTGATGTAGGTTTATCAAGTACATGTTTACACTTTTTCATCTATTTGTTTCCTAAGACAAAACCACAGTAACTAACTGATCATTTTTCATGAAATTTTAGATGTGCATTCATTTAGACATATTATGCAAAATGAGTATTTCAAGGTCATAAGATTGGGATCAATCCCAATCCTATGACCTTGGAATATTTAAATTTTCTCTAGTGAAAAGAATCTTATGAAAATGATATTGCCAGAGAAAAAAAAAACAAAGAAGGGGATTTTTCATTGCAATTAGTGCACAATTTTGTGAATTTAAAAACTTCTTACTATCTAAGTACAGGTTTTGTTTTAATACTTTATTTATAAAATTCTTTATTCTGCCCCACAAATATTAATACTGCTGCATGTAAAATTACATATAAACTAATATATATATATATATATATATATATATATATATATATATATATATATAAACAAGAGGAAAAATTATTCCTAGCTGACA
Organism: Acanthosepion lycidas; assembly: GCA_963932145.1. Taxonomy (NCBI): domain Eukaryota; kingdom Metazoa; phylum Mollusca; class Cephalopoda; order Sepiida; family Sepiidae; genus Acanthosepion; species Acanthosepion lycidas. The sequence goes on along the minus strand of OZ010599.1, from coordinate 44,349,285 downwards.
TGTTTTGTCCTCTGAGGGACTTTATCATGGCAGATTTGCCTTGGTAAAGTCCCTCAAAGGAGAAAATGGGCCAGCTAAGAATATTTTTTTTATTCATCTTGTTCCTTCATAAATACATTCTATCTGAAAATAATTTACATATATATATATATATATATATATATATATATATGACTAATGGTGAGCAATATACTACTGTGTCTGAGGAAAAGTATATGCTGTATCAACAGAGAATGGGTTTGATTCTGGACTGATAATTTGATTAGGAGACATACACAATGCCATATTTTACTATACAAGTCAAAGTTTTCACCAGAAAATTGATATTAACCAATTGATGTTGGTAAAATGATCAATATATTTTATTCTTATCTATATAAGCAATATGTTATGTAAGTTTCATCTTATAATATTGATCCTTAATAAAATTACTGATAATGACTCTTTAAGATGGTGTCATCTTTTATTACATAAACAAAGTGCAATATATGTTTTTATTTAGAAATAACATTTTCATATACGTCTCTTTTAATGATACCACCAATTTTCTATTGGATTACCATTACATCATTCTATTAATCTAGCGTCTTTGAAACCATTTTTTTTTGGTAAAGTGGGCAATACAGAATATGTGTGAATACTAATTTAATCTTTATCTTAAAACTTATTGATTGTGACTTGAATCACTAAAAAAAAATATTCTATAAGAACTTACAATAGTTCTGTGCATTTATCTTGATACCTCCATCAATTTCAAAGTGACCTATAATTTTACTGAAAATATGACTTTCCCATCCCCATTGTTTATGAAGTTGTACTATTTCTATGAAGGACCTAATCTCTAAGCCAACCATCAGATCCATCCAATGTAGCTCTACATTCATCACTAAAATTAATATTGGGAAATCAATTTTCATGTACTTCTTCACTTAAATTAGATATTTCTCTTTGTGATATTTACTTAAAGGTAATAATTCAGTTGTTTTCATGTTTTTAACTAATGTTCTTAATATTCTGCATCTTTTCTTTCTGCTTACATTTGCAACACCAGTTTCTTTAAATATTCTCTTATTGGTCAACTGATTTTTCTTGCTGATTACCTTTTAATTCAAATATCTTTCTGTGACATTCTTCAAGCTAATTTGTTTACCTTTTTCTTATCTTGCTAATTTTCTATGATCTTTGTTTAACTTTTTGCCAATTTCCAATGTTTTATTCCTACCAATTAATAACTTGTAAAGACCCTGTTTCTCTATCAAGGGAATATCATTCTTAAAATCTATAGTAGTTTTTATATATCTCAAATTAGAAAATAAATGTGTACAAGTATATATATTGACTTACAGTATGATAAACAACCTTGGAGTTGTATAATATAAGTTATTGTAAATATTTCTAGTAAAATCAGATATTATAAGCTGAAATTGACCTTGCATATGTCATATAAATATATCCTGAAAATTTTACCAAGATCATTTGGTTATACTAATATTATTGTGAAAACCTTGACTTGCATAATTTAAATTAATATGATAATAGAAAAGTGAAAATATCAATGTCATCAAAGATAACAAAAGTCAAGATACAGTTTTGAGGATACTCAGTATGCGTGTCATTTAGAAGCAGTTTATTGAACTATGAGAAAAGGTTAATAAAATTCAAGTTTAAATAAAAAGAAACTGGAATAGTTTTTATAAAAAACCTTATAAAATTATACGTAAAATTTTAAATAAAATATTCTGAACTCTAAATATTTTTAGTTTTATTTGATGTAATGCGTAAATCAAGCATATGCTTCATTCAATGTCTACATTCTTACACAAAATATTTCAATAGATACAAATCTTATTTCATGTTTTTGAAGACCCTTTCTGTGCAGGTGTCTGCTGGGAGAAGGGTTCAAACAGATCTCTCCCTCATCAATAAGTCCTTTACACATATATTCATTAATACTTATACTCAATAAAGGATAATTGTACAATATACTTTTATTTTAACCCAAACTTTATTTTCCTATATAAAAAAGACTGCATCATAATTCACTAGTGCTTATGTAACAGGGTTGCCAGTAAGATATGTACTAAATATATCCTTTTGCACACACTCCAACCGGAAAATTGGCAGCCTGATCAACTTTGGAAAATTGGCAGTAGGTGCCCATGCTTCTTTGCAATCAAAAACAGAAAATAGCATAAAATCTTATCGCATTACAACATTTATCTTAAAACTTAATCATTAAAACCTGATCTTGATTTATTTCTATTTTATAGACAGAAAGCTTATAGCTATATCATCTTGAAATACTGGTTCTTGTACAATCATCAAAGTTAAGCAATATCAAGCCTGGTCAGTACCTAGATGGGTGACTACATGTAAATGCCAAGTGTAGTAAGTGGATGTGTGGATGGTGTCACAGATAACAGTTCAGAATTGGAAATCAGAGAGCCAGGTTTCAATTCTGGTTAGGTTCATTATATTCACTTATGTGCAAATACCATGGGGAAAGGCATGAATCCACTATTTCTTCCCCATCTATAGGTTAAAAAATAAGACTTTTATCATAAATCATTATTATCTCCTCACCCTGCAAAAATTCTTACAATCTAAAAATATTTCTGGCTTTAAATAACTTGCAAAAGGTTTATAAGCTGTAAAAAACAAATCAATCAATATGCACATAAGATTGATTACAATAATCAAGTAATTATTTTTTCACATTCTGTATTGTATTTGTTTTACTGCAACTTATTTTATCAATTATTAGAGCATAAAAATGAATTTTTAATTTATGGGACAAGGTCAAAATAATCTGTGAAACTGGTGCTAAATTTTGGCCTTTTCTTTGGCAATGTTAAAAGGAAAAGTATATTTTTTGTTTTGATTATTTATAAGAACTAAAGAAAAAATAACCATGCTCATTTTTTAAAGGCAAATTTACATCTTAAAAAACTAGCCAGCTAGCTTTCCATCTATCTATCTATCTATCTATCTATCTATCTATCTATCTATTTATCTATCTATCTATCTAGTTAGTTCTCCATCTATCTCAAGTACCTTAAAATATGTACACACATTATCAGTTTGCAATTCTTTAAATTTTTATCTTTTCAAGCTAAAGAATTGTTATTTTATAAATTGCAACAAGAAAAACTTATATTATTATAATAGAATTATGAAAATATACATTATTCTTTTGGCAATATTTAACATTTGTGACTTTAAAAAACAGTATGTCAAAAGGACGGTTATTCTCTTGACACTGCTATTACTGTATACACTTTTGACGATTTCATCAATGTTTATTGTTTTAAAAAGCAATAGCTACAATTTTAATAAAACCCAAACATATGAAAGTGGATTTATATATTTTTTTTATTCTTAAGAACTGACAATAGTTCATTGATATTTTTATAAAATGTTGAATAAAAAGCTTGTTTTCATA